>JARDYJ010000004.1:50101825-51301825 GCA_029215755.1 Spea hammondii | reverse complement strand
ATATGCCCAACAGTCTTTGTAAAAATGTACCACATTACTTATTCTGTGCCTGTAGGTTATGTGTTGTTTGAAAACGAATTAGGGATATTGGGGATCTGCTGCCTGTATTTTCATAGTGAAGCCCACACATGTCCTGATAGCAATGTGTTGAACAGACCATAAGCTGTTGTATGCGCTGAGTTTATGTCAACAGAAAAAATGCTCTGCTACTGAATGAGAAAGAAAAATAGCCCTGGCTAAAACCAATTTGCTTTTTGTTCATTAGAAATAATAAGGCCAGCGGCAGTTGTAACATGGTTGTGTTTATTTCGATAGCAGTGGTTGTTCTTCGTCTGGACTTGGTGGCTATTGCAGCACAGCAGGTTATCCAAACACATACACTCAGATTTAATGAAAGCGCAGTAGTGAAAAGGTTGATAAAAGCACCACCCTATTTGAATATTGTAATTGGTATAAATGCACAACCTGGGACGCAGCGAAATTTGCTGCCTTAGGCTTTTTGTTCCCACTGTGTGATTATTAAATAGTTTGTTTTTTCCTCTGGGCATCTTTTCATGTACACACAATTGATTGATAATAACTAATTTTTATTTTAGTATTTAAACAGTATACACAGGGGCGAGAGAGGAGGACACATCCTTAGACAGAGCATGGCTTGTGTTCCTTTCTCCTCTGTGCCATTTTACTTTGTACTCTTGGGCTGGTGTGTATAGCATGAAGAGTCTAGAGGAGCTTGCTAATATCAGGAAAGTAGAGCCTGTTAGTTCAATATAAAGATAAAGGCCATACACAGTGATGTAGGCAGATCGAGTTTTGTCTATCGGGTTGATGTTCAGCTTCTACCCAAACTCATTCACTGTGTAGCATACATAGAAATGGAGCTATGTAATTGTATATATGATATTTTGGAGTATCATATTATGATCCAGTTCCTTAGCATATGTGATATGACATAGTTTTATGTTTTTGATTTAAAGTGATTTGCATAA
Organism: Spea hammondii; assembly: GCA_029215755.1. NCBI lineage: Eukaryota > Metazoa > Chordata > Amphibia > Anura > Pelobatidae > Spea > Spea hammondii. The sequence continues at coordinate 51,300,836 of JARDYJ010000004.1, read as the reverse complement.
CTGTGAACTTCCCAAGGCAGGAAAACTGGAGTTCTCCATGTGCTAAGGGAGTGACTTCATGAGGGATGGGGGTAGCAGAGCATATAAAGACACCCCTATAAAGAAGAATGCATATCAAAGTATTCTGTAAGTGCAGTAAGATGTGTTCTTCCAATAAAAAAGCACAATTACATGAGGTAGAAACTGTAACCTTGTTGAAAATCAGTGCTTTCAGTGTATGCACATTCTCTGAGGTGTGTGTATCACCAACTGGCTGGGGTAGGGAAAGGGACATATGCATGTGGGAGGATTTTGCAGAATCTCTCCACGTATTTGCAAAAGGAACAACACTTTAAAGAGACCATGCCGCTATCAGGTGCATATGATGGATGGAGTGCGCCTTCGAGATTACCTGCCTGAAAAAAAGACGAAAGTAACCTAGAGATGTTGTGAAGCAGCACTCCACCTAGAGACTCCTGGTCAAACCTGGAGAGTTCCCATGTATAGTAATTTGGATGTTTTTATTATAGTTATGCTACCTTGAATAAATATTTTTGGCCCTGGTTTAAGAATTATGTCCGTTAGTACTGCATGTTCAAATATTTACAGGATTCTGTGCAGACATGGGCCACATCATCAATTTCAAATACAAAGCCTTTGTAATTTTGGATATTTCTTAGTGTGCATCAGCTTTTCTCTAAATTCTTGTGTTATGACTTTTGTTGAGAGTATTGCATTCTAATTACTTTGGGTTGGGGTATTTTTCTCAAAGTGTGTTGTGTATGACACTCCCTTTACTTTTGCATTTCAGGCATTTGTCTAATGCCTGTAATTGTGGCACTGCAGTAGACATCTTCCATGTAAATAAGCATGGTGGGTGTTATTACCCAAGAACACCTGAAACATCAGCATACTCCGTGTATTAAACAGAATAAAATAAGTACATTAAACTGAACTTAAATATCCAATTGTCTACACAGTTATTTTTTACGATGTTCTACAAGTGCATTAAAATATGAGCAGTTATTTCAGCTCAGCCATTTAAATAGCTGTAATAATAGTTTGAGAAAGGCTGTGCTAGAATTACAGGATCTTAGACTCATCCAGGCTTCTTCAATATATATAATTGATAAGTGGAGGCGTCTGCTTGACTGCTTCATTTTCATTTAAGCCTTGTGGACCAAATGAGCTGCAGTGTTCTTTTCTGACCTGTTAAAAGAAGAGCCCCAGAAAATGTCTTTGGATGACTTGATACAAAGACACTATCTAATCAATCCAGACACATGACGTTAGGGATTCAAATCCGTTCAAGCTAATGATGAACTGAAATGTTCAGACTCAATGCTCTTTGCTTATATTTTTGTGAAAGATCTAAATAGATAAATGAATTACTAAATGTTTTACAGGCAAAATATAGTCCAACAGTGAAATACTCTCTGCATAGTATAATACAATAGGTATAATCTTAAAGAGACTGTTATTATAAGAGTGAAAAAACTAAATTTAGCATAAAAAAAGCTTAACTGGCACTGTACAAGAGCATAATTGGTATAGTAATAGGTAAACTCTTGCGAGCAGGACCCTCTCAACTAATTGATTTGTCTTGGCCTGTCAATTCTAGTCTTGAATATATGTATTGTAAGAAGCTCTGCCTAAATTGTTGACGCTACATAAATAAAAGATAATAATAGTAATAATAATAAACTAGGACCAAAAACATATGTTGAAGTAGCAAACAGATACAGTACACAATGTTATTGAAGGTATGAACACCACGCCTCCTTCTGTATTAACAGTAAGAATAAGCATAAGGGAGAGGCTAGGCCCTAGGCCAGTTTGTTATCATCTGGGTTGAGAATGGAAATATCTGGATAAACCAAGTCTGGATTTCAAATATCTTAAAGGAAACAGCACAAAATTTTTACATTTTCTCCAAACCTATATAATAGGCTTAACCTCAACAACAAAATGCCAAAGACATAACCTTACATGTATAGTGGCACAAAAATAATCTATAAAAAATTGACATGTGATCAATATTTATTGAATTGCTTTTTCAAAGTATCACAAGTAAATGAATGGTAGTTTCTGGTTTTTCCTATAATGCCTCCACCCAAAGTGCTGTTGCAAAAGGCAAGCATAAAGAGTGAAAAACTTATTAATATGCATTTGGGGCATATGCTTTGTATTGTAAGAAAATAACAGGACCTCATTTTCTACAACTGTTTTTTTTTTACTTCAGTAATTAATGAATGGCAAACAAATGTCCCATAACGGGACCTAAAGTGTGACAGAAAATCAATGAGAACCTTGTAGTACAAAGTAAACTTAGGAAACCAGGGCTCCACTCAATATAAATGTAATTACAGTAGGTATCCCTCGCTGAATGTATTGTATAAAACAGCAAAACATAGATCTTAAGTACAGACCTGAAAATTTGTGTTTCCGTAACAACTCTTTGTGGTATTCCAGTAGTATGTGAGAACTTGTCACAATTGTCACAAAATAAGTCATGGTATAATACCTCAGAGTTAACATCAAGAATAATTTATTTAACAAAGCTTCCACATACAGTCACTTACTCTTTTGGACATACAGAAACCTGTTTTTTACACTTCTAATTTTGAACGTTCCTTGGGCCCAGGGTTTGTAAACCACTGCCTTAAAGGTATTATAACATAAACCTTTCTTTTTATATTTTAAGTCCAAGTTAATGCAGGCAAATAAATTAGGATTATCAGAAAATTTTTTATGTTATGTTATGAAAAATATTGCTTCAATGCAGTAGACAAAGTAGATTAAAAAATGGATTTTAACTACAAAATGTAATTTATAATCACGTTATAGTGAGCCCAACAAGTATTCTGAGAAAAAGAGGGACATCGGAAGAGGAAGGCACAGAGGAATGTGGGCCCCAATTTGGAAGGTTTATACAGTGAGTTGACACTTTCTATTTAACCTCTGTACACTATTGCCTAAAAATCTGTATATAAAATTATACAAAAAAATTTAACAGTGAAAAAAATTCATTTTTGGTCACACTTTTCAGGAGCATTTTATAAAAAAAATCTCTTTTGAACACTAAAACAGAAACATCTCAAGAGGTGTCACACTCCTTTAACACACTGCTGCAAGTGATATAAGAGAACATTCAGCATCTGTATGTGCTAATTTATTGTGTTACATTTTTAGGGTATTTTCGCATTTAATATTTCAAGCATTTAATGCATTAACAAGTAGGTAACATATCTAAATGCAGACCCCTAAATGCAATATCAGACACCTTGCAGATAAACTCTAAAGACACTATTTTTGTGAGGTCACTATCATTCTAAAATATTTACACTGGCCCTTTTTTTTAATCACTAAAGAGAGAGGGGAGGCTTAAACTTTTTCAGAAATGAGAAATAAATGTACTTATTTATACTACCCACCACATCTACTCATGTTCTGTCAAATTGTACATTAACATATATTATCTAAAAACTGATCATTCTGTAAATCATATATACATGTGTGTACAATTACAAACCTAAACAAAAAATGATTAACAATTTGCTTGAAAAGCAATTTAAAATAATACTTTCTAGTCAATTGAAAACCATCCTAGGCAGCCATTTATTTGAAATAGTAAAAATGAACTTCTCTGACTCCCTCTCCAATTTTCCATTCTGCCTTCTTTTTCTCCACTAAGTCAATAATAACTTTTTTGCGTTGAGGGATCCCTGGAGTAGCGATTGTATATTATCCTCTGATTAAACATGAATAGTGCTCATCATGAATAATTCAATATATTTTGCTGTTTATTCTAAATTCATAATTGGCTACAATGTCTGCAGTCAATAAGCAAAGCTTCAGTGGCGGCTGGTGGGTAATTCCAATGGGGGTTCACATGCTGCTGTTCCCTCTCCACGAACACACAGAATAATGGCGCTTCACGCCTTGCGTTGTTAGCCCCGCCTCCCCGCCCACGTCAGTCACTGGGGAGGGGGGGGAGACTCCTGGCTGGGCGGTGAGTGTGTTGGCTGGGAGCTCCTCCCCCGTTCACACAGCTTTAGCAAGCGCGGCAGCAATAGAGCAATGTGCGCTGCAGCAGTGCGATAGAAGAAAGAACTATGAACAGGCTGCCTGTTCATAGCTCTTTCTTGGCATAGGCAGGCCACATCAGGGGACAGGAGGCTTCATGCGCATGTGAGCCCCAAAACGCAAAAAGATAATTTTTTTTGCAAAATTCATCAAAAAAACATTTAAATCTAAATGAAATATAAATAATAAGTTATTATTTCTATTTAATTTAGATTAATATTTATTTTTTTTTGCTCCTGGGGGTTCACGTGCACATGTGCTCCTATGGAGGAGCCTCCACTGCAAAGCTTATTTCTTTATTCAGAGGAGACTCCATATTTCCAATTGGAAAAAGCCCTCTATGACCTAGGGCTGAATTGGCTGAAAGGTTCAATTTTTCAACATAAAACATTTTTACTAAATGCCTTACCTTGTCTTCTATGAGTGATTGAAAGACTTGTTCAGAAGGAACTTAAGATCTTCAGCTCACAACCATCTTCAATAACAGACTGTCCAAGTCACTAAAAGTACAAATATGTTAACAATATGTGATATCATGTTATTACAGATGTAAAATAAAAGCTTAAATATCTATTCCAACATTTTTTACAGCTGCACATCCATCACTTAGCAGCCGCTGGCCTTAAAGTACCAGGCAGCTTAGTCATCCATTGTCCGACCGTGCACAGTTCTGATTTGGGAGTTGTCTGAAACTGAACTAAGACATGCACTGTATTGCTCTCTCTCCCTCATGATCAAAGGGTTAACACAGTGTTTATGTTTTCATCTAACACTGAACTACAAAAAATACATTATACAAAACTCCTTAGTGAGCGATTTACACATCTCTGTTTCCCATGCTGCTCTCAATCGCTCTTTTAAAATACAATATTGTGCATTAGTTTACTGCAAAGTAGTATATTTTAGAATGCTCTCGCAGTTACTAGCATTCTCTGTGTTTTATTATTTTTGCAGTGGATAATAAGCTAATTGTTTTTTCCCATGTATGATCTAAAATACATAACAAAATGTAGTGTGTAAAGAATTGCACAAAGAGAGCATCTGTCGCCAGCAATATTATAACACATCACTGCACTCCCTGGGCTTGACTAGGTTTATGCCTTCGGCCCAATCTGTCATGCTATTGTAAAGAAATCTTTTGTTCACCAGAAAAATACATGAAAACAAAATGCTAAGCAGTTTAGAGAAGATGTAGAGGGGTATACAAATAATCTATTGGTTACAGCTTCCTTTTAAGATCGTTTTCCAGTGCGCTAATGAATAATGATGGCATAATTGGTCTTTATGTGATGTGTACATTTAAAAATACCGTATTTGCTCGATTATAAGACGATTATAAAATGTATTTTTTTTAATGTAAATTTATTTAGTCTGTTCTCACTCTGATCTTTCTGCTGATGACAGTGGTCACACAGTAATGACACAATGGTTTAACACCCCTACTGGAAACTCCAGTACTGGAAAAATATTATCTAGTTATAAATCCTGGCTGCAGTGTACAATCAGTACTTTATTACTCTATTTACTACATTACTTATGTTTTCCTTAAAAAAAATTACATGTGGTATGCACAAATATTGGATTTTTCATCCTATGTGTTTTAAGCCTGAAGTCATTCTGCATTAATAGGCTACTATTTTTTTTATTAATTATATTAATATATATTAATTTCTGCAATCATTAGCTCTTTTAACTTACTAGTTGTATTATACATCATATTAGAAGACATTTCATAAAGCCATTTTCTAATAAAATAGTACATTATGTTATAAGTGGGTATGACACTAGGGTTGTTATTAGTAATAAAGTTTTAAATTAAAGCAGTTTAATATATCTAGGGGAACCATTGAACACTATGGTCACTGGCTAATGCCATTAATATTACCGTTGCATTACTGATTATAAGAAAAAAAAGAAAAAGCCTGAATATAAGACGTTTTACCAGTAAATGTTAATTCATGTAAACTATTTTTTTTTAATAAAAGCTATGATTGAGAAAAATATTTTGGTTTTATTTCCTTCTATTTTCCAACCTGCCCCCCAGTTATGCACATCTGCCCCAGAAATGCCTTATACCCCTATATGCCACTGTGCCCCATGATATGCCTTTTAACCCTCTAAATGCCACTGTGCCCCATGATATGCCTTTTAACCCTATATGCCACTGTGCCCCATGATATGCCTTTTGACCCCCTATGTGCCACTCTGCCTCCAGAAATGCCTTATACCCCTATATGCCACTCTGGCATTTAGAGGTTTAAAAGGCATATTATGGGGAAGAGTGGCATATAGGGAGGTTTAAGGCATTCAGGAGGCAGAGTGGCGTACAGAGGGTTAAAAAGGCATTTCTCAGAGCACTCTGCCTCCAGAAATGCCTTATGCCCCCCATTTAACACTCCCCCCCTCCCTCCTCCTCCCTCCTCCTCCCTCCTCCAAACTTACCGGTGCTTCTGACTTCCCTGTCATGTAGCCGGGGCAGCGTGTAGATCCCACGCACTTACGCTGCAGCCGGAAGGAGGCGTGGCTAGCAGCGGGGGTTGTCTGCGTCCATCGCGCAGACCTTCCCCGACTGTCAGAGATCAGAGTTCTGACAGCTGGGGAAAGGTCTGCACGATGGACGCAGACAACCCCCGCTGCTAGCCACACCTCCTTCCTGCTGCAGCGGAAGTCGTCTACGCGAATCGCGTAGACAAATACACGCTGCCCCAGCTACACACCGGGGACTCAGAAGTAGTGGGGCGGGGGGAGACAGGAGGATCCAGGTCCCCTGCAGCTGCGGGGGATCTGGATCTTAGTCGTCTCATAGTCAGACCTATTTGAGGTCTGATTATAAGAGCATTTGCTCTGAAAAAAACCTCATCTTATAATCGAGCAAATACGGTAATGTCAGTTTCATTACAATTATTATCACTCATTAGCAGAGTGTCAGCAGGTTCTGCAGAACTCCACAATTTAACAGTGGCATACACAAACTGACGTACAGTAAACATTGCACAAAATTATACTACGCAAACTAACCTATTAAACACAAACAATCCAATTTAAAATGTCAGAGACATAAAATATGAAATTCTGTTTGCAACAAGAATCTGTGATGTATAATTATATAAAGAACATACATGCGTGTATATACCATTATACGGTCCCAAAAAAAATCTTTTAATTTTTGAATAGTAGTCCCACATAAAACCATCAGCAATATGTCTTTTACATAGTAGGAAAGAATCGGGTGCCGTGGGCCTAGCCATACTTTTGGGGGGCACTAAGGGAGACCTTCTCAAGGCCCTGTTATCATTAAAGATATTAAAGATGACACTGCCTGCCAGTAAAACTAAGGAGCACCCAAGATACCCTTGTTAGGGATTGTTGGTATTTCTAATTACTTATGGATCCAAAGAAGTGTGGTGTTGATAGGAAACTATGATGATTCCTTATTAATGAGTCAATTCCTGTGGTTGAAGGTCACTTTGTCACATGGAACTGTTGCTGTATTTCAACATTTCCCTGACAGCTGTTCAATAACAATGAAGTCGACTGCAGATTGCACTTCCTTATAAATGTTCTTAAAATGCTAAGATGTGAGAGTTGAGAAAATGTTTTGGAGATCTGTATTGCAGACATGGAAAATCCTGAAAATTGTTAACCTGTTACCTATATTTCATTCTTTTTATCTGATAAACTATTATTTTTTAGCAGCTCTGTTCAGTTTTCTATTATAAGCCTTTTCCGAAGTTCATCTTCTTCCTGTCTATGTAGTCAGTTGTCTTACAAAGAAAACCTTCAAAGGGAAACTCTTGACTAAAGGGATAAAAAGAGAAATGGAATGATAACATAGTTACACCTTTTCACCAGATAAGAATATACGGTGCCAAAGGAACACAGCCTGCAGAAGTTTGATAATATTTAGTTGAAATATATGTAGGTTATCTTGGTATTCCAACAAAATTGAGAAGAACAAGTCCATTTACAAGGTCAAGCAGAAGGAGATAAATATTTTTAAAAAGTGCCTCATGATTTGGTGGTACATATATGCTTCAAACTGATCTATGCTCCAATTGTATCATGTAGAACAGACTTTTCCTTCTGGGGAATGTCCCTCAACCTACTTTAAAAGTCATGGGTTCCCTTGTAAGTACATTAATATTATAATAGCATTGAGGCCTCTGGCCATTGCTTACTAATGATTGCTTTACAGCCCTGGTGTATAAAGTACATTCTCATTGACACATACAATTTCACGGCATAAAAACACACGATATGTTATCTAGTTTGGCCATTCTCTAAGTGGAATGGACATCAATGTTAGAATAAATGTAATCCTCTATGTGCACTTAATACCCTCATGGCAAAAACTGATTGGAATGGGTGTACCTTTTGCATTTAAAAGGGGAATACTGAACTTGACTAAGCTAGCTCTATGTTCATGTTTTTATTAACATACACAGATTGAGTCAATTGTCATCATTATTCTGTAGGGGAAACAGTATAAATTATATGTCTTAAGTGGTGTTGCCGCATAAAGAATGGGGATTGGGTTTCAGTGGTGGTCACGCCAACCAACACTCCACGTACTTTCCATCCAATTACACTAATACCACCAATTTTATATCTATGCGGTTTGCAAAAGCTTTCATTTTTATTAGCACGTGGAAGCGCCAGTCTAATGTAAATCTGCATTACTGCAGACTTGTTAAATGAGATGCCTACAAAGCATAGATTTCTGTATTTTGCATGAGATCTTATCTCCTTAGGAATAAATAATTTTCTTTTACAGTGTGTATAAATGTTGTTGTTTTTATGTTTGCTTGATTTTCTCCATTTGTTACAGTTTGTTACAATTTGTTACCAATTTCCATGCTAAATACTCTCAGTAGACAGCTCAACTTAAAGCAGATGCACAGTCAGGGAATAGTGAAATACATATTCACAAAAGAGCGGTAATGGAGATACTGACACTGAAAGCCTACTACGTTGAGGTCTTTTATTTCTGATTAATCAATAGAAAAAATATCAATTTGCAGGAAAAAAATGAACTACTTTTAATACATGTATGTTTGTTAATTAAGTAAATTTTTCAGCCTTGTGGGGGGGGGGGCAATAAAAAAAACCAATAAAACAACAATAAAAAAAACTTAATTTGTAACTGAGCATTGGGGAAAATCCAAGGGATGTACACATGAAAAAGTTTAAGATATTTTAGTCATAAAAAGTATTGGAGATACAAATAAATGCTACTATGATTTGTTATTTCAGTGTATGTTATGATAAGGGTCTAGCATTGTTTAAAGGGGATGCTACATCTACAGCCCCACATTACTTTTACTGATAGATATTATTATTATTATTATCCTTTATTTATATAGCGCCAACAGTTTACGCAGCGCTTAATACAATACATAAATTCAAGGGATATGACAAGACAAGAATTGACAGACTAAGACAAACCGATACATTTGGTGGAGAGAGCCCTGCTCGCAAGCTTACAATCTAGAGATGTCACCAGAAGCTAACTGGATGATAGCTCAGCATATGAAGTTAAAAGTAATTATATCCAATGGAGAATGTGGTCCAGTGGTTCAGTTCTGCCAACTAATATTTACTATGACCTTTTGTTTAACTTAAGGAAGGAATTAGAAGTTATTGTAAACACTAAGCCACTTAGGTAACATACACTTAGAAGATGTAGATTTGGAATGATTAAGGGGACGTTTCTAAAATAGGAATATATCAGGGTACAACAGTTTTAAGCAAGGTTATTCTTCCATAGAAATGTGGGCATCTGGTCAGACCTTCTCATTGTTTGGGTCAAACAATTCATTATTTGGGTTGAGCAATGTCAACATATAAATGGCCTTTATGTGAAAAACAGAAAACATTACTTACATTGAAACTTTTAATTTGATTAGCAGATATGAACCATTCAGCCCATCTAGTCTGCCCATTTTTCCTGATATAAAGACTCAGATCTTAATAAGTCCTTGGTCTTGTCTGAGATTCACTATACCTTTATACCTAACCCATGTATGGTTAAATTCTCTAATTGAATTCTCAACTCTATCATCAAACTAATCTTTACTAATTTTCAATGTTTTTAATCTTAAAAAAAAATCACTGGGGGACTATTTGTAACAATTTCACAAAAAGATTCCTAACTCATAAGTTAAAAAAAATCATCTGTTAGTGCCCAATAGAATCTTACTTCAAAGTCATCCTACCATAAACTAGCTCAAGGCAGTATTTTTACGATTATTAAAAGTACGGTTTTTGAATTGTGATAACTCTTGTTTGTATTTTCACCAAATGTTGCAAGCTTGTTAAATTTGTTGTTGCAGTTCATTAGTCAGAGATCTGCAATCAGGCTTGGCAAAGGTTTTTGGCATGTGCGGTGTGGAAAAAGTAACAGATGCATTTATTATACATCTCATTATAATCTGGAATATTAACTCCTTCTGTGTCCATTAAAAAGGAATGTAGAAAAATAATAATAATCAAAACTGCCTTTTCATTTAAAATATATATTCTTTGTATTCTCTTTATATGTTTTGCTTGAAATTATTTCATTCTTCCAATTTCCACGTATGTACTCTATATCATGTTCCATGACACACCTATTACTGGGCACAGTTCCATTTATTAGTTTGCAATAACCTGGAATAAAAATTCTAAATATTGGATGAAGCATTTTCCAAATATAAAACTTCCAAACATGTTGTTGTCTCTTATATTTGGCGTGCAATGTACTACTTAATTTCAGTTAGCTAGACGGACCTCAGAAAATGTCATGCTTAAATTAAGTTTTATTTATTTTCAATTTCAGATATTACAGATACAGTAAGTGATCTACCTATTTTTTTTTCATAACTTGTCAACTGTCCTTAGTCATATGAATGTAAATGTTCATGTATATAAAAAAAAAACCACTTGCACGAATTCACTCTTGATTTTTTTATTCAGTATCTTGTTGAATTTAAGCTGGAACTAGTGGTAAACTAGAAATGTAAAATAAATAAAATATTATGTTATCTAGTGCCAACAAAGGTCACTTCTCCATTTTAATACTATTAGATCTCTCTGCTGCTTTTGATACTGCTGATCACCACCGATCTTCTTGACTCACTTGCTTCGAGATACACCTCTCTCCTGGATCTCCTCATATCTGTCTAACTGTTCCTTCTCTGTCAGCTTCTCTGGCAAGACATCATCACCCCTTCCACTTTCGGTTGGCGTCCCCCAAGGTTCAGTCTTTGGCCCTCTGCTGTTCTCTCTTTATACTTCATCTCTTGGCAAACTAATCAACTCATTTGGCCTCCAGTATCATCTATATGCAGATGATACCCAAATCTACCTGTCTTCTCCTGATCTCTCTCCATCTCTAATGTCCCGTATTACCAACTGTTTGTCTGCTATTTCTTCATGGATGTCACAATGCTACCTGAAACTTAATCTTTCTAAAACTGAACTCATTATCTTCCCTCCTTCCATCTCCACTCCACTACCTGAAATCTCTCCTACTAACCAGGCTATCGGCCTTGGGGTCATCCTTGACTCTAGCTCTTCTTCATCCTTCACATTCAGTCCCTCGCCAGATCCTGTCGCTTGCACCTAAAAAACATCTCTCGCATCCCCCCATTCCTCACCCAAGAATCCACATTCACTTATCATTTCCCGTCTTGACCAGCGTTCCCTCTAAGCTGTGCGCTTGTGCGCGCACACATAGCTTTCAGAGGGAGTGCACACGAACAAAAATTGTGCGCACAACCAGTAGCGTACCGAAGGGGGGCAGTCAGCTACTGGTTGTGCGCACGGCACCCTCCAGAGACGGACAGTAATGTCCGCCGCTAGAGGAGCAAGCTCGGTTGGGGAGATCGAGAATCTCCCTCTAACCGTCTTTAAAAAAATCAAGGGAGCTGGAGGTCTGTTAATGCAGACCTCCGATCCTGCTCCCTTTCGATGCCCGCGGCAACTGATGCTGTGCGTCGGGATTTGATGTCATATCCCGGCGCACAGCACTGAAGCAACGCCCACCGCCTCCACTGCAAAGGAAGGCGAGGACACAGAAGAGGAAGAACGAAGAGGAGGAAAAGTGACAGGTAGGAAAACATTCTGTGAGAGTGAATTAGTAAGTGTGTGAGAGTGATGGGTGTTATGCTGTAGTTTAAACTGAATGTTTGTTAATGAGTGTGTGTGTGATAGCATGGATGTGTAAGTGTGTGGGGGGATAGCATGGCATAGGGAGGCTGTAATCATATTCCTATCATGCTCAGGTTCCAGCATGTACTGGCTGCCTGAGCATGATATGATTGCTGTTAGCAATTATATATTTTTTTATTCAATTTTAGTGTGTTAACCACACCTTTAATCAAAGTAACACACCAAAATTGGACAGAAAAATTCGATAACAATATTAATATCTATATTATTGCTAACAGCAATCCCACTCCTATCATGCCCAAGCAACCAGTACATGCTACAACCTGGGCATGATAGGAGTGTGATTGCTGTTAATCATATATATATATATATATATATATATATATATATATTGTTATTGATTTGTTTTGTCTAATTTTGGTGTGTTACTTTTAATAAAAGTGTTTTTGTTTTTTTTTGTTTTTCAAGGTGTGGGGGGTCATTTTCGGTTTCAGTGAAGTGAATGCTAACGTACAGGATCCACCCCAGGTGCCAAATACTATAGGTACGCCCCAGTTTTTCGCAATTTTTTTTTTATCCTTTATGCGGCCTGGAGACTCCATTCGCTCATAATTTACTTATGCAGTGAGAATTTCACCTTTAAAAAAACATTATAGTAAGTAATACTGTTGTGTAACTAATACTACATTATCACACTATAATGTAGTGTTATTAACCATGAGCGAGCTATACCAAAAATATAGAATAACAATTTAAATTTAACATTTGCAGAAGCATATTGTGCGCACAAATTTGGCTCTGGGAAAAAGAGAAATTTTCTAAGAAAAATTAGAGGGAACATTGGTCTTGACTACTGCAACACTCTTCTGGTTGCTATTCCACTGTCTCGACTCTCTCCTCTACAGTCTGTCCTAAATTCTCATTTTGGCATACCCCTTGAATATATGTATTGTATTAAACGCTGTATAAATTGTTGGCGCTATATAAAAAAAGATAATAATAATAATAAAGTGAGTAATGCTGGGTAGAGTAAAACTATAACATTGAGTATTTCAGAAAAAAACAGTATGTTGTAGGTTGACATAAGGCATCAGCTAAATTATTATTAACTGCTAAGAAAATGCTCACAGAAACACAATTTAATCTCCCACAAAGAATTTAAAAATTTTTTTACAAAATGTTACAAGAATCTTGATGGAACTATGTAGGGGTAATTGTTCTAGTAAGTAATACAAATGGAGATATTTAAAGCTATATTCCTTCTATGTAGTACAGAAATGGAAATAATTTCAACAAATCCTATGAAAACTACAACAGATTCTAGGGTAAAGGCTTTCACCCTGTCACAAGAGACAGCCCAAATGTTCTTGGAACCAATGACATAGAAACATAGACTTTGATGGCAGATGAGAACCAATGGTCCATCTACATAATTATTTATTCATCATTGAAAAATGTGTGTCACTTACTATATATACATTGATAATTATAACAGAGTTTTGTTTAATGACTGTATACAGGTATACAGTCATATATATATACAGGTCTAGGTACAGGAAGGATATAAACATGCTATCCTTTATCTATGGCTAAATTACTCTGTTAACTGGTGTCTTTGACAAAGGAGATATCCCAAGAAAGCCAATGTGCACAAAAATACAAATACAAAAATAGGAGGGGATGGTTGTTGAATTGTAGTGGATCAAATACTGTGACAAATTAAGCAAAATGAAAGGCTGTTTCAAGAAAGCTTATATATAAGAAGCGTTTTTACTTGGAAATAACTTTGTATTATGGAAATGGCACATTTTTACAATATCAACTCCAATTAAGATCTGGGCTTTTTTCCTGAAAATTGGACCAGCAAGTTTCACATTTAAGATATCTTCATTGTGCAATTGGGAATTGGGAACCAATGTGTGATAAACAACATTCATTAATATAATCCTTCCATATTATGGCCAATACATAACTAATGAATGCTGACCTCTCAGGTCCATGAATCTTAATGAAAACACATAGGTGGAACGATCTAAGAAAAAAAATATAATACGGTGCCAAATTAATTTTTATATGTCATTTTGAGTTGTATAAATATGTCATTATCTTTTTGGTGGTATAATTTATGGTGAATAAAGTGGAAGGGTTGAGAGTATTTGAACTAGCACTTTTCAAGGAGTAAATCAGTTCCATTGTAAATCAGCACTGTTAATTTATATTCTTTATCATTATCCTGTTCCACATGCTCCTTATCAGTGTTTAGCTAATCAGTGTTATTATTCAGGGCATACGGATAAACACCAAGAGATGTTCTCTAAGCAATAATAATTCTGAAGAGCCATTCTAGCCTCTCTGTATATACAGAACTTCTGTTTGAAGAGGGTGGAGAGCTTTCTTCTTCTCTCTCTCTCTTTGAACTTTGAGCTGCCTAAACTATCAATTCATAGTAAATATCTTATGCTTAAATGATTTGGAGAGCTTTATCTCCAGAGAGAGGAAACAGCTCTGTGCATATATTATCCTACAGAGTATAAAGCAACAGGGGTCTTGCTGTAAACATTTTATATAATTGGGAAAGCTCTCTGGAGGGTTATTAGATCTGTCACCTAATTCAATCAAAATGGCAACATTTTACGTCTTCCGGGACAACTACAAAAATGAACTGATCAAGTCCATATAACCCCGAACATTATCACTTACACCTAGACATAAAATATTTATCATGGTTTTCCATGATTTATCATGGTTAACTATTGTTTTTCAATGCAAATGAGGATAGAGCAGGGTACAGGAATAATTGATCAAGTACCATTACATAAATGAAGATACCTTTTTACCCAATATCTTAAGCATTCAGCCAAAAACTTAATCACATGCAGTGCTAAATGATAGAGAATTTATAGGTTTCATAAAACCGGGCAACAGAGGCTCCTGAATTTCTTTTGGATGAAAACTCCTTACCAGCTATATGGTTTCATTAGTAACTGGTACTTGTTGAGTGGCACCTGAAGCATCTACAATGGGTCATTTTACTAATTAAGAGTAGCATTATTGTTTAAGATCATGGTTTCTCCTGGGAAATTTCCTTAATGTATGTAAGGAAATTAAAGTTGATGCAACTTTGAAAAGTATAAGCTGCAATATATTCTGATCCTACATTAAAGACAAAGCACAATTTGTACATGATCTCACTAGGTAGTAGATAGTGAACAAATATTACTGACTGCTTAGGACTACTTGGTAAGTGCAGAAACATATATATTTTAAGTATCACTGACAAAAAAGTTTTGCAAAGTGTTTAACTAAAGAAAAAAATCTAAATTTAACGCAAAGCCAGGCAATGATCTTTAAAAACAATTGGCTTGGCAACAATGTGGTGTAAGCATTACATGGCAGATGGAATAGGACAAAAGCAATGTTGTATAGGCAGGGAAGATTGGTTGAAGATCCCACACCTTTCTTTAGTAGCACAGACCAAATCAGGTGTAGCCAGAGGCAAACAAAAGGTTTCATGCAGGGCAAAACTTGTTCCCCCTTACAAATGTAATTTCACTAACAGACTGGTCTGATCAAGTACTCAGTGGAATATTAAGCTTAAATAGCAAAGGCTGGCAGCTACAGGTTCTTAGAAGGAATACACTGAAGAAAATGATTTAAATACCTCTGCTTTTAATTTTGCTACAAAACACCATCTGTTCTTAAAGACTTAAGATTTATTTAATTATTTTGAAGTCGTTTGCATATTTAAGAACTTTTTTTGGACGTGGACACACTATTTTGTAATCAGTCAGTAAATGTTCATTTAACTAATTGATAGCTCTTTTGTAGCTTCAGTTAAACTTCTTTATCAACTTTATTTATCAATTGCAGATTACTTTAAAACACACTCATTTTCTAACGTTATCATCCCGGGGAAGGCCACTTGGAGATCTGCCACTTCTGGTTAAGCAGCTTTGTGAGAAACGTGCCGTTCATTCGGCCATGAAAACGAGGCTGAGCACTGCTCCCCATGCCAGTTGAAAGAGGAAAGTGACCTTAAGACCCAGAGATTCTGGGTCAAGCCTAGAGAGTTCCTGTATATGAGTATTATGCATTATTTTATTTATTTATATAATGCACAACGACATTATTAGTTCCCTGGTTATCAAACTGTTTTCCAGTGCTATATTCGACAATAAAGCAATATGGTACACTTACAAAAACACAGCATTTGTGAATTAATGTTATAATATATTATAATATAACATACGTAGCTTGGGCTATATCTGATAGCAGGTTATTTGTAAAGTCACATAACCTCATATTTTTTTTCCAAATTGCTTTATTGTGTAATACCATCTTATCTTTTAATTGATTATTGAGAGATGGCTGACGTTGAATGCATTCCGCCTACCTGTCATATACGTTATTGCAGATAAGGCTAGCCACCTTTAACCAATTCATAATAGAGATTCGGATCCATTTTTTCACAGACGGATTATGTTTTTCTACTTCTCAAATATCAAAACATCCACAGTTAATACGTGAACTCAAAATTTCGAGGCATCTAGCTAAAACATAAGTTCACCATCCCAAGCTGTTTCTTTGTAAAGGAATCAGACCTCGCCCCATAAAATGGGTATTTATGGTTACACTCTAAAATCCATTCACCCATAGTGAAACACCATAAAACCCTACTACATTCTGAAATGCAAATTATTAACATTGAAGGGAATACTACTTCTCATACTGTTTCAAGTCATAATTTATGCCTTTAATATTCCACGTGTTTAAAACACCTAGATTCAATTTAAATTGCACGTTTGTCTCCTCATAAACACGTTAAATAGTTGGCATGCTCTGCAGAGATCATATGTAAAAAAAAAAGCTATGAATGGTCTTAGAAGATGGTCATATTGTACTATTCTTCTTGTGAAATATTAGGTACTTTATAGTAATTAACCAACATACTGAGACCAGACAGTTCTAAAATTACACATCTATGAGGTTGTCAGTAATAAGACTCATTTAATAAACCATTTTTGTCTATGCACACTTCATTTTATGGTCTGTTTCCTATGCTTGCACATCTGAGTAATAACCACATGCATTCAGACAAACAAGCATGAAGGCAATTATAGCACCTCACCGATTGACCCCATCAGGGCTTGTAAGCAATCTGATTCGGAGGACAAGCCATTTTCTGGATTGAAAAGGGCACAATTGTAGTTTGATGTTTCTTCAGAAAAAAAAAAGTCATTCTGAATCGATATTTTTTTCTTCTGGCGGAAATAAAATATCACCTCTAATGAAACACTCGTACAGGTCCTATGAATTGCCCAGTCCACTGTAGTTTCTAAATAACTTTTTAAATATATGAAAAACTATATATCATGGACAGCTTACATCGCCAACTCATTTTTAACTACACATGTCCAGTTTACAGATATCTAAAGTTTAGCGCAATGTAAAATGGTGCATGGATTACAGGAAACATCTAAGATCATAAAATGGAGGAAATACAAGAAATAGATAGATTTGACCCAGAGTCTCCGGGTGAAGCACTGTTTCCTGGTTCTTTGGGTTACTTTTCCCTGTTACCATACCCATATGTCATGCCAAACCCCATGTCCACATGCACCTGATTCCCTCCCAGCTCCCCCCATGTGAATCTACTGCCCCACAAAAGAGAGATTTCCAGGCAGCCTACCCTGGGAAGTTCCCAGGTATGCACTGGTGTATGAGTGTGGAAACATTTGCCATCCCCGGGTAAAGCAAATATATTTCAAGGAAGGAGAAATGCTCACACAGATCAGGTCGGCTGCTCCCTGAGAGAGATGGATAAGTAAAAGGAATTGCAACATGATTGAGACAGGTATAAGGCTACACTATAAATAAGACAGACACTCACTTATTGTTTGTAAACTAGACAGGCTAAATTGGTTTTATCTGCCATCAAATGTAATATTTCCATAAATAGAAAAAATTAATCTATATTTACCAGCACATGTGCTATAATACTGTTATTTTAATATACTGTAAGGTCATCTGTCAATATAGGGTCTGTGACTTTGAAGATGTTAATTTGTTCAATAAAACAGGATAGATTGGGTGTCTTCAGATACAATTTCTTTATTAATGACTCCATGGATTAGTCCAATTATATTTTTTTACTGTCTGACAAATGAGTTGCAATAATTAGTAGCACAAATGAAGCATAACTGAAGCTCACTTAACTGATGAGCTGTTAATATGATGACATTGCCAAAATGATTTAAGTAACTCCTGAGAAGCATCCCAATTCTGCATTACTAATTGCACAAAAAAGGATAGCCAAGCATCTTTTATATATTTCAAAGTGGGTCTGTTACTTTTACTAAATCCTTCATTTTACAGTTTTGTACACTAAATAAACATTTACATAATAAAATAAGCAGGCTGTGGATACTTATTTATTCACCTTATCCCCTTTGTGACAATTGACATGCCAGACACATCACTGAAAAACATACAGTTAACGACAATTGACGTTCCTGGCATGTCATTGGGGTAAATGAACTTATAGAGCGATCAATGATCGAGGGATTTAACAACACCATAAAATATGCAGAGGCCATATTTAAAGGCAGCATGCCTTTCACAAGATGGCATCGCCCTTCTGCTTGCCAGATATAATCAAAGTAAAAAGGTTCCAAGAGATCTTTCCAGAGACCTCGGAGCTCCCCTGGAGGTAATGCAGGTACTGAGATCAGCAATGCATAGAAATTGAGCCCTGCTTATTGATCACTCTGTGATCAGTAAAATATAAAATATAAAAAAAAAGAAAAAAATGTAATAAAATTTAAGAATAATAAAGATGTCAGTGATGTTACCATGACATAATAAGGGGAATCATCCAGTTTCAAGAAAAGAAAAACTAATATTTATTTAAAGAAATGTAAAAATAAGTGTCCAAACACTTAATTCCCCTCCCACTAGAAATATATATATTTTGAAAACTCTTTCTTGCCATCAAAGTACAAAAAATAATAAAAAATAGAGTAGAATACAAGGGGACATTTTATGTCCTTATAAAATAGCATTACACTACCTGTCATATAACTTGCAAAAAAACATAACATTGGGTATTTCTAAACTCAGGACAAATATTAGAATCTATTTAGCAGGTGTTTTATTAGCTTTTGTAAATGAGTGAGTATTTTTCCAGTAAAACTCAGCAAAAGTGTTTTTTTTTTATATATTTCACCATATTTTTTATTATACATTAGATGATATAATCAAAATAATTGTATCTAAAAAGGCCATTCTTATCCTGGTAAAAACAATATATTACTTTTGTGGGTACAGTAAATGAGAAAGAAAATTACAGCAACATAAACACCACAGAAATGTTAAAAATAAAACATTTTCACAAAGGCTGCAAAATTCCAAAAGCAGTCCTATCACAAAGGGGTTAAGTAATCGTTTGCCTGGCTGATCATTGTTGATTGGTTCATACAGCCTTTGTAAGGGTGGGCTAACTAAAGGAAATTGATTTGATCAGATCACCTTATACAAGGTACAAATATTCCCATCAAATATTTCCAAAATTATCACACTGCCAACCAAAAGAATGATCTATCAATAGTTTTAGTTAATGAATCTAGTTATGCTAAAAGGTGTCCAGAGGTAGTTTCTCTTTAAAGGTGGAGTCATGTCTGTTTCTAGGAATTACTTTCCCTCACTGATACACTTATTTAAGTGAATTGAGCGGTGGTTAACCTAGAAACATTGCTTGTTGGCTTTGTGGCTACTGTCCTAAAGACACCTGTGGCACACAGTATCCTATTTTAGATTGAACTGATGAAGCTGGTCAGTGCTCTGTAGTACTGTTGCCTCTGCTATAGTGAGCTTACTGTTCTGTCCTATATTTTTCTTATTGCTTTGATTGACCGTTGTCCGATTAACAGTTTATGAACCTTGCTACTTGCCTACTGACTTTACCTAATTAACTGTTTGTGATTATTGCTCCCTGCCTTGGATCTCATCCATCCACTCAGCCTTTGTGTTTCCACTGTCTAACTCAAGTCTGTCCATCCTACTGATCTCAGTGATTAGTGATGCCTCCCTGTCTACCAGTTCCAGTATCATGAGAACCCTGACACATAGCTTCCCTGAGGTGCTTATTGGTATATAAAATCTTTGAATTCCTTAATTAGATTAAAATGCATTATTACCTCACTGTCCCATAAAAAACATTTTACTAATTTCTAGATAAAAAAAAGAAATAAAACAATTTAAGTTTGGGCAATTTAATGGATCACACAAGGCTGGTTTGGTATATTACCCAATATAGCTTTTATAAACTATTAAAATGAATTGATATCTTTTTAGAGAACCTTATAACAGTAATGTTTATGTAGGTATTTTTGTTTATATGTTGAGCCCCT
Source organism: Spea hammondii (assembly GCA_029215755.1). Taxonomy (NCBI): domain Eukaryota; kingdom Metazoa; phylum Chordata; class Amphibia; order Anura; family Pelobatidae; genus Spea; species Spea hammondii. The sequence goes on along the minus strand of JARDYJ010000004.1, from coordinate 51,280,212 downwards.
GGAGCTTCTGATCAGAATACATACTCCAAATATACAGGCCAATCTACTTAATTATAAATTCCATGCATATAATCCAAATTCAATGGGATGGAATTGACTAATGTTGCAGTAAATCTGTTCAGTCCCAGTAATTAAAGTTGATGCCAAAAATAAATTGCTCCCTAGGAGTTCTAAACTTCATTTCCTGACAATAATTTTTTTTTATTGTGTGTAATCAAATTGTACAACCAAAAGTATCGCAATGAAATTTGTCAGCCCTTCACATGTGGATAATTTTATACTATGCAACCATGAGCAACAATGACATCAGTTAGTGATATAAGGTATTAAAACTAATACAATCATTTGGATTATAATGTACCATTTCATTGCCACATATGTTCTCATATCAAACAAAACATCCATTATTTCGCTGCTGTCCAATGTCCACAAATAACAACTGTAACTACTGGTTTGTTAAACAAAGCCATTCAAAAGTACTCTGTACTTTAACTATAAAACATATTTAAAATGTGCACTGCAATTATAGTCCGCAAGATATTTATTTTTTCATTTCAATTTTACCCTCAAAGATCCTGGTCAAAAATAACTTTTTTGTTTGTATATTGCATATGTTCTTGGATGGCCAAGAAGATGGCTGCTTTTATTTTCTTATCACCACAAAGGTTGGTGGGATTTATGTTGAGCTTCTTTATGGACATTCAACTATAACTACATAACTCAATATAACAGCAGACTTATAAAAAATAGTTAATGGTTTTTAACAGGGTAGCTCCATTTGTCAAAGACTATAAATAGAAATAATTGATATAGCGTTATAGAGGTATATAAGCGTACTCACGTAAATTGGTAGTGATTACTCGTATCAGAATATCCCTACCCACCACAGAGGTGCTTTAAAAACAACCCCACACATCTCACTGCCTGTATTACAAACCAAAGAAACATACAAATACGTGAATGATGTCACTCTGGTGTTTGCACACACACACACAAAAGGGGGTACTTTCCTTTGGCCAAATAATAAAAATATTAACAGATTCTTCCATCTGTTTGGTGTCTTTAATCATAAATGGTGTCCTCAAAAACACAAATGGAAAAGAAAACATAGTATAATGTTAAATATAGAATACGGTAGAAATGAAGACATGTTAAATGAACTTAAAGAGGAGCAATTCACTGCTCCTACGTGTTATCCTATGTGTTTCTTTGGTTTATAATTGGTAATAGGAAGTAAATTCCCATGAAACATATTCCTATTCAATGATGCGTAATGGACAGGATTAGGTCACCCAATACATTTTATTTAAAAAAAATCAGTGGTGCCTTTGATATTATGGCAGGTGAAAACCAAGAACCACTAGGAACTGCCTTACCGTATAGGCATCATAGACAGCTGCCTTGAGAGCTGAGATGCCAAAGCCAGGTTCTATCCTTATTACTAAGGATAATAATGCACATGCAGGAGGTGCAATGTACACAGTTTGCCCAAAGTGATAGAAACCCAAAGGTTGGCAATGGCAGCAGCAGGAGTTTCACATGTATATTGGTCTTATTGTAATTAATTACCACAACAAAATGCCAAAGAAATGTTACAATATTATGCCAGTTGTATATAAAACCTACCAAATGCTACCGGTTTTGTATTAGAAGTAAATCCACAATGTGTTGTTTATACTTACTAATGCAGCTTGGCAGGATGGAAGGATTCATTGTCAAGATGACATCATACTGTATATGTATAGCTCTGAAAGCCTTTGCTCACTAAAGTTATAACTGAGTGGCCCAACTACCCTTTACAGTCATGCTTTACTTTTTGATGATATCCCTGAAATGTGCTGGTTGGTTTATCAGAAGCAATCTCAATTCAAACAACTCTTTCAGCTGGAATTCAATCATGATTTGCATCTTGAGTCTTCTTCGCATTGCAATTTCCGCATTGAAAAACCTTAATCCACTTTTTGTGATTAAACGCAAACAATTTGAAGCATTCTAGGATTTGCTGTGCTCCGTTTCAAGGTATAAAAATTAGAATATAAAATCAATTACTGTGGTCAAAACCAATGAGTCCTAATACCGATACATGCATAATTCATTCTGTGCACAACAAGGAAACATCATTTCATTGTGAGTCCAATGACAAACAAATCCTCTTGTTTAGTTCTGTATAATCTTTTTTTTGGGGGGATTGTATATTAATTTCTCTACAGGGCCTTACATAAAACAGATCAACAGAAGAACGATTGTTACTGGAGCTCCAGTGTAGTATTTTTCCCATAACATTATAAGCTTCTTTGCGCAAGGCCCTTGTTACCTTAATTTCCCTAAATCCAAATTATTATGTAAGATGCTTGTTGTGTCTTATTATGCAGTGTACAGTTCTGTAGAATATGTGCAGCAATATAAATAATGACAATAATACATGATTTTCCCACAGGTGGGAGCAGAAAGAGGCACTTATACTGGTATCAAATTTGCTCCTATTAGCAATGCCCCAGCTGAACACATAAATCTGTGATAATGTGATTTTAAGGAAGAGGGTTTAAGAAATGAAGAAATTCCTTAATGAAATGAGGAGTCTGCATTGGGTGAAATAATCAACATCTGTGTCGCAAAGCAGAGGCTTGAAAGGGGAGGCATGAAGAAGGTGCCCTGGATGCCAGCAGGAGAGGCTGTGTGCCGAGACCTTATTCAAGATGCCATATTTAATAAAGCTTAATCCGGGCTGTCTGTGCCAATAACTATTGAACAACACAAAAAAGTTAGGCGCTTTTCTGATTGGTCACTCTTCCCCAGGACAGTAAAAAAACTGTGTTTTTTGTTTCCTGATATATAGCTGCACTCAGTATGAGTAGTTGTCTTCTTTATTGGTGGGAGAAGTTGATATCAAGTCCCTGCACAGGAGCTATATTCCCTTCTTCAATATGTCCCATAATACAACTGTGTTTCGCTCTGAATAGTAAGTGCTTTTGCCTGGGTGTTCATTCCTGAACAATCTAAGGACATAGCAGGATCCCAATGAAGAACCCTGTGTCAAGGTAGAATGAGGAAATGAAAGCCATGAAACATGTTTTATCTTTGGTTTGGTGCTCCATTTTCTTCCCCCGCATTATTATTTTTTTGTTACAATGTGTACGAGGCATGTTTTTACTTAAATACAAGGTTTTTAGAGTAGCTCATAGTATCAATTACCAAACCCAAAGCTTAGGCTTTCCAAACCCGATGGTCTGTGATGAATGCCTCCAAGATCAATGTTTTGTACTTATGCCGCCTACTTACAGTGCAGTCCTCTATCACACTGTCACTACCTCTGAACACGAAGAACTCATGCTATTTATCTGTGTCACTGGTTTATCTGCTCTCCTATGTGAAATGCTGAGATGCATCAAAACACACTTGAGGGGAAATTGTTACTCAAGTGCATATTGTTACAGTCTGATCAATACCGTTCTCAGTTCTTTAGAGAGAAATGCGCTGAAATAATAAGGAAAAACAAATCCTTCAGAGATTAAGTAAATGATGTGATATGCCTCTAAGAAGAGTAATCAGCTATTTATCACCATTTCAAGCAAAGAGGTAGCTTTTGCAAAGTATGCTAAACCCTATCTTTTTTTCTTGTTAAAACTTTTTGAAGTATTAATTCACTTTTAATATGATTGATAAAATACAGGATTTCATTATGTCAATAAACAAAAAAATAGAATAAAAAAGAAAGAAAAATGCATACTGCATGCATGTATAGCTTACTTGAAAAAAGCTGATGTAAATAATGTGTGAAATTTGTAGATTTCTATAATTAGTATAATCATGACATCACTATGTACACAAACCATCATTTTCATGATAACTCTCAGGTGCTAGTCCGCCTCCTCAACTGAATTTAACTTTTATAGCCAACTATATCATTAAACACATCATTTGTAGTACTGCTCAATGCCTAAACCTTAGAAATAATTATTTAATTGTGAACAATTTTGGTTCACTTATAGCTTTTCAGGGATTCCGTGAGGGACAGATTTGGATAAAGAGGGAGCCCTGCCACATTAAGGCCAACGGCAGCCTAATAATGCCAACATGGCCGAGTAAGACATTGTGAGACCTTACGATTTTATGCTCAAACAAATCCAGTTCGTGATGGCACACTACAGCACCATTTGTATGGAGTGATGTTGGGCAGCTGCCCACTGGGCAAGTCCGAGCCTGGATTGCTTTATTGTCACAATTATGAAACAAAAGCAGGCACTTGCCATATAAACTGAAAATGTGATTTAACCATCAGAAAATAAAAATAGCATTGCAGTTGTACAAAGCTTAATGCTTTGGATTTTTTCAAGTAGAACCATTAAGCATTGTATCTTAAACAGATCATCTCTAGTAGTATACTATACGATAATTAGAGATGGGTGGGAAGTGAGATTTTGTTCCACAGTGAGTTACTGAGAAGAATCCTCCATTTTGCCTTATTTCACTGTAATTTCACCTAGAATGCAGAAAGACTGCTTTGCTATAGATTTGCAATAATTTATATGCAACATTTACAGTGTGATTTTTATTTTACTTTACAAATAAGAAGTGAAGAAAAGTAGGTACTTCCAGGTTTTTTTCTACCTAGAAAAATCTATTAAAATTAAATATCCAATCAAGTTAATTATTTTCATTATTCGGCAATAATAAGCAGTTTCACATGCCAAAGTTGGATTCTGATTAATAGTTTAAACCTGTTCAGAAGATAAATTACTCTTGCAAAAGTATGTATACCAGTAAAAAGTTTACAAAATATAATACTAAATGATCTAATTTAGCTTGTAATAAAGTAGGATAATGATTGTAATTCATTACAAAGAGCTCAACAAGTTCCCAATGTACTAGAAATGAAAAAAGTAATTTGTGGAAAGATAAGATTGATATGTTTTCTACAGCTATCCTGCTAAACAGAAAAGCTTTTAGAAGGAGAAAATTAAGAATATTTAACAAGAAAGTGAAGGACAAGGAAAGTCAGTCAACTTTTAAAGTTATGGAAAAATTATATATCTCTCGGCACCCTAATAAGACACATCAAAAAGTGCAAGCTCATTGCAATGTCATATTTTGGTGTCGTTAGATGAAATTCAGGTACAAGCCTTGAATAAAACATGCATGTTGCTATAGATGGGAGAGTGAAGAACATAGGTCCACTTGTGGAATTTAAGAAATATGGTGGCCTGAAAGAATGGCTGTAAAGGTTAATAAAGGCATAAGGGGAGTGACGGAAACAAAAGGATGTATTGCTTTGATTTTGGTTTTGCCCTAATTTACAAAAAAGTGCCCATCCAAAGACAGATGATTAAATAGGAAAATGTTCAACATATAATGTTCAACATGTGTGGTAGATTAAAAGAAATGGGACTGTATGAACAGTAACTCTTGTTTGTTTGGTGAGTGCTTTTGGATTAAAGAGAATGGAATAAATAAAGGGTCTCACTCAAAGCACATTGACTTTGAAGTTCAAATGAATTTGGTATGCTTGCATAAAGTTAACAGCATTCAAATCTCTCAACACAGAAGCCGGATGTTTGATGCGATGCTGTGAAATCAGTGCTGATGGCTTACTAATTTAATTAAAATGTTACTATTTTTGTTGGTAAACTGGTGATAAATCAACTACTTTGTATTATGTCAGCCCAAACACATGATTAAAAATCATACTGCTAAGTGTTGCTTGTGTCCCTTTATGCATTGGATGTAGGGAAAAAAACAACACTTTTATGGAAAATAAAAATTGAAATTGATATGTTTGAAGTATACATGTATTTTAGTTATGAAGGTATTGAAGACTACACACTAAGTTCCCACTTCTCCCTGCCTCTAGCCAGTTACCTCTGCAAAGTAATCACCGATCGGGCACCTGAAATGTTGGAGGTATGGACCCTGTCTGGGGCAGTAGCATCCTGAGAGAGGGAGCACAGGCAGTATTTAAGGGGAAGGGGATGAGCGTGCGTGTGATTATCTTACTTGCTTATCTTACTTACTTTTTTCAGTATTGGTTTATATTCCCAATACGGTCCTGCCCACAGTCATTATAAGCACTATATAAAGTTATTATCATTAGGCAATATATTCAGTACTTAATTGTTTACTTTGTTTAGCGAGACAAGAAAAACATGCCCTCAAAAAATGTCCATTGCCTCACAACAATTCTTACAAAACCTGTTTTTTATTACAAGGATAGTTTCGATAACAAAATGAGACAGGCAAAAAAGCAGAAAAGGACATACAAAGAAAACCACAGACACACAAAACAAATACAAAACAGGTGACAAACACACTACAAACAGATTCTAAGTGTGGAACACACTGCGGTTAGGGGAAATACAAACAGAACAGGTTTCCCTAGTATCTTCAGATGACCTGCAGTTGGCAAAACTTTCTATTTATGAACGTCTATGGTTCATCTCAAAATAAAAAGAAAAATATCATAAAATAAACAGGAATGTTGGTTTTACCGAATAAGTTAAGCTGTTGCTGCAGGGTTTATGATAATAACTGGCAAATTGGCCAACAGTTATATTAGGGACTGCTTAACATGCTGTAAAACACATCAGGTGGAGTCCTTGTCTCTTGGACAAGTTGGGAAGGCCTGACTTAATGCTTATTATAGTGTAATTGTTTCTCTTTTACTCCAGCTGTTATTGTTTTTTCTGCCATTTTTTTTAACTTTTTCACGTGTGCATTGTAAAGATTGTTAATGACCATAAAGAGTAAGATAGATCCCACTTTGTTTTTTTTAGTATAAGGTATTATGTTAAATAAAAACCAGTATTGGCAGGAAATCCTACAGTTTATCTAAGTGTAGTAATGCTTTTAATGCATTTGAAATGCACTCCAAAAAAGTACAATGAGCTAAGAAACAAAGTTACAATACTGGAAGAAAGGCCACAAAAACTCAGTATAGTTTCAGAACTAATAAATGTAAACTTTATATATGGCTCTCAGAGTTTCCCCTCTTGTGCTGCCGGCAGGAAAAGGGACATGGCCAACATAAGGTATGGGCCAGGGAGTGAGCGCAACCTCTATGGGCAGCAGCCTGGAGAGGGCATGGCCAAACACAATTGTCACTCTTCCAATTCATGAAAAGTGTTATTGAGATATGTACAAAATGTTGGCCATATATGAAATACAGTAGCAGGTGGCTGGAGCCACTAATTTCTGGTAATTTAATAGGACAGATTAAAAATATTAGACAAGATGTTAAAAAAAATGATAATTTGTTTTATCTTGTAATTCGCATACCCTGCTTTGAGATGGAATGGTTGTACTAGAATGTTTTCCACTGTCTAAACAATGTACGTCTGACTCGTTTTTAGTCAGTAACATATTGTTACAGTTTTCCAGACGTCTGCCAAGGGTCAAGTCTCCCGAGTTGTCTAACTGCAGTGCTTTTGGCCAAAACATATGCCTAGAAATATTTATGACATTGGAGTAGGGTCAAATGTTTCTTTGAGGGAAATTATGTTGTATTTTTAAAGCTCAAAAAATAGTTATTAAAACTGGGTCTATTATATAAAAGCACAGAGAGACAATATGGACAAGGTTAAATAAAGAACATGTTCACACCCATGTATTATAAATGACTGTAAAGGCATTTTTTACAGTAAGTTTCATACATGCTCAATGAGCCGTAAAGTATAAAGACACCTGTGGGGTGGTCTAGTCATATGGTTTATTCACAGTGCATTCATTTGGACAGCATAGTAATGCTCAAACAATACCGAAATGTTGCATATTTCCTGCTATTGATAAGGTAAGACTTATACAGATGAAGCAATAATAGTAACTGATAGGGCGCACAGGTGAAAAAAGGACAGTAAAGAGTATTAAATATCACAAAAATAATTATTTCTACCAATGATGCCATAATTCAGTGTCAGTGTCCAAATAAGTCATAATAATAATAAAAATAATAATATTAGCATTGCAGAAACATTAATTTTGAAAGTATACACAATATAATTGGCCTATTCATTCTGTTTCCCATGCACTTGAAAGCTCAAAAGCCGCTGTTCTGTAAAGTCAGTAAAAAGGATTACAAGGAAAATATTCAACCAAAACAGTTTTTTTTCCAGTTTATCATTTTTTATGGTAATGTAGAAATTGTTTATATTTTCTTTTGAAATAGGTACACAACACTCCAAAAACAAATGTCATGCTCCGAATATATACCGTTATTCTAGGAGGTATACATTTCATTTCAAAGGTTTCTCAAACAACTGGGATACATATTTCTTAGTGAACAATCAGTGTATTCAATAAATTCACTTTGAGCTCTGTGTTTGAGGGTCTGAAAAAACAAGAAATATTTATGGTATTGGTGGTATACAACTGCCTTCGCTTAATGGTATTAGTTATTTATTGTAGCAGATGATGAGATTTCAGTGTTAAAAACCAGAAAGCAACGGTTGTAAAGCTGTCACATTGTAGGAAAGGTGTGACAAATGGCTAGCAGATACACCATTTTAAGGCCGCGGCCATCTTAGCGACTATACTGCCCACCCCAACCAAAGCAGACTAGGTCTAGTTGGAAATGGAAATATATGCAAGTTTTGGTGAATGAATCATCTCCTCCGGTAAAAAAGGGTCTGTGATGTATTGACCTCTTGTTTCAGATACATCTGCTCATTATTTTACTTAAAAGATCAGTGCCTTTGAATAAATTTTGGCTTTCTTTACATGACAGTTATCATCGTAAAACAATAGGGCACTCTCTTTATTGAGGGGCACATAATGTTTTATGCAGGGCAGCTATGATTTTACTGTTGTCTATTCCCAGTTAGGGGACCATATGCTCACCATATTTTATATTATGTTAAATGTAAGACGAATAGGGTATAACAATTATTATAAGATTTAGACACTGGGCTAAATATTCTACTTCTGCCCTCTTTGATATATATAGTTTGGTAAATGAATTTAGCAGTAGTACAAGGCAAATTAAATTTTAATTTAGTTGTGTGGCATATTCCATTAGAATTTAAAAACAAATAGGCAAGTTTTTGTTGAATTCAGTGAGCTTTCTTCTCCTGAATGCAGCTCCTAGTTGTTTGAATTTAGTACTTAGAAAACTTTGCAGTTGAGCTGCGTTTCTCCGCTCCATTGTGTATGAAGAAGGGCCAATATCAATGAGCTTCTCTCGCAAGAAGTCCTTCATAATGGATCTAGTTAAATCAGTAATGAGTGAGTACTTAACATCAGCTTAGCCCTTCTTGTATGTGTAGCTTGCCAGACTACATGAGTGTAAGTAGAAACCACAGGGCCCCAGTGCAAAATACTGTGCCCCCCAACTTCACCAAGCAACATGTTCCACTGTGCCACTCTTGCCCCTAAACAGCTTGTTAGTGCCACCTTTATGTACTAATAATGCCTAGTTTTTGTTTGAGAGGAACATGTCCCTTTAAAGAGAAAACGAAAATAATATCAATAAAAGTATTAGCTTTCTATACAAACACATTGTACTATTTCATTGAAATGATTTCCTTATGTTGTATTGTCCTTATCAGCGAATGTAAATTTAGCTTGTTTATCCATATAGGGAATGGCAGATACTGGAGCTGCTAGAGTCTGTTCATAAGTGATAAACTAAATGAACATATGGGGATTTAGCACAAAAAAGACTTGTTAGTAATCCCTATGGCAGAAAATTACAGAAGTAAGTAAGCTTGCATTTTTTTGGTGCAGGCACAAAATGTTTAAGAAATTGAAATTCATGCTGTCGGTATATTATCTGCATACAGAAACACTGTCTGAACAGTGTTAGTGCGTTACACTCCAGAAACAAATTAAAAGACTGCATTTGATAGTGTGTTGGGTTTGGCATCATCTCAAAAAGCAAATGGAACTTTTTTTCGAATGTATGTTTTCATTTAAACCTAACAAAAAAAGAATAGGACGTGAATAGGATATTTATAAATATATATTATGAAACTATGTTAGGAATCCAAGAAGTTTTATCTGCTAATACCTTCTAATGATAATAGGTCATGCAAAAATACTATTGTCCCAAGACACAAAAGTGTTTGATGTATTTAACGAGAATTTAAGTGTCAGCAGATGAACTTTTTAATTAACGTTGATCAGATTAATTCAGTAATCTCAAGGAAAGATTACGGTTTGTGAGGAATAAGTGCTCTGGTGACCAAAGTAAATATTTTATAATGAACTGTTTCAAAATAAGGGTTTCATTTTACTAATTATGAATATCCGTCCTGATAAGTTTTCCTGGAATTACATACCTCATTCTATTAACCTATGAATTCAGATTGTTATTACAGAGATGGGTTTTTAATAAACGTAACCCATCATTTACAAATCATTATATATATATATATATATGTGTGTTTTTTAATATTTAATTTGTTTGCCTATTTAACATTTTATAACTTATTTTGTTCTTAATTCACTCTTTATCAGAGCAGTGCAACACAACTAGAAATAACTTTGGGTCTTTGTAGGCCACATAGATATTTCTAGTAACTAGCAAATTCCCATAAAGAGGTCCTAACGACATATTTTATAAAATGTATTTTTTTTAATGTAAATTTATTTAGTCTGTTCTCACTCTGATCTCTGCTGATGACAGTGGTCACACAGTAATGACACAATGGTTTAACACCCCTACTGGAAACTCCAGTACTGGAAAAATATTATCTAGTTATAAATCCTGGCTGCAGTGTACAATCAGTACTTCATTACTCCATTTACTACATTACTTATGTTTTCCTTAAAAAAAATTACATGTGGTATGCACAAATATTGGATTTTTCATCCTATGTGTTTTAAGCCTGAAGTCATTCTGCATTAATAGGCTACTATTTTTTTATTAATTATATTAATATATATTAATTTCTGCAATCATTAGCTCTTTTAACTTACTAGTTGTATTATACATCATATTAGAAGACATTTCATAAAGCCATTTTCTAATAAAATAGTACATTATGTTATAAGTGGGTATGACACTAGGGTTGTTGTTAGTAATATAGTTTTAAATTAAAGCCGTTTAATATATCTAGGGGAACCATTGAACACTATGGTCACTGGCTAATGCCATTAATATTACCGTATTTGCTCGATTATAAGACGACCCTGATTATAAGACGACCCCCCAAAATCTGAATATTAATTTAGGAAAAAAAAGAAAAAGCCTGAATATAAGACGACCCTATAGGAAAAAAGTTTTACCAGTAAATGTTAATTCATGTAAACTATTACATTTTTTAATAAAAGCTATGATTGAGAAAAATATTTTTTTGTTTTTATTTCCTTGTATTTTCCCCAGGCTTGCCACTCCAATATGGCACTGTGGCCCATGATATGCCTTTTAACCCTCTATATGCCACTGTGCCCCATGATATGCATTTTAACCCCCTATGTGCCATTCTGCCTCCAGAAATGACTTATACCCCTATATGCCACTCTGGCATTTAGGGGGTTAAAAGGCATATTATGGGGCAGAGTGGCATATAGGGAGGTATAAGGCATTTCAGGAGGCAGAGTGGCGTTAAGGGGGTTAAAAGGCATTTCTTAGAGCACTCTGCCTCCAGAAATGCCCTATGCCCCCCACACACACACTTACCGGGGCTTCCAATTTCCTGCTGTATGCCGGGGCAGCAGTCTTCCTTCTGTCTCTCCCCCATTTAACACTCCCCCACCCCACACACACTTACCGGTGTTTCCAATTTCCTGCTGTATACCGGGGCAGCAGTCTTCCTTCTGTCTCCCCCCTATTTAACACTCCACCCCACCCCACACACTTACCCGTGCTTCCAATTTCCTGCTTTATACCGGGGCAGCGGGTTGACGTCCATGCGATCTGTAGACAGGAAATTGGAAGCACCGGTAAGTGTGTGTGTGTGTGGGGGGGGGGGCAGAAGGATCCAGGTCCCCTGCAGCGGTGCGGGGGATCTGGATCTTAGTCTCATAGTCAGACCTCTATTTGAGGTCTGCTTATAAGACGACCCCGATTAGAAGACGAGCAAATATGGTATAAACAGTTCAGTTCTGGTTTCTCTGCAATCTGACCTGATAGCACAAAGTTATACAATGATGTGTTTCTTCACATGATATAATAAAGTGTACAAGAGTATGATAATGAATTATAAAACATATATAAGCCTTATCTGTATGTTGAAAAGTTTATTAGAAACTGGAAGAGTGGCTATACTTAAATAGAGGCACATGTTACAGATAAGCGTATTCATTTTCATTATTAGGTTCAAACATTTAATCCCATAATGGTGCCAATGTGGGTAACATTTATATCTGGTAAACTTCATATTTGGAAATATTTGTATTATGATCTAACTAAATATGTAAGCATGTTAATTTATTCCTGAATTAAGGTGTCTGTTAATACCAACCATAAACTCATATTACAACAACTTAAAATGTGCAAAATGTTTTGAAGGATTATTTTTCGTTATTCAAGACCATCAGCCATCAACAGTGCCTTTCTCTCACACACTTCCTGTAACTGTACATCAGAAAGATCATTCTCCCTTGGGCATCTTTTTTGGTGTAACTTTACTTGGTAATAACCGAGTTCTCATTTTCGTTAAATTCTTAAGGATTGTAGCAGATACGAGGAATTACACAATGTACTGTTACAGGTCAAATGAGTATCATTGTGTGAATAGCATTACAAGGGAATTATTTGACCTTCAGACATAAGCTGCTACTTGAGTATTTACATTTCCACTAGAGCAAGTTGCAAGCGATGTTTAATGACTAACGTATGTGTTTGCCATTAAAATGATGGGCTCTTTTTTCTCTCTGCATTCCTTCTTTCTTTCTTACCTATATTTATCTACACTCTCTTTTTCTTCTCTTGCATACCTCCCCCTTTCTTTATTTCTTCTTTTCTCCTCTGCTTGTTGCTATTTTTACTCTCCCTCCTTGATACGCAACACTATTCAACAGCCCAATTCACTCACAGAAATCTGGCAGCCCCTCCCCCAAATACTATCTGGAAGCCATCTACACAAAACTATCTAGCAGGTTCTCTCCTTACATACAAAGCTATGCAACAGTCCCTCTCCCTTCCTGAAACAGCACTACCAAATACCATGTGACAGACTGTACCCTCTCCCACATACAACACCATCTGGCAACCCCTCTACTCTGCACACAACCTAATCCAGCAGCCCATTCCTCCTTGCACGCTACATGACTGGTCCAATCATAGTGCACTTCGATGCAAGCCACTGCCAGAATGACCATTAATTCCTGCGGTGACAATGCCTTTACATCTGTAGATATATATATATTATGCCAAAAAAAATTTAAATGCATAAAACATGTGAAAACACAACCAAGAAATAAAAGTAAAGAATATCCAGGTAAGCATTTTTAACTAAAGAGTACAACATGTCTTAAAAGGGAAATAACTTACAAAATGCAAAAATAAATTCATTCAAAGTGTACTACTGTTTTATAAAAATAAAAAATAGAAAAAGTTGAAATTACAAATAGGCCATTTAGCATAGGGTTTATAAATAATATTATCATTATAATACATGTAAGGACTGCATCAGTCTTACCTTTTCAATGGCACAGCAGTGTGCTCCTCAGTCAATGCATCCTCCCCCTTAGGAGAACGACAGCAATAGAGGACACGAGTATGCAAATTAACCTAACAAACAGTGCTTTATTTTTAATATATCCTTTTTCTGCATGGAACTGCTCTGTTGAAATTTTGTGGTTATTATTTTGTAGTCAAAAAGGATGAATTTTAATCCAGCTTTACAGCACAATTGCTTACATTCAGTTTTCTCCAAATTGCACAATTATTGCAGCATCACTCATTTCAAGAGCAACATGCGAATAGAATTGATTGATTTGAAGGCAATTGAGGCAAATAAATTGTGTAATATTTTCTTCACATTTTAGAAAATATATTCCTAAAATGTACAGGCAGTCAGCCAATAATTTATTAGTGGGTTTATGCACTGCATATAAGGCAGCCACCCTACTGACTTGTCCAAAGCTTAGGCTAGAAAAGAATCAGAGCTGTCTGAGATGTTAGAGTGAACAGGTCCCACTCAGTTATGTTCAAGGCCCACCACCCATTGAGGTAAAAATGTATGGATTTGAATACATGTATAACATCTGTAACACTTGGGTTTGTGAATGTGGTGAACGTAAGAATTCAAGCTGATATTCCAATTACTTAATTCCCAAGGATAAATACTGTTAAAATATCCAGCATTGCTGAAGCTAATGATAAATGCTTCCTAAACCCATCGAAATCAAGCAATACAACTCTGCAAAGGTCTACTGACATATTCTGCCACTTCTTACCAAAACAGTTTCTGTAGCATTGATTCACACCGAATCCACATGCTTTTTCCTATCATGTTGTTATGTGTGTGTGTAGGAGAAACTGGGTGACTCTCTTAACCAATGAATAAACAACATTCAATAAAAACATTTTTCAAGCTGGTTTTGAAATGAATGATTGTGCATGTTGCGGGTGCTAGTAAGCACAACTCCAACTACTGCAATACTATTCATTTTGAAAAAAAAGGCACTAAAGCACTGTTCCCTTTTTGTGAGTGGGATATTCTAAACAAAATGTCTATGGAGACAGGTATATCCATATTTATCAGTTTCAACCTCATTTTTTAATGTAATGTCAACTGAGCAGTACTTTACACACCAGTTGCCTCAGTCATATAAAACTTTCAGCGTGGCAACTGTCAGTCACACTGGGCAGGCAGGAAAAAAGCCAAGAGCTAATCATAGTGCACTTGATTGGGCCTTATCCAACTCAGGGTTTCAGTTCCCATCCACTGCACTGACATCAGTCTCTGCCAGTCAGCTGAGTGAAAGGATTGATAAGCATTTTTCCCAGTCAATCAGAGCCAGAACTTTCTATCAGAGGGATAAAAATTAAGAGTCTAGTAGGAAACCTGCAACACATGTGACTTGGTAGTTCATGGTCGTGCCTCAGGTATGTTTACTAGCCTCCGGGTCTGCAAAATGACTGTGGCAAGAGTTAACATAGTCATGCCAATCTCTAGGGCAGGTTATGTGTGTTCATTCTGCAATGTTCTACTGCCCAAGCTCAGAATGTAAGTGTAAGTGTATAACTCCATTCCAACACACCACACAAACCCAACTCCTCTCAAACCCACTTCAACCTCCCCCACAACACCCAACTCTTCACCAACCTGTCACTTCATGGACAACCGCCCATATATAATTTTAATGACGGGACTATATGCTAGTAAATGCATATTCCAGTATTACCTTGATGATGAATACGCAGAATATCCGTTCAGCAGAAGAGTCAGAAGTTCATTATTTACATGAACATTCATGTGATAGGCCTAAGGTTGTCCTGAGAAGTCCAAGCATCAAAAAGGCTTTACAGTTTTATGGCATAAAGAACAGTTCAATGGATGGAATGGTTCTTGTCTCTCATCAATTTCCATGTTTCTACATTTCCTCTTGCAATGCAGTGAAACCTGTCACAGCAATTTGATCATAGGATCATTGCAATTAGCTTTTTTGTATTATTTTGTGGACAAAATATCAAATAAGAGAAATGAATGGATGTTTATGAATATACCTGACTAGTTAAAAGGTATAATTGCATTTACTAATTTAAGTAATTATAGTTGTAGGAAACTCTATTCATCACGCAATAAGGTTGTTTTCCCCACAACTACTGCATCTTTACTGACATAGAAATACCGCACTTGCTGGTAATTTGAAGCATACAATAAAAGAAAGTACAATAATGATACCTAATGACCCATAGATGCAGAGCATTGTGTAATTTCATTATTATTCCTTGTATATATGTCTGCCTTTTATAAACTGACATTGAAAATGTTAAGATGAAAACCAATGCAAATTTTGGAAGCAGTTTAAATGTGCACAAGTAAATAGAATGTGTTGCCTGCTCTCTATAAAAATATGTATAACTACACAGAAATGGGGTCTTTAGAGATATATTGATGGCACCTAAATATTATACATTTGTGTCTTATGATGTGTATATATATATATATATATATATATATATATATATATATATATATGTATGTGTGTGTGTGTGTATAGATATATTTTTCCCCAAGGAAAATGTGACAGTAACAAATGCCTTTTGTTTTTCAACACAATTTTAGCAAATGACTATTGGAAAAAGGGTTTCGGAACTGGCATAGCAAAGAGTATGCATTCCTTGAATATATTTATAGGAATCTGCCAAGTTAGATTATGATTATAGTAGTGGGTACAATCCTTAAACAACGACGAATGAAAATAATTGCACAACTGGCATGGCTTATTATATGGTGTGTTGACATAATAGGGCTCTATGAATAGCTCAATCTGGTAAAGGAAGCGTGAATACTGAAAAAATAAAGGAAAAAAGAAAATGATGCTATCACTCGAGACATCATTCCAGCCTGGGTACAATATTATTCCATAACTATACAGAAATGGGCTTTCAATATATTTTAATATAAGGTTATGTGAACGGGATTTGTGATTAGTACAAACTGCAGTTGATGGATTAAACTCAGGATTCACGGTCAATTCTGGAATGTATTCAAGTACCACTAATCTGTAAGTGTGGTCTGTATCACACATAGCATCAAGATAGACAAAAATCTGTCGTGCTCAATTATACCAAGAAAATGGAGAGCACTGATCATGAGGGTTTGCATTTAATCACTTTTGTACGAGGCTGATGCAATGTTTTATAAATCTCCGCTAGCAACTAAAGAGACCACAAACTGTATGAGAAAAATGTAATATGTAATATATAACTAATAAAGATTTTAAAATGTAAAAAAAATAATCCAATTGTTACTTTATTTTTTATTAAGGTTTTCTGCCTGGAGAATTTCAGAATGTTTTCAGATGTTCTAGTTGTTACTATTTTTATATGGAAAAACCTGCCTGAAAAGTATCTCTTTCTTGAGCAACCAAACCATGATATACATAGCTCTACGGAGTCTGTGAAGAAGAAATATGAACAGGTTAGGGCCTCATGAGTATCCCGAAAGCCTGAGGCAAAGACTTGTATTGATTGATTGGTTGGTTGATTGAAGTGGCAATCTTTCAGTCTCTTCGTGTGTTAGAAAAGGTTGAGCTATATAAGGCATATTAAAGGTAAGTTCTATATATGTCTTTTTACAAGGTTTGACAGTCCCTTTTTGGGATAAAACCTGTATATTTAATGGGCACTCAAAAACTGGATATAAACTTAGAATGTAGTTCGCCTGCTGTCGGTGTTGCAACTCTACGGCTTTTTTTTTTTGTTATCCTATAATCCAATAAAAGCTAGTGCAATTCATTTTGGACTTTATGGTCTTGAGAGATGGCTTTGAGAAAATGATAAAGTGAGAAGCAGGCTAAGAGTGTCAAGGTTCACCATGTCAAAGATTAGCTCATCATATCTCTGAAAGCAACTCTGTGGGTAGACATTTTGAGGTGAGATTATGGTCTTTATATATCTTATTTCCCCTTCATAGTCCTGTTAAGGCAGCAAGGTCAAGTTTTTTCTTTTTTTGCCACAAATACACAGTTAAACAATTGCTTTTACATCTGTCTAATTTACCACACATGCTTAAAATTTTAAAATATTTGACATTCTCCTGAACCGTATCAAACATAGACCAAATATATATAACATTTCAACAAATTAACTATTTTAAATGCCTACCCAAGGAGTTCTCTAAGCATGATATTTTGGCATGGAATGAAGCATGCAAGGACTTTCAGTATGTGGAGGGTAGGCTGGCCGGTTTGCATGTCGCCCATCTTTGTTGAGCTCAGTCACAGTACTAACCAACTCCCCCACTTCTGTTTGCATGAAGATTTACCTGTCCAACCATGTTTTTTCCTAACCCTATTTTGCAGCGTGTCCTCCATCGTTTTATATAATGCCTAGTTTACATGCTCAAGGTTTGTGAGTCTCACCCGTCAAACATTGTGATAAGGTGGAGAGTTCAATATGCACAAAATCCAAGGCCACGTGGTGAAAGAGCAATAGTAGAAGTGGTCACTGTTTGTATGTGAACATTAAAACACATCACAACTTTAGGTGCTAAGCCTTCGTCTGTTTATGGTGTAAGAGCAGTCCTGGGCAGAAGAAACACTCGCAATTTACACGTTTAAGCATCTGAATGCCAGAGAGCCAGCTAAGGATTTAGTTTATTTTATTTTCACTGGATAACAACAACACAGTTGCAGCAGAAGTGACACTGTTTGTGTTTGCTAAGAAGCAGGTTATATTTTTATGGAATACAAGAAGGAACTTCTTCAGGGGTTGGATCATGTCAGAATAAGAGTTTATTCAGTACTGGGGATTGCAAACAAGCTCATTCACAATTTAGTAGGGCAACATGGTGATAGAAATTATGGACCAGGCTTCAGCAACCCTTTTTTAATTCTTTGAGGTTCTGTGGCCCCATTTTTAAATACTACTTGATTATGTATATTGGGATTCATTTATAGACTGCTGGCAGCATAAACGATAAACAGATTGTATTTCAGCCTTTTCAATGCTCGAGGAGTGCATAGGTGTTTATTCGGGCACTGAAAGGGTTAATGTGCTGCAGTGTGTGCATTAGGCCTTAGCATTGTCTGTGATGAAATATTTCCTAGGGATGACCGATCAAGAAAGCCAACCAATTTCAAAACATTAAATGAGGAGGAGAGTATGTTCCTGGGCATACACCTGCTGGTTTCTGCAAAGCTGTATTTTAAAGCTAACAGCACTGAAACATGAAAAGGTCTTTGTTGTAATAAGTGGGTATTTAAAAACGCCTTTGTGGGTTTATCCATACATTAAATGGGGATTCACTAAAGTGTTTCTAATTACTGAAGAACTAGCAGGTAGTTTTGGCTATTCTTTGTACCCTTTTCTATTATTATTGTATGCAAGTCTCCCAAAGTTTGGAGTTATAATGAGGGTCCTAAAAAATAAAGCCCATTCCCCCTAATCCAACAGATATAGCATCTACTGATGTAACAGTATTCATCTTTCATACGTATTACTGGGAAGCAGTTCATTCCTGTTTCTGAATATTTTCTTATTGGTTAATTCTAAAATAAGGTTCATCCGGCAAAAAAAAGCCTGTCTTGTTTTTGTTTGTGTTGTGGATTCGGCAAAATCTGGAATAATAATGATTTATCTGGGAAGTGATATAAGATGGCGAACAGTGTCATACACGGTGGTATTCGCATAAAAAGACTGCTACGTTAATTTAGTGAAGCAACTGATTTTTAATTTTTTTTTATGAAGGCGTAGATGTTGACGGCAAATACACCACCAAAGATGGTGAAGTCAATTCTCTTGTGTATATTTAAGAGTAGCCTCTCTTAGATACAGAAGCAGACTTAAAACAAGTACGTGCCTTGGAGACACATAGCTCTTTGTATTGTGTGTTTGTAAGACATAAAAACAAGATGTGTGGAACATGCAGTGGTGACAAAAAAAAACTATTAGCACTGAATGTGGGTACCATCTTACACCAGAAAATGTCACATTTGACACAGAGCACTGATATAGCATAACACAAAATACCAAGTGTAGCCATAGAATAAAATGCCAGACATTGGAAATCTTTGCAAACCCTCCTTAAACAATAATGGACCCCTTGCGTATCCCGTTGTTTTTTCTTTATACTGTAATTGTGTTGGCATTCAAGTTGGCAGTTGTGCAACTTTCAAATATAATAACAATAATAATGAACTTTGATAATAACCTATTCTTGAGATAATGACGGTGCAAGTCAAACACTTTTGCCAATCCCTTGATGATGATAATATATTTTGTTTTCTTCCACTATTAACGAAGATCGGAAACTCACCAGACAAAGTAAGGAGACGATGTTCTGAATTTGGATAACACTAAATAGATTTCCTTGTACACACCATCATTTAAAGGGCGGGGGATGTTAACATTCAATCCTATGTGTAATAAATCCTAAGTATGTGATAAATGCTGTTTTATATATATGTATATGCTTATTGCTCATTGCAAAACACCAGCTGAATAATGGGGACCACAGTTATCAGCACCCTGGTTCAACTCCCTATATACATTTCAGGATAAGAAGGTTTGCGGAAATTATAGTAAATTAGTACATGGTTTTGTGTAGCACTGGAATAATTTTCCCTTGCATTATGCCATGCCCTGTGGTTCTACGCGGACTTATCTTTTCTTCACTCAAGCGTCCTGAACAGTATCCTTAAGCTGGCAACAGACTTAGATGTGTACTCTTCATAATTGCAAATAAGCACAAGTGTTTAATTTTTTTTTTGTATTTGTTTTCAAGCCTACAAAAGGATGACCTTCCAGATGTAAACTACTCCTCAGAATAAGTGTTTTTTCTTAAAAATACAAACGATAAAATAATCTAAATGAAAAAAATAAAAAAATATATATATATATATATGTATATAAAAAAGCAAAGAAAGAACAAAATAAACATGCAGATAAATGCTACATTGTGTTCAACCCTTAACTCTGTTCACTTCTGCCCTCATTACTGCGTGACCAATTGCTGCTAATTCTAATGTACAATATACACATGTCATTAGCACACATAAAGCTATTGAATGATTGTCCTTTTGTCCTTGTAGTGAGAAGGTTAAAGCTAACACAAGATTTATACAGATTACGGCAGACTCACAAAAAATAGCCTGAAAGCCATATGCAACTAGATTAAGTAAGAAAGCAAGCACTCAATGGGAAAAAAAACCATACTGTGGTGTAGTTATCGTACAAGGAATACAAAAAAACCCCAAACAAAATAAGGTAAAACAAATTAGTGCCTACAAGGGTCCTCTCTTCTGTATAATTTAAACTCTCAAGGAGGGACATGGAATCTTACAAAAAATACACACAAAACAATAAAATCAGACTAAAATAACAAAGTCACTGATGTGTTTACTTGAAAGCTTGATCTTGATCTTCCTAGCTAAACAGAAATCATTCAGCTGGGTCTGATGAAGAAGGAAGCTTGTGACCAGTGATGATTGAATTACACATTCCTGAAATTGGCATATCCCCCCCCCCAGAGTACATTTAATTTACATATCCCATATTGTGCCAGGAGCTACATACATTTGAACATAATTTTTATCAAGAAGTACTCTGTTCTAGGGATTATTCGCAACAAAAGTGTACAGACTGGTGGCTTTTTTCAATTTCAAATATAAATATTGTAAAAGCTGTTGGAAATCCAGTACACTAGAAGAATACCAGTAAAAAAGTCTCCTTTTTTTTTTACCCCATGATCTTGAGATATCAGTCATTCCCCTTCTCTAAACATCTTCAGATATTCTGACAAGTATGTCAATAAAGCATTTCAACTTGACCTGACTGTGGGACCACATCTTCCTTAGATACACCAAAACAAAAAGGCTTCTCTCCTGTTTCTCTGTTTGATGCCCTGTCTTGTTATCTTTTTTTCTTTTCCTCTACAATTTAATATACATATTCTTGGCAATCCTGGCAAAAGTTCTTAAACTTTGTTTAGAAACTGGGAAATTACAGAATTTGCAGGTCCCAAGGAGAGATGTTTTATTTGCCCAGCTGTTCTTGGAATTATGGCTTAACCCATTATCCCATGACGGGATCTATTGGCTACACAGTTTCCTATATGATTAATTTTTAACCAATGTGCAGATGGGTGTGATGTAACCTTTTGGTGTCCCAGTATAATGCTGTGCCCCCCCCAACCCCCTCCCTCCCTGACTCTCCCATCCACCCCTTTCAAATCCCATTCATCATACCCCACCTTCTCCTCTTGCCCTCATCATTCTTTTAAGAGGCAGAAAGTTTAATTCTATAATCACAAAATCAACAGGACAGGAACAGAGGCAATCAAATCCAGGATTGTGGAACTACAGGATGGTTTTGGGGATGTGAGCTTCTCAGCATTTTAAGATGTTAAGTGCACAGAACTGAAGAGGCAGCAGATGTCAGATGGTTGACACTTGCAATCAACAGCAATTAAGCAATCACCGGGCTTTTTATCCAAGCATGTCAAG
Organism: Spea hammondii; assembly: GCA_029215755.1. NCBI lineage: Eukaryota > Metazoa > Chordata > Amphibia > Anura > Pelobatidae > Spea > Spea hammondii. The sequence continues at coordinate 51,258,162 of JARDYJ010000004.1, read as the reverse complement.
TTAAAAGAGGAACTCGGGGCAGGAGTGAAGGAAACCAAGTTGCCTTCTTACAGAATGTCACTGCTTTGGTGAATCTGGTACCCTAAGTGATACCTTAGAGGATGGTTATAGCAATATTGTAATGATACAAATTACCCAGAATGTAGCAATATTCTAGGGGGTTTCCTTCCATACTGTAACCTACCAGCTGGACCCTGCAGCATGTGCTTTATGCATCTATACTCACAACACTGGAACTGACAGCAGCTATAGAGTGTACCAGCTCAGTGCATGCCCCCCATGGCTTACCTGGCAGGTATTTGGGGTCCTTCAGTCCTGCTGCCTCGGTGACTAGAAGGGATCACTCTCTTTCCTCCTCATAGACTGAGGCTGCTACACAGAAGGTATGTGCAATGTAAGCAGAGATGGGAGGGTCTGCATCTGTCAGCTGATCTTTATTACAGGCAGGCACACACACGTCTGTGCATCCTCTCTGCACAGCACGGAAGAGCTTTTTTTCGATTTTTGAAGTTTGTGCTGTAAGTGATAGAGGAGAACGAGCTAAGATATCACTAGGCTGCTAGGAGTGAAGCCTCACCACACTGCAGCTTCTCCGGCATCCCTCCGGTGGGCAGGGAGGACACAGGGCTTTGCTAGCAGCTTATTGGCTCTTTGCTTAGGATGCTGCCCTGAATATCCAATCTAGCAGCACAAATACATCCTGCATCGCCCATCCCATCTATTACTATCCCCGAGATGGGCAGGGAGGTGGGGTGCAAGGGAGGAAGGAGATCCCGGCGAATGACAATCAAGGACATCGTGTGAGTCCTTTAGGACCTGCAAAGTGACCCCTGCTTAGTCTGCAAGCGGCGCATGTAGTGTGTTTATGGGGGACCCGGGGGGAGGCAGGAGCACAGCTGGCTGTGACCTGAATATGCCCCAGGAAACCCCAGCCTCCCGGGACTGCGTGTGATTTATCATCCGTAACAAAGCGTTTGCTCTGGGATGGAAGACTGGGCAGCTAGGTGTAGGGGGTGGGGAAGCCCTGACAGAAGGCAGAAATCACGAGTGGCCCATACAGTACAAACATCGCCCGAGCACTGTATGCTCATCATCCACTCTAAATCCTCTTATTTGTACTGATTTGTCAGGATTTCTGTCAGCCTGGAGTGATCGGCTCTTTAACCCCTTGGTGGCACTATTCCTCACTACAAGGTTATTAGGATAAGCTTACATATGGGGTTAAGATCACTTTAGTGCCGACGCTTGGGACCGATTGACGCGTCCCATCCAGGGTAAACAATGAGGGGAATCCCAGATGTGAAGCATCCTCAGGTGCCCCCTGTGTTTGGGATAGGGCAGGATCGCCCTGGCAGCGGAGTGCAGCTGTGCTTCAAGCTGATGCTCACTCGTGCCTGATCTCCTTGCAGGCAGCTTTCTATATCCCCCGGTGCTGCAGCTGACACACGAGTTGATGTAGGAGTGGAGGAGGGGGAAAGGAACAAAAGCTTTTAACACTCTCTCTACCATTATAGAGGGTGAGGAGAGGAGGCATATAGGAAACCTCTCCCCCCAACAGACCCAGCCAGGACAGGAGTTAATGTCTGAAGACTGGTTGACAACCCAACCTTCTTAATGATTTGCAGGAGTAGGCACCAATATCGCTCATGGTGGACATTTACTGGTGTCTGTGGTGGACAATTTAATGATGTTCTATGGACCTTCACCAATCTTGCCACGGAAGCTTTGCCTATCCCTAAAGATGTGTCTGAACTTCCTGTATTCACAGAAGGAAATACTTCAAAGGAGAACTGAGCTCTGGGGACTCTGTTTCAATCAATGCACCATTTTGCTCTTCCCAGTGAAAATAACATTAGAAAATGGTCTGCTTTACATAACAGAGATTCTCAACTTCGGTCAACCAAGTAACAGCGCTGATTGCCTCAGGTGCAGCGTCTTTGTGAAGACATAATCAGGATGAGAAGTCACAGAATTGAGATTGTCACAGAATTGTAAATAATGTGTGGTACTGATCATTGATCACAGCATTAAATCGGTGCCAGTCACATCCCTTTTCAACGTATCTGACTGTGAGTCCTGACCAGGGGTCGACACACAGGCATGATTCGAGGTGGACACAGTCAAGGACACCATCAATTTATTACTTTAAAACAATCTATTCGCCTTACTAAGGACCAATACAGAAATAGTATAGGGTAGACTGACAAGATACATACATATACACTGCCCTTACACACACCTGCCCATATACAAACACATATTCACGCATAAATTTATACACAAACATCCGGGTATACATTTGACCTTATATACCAATTTCAAAACACATGTTCTCTCCCGCTTTCTCTTTTTCTCTCTCTTCCTTTTCTACCTTTTCTCTCTTCCCACTCTCATGTATTTTCTCTGTAACATTTGCTTTAATCTATGGTGGTCCTGTGGTGGGAGCACAAGGTCTGTTCCTACAGACCTTTACTTCAGTGCTCTCTTGCAGTGCATGTGGCTTTAGTGCTGAACCAGAATATGATATCAATAGCTGGCACACAGCACGAGGGAACACTGAAACAGATGTCTGTAGGAACAGACCTCATGCTTTCTTCATTTTGGGCTAGTTAGAAGGTGATTAATGGTATCCCCAACCTTACCTGCTCTTCCAGCAATGGACAGTTCAGTTCACCTCTGAAGGTCACCAGCATAGTGACTGACACATGGTGGTGATGGACTGCAGTGCCCATGTATTGACACCATGCTGACCCCTGGTCCTGACTCACATAAGTTTTATATATCAGTGTGATAGCACAACTTCAATGGTGTTTACAAGGCTACACCAAATCTCTAGTATGTTATTTTAATATAAATCATGTGTGGATAACAGATAGTTAGATCTAAAGTTGTATACGACTTTTACATATAATGCATTTTGTATTTGCATATTTGCAAGATTTTTCACCAAAAAAGTGATTTGTATTTGATTTGCAGTGGGATGAAGAATGTTATCCAGTGCTTCATAATGCATACATAATATAGTGATTAAATCACACTAAAATGTTTTTTGGGGGATTTGTTTTACCAATTCACTTTAATTTTAGTGCCTGTTTATGAACTTACAAATGTAAAACCAATATATCTGCCAGACTATCAGTGTAACTCAATAAAAATGTCAGTGAGATCCCTAGCAAAAATGTTATCACTATAACCAGATATTTCATATCTGCCATGTCTGCAACTGAGAAACAAAAAAAACCTTAGCTGGATTCATAATGTATAATGGGATCAGACTGAGACAAATTGGGCCCTGGCACTTTAAGGCTTTTAAGACTCCTTAAGAGGCCACACGCTGTCGATTGAAGAAGCTGTTTGTATTCGGCAGGAGGCCTCATGGTACATTATTTCATTGGCCACTCAAGCAGCTTTGCTAGTAGGGGGTTTATTTGGCACCAGTCCACGAGGCATTTCCCTGCTGTGCCCAATGGAAGTCTGATAAGTATGAGTCAGCCCCAAAGTAAATATATAATATCAAAAAGAAAACTTAAAGGGTAACTCAGAATGTTTTTTGTTTTGTTTCATTGTGGTATATTTATTCAGTCAACAAGGTATCTGTATACTTTGAAGGCGTTAGGTGTATTCCATGGGTGTTCTTACGTCTATGTTTCCTCCTTTTGCTGTTTATCCCAGCCAGACTTTGAACCAAATGTGATGGTACTCTCCTCCGAGGACATCAGACACCTCATGTGGGAAGCTGTGTATTGCTGAAAACGTATAGCTAAGAGCTGGCAAAGGGGAAAATAGGCTTTGTACTTTTGGTGAATGTGTGTTGGACGGGATAGTGTTTACAGGTGGTGTTTCTGCCAGATAGCTAGTATTGGGACATAAGGTGGGCTTGCTCCCGTGGTTGAATGATGCATCTAGAAGGAGACTTGCAAGGAGGATGAAACTACTGCGGCATACTGTAGCCCAATGCTATTTCTACACCAGTAACAGGGACAAACGGGTTAAAACATATTTGAAATAACAAAAAGCAATACAAAAAATAATACTCCTTTGGAAACTTTCGATTACCATTTACCAATCACCATTAGGGTAGGGTGACTGTTGTGGTTGTGGCCTGTTTTATGCAAAAATATGCTAACATTTAATAATGAACAAAGACTTTGGCAAACACATCTAACAATACAACAATACATTTATTTGATTCCAGAATACAGTTAAATTATGTAAATATGAATAGCAAGAGACGTTATGATATATAATGATATACTTTATTAATATCGAAGATTTCAAGATATCGAAAAGGGTATCATAACAAAATTACAGATTACAATTATATTCTATATAACATTGTATTAACATGTGTACTTAACTTCAGAGAGGATCAGCATACCAAATGTATACCTTTGATTATCATTGTCCAAAAGAGCCCTTGATTCCAGGTTGATATAGAAAACTTTAAGGGAACCTTTAGTAGTTGTTTTCAAATTCTTAGTTACAATACTAGTCCTTGTTTCTTGGCACTTAACTAGCCCAAGAAGCCCAACAGCTTCCTATTTAATACTTTTCCTCCCTTCTGCCATGCTGCTCCATTCTCCTTCCAGTTTGTCCTGCTCCTCCCCCTTCTTCCAGGAGTTCCTGATATCCCATGGTTTCTGGTATAACCCATATGCCTTTTCATGTAGGCAGCCATTATCTTGGTGGTAGAGGTAATGCACTACTTAAACTATAGAAATAATTGGTATAGTAATGTATGCCACAGTTAGGGGAGCTACAGGGAGATACAGATATTGCATCTGTGACAAGAATCACTAAAAATGGACGACGCAAGCCATGTCAACTATAGTGACCAAATTATACGTATAACACGAGACAGCTATGGAAAATATACCATGCAGGGCTGCGTTAAAATTATTGCTGCCCTCCCGCATGCATTTTTATGAGAACCCCTATTTAACTAAGCCATCTGAGTGCCTTGAGGGAGAAGGATTAAACTGTCCAACAAGTAATCTAAATACAAAACCAAAAAAGTGAAGTCATGTGCTAACCAACAACCTACACACAGTGCAATTACCTTATAAAAAGGTATAGTGATCCTCTTAAGGGGTATCACCCAAGCAGTTATGACATATGAAAACAACAAAAAAAAACATAATAGTGTACTCTATCTGGTAACCAGGGAGGCTTGTTACATACAGTGTATAGAAGGTTCACTCACATTTTCTTGAGTAGATCCTGCTCAGTATATTCAGCACGAAGAAGTCCCAAAAGGCAACCGTATACTGTAAAGGCAATACTCCAGAATCCAGCAGAAGGATACAAGGAGAAGATATTGGCAGTTAACCCCTTAATGACAAAGCCCGTACATGTACGGGCTCAAAATGCATTGTTTTCAATGGGTTTAGGGGTTAAACATATACAGTATTTATTATTTATTATACCACAAAAGCATAAAAGTATCTTACATGAAAGTAAGTAGCAGCAAGTATAAGTAGTCCTCAATCACCACCAATAGTCAATGTTCAAAATTGCTATTTGGTACACTCCAAAGTAGTAATTTCAAGCAGTTTATGCCCTCATGTGTTCCTTAACAATACAACAATTTCCAGAGGGATCTGAAAAACCACACACTGATAAATCTGACTGTGTTGATCTGAGGAGATCCCAAAAACCTGCACTGTAGGTGGTAAATGAGGTCTGTCATTGAGAAATGTGGGAACAGGGAACTGTTATATTCCATTAACACTCAGCAGGTGCATTATAACAGAACAGGAATACTCATTTTCTATGGCCACTTATTTAAAGAATATTTTTGGGTAAAATTCATAATGTGCCATGTAGATACTGTCTATGAACTGTGACCACAGCTCAGCGATTCCAAAATTTGCAGTAGACCAGTATGTGGCTTAAGACGACTGCAAACAGAGTAAAATAAAAGTCTGACATAGGAAAGGTCTCCTCCAGCTAACTAATTATCTCCATTTTATTTTCCAAGTTACAATTCTCTTGATCCTTGGTCAGTGTATGATTGTCAGCTATGACTCTTAGTATCAGCTATAGAGAAAACATTGGGAATGCATGGATATATTCAGTAGAATCCCCCACTATTCAGTGTCCTCCCTGCCTCCAGTCCCTTCACTTGCAGGACTTAAGTGTGCGACCAAACAAGTCTCCTGCGTGCCACTATGCATATGTGCTATGCCCACCATCAGGCAGCTCCAGCAGGGATGTGCAAGAATTCTAGAGGGTTTAATGAGGCTCCTGGTGCACTTGCACAGAAAATGCTCTTTCCTGCCACTGATTGGCTGGCAAAATTTTATGTTTTTTGCATAACGATTAAAGAATGCATATTGAAGTTCTTATAAAGTACTATAATATCCATTATTTGTTGACAGGACAGTAAAATGTTCCTTTAACCCCTTAAAGACCAATGACCTGCCAGATACGTCACACAAAAACGGTCAGTTAATGACAAGTTAGTTAAACAAGCTTAGAAAGTGATCTACAATCACTTTCTTAGCTTAAACAGTATTGCTGTAATGCCTCGATGTAAAGGCATTCAACTGCACTGAGATTGGCATCAGGGGCCATGTCTGGCCTCTCCCCGGGATGCCAACGTCCGACATATACTGTATGGCGGCGGACACCCATTTTAAAAGAGTTTAGGAGGCGATCATCGCTATGTAAAGAGGGGAGTCCAGACCACAGAAAACTCTGGGTGATATTGTATTCATGGACAACATAGCTTTTTGTTGTCAATACATCTAGTGTATTATGTTGCATGTTCATTAAGTCAGCAGTTCACACAAATTTGGAATGGACTTTGTGAAAAAGTAGAGATCTATATTTGCAAAAATGTATGTTTAGTAAAGTACAGTGGCAAGACAAAGTTAAGCGAACCCTTTGGAATTAACTGGTTTTCTGCATTAATTGTTCATAAAATGTGATCTGATCTACACATCTAAGTCACATGTATAGACACAATGTGCTCAAGCTAACAACACATAAATAATATTAATCTTTCATTTCTTTATTGAACACACCCATTAAACATTCACAGTGCTGGTGGAAAAAGTAAGTGAACCCTTTGGATTTAATAACTGGTCAACCCTCCTTTGGTCGCAATAACCTCAAACAAGAGCTTACTGGTAGCTGCGGATCAGACCTGCGCAAAATTCAGGAGATATTTTGGACCATTCTTCCAACTGCTTAAAGCTTAAGAACTGCTTAACACTTGGCCATATTCCCAGGGTCTGGTGTGAACGGCTCTCTTGAGGTTATTCCACAGCACCTCTAATGGGACTAATGCGCCTTGGCTCTCACAAATCAACAATTCTTGATTGTAGGTCTACTTAAGAATAGCAAGCTCAAAATGTTTTAGTGTTTTTTTTATGTCAAAGTAGCTCTAAAACATGCCTCCAATACTATTTATTGATTGGACTCCAGGTTTGCTAACCCTATACTCCAATTAGTTTTTGTTGAAGTGATTAGCCTATGGGTTCAAATTCTTTTAACAACCCACACTGTGAATGTTTGAATTATGTATTCAACAAGGAGAGGAACAATATTATGATTTGTGTGTTATTAATTAAAACAGATTGTGTTTGTTCTTTATTGTAACTTAGATGAAGAACATATCATATTTTAACCCCTTCAATCCCCTATAGACGTACCGGGACGTCCAAAAAACGCCCACTGAGAAACCCCTATGTACGTCCCGGTACGTCCAGCCCTTCGTGCAGCGTCAGGAACACATCCCTGCCGCTGCACGGGAGACCAGGCTGTCGTTTGATCTCCCGTAACAGCTTCCGGCATGAAAGCTGGTAAGCTGTTACGGTTGAAAGTGCCCGATTGCGCGATCGCGCAGTTGCAAACGCGCGATCGGGCATTCCCTTCCGGGTTGCGTCACTGCTGACGTAACCCGGAAGGTCATCGGGATATCCTGCCCTCCGATGAGGCACAGAGACGCTGCGATCTCTATGCAGGTCTGTGAAGACCTGCATAGAGATCACAGTGTGATAGGTGCAGGGGGATCACGGGGAGGGGAGAGAGAAACCATGTCTCTCACTCCCCCTGCCGTCCTGAAAGAGAAAAGCTGGAAAAAATTTTTTTTATTCATTTAAAAAATAATATTAAATAAATCATTAAAATAATAATATAAATAATACAAAACAAAATTATAATGTGAGCTGTGATGTCATTGTGAAATCACTGGCATGTTCAGGAGGTCCCTAGGAAGACCTCTAACCATTTCTGTGTAAAAATAATATATATAAAAAAAAAATTAAAAAAAAATAAAATATATATAAAAAAAGATAATAAAAAAATGATTAAAAAACCTTACTTCCCATTGCCCTAGCATAACATCTAGCCAGTATAACCCTCCTGCCCCCGTTTACAACCCCCAAACCCATTAAGCCATAGGCATAACAATTATACAAAATTGTACACCTTATAGTATGCTCCCTGGTGCTGGGAAAGTCTGGAAAATCTATATAAATTAGGTATTTCTGAAATCAGGACACCTAAATTAATAAACTTGGATGGGATTTTCCATCACTTTACCTAATTTTGTGAGGATTCAGAGGGAAAATGTAAAAAAAAATTAGTTTATTTTTCTAATCTTCGCTAGTTTGTACTACATTTCTCAGCTAATCATCCAACTATGGTATCAAACGAAAGCTCTATCTCTCCTAGAAAAAACAATATATAGTTTATATGGGTACACTATTCACAGGAAAAGAGAATCATGGCTAAACCGACATACCCCAAAAATGGCAAAATTGCTCTGGGCTTTGAGGTACCAAAAACCCCTGGGTTAAGACAAATTTATACATAAATACTGGTAATTCAAAAAGGGTTCCCTTACTTTTGATTGCCACTGTATTTAATTACTATTTGCTCTCTAATGATCTAATGCTCATTAAAAGCTGCTTACTCTGCATTTCTGTATAGATCACAATGACCATAATCTAGAACAAGGGACTCATTAGTAATGCAGACCATCTGTTCTTTTGATAAGGTGACTAGGATAGGATAGTGTAGGGAAAACATTCAGCATTTATGGGTATGGTGATGTTTATTGGCAAGCAGGATGAATACATTTGTGCTAGGGTACGTTGAAACACAACAGGGGGCATTGATGGAACTAGGAACATGGAGATACGGTCCATACACATATGGTCAATAGCATTAGTGAACTTGCTTTGCTAACTGGTTACAGCCCATTATGGTGGAGCTCATATAGGAAGTATATCTAGGAATGATCTAGTGATAAAAGAAATCCTTTGTTTTTCAAAATGTATGGTGTATTTTAGGAAAGATATATTAAACAGAAGTAAGTAAAATGCAAACTATATTTTAAGGTGACATATGCTGATTGGATTAGTCATCTTCTTTGTAGAACCATGGTTTATAGAATGGCACAAAAATGTGCTCACAAAATATGAAATAATACATCTGCACAAAGAGATATGACAGTTTAGAAATTTAATTTAGAACAAAATGTATTATGGCGGCAGTAATTACATTTTGAAAATGCTACTTCCAATCTGTACTGTTTTCCACTTTGTTTTTCTTATGTCTTGTTTGAAGACCAATTCAGAGTCAGCCTTAGGTGCCAAGACAAGCACTGCCAAATGCCAACCATCTCAATGAGAATAGAACAGAGTGCCATCATTGAGATTTAGGTGACGGATGTGTTTGCTAATGCTTGGGTGTAGTCCCACCAAAAAGTCATAGTAAAGACCACAGTCTTTACACTGGTACATTAAGCTGTTTCATGGTGTGCCAACTGTTTCTATTTACCTAGATGGGTGTCACAAGGAAATATTAGCTTTTTTTGCAAAATGGACAGCATTAAATTGTGGTGCTAGGAAAAAGTATTTCCCCCTTCCTGCTTTATTTTATATTTGCTTCTTTGTCACATTTAAATGTTTCAGATCATCCAATTAATTTGTTGGCCCATTCTTCTTGGCAGAAGTGTTTCATTCAGCCACATTGGAGGGTTTTTTGAGCATGGACTGCCTTTTTTTTAAGGTCATGCCATAGCAAATCGGAATTCCAATTGGATTCAAGCCAGGACACTCCAAAACCTTCATTTGTTTGTTTTTTTTTAGCCATTCAGAGATGGCTTTTGTGCTTTGGATCATCGTCCTGCTGCATAACTCAACATGCGCTTGAGCTTTAGGTCCCAAACTGATGACCGGACATTCTCCTTTGAGATTTTTTTAGTAGAGAGCAAAATTCATGGTTCCATCAATTATGGCCGGTCATGGAGCATCAAAGCAGCCCCAGACCATCACACTACCACCACCGTGTTTGACTACCGGTATGATGTTTTTATCATGGAATCTTTGGATAGCTTTACCCTGGATGTAACAGGACCCATGTCTTCCAAAAGTTCCACTTTTAACACACCAGTCCAATAAATATTATCCCAAAAGTCTTTTTTGGACAAATGTAAGACAAGCCTTTGTGTTCTTTTTGGTCAACTATGGTTTTTGCCTTGCAACTCTCCCATGAATGCCATTGTTGCGCAGTCTCTTTCTTATTGTGTCAACGTAAGCAATGACCTTAACTGAGCCAAGTGAGACATGGAGATCTTTACATGTTTGGGTTGTTGATGAGCTCTTGGAGTAATTTTGGTAGGCCAGCCACTCCTGGGAAGGTTTTAGCCTGCTTCACTTTGCAAGACAGGCTCTACTAAATTGATGTGTAGATTCAACAGGCCTGGCAGTAATCATGCCTGGGTGTGTCTAGTGAAATTGAACCCAATAATACATAACATTTGGTTTATTGGTTGATTTATTAACTAAGGCAATTATTTTTTTCACGTAGGGCCTGGTAGGGTTGGATAGCTTTTTTCTTTTATATGTGCAATCATCATTTAAAAACTGCATTCTGTATTTACTCAGGTTATCTTTGTTAAAATTAGTGGCAAGTACACAAAAATACAAGAAATTGAGAAGGGCAAATACTTTTTTCACTCCAATGTACTTCTATAGTGTACTGTCCCAGCAGATAAACTCTTTCATTAACCCAGCTTTTTACTTTAATTGATTTTGTGTACGCGTCTCTTGGGGATTTTTCCATATCTCTAGTCCCTGTTAGAGATTGTCGTTTGGACCAGTTTTCCATGCTGCATGTCCTCTGTGCTCTCTTTTTTTAAAACCAATCATAAGTCTGTCTTATTGTTCCTCAATGAGAGGGTAACCAGATTACTCCTTTTCCTGGGAGTACTTTTAAAAATGCGTCATGAGTGGAAGCAGTGAATTTCATGCCTTTATATAATTTCCCTTAAAGTGTTAAAAGAAGAAATGTGGTCATACTTCCCAATAATCTTCTGTTTGAAGCCATCAGCGCTATGTGGTCTATAATTTAGCTTTTTCTAATTCATCTTTCATTTAACATTGGATTTTTTACACTTGATTTTCGAGTTATTTAGATATATAGATGTATTTTTAGATCTCCTCTTTTTTTGCGCCAGTATCTAAATAACACTGCTTACTCAGTCTCTAGGGGAGGAAGGACTGTTCTCCGAGTGTCATTTGCAGATACTTATCTCGCACTCTGATTAGAGAATCACACACAAGCTGCACACATGAAGCTGTATGTGGTTCTACAGCAAAACACAGAGAAAATGCCTGATTCAGCACCATGGAGAGCAGCGAAGCAGATTTAGATAAAAGCAGGTCTGTTTGAGACGCAAACTGCTTTAAGATATCTCTGCTGTTGTTTGTTTGCTGTCCGACTTGGGCTATTAATACATCTAAAAATCATTTTTTTCTGACACTTAAATTAATAAAGAATAAAGAAAATGTTCATCCTTTAAGAAAACATTTAGAAAAAATATGCAGAGCGTAATGCATAATTTTTTATATACCAGTCGCATTATAATAATGCTCTTTTTCTTTTAACACTTTCTATATTTTAAAAATACTATAAACAAATATTTCATTGTGTTACTTGTGCTAAAAAATATAGGAAAGATCTGTTTTTACTTGCGAGAGCTCTGTGTACTCTACAGACGTAAGAAACTTGTTTGTACAGCTGCATGTCAATTTACTCTAGCAGGTTAAATCAGATGTATGTCTCGCGCCATTTAAACTTTTCCAGTTACTACTCGCTTGTTTATTGAGCTAGCCTCATTGACTCTTGGGTGCATTATACACCTGGACTATCCTTCTGGATTGTTGAATCATTTTCATAAAATGACCTCTGCCCACCTGGGCTATTTGCTTCTGACCTCATTAATTAATTTATGCTGCATGAATCAGTTTTTTGACTTTACACCGCAAGAAGCTTTTACATAAACTCACAGGCATATCATTTGGATACCTGGCTGTTGTAGGTGTTGATTGCTATGTTTTATTTACAAGACAGAATGTCTTTATGTCTATAAATTACCGTATTTGCTCGATTATAAGATGAGGTTTTTTTCAGAGCAAATGCTCTGAAAAATACCTCTCGTCTTATAATCGGGGTCGTCTTATAATCAGACCTCAAATAGGTCTGACTATGAGACGACTAAGATCCAGATCCCCCGCAGCTGCAGGGGACCTGGATCCTCCTGTTCCTCGCCCGCCCCACTTACCGGTACTTCTGAGTCCCCGGTGTGTAGCTGGGGCAGCGTGTAGATGTCTACGCGATTCGCGTAGGCAACTTCTGCTGCAGCAGGAAGGAGGTGTGGCTAGCAGCGGGGGTTGTCTGCGTCCATCTCGCAGACCTTCCCCGGCTGTCAGAGATCAGAGTTCCCCGCACCGGTGCCACGCCGGTGCCGGTGCCGGGAACTCTGATCTCTGACAGTCGGGGAAGGTCTGCGCGATGGACGCAGACAAGCCCCGCTGCTAGCCACGCCTCCTTCCGGCTGCAGCGTAAGTGCGTGGGATCTACACGCTGCCCCGGCTACATGACAGGGAAGTCAGAAGTCAGAAGCACCGGTAAGTTTGGGGGGGGGGCGGGGGAGTGTTAAATGGGGGGCATAAGGCATTTCTGGAGGCAGAGTGCTCTGTGAAATGCCTTTTAACCCCCTTAATGCCACTCTGCCTCCAGAAATGCCTTTTTAACCCTCTATACGCCACTCTGCCTCCTGAAAGCCTTAAACCTCCCTATATGCCACTCTTCCCCATAATATACCAGAGTGGCATATAGGGGTATAAGGCATTTCTGGAGGCAGAGTGGCACATAGGTGGTCAAAAGGCATATCATGGGGCACAGTGGCATATAGGGTTAAAAGGCATATCATGGGGCACAGTGGCATTTAGAGGGTTAAAAGGCATATCATGGGGCACAGTGGCATATAGGGGGTATAAGGCATTTTTGGGGCAGATGTGTATAACTGGGGGGCAGGTTGGAAAATAGAAGGAAATAAAACCAAAATATTTTTCTCAATCATAGCTTTTATTAAAAAAAAAAACGTTTAGATGAATTAACATTTACTGGTAAAACTTTTTTCCTATAGGGTCGTCTTATATTCAGGCTTTTTCTTTTTTTCCTACATTAATATTCAGATTTGGGGAGTCGTCTTATAATCAGGTTCGTCTTATAATCGAGCAAATACGGTATATAATAATTATATAATAATCACATATATGTATGGAGATGGGGTCTCCTGAACTGTGCACAATACTCTACATGACGTCTGACCAGACACCAATGCCTCTAGCCACACAACCTGGAGCTCATCACTTTGTTACATTGACTGCCTACTATTAAGGCCTCTAAAACTGCCCCAAGTAAATTTTTAGATTTATTATTGCTTATCGTTTATCACAGATATACAGCAGTAGAACCATATACCCTAATTTGACAGATGGTAGGTGACTCCATTTTGGATAACCTCTAATTATTTAATATATTTCTTGCGGTCGGTAGGGTTCATTAGGTAAAATGTGATGAAAACAAATAGCTCTTTCAATAATTGTTACTGACAGTATTCATATTGTTATAAGTATATTTAGTAAGTTAACTCTGTTTTAAAAAAAAATTGTTATCTTATATATATGTTTAGAATTGGCTGTTTTTATTTGCTTGGTATTAGCGAAACTGAACGCTATCTAGAACGCCATACAGAACTGATGTCACATTGAATTGTAAAGAAACAATAAAATGGAAAGCAGACACAGCTGTATAGAAAATAATATGGCAAAACACACTGGTAATAAACATACTTAATTTAACGCAAAACAAAACTCACATCGGAAGCCAGAAGGCAATGATTTAATTAATGTTGTCTTGTGCCTTACACATGAAAGCAGACGAGTAGTGCTGTGGATGCATGATGTATGCAGCGAAGATTAAGCACATGTTTTATGGCACCTTTGTCTACTGTTGGAACAGTAAATTATATTCCTTCTGTAGTAATAACTAGATTACAGAACAGATGTGCTTGCATTTTCTTAAAGCAGATTTCTTAATTACCTCGGTACTGCTATATAAAAAAGCACACGCTAGATCAGATTTGCATGACCTATTTTCTGAAACAAGGACACTATAGAAAAACACACACACAGGCTGTAGAATCATATTTCAAGGAGCTCCTAAAAATGTGCTTCCCAAGGTCACTAGTATGGTTTATTACTGCTGCCATGGCTGCAAACACTGAAGCACAATAACTCGTATGCATACAGAGTGTATATTGTCATGTACCTATGAATTGTACAATTACAGTTTGTCAATGATTCTCTGTTCTCACGTCACTGCATTGGTTGGACCTTTTCAAAAAATGTGAAGATGATCAGTTTACCGGTTGAAGTAAGGAGACCTTCCCTCACTTCTACAAATTGGATTGATTGAGAAGAATGCTACTACAGCCCAATGCTAGATCACATTATTATCATAACACAGCACTGCCAGAAAGGATGGCTGGTATGTTTTTACCACCTATGTAGGTTTTTACCACCACAAAGGGTGGTGCCATTAAAGGGACAGAGCCACTAAATATTGCACGGTTCTACAAGATTGAGCTTCAGTCTCCTTGGTACAGGTACTATGTGCCTGGAGCTCAGTTCTCGTAAAGCACTGTGGCTATCCTAAAGCAAAGTATTAGCCGAAACAGTGGTCTCAACCATACTTCATTCATTAGTTTTACAGTTTAGTGAAAGATAGTTTAATTGCTGAGTACATGCCTAATTCATATGTGTAAAAGATATGTTCTTATCTCAGTCTGTGTACCATACCTAACAGGGCTTTATCTTGTTAGGTATTATTATTGCTTGCATTTCATTGGTTTTTGACCCACTCACTCTTACACTCTTACTCTCTCAATCACTCTTAACTCACGCGCCTCACACTCTCACTCACACTGTTGCTGTCTTACACTGTCACTCTCCCACTTATACTTACTCTGTACTGACTGCTTCTGTGTCACTGTCTCCTTTCCCACAGCTTTCCGTCTTCTCTTGCCTCTTGTTCTTCTGTCTTCTTTCTTCTGTCATCTTTCTTCCTCCACTTCTTTCCGATATCAGCTCTGTTGACCAGGCCTTCTGAAGGCACACCTTCAGGAGCCTTTCTACCATTTCTCCAGGTAGGGAGACTCAGCTGGCACAGACTTCACCCCTCATGCTACGCTTCATGCCCAATGGACTCATGCTGTTCAGAGTACCTCTAATGGCTGGGCTGCTAAAAATTGTAACAGCCCAGGCATACGGCTTGGTGTTTGGGGCCATGTTTTCTCAAGGGTAAAGGCAGCACTAAGACTCAGTGGAGGATGTGAAGGCATGGTGCTACCCTCACGTGGTGCAAAGTAAAACACTGTCCCTGACCAATTAAAATAGCAAACATGTATTGGCCATTGAAGTGTAGTTGTTTATTAAACACATTTTTTCAATTGCAGGAAGTAAAAACTTTTTTTTATTAAATTACATCTACATTTGTGATTGTCATACATAGGTTTTTTTTACTTTCACAAATTCTAAGCCTAGGCTTTCATAATTAAACATGATGAATCCCTGTGCACATGTTGTACTGTAATAACTCAATTTTTTGTATATGACTGCCAATTCAAGATTCTTTCAGTCAGAGAAAATGTAAATATTAGCACAACCTGAAACTAATAACTGGCATTCTAAAAATAAATAGCATTTTATTTATCCATATCTGCATAATTATCCACCTAATTGATCATTTTAACAGGCAGGTGTTTCCCCGAAGGATCTAAAAATCATAAATATAATTCCTGGAGATGATTAGGTCTAAACATATTATCTTTAAAAGAACATAGAAATAGCTATGTGTTTATTTATCCAACATTAATGCTGATGGAACCAATTAACTCATTGTGACAAGTTTATGGATGTGACAGTTCAGTTTTTCACTGTGGAATGTTGGTAATACCCATGCTGCAGAAGAGGAAAATCCCTGTTATACCTTACAGTAAATGAAGCTTTTTATTTTGTTCAGGAGATCATTGATCACATAAAGAAAATATGTTACTGATGACAAGCTCATGTGTAGATCCCATTGTTTCAAGCTATTGTCCATAGAACTCTAAACATCAGGACACTTATAATAATCAAAATCTCTAGGGGTGGAATGGGTTATGTTCTGACTATATATAGCTTGTAGGAAACAAATACATTTTGAGCATGGTTGAGTCTTGTATCACGCTGATCCAAACTCTTTAAAGAGGCAATGCAGGATGACATTCCAAAAATGGCCTGATAGGGCCTTCCTTTAAACAGGCAAAAGTGATAACCAAGACTGTATATCAAATCCTGTCACATGTTGTACTGTAATAACTCAATTTTTAGTATATGACTGCCAATTCAAGATTCTTTCAGTCAGAGAAAATGTAAATATTAGCACAACCTGAAACTAATAACTGACATTCTAAAAATAAATAGCATTTTATTTATCCATATCTGCATAATTATCCACCTAATTGATCATTTTAACAGGCAGGTGTTTCCCCGAAGGATCTAAAAATCATAAATATAATTCCTGGAGATGATTAGGTCTAAACATATTATCTTTAAAAGAACATAGAAATAGCTATGTGTTTATTTATCCAACAGTAATGCTGATGGAACCAATTAACTCATTGTGACATTGAGTTTATGGATGTGACAGTTCATTTTTTCACTGTGGAATGTTGGTAATACCCATGCTGCAGAAGAGGAAAATCCCTGTTATACCTTACAGTAAATGAAGCTTTTTATTTTATTCAGGAGATCATTGATCACATAAAGAAAATATGTTACTGATGACAAGCTCATGTGTAGATCCCATTGTTTCAAGCTATTGTCCATAGAACTCTAAACATCAGAACACTTATAATAATCAAAATCTCTAGTGGTGGAATGGGTTATGTTCTGACTATATATAGCTTGTAGGAAACAAATACATTTTGAGCATGGTTGGTTGAGTCTTGTATCACGCTGATCCAAACTCTTTAAAGAGGCAATGCAGGACGACATTCCAAAAATGGCCTGATAGGGCCTTCCTTTAAACAGGCAAAAGTGATAACCAAGACTGTATATCAAATCCTGTCAAAATGTCTTTACATCAGGAAAAATGGGCAGACTAGACGGACCAAATGGTTCTTATCTGCCATCAAATTCTATGTATCTGAGAAAAGCCCCAAAACTGGTAGACCTGCTTGTTTTACCTGCAAACCACTTTTTTGAGCCAATGAGGGGGGATGCACCAGTCTCACAAAGAAGTAATACTTCTATGCCTGCTGGTTGTCTTGTCTTTGGATGTACTTTCTCTTTGTTCTCTTTCTCTTCAATATATATATAAGTAAACCTGGGAATGCTGATTAGTTATGCTGATATCTGAAAGTGCTTAGAATACAAGGTAATACATTTTATGATCTGCAAAAATATAGCTAAACGCTTAACTTCACATAAAATAATACTAATCTAACAATATGAAAGACCAAACAACAAATTTAGTATGGTTTTAAATTTTCAATTAGCATAGTTTATACAGTAGGAAGATTTGCATACATAAATCCCTAAATTTTGCTGCTTGCCTGACACAGTTGATAGCACACACTGCTACATTTTTATGTTTCTAATTTTAATCTAAACAGAGTGGCATTATTTTCTTGAGATTAAAGATGTGTTAAATATGTGATGCTTAGAAGCTGTTGTTAGGTTTGCATCCTCTTCAAATAAACAATTTTTATTTGAACATTTCCAATAGACTTTTTTTCCTCACAAATGTCATGGTCTCTGTAGGAGTCATTGCCTTTCTAATGTTTTTCTAGCATTATTCTCGAGTGAAAAGTCAACAAAGCTTTAAATTGTATCTATACAGATATGTTCTATAGTTGTATGTTGTATGTCAGTCTGTAATTGAACACGTTCTGCTTATATTTTCATTTCAGCTGTGAGGACTTATGTTTCATATTGGAGCGTGCACAAAATCAGACTTTAAACTGCTTTGTTTGTTTTTCCAGGTTGGCTACCTTACAGTAACATTACACCATTACAAACAAAAGGTGTCCACATAAATTTAAATATCATTACCTCTCAGATTCAATAGAATAGATGATTTACAGTATATCAGCCTCTAGTGGGCCTGATATAAATGTCTTTTCAAAATAATTGTTTTATAAGTGTGTGGGTAGAATATTGCAGGATGTATTGCTATGTTTGTTCCATTAAGCTTATAAGGTTAATAAATGGTGGATGAACCAGCTACAATAGTCATTTACAGCATTAACAAGAAATGAGAGAAATGGTAAGTGAGTGAGGCAGGAGGCAGTCAGGGAGGGAGAGAATGAGAGATATGATAAGGGAGTTAGAGAGGGAGTGAGTATGTATGCATTCATGTATGTAAAAGTGGATATGCATGTGTTAGCATGAGTGTGTAAATGTGTGTATATTAGCATGAGTGTGTGTGTGTAGGTGTGTGCATTAGGATGACTGTGTATGTGTTAGCATGAGTGTATATGTCTAAGCGTGTTTAAACATGAGTGTATATGTGTAAGTGCATGTGTTAGTATAAGTCTGTGTGTAAGTGTGTGTAAATGTGTTATCATGAGTTTGTATGTGTAAATGAGTGTTATGTGTAAGCATGCATGTTAGCGTGAGTGTATGTTTTAGTATGCGTGTATTTGTTTAAATGGGTGCCTGTAAACACGAGTGCGTAAATTTAGTTGGGTTTTAATTTACCTAGGTTTGTAAAACGAGTGGGTCTGTATGTGTTCAATGTGTGTCAGTGTGTATGTTACATAGGTCAGCTGGCCCCTTGAGGCTAAAAGGTGCCAACTGAAGGAGATCATATGATCCCTCACAACTACGGGACATTGGCAAACTAGTGACAAAGATGGCACAAGCAGGATCTTTGGGGGCAAAGAAACTACAGGTAGGCTGTTTGGGGGTACTGACAAACTGGTGGAAAAGATGGCACAGGCAGGCAGTTTGGGGGCACTGATAAGCTGCTTGTGGACAAAGATGGGATAGACAAGGTATTTGGAGGCATTGGCAAGCTGTTTGGGGACAAAGTTGGCACTTACAAGCTGTTTGGGGCAAATGTAGCACTAACAAGCTGTTTGGGGACAAAGAAGCCACTGTGGGACATGTGTCTTGTTGAAGTTGGGGGGCCCATAGAAATTCATGGTCATGGTGAGCGTGGATTAAAACCAAGTGCACTATGGATGAACTTTCATAACACAGTTCTGCCAGATAATGTTGTAAGGAGCAGCTGCTGCATCATGTTTTGTGCAAGGACGCAGTAGCTGCCAGAAGTTGGTGAGTGTGGGAGTGGGGAGAAGCATGCATGAAAGGTTGAAACAAATGCATCAGGTGTCTCCATTCCATAATTTCCATAGTTTTCACAATACTCAGTACTCCCAGCATAAAAAGTTTGTAACTTATCTTACCCTGGTGTTTTTAGCCACACACTTAGACACAGGTCAATAATTACTGCACTAAAAAATGTGCCAATAGATTTATAAATCAAAATATTACAAATGCACTATAGCTAAGCTGATAGCATGTTTAGTTTGACATGACTTTGTTTTAGCAATGTACCTTATAAGAAGGAACATTGTTCATAATTGCTTAGATCTCTAGCTGCCCAATAACCACCTTTTGAATGATTAGATCCAAAAATTTAAAGATGTTGACCCATACTTTTTAAGTAAACCACAGCTTAAGTTATCCTGACTAAAATGCTCAGTAAAAGATTTGAAGACATCAAAACTAAAAAATGACACTTCCACTCGAACTTCAGTAATTCCCTCAAACACACAAGTCATTGTTCCAGAAGTGTTTACTAATGCTTTGCCATTCCCACATATTACTATAAGGATTTACTACTGGAACATTATATACTATCCTGGGGATAGCAGAAAATTAATAAAAACTTCTATTTGATTTATTTTTCTATTAGCTGGGTTTATTGTTACTTTAATGATTGCCTGCTTTATCTTTTTTCAGTTACATTGTATTAACCTAAAATTGCAAGAAACACTAGCAGTGCTCATACGTTCAAGAGGTTGAATTCTATTAATTTAACGGCTATAAAATAAAATCTACTGTATTTGAAAAATTTTACTATTGCACAGAGACAGTTATTTGATGCTCGTTATAAGCCATAATGATTAACCCCATGGTCTACTATAAAGGGCATCAAAATAAAGTACCAAATATAATCATTAAATAGCTAGATTTCTTTTTACAACCTAAAATATTTTCTAACAAAGGCTTCTGTGTTACCATACCACTGTAACCCAGTATGCAGAGATTGCAACGTTAGGCACAGGTAATGTACACAGTCCAAATAGAATGTTGTCAGACAAGCCGGGTCAGGAATGGAGAAAGCAGCGTGGTCAGGAACATGCAAAAATCAGCAACAATATGTTTGTAGAGTAACTACTACAAGAGTAGAAGCTCAGCCACAACAATACCCGAGCACTGACTGAAAGTTGGTGCTGTTTTTAAATTGACGCGTTCTAAAGCCCCACCCCAAGCCAATGACGTAGCACTACGAGCGCGTACTGCCCACCCCTTGGAGAGAAGACGTAGGGAATTATCCCATTGACGAACTTAAATCCCACTCTACAAAAATAAGGGTCAAATGAAACAAAATGTACCAAAAAACTGTATTTTTAAAGTTGAAACCAAATTAAAGATAAAAATAAAATGCTTAATGAGTCTCTGATTAATGTTTATAATATACATCCAGCTATTTGGAATACAGGAGATGTGTGCTTCAAGCAGCCAATCAGTGCTGCAAAAC
This sequence comes from Spea hammondii, assembly GCA_029215755.1. Lineage (NCBI taxonomy): Eukaryota > Metazoa > Chordata > Amphibia > Anura > Pelobatidae > Spea > Spea hammondii. The sequence continues at coordinate 51,236,982 of JARDYJ010000004.1, read as the reverse complement.
ATTGGACAATGAAGAAGATATTAACCTGTAGCCATGAAGCTGCATATTCTCCAAAATGTAAGTTAATAATGACTTGTGCAAATGGACCAGAAACAATTCGAACTAATTTTTCATTTCTTTTTTGGACCATTGAATTTTATTTCATTCTCTTTTGGTTCAAATGAAAGTTGGAGGGATTTTTCTATTTCTAACCATGCCTCCAAGAGTGTTTCTGCACCTCTCTTTCTCTGCGAATCAGTCTGCATGTGTCTGGCTTCTTAAATGATTTCTGCAAAATGCTTGAGCCATGGCACACCCCACGGGGACAGCCTCTTCCCACATTCCTCCAAAAGGGGGAGAGGGTTTGTGCAGAGGCTCTGCCCTTTTGCAGAAGTGCTCTTGGAGGCATGGTTAGAAATGGAAAAATCCCTCCAAATTTTCATTCTGGCTGAATGATCCAACAAGCCAGAATTCAGCTATTCCTCACACTCTCTCACACACTCTCTCTTTCACACTCCTACACTCTTCATATTGTCTCTCATTGTCTCCCTACCTTTCTTCACCAATACGTCAGTAAAATTCTGGGCTCTTGGAGTAGTTTCACAAAAAGGCGCCCTTTTGAGGAAGCTTTCTGGGAGGCCTGGTTAGCGGAGACAGAAGAACAAGAAGAGACAAGAGAAGTGGCACTGCAAAAAAGGAGATGGAGACACGAAAGCGGTAGGCAGAGAAGGTAGGGAGACAATGAGAGACAATATGAAGAGTGTAAGAGTATGAAAGAGAGAGTGTGTGAGAGAGTGTGAGTAATAGCTGAATGCTGGCTTGTTGGATCATTCAGCCAGTGAAAAGACATTTAGATTGTATATTTGGTTCCATTTGTTTTGCATGGGCCGCCATTGCACACTATGTGACTGTAACTAAAGCTTTTTTACTTTTGATGCTTTGAAATGTGCAAGTTAATATTATGTTTTGTGAGGAATAAAGCTGCAGTCTGATTGCTCTATTAAGGATACTGAATCAACTAGAGGTAGCCACTTGTCTACTAGAAAATGAAACAATAAAGCTAAAAAGTTCAAAACATCATTTTTACAATATGAGTGATTATATAACTATTACTGGAAAAAAGGGATACATTGTATAAATGTGTTAATTGTGGAATCCTAGCAATATTGTTACAGGGATTTCGCCCCAATGACAAATATACCTGCCACTCTCAAAGTAGATAGTAAAGTTGGCCCTTTTGTCATAACCTGTACGTTTCAAAGAAGAAATGTTCCCAAATTTCAATACGAATTTTGAATATTTTGCATTAGTAATTCTGCTTTTAAGCTAATTATTGGCATAGCCTAATACCCTAAATTTTTATTATCCTTGTCACGCCCTCATCTCTGATTGGAGTATCGGGGTGAGGAGGTCACTGAAAGCATTACCATTTTGGCATGTCTGAGAGATGCAAAGATAGAAGATAGCAGATTAAAGAGAGAAGAGAGAGGGTAGAAGATCTGGAAGTGGTTGGCAGGAGGGGAAGTGGTTGGCAGAGAAGGTAGGGAAACATTTAGAGAGCGTGAGAGAAAAAGTGAACGAGAAAGAAGTGTGAGAGTGAGAGTGTTAGAAAAGTCAGAGCTTTTTGCTTTGGTTTTGTCTGGAGGATCTGGCCTCGTTTTCGGGGCTTCATCAGAATAGCTGAATTTACCAAAATTTGGTACATTTACAATTTGTACAAATCCTAATGCACAAGTCTATTAACTACTCCACCAAGACACTTTATTTTACAAGGGCCAACTTTGACAAGCTTGGATGGCATCTATTGAACACATAAACTGGGATGGATTGTTCTCTGGACAGAAGACAAATGAAACACCTTTAAGCACGCATTACAAATCTACACATATCAATGCATACCTTTGGGAAACAAATGCGAAAGATGCAAATTAAAACAAATGTGGCTTACCAATGACGTAAGACAGGAAATAAAAAAATACACACAAAAAAATTCAATCATTCTAAAAGCAAGAGATCAACAACATCTTTTTTATACAAAGACGTCAACAAAGCCTGCAAAAAAGGCGATTAAAATGACTAAATTGGAAAATGAGCAACTGATTTTTAAGTATGTAAATGGTAAAAAGCTAAAAACAGAAAATCTAAAATAAAAAATTTGGTTAGTGAGGATAGAGAGAAAGCATATATTTTAAATAATTTTTTTCTTATGTTTACACCAAAGAATAACCGATGACTGTACCTTTGCCACAAACTGACACAGGAAAAAGTACTTAAGCAATTAAACACTGTTAAGGTTGACAAAGCTCCAGAGCCAAATGGTATACACCAAGGCTACTTAAGGAGCTAAACTTAATTCTTGCCAGACCACTATTTTTGTTCTTTAGGGATTCTTTCATTTCAGGTATAGTGCCAATTAATCGGCATAAGGTAGATGTGGTGCCTATATTTAAAAGGGGATCAAAATCTCAGCCGGGCAACTACAGGCCAGTGAGCTTGACATCTATGGTAAAGGTAAACATTCAAGAACACATCTTGAATCAGAATATAATTAGTAGAAGTCAACGTGGTTTTGTGAAGGTCAGGTCTTGTCAAACCAACACAATAGCATTCTACGAAGAAGTCAGTAAAAATATAGATCTATTTAAACTTTGGTAAGGCACTTGATATGGTTCCACAGAAAAGGTTACTGTACACACTGTCAGAAATAGGCTCAGGGGCTAATGTATGTACTTGGAAATTGCCTAAAAGAAAGAATGCAAAAAGTGGTTGTAAATGAAAAATTCTCAAAAATGCACCAAGGTATTAAGTGGAGGGGTCTGTCCTGGGTCCTCTTCTTTTTAATTTGTTTATTAATGATCTTCCATTTTGCATTGAGAGACATGTCAGTGTTTGCCGATGAAATAAAATTAGGTCTAACCTTGATGTTGCTTCTCTTCAGAGTAGGGGACTGGACAGGCAAGTGGCAAAGAAGTTCAATATAAACAAATATAAAATAATTCATTTTGGGAAAAAATATAAAACTGCAATATAAACTTTAAGGAATAATTATAGACTTAAGTATAATTATAGCAATAGTGCACAATGCCAGTCAGTAGCTGCAAAGGGCAATAAAATATTCACTTTTCTAAAATGGGGTATGGATTTACAGGAGGAGGATATCATCTTGTCAATGGTAAGACCTCACCTTGAATATGTGGTGCAGTTCTGGGCACTGGTTCTTAAAAAGCACATTATGGAACTAGAAAATGTTCAAAAGAAGAATGTTTAAAAGATCTTAGTTATGAAGAGAGACTAAAAAAGTTGCATCTATATATGCTAGAAATTCTGTATTACAGGGGATATTATAGCATTCCCTTACGAAAAAATTACTGCAGTTTTTTCTGAAGTAATACTGCAGTTTTTTGGACATGAAAAAACTGCAATACTGCACTTTTACTGCAGTATTACTGCACTTTTACTGCACTTTTACTGCATTTGTACTTCACTGTACTGCAGTTATTTTTGTACGGAAGTACAAATGCAATAAAGCTGCAGTGCATTGAAGTACAACTGTAGGTTTACAATATAAAAAAAGTGCAGTAAATGTGCAGTAATACTGCAGTAAAAGTGCAGTAATTTTTTAGTAAGGGTTGTATAAATACAGTATGTGCAGGCCCAATATAAGGAGCTCTCAGTGAGCTGTTCATTAACAACAAAGAAAGGGATTCTTTATAGTTAGGTCAATAGAGGTATGAAATTCACTGGCAAGAGAGAGGTGGTGCTATCAAATACAAAAAGGGCGTTGTTATTTCTGTAGAAAAAGGAGAATATACAGGGCAACATATGATTGAATAAACATTAATATTTTAGAGATTCTTGATCCAAGGAGAAGTCTGATTGCATTTTGAAGTGGCGAAACCCAAAGAATGGCATAATAGTTTTTTCTTTTGCTTTCTTTTGGATCAAAAGCAGGATAGTTAGGTGAACTTGATGGACTAAGGTCTTTTATCTAACTAAATTACTATGATACTACATTTCTATGTGTGTATAAATAGCTTGATAAAGGAGATATCTTTGGTACATATTGGTATGTGTGAGGTTACTGGCAGAGGCTATGTTGGTGACATAAGTGACATCTACCTTTGGTGTCTTTTTGCATCCAGGGTGTTCCTGAAATATGTCATATGAGATGCACAGGCTTTTCTCATATTAGTAATATGCTTATATATGCACCAGTAATTACAAATACATCCACATGCATCAAAATGTGTCCTTGTTGACACCAAAGTCTCTAAACCCAACACCTTTTCAGTCAGTGCTTTTCTGGCCATGTGCTTTTACATGTCATTCTAATCTCTGTTTGATTCCTGTTTTAGATATTGGCTTGACTTTCTGGACCAACTGTACGACTATTCTTCTGCCTATAGTGATTCAGTTCCGCACTTGGATCATTTTGGTATTGGACTTAACTTCCTGAACTCTGCATCCTAGGTTCCACCACTGGTTATTCTGACAGTATGATCCTTTTCTCACACATGGATACACATATTTATCTGTATTATTATCTATATAGATAAATGTACACACACAAATTGGCAATTAGGTTCCTTGAAGTTCAGAAACTTCAGGACTTTGTTTAAAGCATGGACATTTGCATCATACTCTTTATAGTGTTTGTTCCTGATAGGAATCAAGGTGATAAATCAAAACACAAACTGGGGGTTTTCTCAGGCCAACTATTACATATATTGCAGGTATATGGCAGCAACAAACCATTCAGTCTGCTTTTCTCTTCAAATTTCTTTTTTTTCTGTATCCTTGTGAAGTAGTAATTGAAACGGAAATTTTGTAGAATCAAATAACATCATGCTGCTCTGTAAGAATTATGTATCTGTATGGCTGTGTCAGCGCCAAAAAGACAAATGCTCTGTTTGAGACATGAAACTACAAATCTGCATCCCAGTACACGGATATATATCCAGTCTGCATGTCATAATAATGGCATGTATCTAAATAAAAGTTGTGCGTCGATTGCTTATGTCACTTCTTAAGGCAAGGTAGCATAGCTTGTAGCGTAGCTTGCTTGTGATTGTGCTTAGATATGTTTAAGGCAGTCTGCTCTATACATTTGATGAGCCCATGTATTATCTGAGTGATGTTATAGGGTCTTGTTATTGGATCTTGCTGTAACTTTGAACTGAAATACTGTATCCCCAAGATATCTTTTGTGGGTAGACTGAACCTAGGTGTTCACATAACAAATATGCAATGCAGGACCCACACTCCCTTAGGGGCCAGGTGAGGGAGATAATAAGACCCATGACAGGGGCTTATGGGGATGTGACAGGGGCTGATGGGGACATGGCAGAGGGTTGGGGGTTCATGATGGGCTGTTGGGGACAATACAGGAGCTGATGGGGACAATGCAGAGGTGTTGGTTATATGGTAGGAGGGGACAAGGTATGGAAGTTGTAATATGTGACTTGGTGAATGGAAAGAAAATATGGAGGTTGGTGTAGGTCAGGTGTACGCATCTATGGAGCAGCAGATCTGGTTAGTGAATGGTTTGCCTGTTGTGCCAGATGTCCAGTCCGGGGCTATATACCATATTGGTTCGATTATAGGCCGCACCCGATTATACGCCACACCCATAAAGTTTGGTGCTAGTTTAAAGAAAAATATATTTTTAAAGAAAAAATACACATTAGTGGAATGGTAAAACAGTATTTTACCTAATGAACAGGAATACATGTATTTTAACATTTTTGCATATTTATTATGCAACATAGTCAGCATGTGTTATATACAAACAGAAAATTGGAAAACCAATAGCCATTTTAAGCTCCCTTAATTCATAATGCACCTTACTTATAGATATGCCACTCTGACCCCAGATATGCCACTCTGACCCCAGATATGCCACTCTGCCCCCATGAAATGCCACTCTGCTCCCAGATATGTTACTCTGCTCCCAGATATTCCACTTTGCCCCCTGATATGCTTTATGCCCCCTTATATGCCATGCTGCTCCCCTAATATGCCACTCTGCTCCCCAGATATACCACTCTGCCCCCCCAGACTCCTTGGTGTCTAGCAGGGGCAGCTGGTAGATGTCGGTGCAATGCGCGTAGAAAACCTCTGCTTCTCCTCGCCACTTTTTCCAGACAGTAACCCTGGTGACTGGTACTAATGTGTGAATTGTTCTGTTTAAGACCTACACCCAGGCACCCCTTTAACAAAGGTGCACAGCTGGGTAGCGTAACCCTACATTATTTGTGCGGTAGCTTGCACACACAGTGTGTACGTAGAGAGTGTGAGTGAGTGAGTGAGTGTGTGGGATGATTTAGCATCTGTTATTAGAGTGAGTGTGTTAGAGCATGTTGTTAGAGAGTGTTCACATAAGATGTTAGTGTGAGCAGGTGTGTGCAAGCATATGGTGTAAGTATATGATGTTAGAGTGAGTTTGTGAGTTAATGTATGATGTTAGAGTGAGTATGTATGTTAGTATGTTTTATTCTGTGTGTGTGTGTGCTACTTGCAGGGAGATAAACACAGAAATATACTGACCAGCCCCATTAAGGTACCATAATACCATGTTTTGGGTCAGGAGTTCTCTTAGCCCAGCAAAGGCAACGATACATCCAGTATTCAATAAAGCAACAATTAGAAGCATATAATAGGATTCGTCTGCCTAATTATTTCTTAAAGTCATGTCAGAAACAGGAAGTGTGGGAAAAATAACAGCTATTTAATGAAGAAAGAAAATATATAACCATGCCTTCCTTTAAAAATGTATGTCATTAAATTAGAAACCTGTACACAAGGTTTTTTCTTTGCTGAAGAACATTTTAGCATTAACATTGTACACGATTTAGAAATCTTGAATTTACAGTTTCATGTTCGCAAGTGTCTTTGTAACATAATGTAACTTGACAAATGAACAGCTATAGATAAAATGCGAGAAGCAATATTTTCTTTGCACTTCTTCAATTTTAGTGTAGCATCTCTTGAATTATGTTTATATCCTTATCATTGAATTCTTTGTTTGAAAATTGAGAGGTCTGCTTATCACATTACTGCAATAAACCTTAAGGTAAGCAAGAAAATCATTGCAGTAAACTGGTTTTTGACCAGGGACCAGAAAGATTACCGAAACAATTTGTATTCTGCTGCTGTAATATCATGTTTTTCCCTCTATCCAGAAAGCACATGAAAGAAGTGTCATCTAAGAAGCCTTCAGCACTACAGACAACTGGCATAGTACTACACACCAGGATAGGTCTAGCAAAGTGGCATCAAAGCATGTATGAAATATCATAATACAGCCATAACCTTAAAAACGAGCTTTAAATCTATAGTTGATTGCATGCTTAGAATTTACAACTTTACTCTTGAAAAATAGCAATAACTTTTTAGGATACCATCTGCAGGTGATAAATAAAACAAAAAAGGGCATATTAACAACACTATTTAGATTTTCATACCTGCAACAGCAGACCAAAAAGAAGAGGATTTTCAGCTCTGGCTATATGGAGTCATTCACTTGGAACAGTTTGAATGCTTAATAAGAAAAGTTAAAACTTAGAAGGAAATTTGTATTACATATTCTTTCAATACGTGATGCAAACAATATGGTTAGATGACTACATTTTTGTTGCTTGGACATTATCTCTAATGTCAAGAGAGGCAGTTGCCCAGGCACCACAAGGTGAGGAAAGTGCTTGAGCTAGAAGAGGGAAGTTGTGCCCCCTTCTGATTCCCAAAGCAGATTTGATGTCAGCGTGGTTTGGCACGCCAACCCTACTCATGCACCCAAAATCTTAGATACAACTCGGCATACATTGACACATATGCACAAAAATGTAAAACAAGAAGTATCGGTGCAAACTTTATAATAAAAGCACCACAGATGGCAGCTAAGCCTTTTGCCAGCCTGAAGAAAAGACATAGTCATAGGTGTCAGAATGAATTGAACTGGTTAAAGTCAGGAAAAGGTAAGCTAAGTCAGTAGGAAGTTGATCCACATATCATTTCACAAGGAAATGTTAGTATTTTAGCTACTCATGTGCAAGGAAAGGACAATGCTAATTAAGTCATGACCACATGTAATTAGCTTCGAGCTCCATATTGAGTTATTGGAATATATTATATCCAAATCATGTAATATATTAAGGAATTAATGCTTTTAAAATATTATATTAGCAAATGATATAAGATAATATAAGGTAATATAAGATAAAAAAATGAATGTATGATGAAATAAAAAATGGTAGACTAAAACCAAATAAGTAGGCAATAAAATTTGAATAAATCTGGAACTCATTAATAAACCAATAGTAGGAATATATGATTTCACAGACAGAATGGTTTTTCCCAAGTAAGGTTTATTGTCTACTACCCTAAGCTTCATTATATATTCCTGGATTCCTATGGGTCAATGTTTAACCATATGGTGCCTGAGTCCATTTGGAAAAAAACTGGGTCAATGTAGAATGGCTCAGATAGGACTAAATTGAACCATCTAGAAAGCCCAAAGTACAAGTCATGAAATGGATGAGAGGAAAATGTAATACAGGGCCTTTTTGCAGAACTCCCAGTTACATACAGGCCACACCGAACAACATGCTCCTGAACTTGTTTGCCCAAATACAATAATTAAAGGTACAATATTGTATACTACAAAACATACATTTTAAATTATAGTGACCAGGTTGTACCTGTGGTTTGGTGCACTAGGTATACTAAGCACTAGATAATGATATAGCATTGATTATGCTGATGAACACAAACAAACCAATAGTTTATACTCTGAGAAAAGTTGCCTTCCTCTTAGCTTCAATATATAGTACTGCTGGCAGTACTAATCAAATACTGACCACAAATGGCCAGTTGTAAATTATTTGATAGGTCTAGATAGACTCTTTGCTACACAATATGGTTCGGTGACTATAACAACTTCCTCAATAGTCTACAGTGATATCCGCAACAACTTAAAACGATTAATTTAGATACCGTATTTTGTGTCATAGAAGTTATGGCATAAGTAAAATGTTATATTTAATGCTATGAGATTAAGAAGGTATTAATAACACCTACTTATCGTGACTACTAATTGTGGTAAGGAACACATAATCACGGATCTTTATGTTGTACGTATGTTTGGATAGCAACAGGCAGTTATATGCAAGTAAGTATTTCGATTTTTGGACTGGAATACAGAAAAACAAGTAGTGGAAAGTATTATTGCTTCTCAGAATCTGAGATATCATAACACCTTCAAGACAACTTGACTATTATGTTTGACTCCTTTTATTTTGTACCCTACACCTTGGCTTCATCTCTAATCACATCCACTAAGACAAAAGTTTCCCTCTTTGGCTTTTGAAATGTTGGATATATTTGGGTGTAGTAAGGCGTGAAAGGACTAAAAAATAAAATTGTCTAAGTTCTATGTTAGTAATTAGAGGCTGTTTTGTATGTTGGCATCTGCTTGCAGAAGACATTAGGTATGGCTAAATTCTTATATAGTGTACTGTTTTTTGAAATAATTCTGGGACAACATACTTTATTTGGAGAACAGACCACAGAAATCAGCAAAAATTTGAACTTGAACACAAAGTTGTTATCTTTTTTATAAATATGACTGAACATGATTCAGTGAGTGATAAGTAGGTAAAAATTGGAACATGATTCAGTGAGTGATAAGTAGGCAAAAATTGGAAAATAAGAGAAATGCATTCTGTTCCTTAGAGCTCACACTCTAATCAGCTGTTCCACGGCTTTCAGTAGCAGTTCACAAGGAGGTGAGAGCGATTCATAGTCCATGCAGAACATATTTCAAATAGAAAAGAAAATCAACAACAGAATACATAAAACAGATCTAAACCTCAGAAACAACATCAACCATTATATAAGGTAAATGTTTTGCTACTTGTAACACATTGTTAATTATTCTAATTTGTGTAAACATTCATTTCAAACTAGTCTGCTTCAGTTTAAGCACTCATTTGCAAGAGATTATGAGAGTATTGTATCTTGTAAATGAACAATATAATTATCAAGGGTTCATGCTAATTTTCTTTGTGCTACTATTTATGATGTTTATGAGTTTATAGTAATTAATTATCAATGTGTAAAACATTAGTATATTGGATTTTTTTTCGGAGCATGCCACAAAACCACATTTAAGTACCTTAAATAATTCTACCTTTCCAGTTCTACGTTTATTACTTAGATCACCAAGAATAATGGACATGCCTGCTATAAACGTGATCCATTTTTAAAACAGATTCACAAATATTACTAAAACGTTAATGTGCAAATTAGGATGTATATGCAGTCTATGTTAGAAATCTTAATGAAGAGCTCACTACAAGTCAGCTAAATCTCTGCATTTACTACTAAAGGTCATTAGTGGGTGATATTAGGGATACGGAAGTATATACCAGCAAACTTACAAATGTACGGGATTCATGAATTATATGACGTGTGTGTGGTTTGCATTCTGCAAATGCTTACTTGATATCTTTTCTTTTTTTACTAGTTTTTCATAGCTTTTACTGAAATCCTTTGTTTATAGTAACATATATTTCAGAGCCGGGAGGTGTAAGCACTTGATGGGTTTAGCAAAGAAACAACCAGGAGAATAACAAAATATCACAAAATGACAGAAAGAAAATGCTACACCACACAATCGGATGGCATAACAAGGCATTTGCACTCCTTAAAAGGGAATCATTACAGAAAACAGCTAAAATCCTTTTTGCAAATATTTTTAATGGCCTAGTCTCAAAAATGATTTATAGATTAAACCATACAACCTACAAAATGTTCCATGCCATTTTCCTTGCCAATTTCTTTGTAACTATTGGTTCACAAAATATCTTTAAAATGAACTATATGCATTTTTTTAATTGTAAGCATTGGTCTAATTTATAAAATTGTACTCATATAAATAAAACTTTACATGGATTACAAACTATCATGTTGAAATGCTAAATACATAGTATAGGTCATGACACGTCGCACCATTTGATGTGTCTCCAATGGTGTATTTCAGGGGGTGAGGGGGGGAAACGGTCTGGATGCCTCTCGTTAGGGGGGGCAAAAGGGCCGGCATTAAGGATGCAGAGGATGCAACAACCCAAATGGCCTTTGGGGGTGTGAGACCTATGATCTATGCCTGCAATTTAGGGTACATGTCATTTTCAGTTGATCTATACCTGCAAGACTGGATTTGTGTGTAATTCAGTTGCTCTTTACCTGCAATGCTATGTCTCCATGTGTTTTTTTATTTACTTTATAGAGGATCTGCTTCGTGTGCCAAATACTCTAGGTACATCCGTGTGTGTTTGAAGTTTCCATGAAATCAGCATATTCCAAGAAGTTAAATGATTTTGAAAAATTATACTGTAAAACCTTAAATACATGAAAATGATCATTCAAATGTCTTATCTATAGCAAGTTTGTTTAAACATTCATTAAAAGTCATCATGTTAATTTAACTGGGAACATTTATTAGACGCCTAAAATGGATCCCTTAATTTAGTATTTAAGACTTTTAACTGATGGCTGAACATCATATTTAAAAAAACAACTAATGAAAGTTTCATATTATTTAATGTGTGCACAGAAAAAAATAGTTTTAATTAGACTTGGGCGCCGGCCAACTCTTCGTGTTCATCTTCGTTGGGAAAAAAATATTCACCCGTTCCTGTGTTCGGTTTGGGCGAATATTCGTGTACATTCTTCGTGTTTTGTAGAAGGGGTTAATACAGGGTTAACGCGGTACGCACTATGCACCAGCTTTGGCGCCAGGATTTTATAGGTCCATATGAGCAACTCTATTGGTCACCAGCAGGGGCCTCCTCTGCCATCAACCAATGAAGTGCAAGTGCCTGTTGGCGACCAATAGAGTCGCTCGTACAGACTTTTAAAATCCTGATGCCGCAACTTGGCCGGGGGGAGACCACTGGAGACCATGGTCTCCCCAGGCCATGTTCCGCCGTCAGGAGTTAATGGGCCGTGCGGACGACTTATTGGTGCGGGCGACTCAATTGGTTGATGCCAGAGGAAGCCCCTGCAGGCAACCAATAGAGTCGCTTGCATGGCCCTTTAACTCCTGACAGGGGAACTTGGCCTGTCTCCCCGCTCCAAGAGTTAAAGGTCTTTAACTCCTGACATCTAACCTATGGATTTCTGCTCCCTTTATCTACACATCACAGGGGTTAATGGGAGGTTGGTTGATGCCAGAAGAGGCCGCTGCAGGCGACCAATAGAGTCGCCCGCACAGCCCTGGAACTCCTGACAGAGAACTTTTGGATTTCGGCTCCCGCGATGCTGCGTAGATAAGGTAGGCTAGATGGGGAAGGGACCAGGGAGATTAGTAAACGAAGACGAACACGAAGATTCTTCGTGTTGTGTGTCTCCATCTTCATATACGTTTTGCCGCCGCCATGTTCGAATGTTCGGTATTCGGGCTGAACAACGAAAACCCACCGTTCGTGTTCGTTTTCATGTTCGCCCGAATACGAATGCACAAATCTAGTTTTAATATAAAAGGTTGAGTTTATTCCTTATAGATAAGTTTGCAACATTAGATATTTTTGCAAAAAAAAATTATGCTTGACTTTGCTTTGATATATTTTGCTGCACAGAAGCAAGGATTTGAATAACATATTTAAACTCATTTTTATTCACTTCTTATTCACATCATTTTCCATGTATCTCACATACACGAAAGATACATTTTTGTATCATGTCAAGGAAAATTCACTTAGTCAATTTAATCAACTTTTAACCCCTTAATGACAAAGCCCGTACATGTACGGACTCAAAATGCATTGTTTTCAATGGGTTTAGGGACCGCCCATTGTCCTTAAGGGGTTAATATAAAAAAAATTGCCTGGTTTTCATCCTGCAATAGGTTTTTGCCAGTAGACAGGGAATCATGACTTTAGTTTTTTTATACAATATAGTAACAATGCTACTTAATAGCACCCTGGTGTTCATTGTAAAAACAGGGTTGCAATTGGAAGCGTATTAGAAACGCATGTAATATTAAAATTGTTTTATTTTTTGCTGTTTAAAGCTCCACTAAACATTACCTCTTTTCGAAGAATTCAATCATTTTACAGATGGATCAAAAATGTTGAGAATTTTGAAACCAAGGTTTCTAGCTAAATCCTCTGGGCAACAAACACTGCCCGTCTAACAGTGATCTGATAGACAAAAGTATTTAGCTGCTCCTACATTTCAGTTTTCATCTATATCAGAATTTTATATGATAATGAGTGTCTCTCATCAGTGTGTGTCCCACCTGTGACAGAAAATGTGGTATCTCACAGCAAATATAGTGCATCACTCAACTTTAATAGTATATTTCATATAACTATATATATATATATATATATATATATATATATATATATATAAAGTCCAGAATTAACAATTGCACACCAATTACCACTTTTTTAGCCCGGTGCCAAGTAGCTGCAACAGCAAATCATAAAACATCCAAAAATAGTTACCGGCACTCCATTATATAATCATTCGAGAAACTGCAGTTTTCTAATCAACGTTTCAGTCTGTTTATTAGACTTTCATCGGGACAACTAATATAACTATTTTTGGATGTTTTATATATATATATATATATATATATATATATATATATATATATATATATATATATATATATGTATAAGTCCAATACTACCTATTGGCTTTATTCTAGAATAAATTAGGCCTTTCAGCCTTTTTAATTTGACTGATTTGGTTATTTTTACTATGTTTCTTGGTTATTCTGCAATCTGGCAGCTGCCCGTGACTGTTAAAAAAAACTGTTATGGAGGAACTTTGGTAAATTGCCCATGGTTGAGAAAATAGACCTGTAAAAGAAATAGCAAAGTAGTATCATTAATTTTATATAGGTGACAAGCTGTCATAAGAGGAACATTTCATTCATCTTTGTTTTACAGGCACATTTTTGACTCACTCTCTCCTAGTTATGAGCAAGTTTTGACAGCATAATCTTGAAAAATATACTTGATACAGAATTGAGTAAACTCCTGTCCCAAGGTAACATCAAGTGATTTAAAAAAATGTATGTATTTTCATAATCCAAAAATAAGTATGTAAAACTGAAAGCTCTGTTTCCGTTGTTATAATATTATAAAAGTAGTAATAATAATAATGGAAAATAAAAAACATAAAAAGTTGCCCAGGTGGTTGCAGCAACAGCTAATAAATATTCTAATGCTTACACTGGTCGGAAAATATTTTAAACTGTATGCACATAAAAAGGTATATATTTCTTGTGGTCTTTTAAGTCTTTAACAGTGTTCTGTATCAGACCATTATGTTTTGCTCATTTATTAAGTGATCTGCTGCCATCCAGAATTTAAATTCTGCCCATCCACACTGTTATCTCTACACTGTGACAATAAGCCTATGGGTAGAGATCACTGGACCAGGAAATAATTAAACACTAGCCCCCACTACCACCACAATCATGTTGATATTGCCTTCATCATATTCCACAACATCTTAATTTGATGCTTAGATTGACCACACTTTGCCACACTGATAACCTACTGATCATCATTTAATTACACATATCACTCTCAACAAGAGAAGAGGTTTCTGCAAACAACTTTACAGAACTAACTGCACATACTGTATCGGGAAGCAAACTGCACATAATCTATAGGCTACCCGGAAATCTTTAATATTCCAGACCAGAATATTTGAAGATTTTGACCAAACCAAAGCTGCCACACAGTTGTCTCATTAACGGTGTCCAGCGAAGGCTTTAAATTGCTTGAGAGTCAATACTGGGTTAAATGCAAAGCAATCCCACTGATTCAGCTCCTTGGTAATATTATATTCAAGGATTATGAAGGATGCAAGTATGTTGGTATGCAGTACGCAATACACATGACTCAGACAGCTGTATGAAATATGCATTAATCAAAGGTGTTTAGTATGATGTACACATGGATCCTTGCACATAAATGTGTGTACATGGCTGTGCTTCAGTGCAACTTTTGTGGATCCGGATGCATTTATGTGGCATACACATGGATCCAACAATATTGGTGTGTATTCATAGTGAATATGCATGGATCTGGCTATATTCATCTATAATTTGCATGTATCCCGATGTATTGGTGGGAAATAATTTGGACCTGACTTTAATTATTTAAAATATATGTGAAATATACATGAACTTGGGCATGGATCCCTCTGTATAGATGTGAAATGTGAGTGGATCAGGCAGTATAAATGGTGAATATGTATTGATCCATCCGTATTGATGCCAAATATCACGATCAACTCGGCTGAAGCCAACACCAGCTCATCCTGCTATTGCATTTTCTTCAGCCAAAATTACTTTCTACTTTCCTACTGATGGTTTCCATAGACAATGAAAACTTAGCTGACTATATTTTCTATATCTATTAATATATCTCAATCAGAGCTCGAAAATGCATACATTTTACATGAGATGTCAAGATTAATCTGGCTACTATTGTACAGCGTTAATATAAAATGATTAAATAATTTAATTAAGCTACTAAAAATATTGTTATTGAAGAGAAATTTCACAAACTTGGTCTATCCTAAAGGAAAGAAATTATGGTTATTTTTTCTAGTATTTTTTTTAAACCTTTTTTCCTCGTCCAATGAATGTATTTATATAATGTTGTTGGTGTCATTTATTTTGATGCCCTGCACATATTATTGTATAAAAATATAACCAATTAGAATTATTATGAACAGCATCCTGGAATAATTTTGCCAAATGTGCATATTTTATTATACTCCCTTGCAGTTTGTTTTATTTTTAGTCTTTTATAAATTGTCTTAAAAAGTCTTACTTGTCAGTTTTAGTGGGTTGCCAGTTGTACTTTACCTTTTTCTATTTAAATACATATTTACACAGCATGTTTTGTTAACGCTTAGAAATTAAAAGGCCCATCTAGTTTACCAGTTTTTCCTGCTTTATAAAAGTCTCATCAGTCTCATCGCTGGTAAATTGGATTCCGAAGCCTGTTTGGGTTCTTGGAGTAAGAAAGGTCTCCAAGGTAGCGCCAACCTAAGTCAAATAAGTAAGGAGAAAACTCTGCACTCACTTTGCTTCAGATAATAAAGTAGAATTGTGCTTACAGGAACAAGGAGGATACTGGTTGATAAAAAAAGCTTAACCTGTTTCGCGCCTTTCGTTACGCTTACTCATAAACTGAAGATCAAGTGCAAAATGAGCTACTTAAATCATGTTCTCAATGAATCACATTATACAATCAAAAAAAGCTACACACCAACATTTGAATATGTAGACATAGTGACCATTGAAAAAACATTTAAAGAAATTAAAAAATATATTTTATCGGTATCTTGATGTGTTTAATAATAAATATCCTATTGAACAAAATAAAAATCATTTGTGAAATATATAGTGTAAATATAATTTAAATATGGCTTGACATCTTACTTTTACATAAATTTACATTTCGAAAATCTAAGTCAAAAGATACATTTGTAGTACTATGAAGAGTCGAAACAGAGACAAAATGTAAATGAGCCAACTCTGGAGACCTTAGATTGTGCAAAGCATTATTTATGAATATATTTACTTAATAACACCTAGTGTATATGTTACAAGTCCTAAAAGTTCAGCATGGAATGAAATGTTATTTGTTAATCAGAGAATTTTTTTTATTTCTTTTTTTTTTAAGTTAAGGTCAAATTCTGTATGGTAAAAATCCAATATGCTTCTCTGCAGCATAGATTGTGAGCCCCCCCTCCCATTGCCTAGATCAATGAAATCTATAATTGAAAAAGAAAAATATGTTACACCGTCAAATTGTTTATGTACTGTACTTGCATCTTTTTCGATATCATTGATGTGTTCTCGTATTCTACATTTTATTTGTCTACTGGTCCGATCCCTATTTAATAATTTCTTACATTTCTAACAATGAATAATATAAATATATCACATTTTTTGTGTGGTATAGTTGGCATGTTCTTTAAGGAAAAGGTTTTTTTCTACATATATGGAACTTTTTTACTTTTTGGTAGATAGAAGAATATGTCTATCTTTAGAGTTTGCCCTTAACTATGCTTGATTGATCATTTGTTTTCTATAACCCCTAGCTGCCAATTTATCCATTAAATTTCTAGCTTGTGTCTGAAAAGAGTCAGTGTCTGTACAATTTCTCTTAAGGCATTAAAATTATCCAGAAGGAATATTATTAATTACTTGGGTGGCAGCTTGAGGCATGAAGTGTGGAGTGGGCTGCAAAATGTTTTCCATAGTTTTCCAAGTAAAGGTTCAAATAATTTTTGTTATTATGTTTGACAAACTGTTGATCATGGGTTTCCTGCCAAATCAAAATGAGGTCATCTATGTATCGACCATAATAGATTATCTGATTACAATACGGATTAAGATCACCAAAAATATTCCACACCGCCCACACTGTCATAAAAATTAACATATGATGATTGGAAAATGGGGGGTATAAGGCATTTCTGGAGGCAGAGTGGCATATAGGTGGTTAAAGGCATTTCTAGAGGCAGAGTGGCATAAAGGGGGTTAAAAGGAATATCATGGGGCACTCTGCCTCCAGAAAAGCCTTATGCCCCCCATATAACCCCCCCCCAATTTACCACTGCTTCTGACTCCCTGGTGTGGGCAGTGGGTGGAGGCCGCGTTCATGAAATTAAAGGGGCTGGCGGGCCTGCACCGCACAATTGCCGTGCTTCAGCACTTCACTCCACGTCTTAAAAGGGGTGGGACGAAGAGCTGAGGCACGGCCATTGGGCGGCGCAGTGCGTGCACTACAGCCTCTTTAATTTCATTAGGCGCTTGCGGCTGGAAGAGGCTTTCAATCCCGCTCGCAGCCACTCAGCGACTGTTTTGAATGTTGGTCCCCCGGTCCGGCCGACCAACATTCAAAACAGCCGCTGAGCGGCCCTGGCCTCACCCTTCTTCTGCCCCTGCAAAGCGGGACAGAGGAAGGGATAGGCGGGATGGCGAGACAGAGACCCAAAATCGGGACATTTGGAGGGCATGTGTTTATGTGCCAAATATTGGGATGAAAGTAAAATTTTATGATTGATAAGAAGCCGTCCATTTCAAAGTGACTGTGAATCTGATATGGTAGTATCTCTGTGTTAAATTTGTTAGAAATGTCTTGTGGATTGTTGACCATAACTCTATTTAATAAAAAGTTGAGTGGTCGGTCGTGTAAAGGATTAACTTGACCACAGTCGTATGCCCTCGTGTGCTAACACTGTGCGAGTTGTTTTGGAATGGCATCCGAGGGCATGCAAGTTCAATGTAAATATTAAAAACATTATTGACAAAAAAGAAGTTCAGTGACGGGTCCCCCTGTTCACCAACACCCATGTGTGGTACAGTGCGGGAGAAATAAAAAATGGGATGGGGTGTATGCTCCTTTATACCCCCTCTTCCCATCACCTGAGTTAATGTTAAAATGATGTTAAAAGAAACCAGCGGAATAGGGGGGATTAAACAAAATGCCCATTGGAGGGTATCTTTGCCTCCTGCCAATTAGGATGCCACAGGCAACTTGCAGATTAGTACATTTGCTAGTTGCCTGCTTTTTAAAACGGCACTCACTTTTTTGCAAGTATAGGGGATACAAGTTCAATGTGTCTTTGCTTGTAAATCACAAAATAACCCTACATACGTTAACATGAAAACAATCAATAAATAATTTAAAAATATACATATATATTTTTTAAAATACAATGGAGGTCCCCAGGATCCCTATTAACCAATGGGGTTTATGATTGCCCCCCATGTGGATAGTAATGAATAAACTCTATTAAAGGGATGTATATGGTCAAATGGCTATCCCTCTTGACCATCTCCTTAATGGTTAAATAACCTTAAAACAAATTCTAAAGAAGGCACAGATCATAAACTTTGCCTCACCTTCCATCTTGTTCCCAGTGGGATTTACGAGGGATTAGGGAATCCAGCGATTATTAGCGAAGCCCTGGCTCCTCAAATTTTGCACACAAAAAAAATTGAATTAAGAGTTTAGTCAGTGTGTTGCATAACAAACCAAGGATTACATGTGGCATCAAACCCATTATATCTACAACCCTTTTAATATACATCTGAACCTATTAATGTTTAAATATTATATTAATTCTAAGAAATGTGATTGTAATTGCCACAGCAGGGAAATGACTAAAATGATTTGCCTTTAAATACTTTTTGCAATTAATTATTGAATTAATTTGCTTGTAATGCTTAATTTCTGGTCTAGACAGTGTATTATTCTATTAATATTCGTAATACATACGACAAAGGTTTGAGAATTCCACTGTGCTTTTTATCCTCTAATTTACATATATTTATTGGAAAGTATTGAAAAGAAGGCATCTACCAGCGTATCCAGTGTACACAAGGCTTCGTGTGACACCTGAAATATGGATATCTATTCAAATTTAGGCAAGGGAAACTTTGGGTAAAGTCTTGCTGTTATTATTTCATTTGTTTCTTCTCATCTACTTATGCAGTGCTTCAAAACCTACATGGTTTGAAATTCTCTGACTCTCGACCAAGCCTCGATCAAGCAGGTATTTTATGTGATGCTCCTGGTTCTTTTTCATAACATTGTTAGCGATGAGTAAAGAAAGTGAATAGGGGAAACAATCACATTAGATGTCAGAAGCTTTGGTCAGTTGGGAGAATTGCTTTCAATATAACCACAGCAAAATTAATTTGGAAACCCAATTTCTAACCTTCTTATCGAATGGTCCACAAATCTATATATCTAAAGGTAATTTTGGAGATATTCCCACTCTGTAATTTGTCTTAGTACTTTGCACATGACAGCCACAGCTGAAAAAAAGAAAACTATTTTATCTTTAACACAGTAATACCACACATGCATAGGATTTTAGGGTTTAAAAAGTCCCTTACATACCAAACTATTTTTATTAATATACCTTTGGGCTGGATGGATGAAAGGGTTTTTTATTTTTTAGAATGGTACAAAGCGTTAGGAATGTTTTAACACCTTTTTGTTTAGCTTTTTGTAACCTTTTCAGCCTTTTTTTTATTTTGCACCGTTCTTTTATCATGAAGCAGTATGCAGATGATTGACAACAAAGGATCATGTATACAAGGGGCATATTGCTGGAGGATGATGGGAATTATGAAGTAGACAAGGAGACTAATAACGAAGATATGATTTAACACGCTTGTATATTTTTTGGACAATAGAGTGGACTTTTTGTATACATCTTGTATGTTGTACTTTACTTCTGCTATGTGTTTTCTTTAAGCTAACATAACTATACTTTTGACGGCATCAAATTTAATCACTCTGTATTGCCTAGAAAATAGAAAAAACAGAGGAAAGTAGTTCTCATAGGTAAACAAACGTGTTTGCTTTCCACTATAGTGTGGCATAATGCAATGATGAATATGACAATGGTAGGGCTAGGCCATGGTATGTTGCAGGTGCTACTTCCCTGGGTCAGTCCTAGGGTAATCCCAACTATAATACACCATTGTTCCACCATCTTCCAAAAATCTTGCCACCTAAAATTTAGTGATATGGCAACAGCAGATTCCATAGCACTATTACTATAGGGGCACAGTAAAAATTACCAATAGCATTAAGATATTCACCATAAATAAACTGTCAATAAGACTAACACATATTAAGACATTCTGGTACAGAAGGGGAACAGGGTCCTGGTCTTGTGATCCCCTCAACCTGTATCACTTCTCCTCACTCGTATCTCCAGGTTTTTGCCCATTATTTTCTGGAATTCCTTACTTATTACTCTATGAAAACCTCTCTGTTCAGCATATGATCCATCCTCCTAATATCCACAACCTGGATTTTGAATGTAACCATCTGTTCTCCCAACCTGCAAGATCTCCAAGCCACAGACCTTTGCTTGTGACCCTTACTACAATCAAATCTTCCTCACCTAAGCAGTCCCTCACCTTCTGTCTCATTCCCACCCATCCTCTTAATGGGCTGTATGGTTGTGCAGAGAATTACCTTCTTGCCCTTCTGTACCAGTATGTCTTAATGTGTGTTCATATTATTGTTATATTTATATTTTTAATTTGAATATTACTGTCTTACTGTTGTATTGTGGTGTTTTATGTTGTTTTCTCCCTTATTGGAATCTGCTGGCACTCTATAAACAAATAATAATAAACAGGGCTATTTAGCTGCCACCCACTAATAAACCAGTGCCCTAGGCCAAGTGAAAACCTAGTCTTTCTCTCTAAAATGCAAGTAAGCATTTTGTGCTATCGCTGTTATTCCATCATTTAGTCTTTAGTTAGGAGTGCATTCAAACTTATTTAGTTACCTGGCAACAAATTACACAGCCATTTGTGTTTTTTTTGCAGTTACTTGTCTCTAGTCTGTGTTCAGATGTTATAGATTTACAAAGCTCTGTTTTAACACATGCGGTGCCTTAGAGTGAACAAATCGTTTTCAGGATGCAAATTTAAATAGCACAGCTGTGTTTAGTACCTTTGTGTTGTGTACAGACGTATACATCACAATCTCTTTGTTATTCTTTCACACTGTCTATTCTATGGTGGAATTGGGGGTTTTGCAACTCTTGTTCAGGACGGAGCTGATTCAGTTTAACCATAAGAAACAGAGGCTTGTTTAAGCATATTAACCTCTTATTATATATTGCATTTTATTTCAGACTTAATATGAAGAAAATTCTAACTAACTTCCCTTTACTGGGATGCTCGCTGCATCATTGAAATATTTTGTACCTTTTTTTTCATTAAATGGTTACTGTAAGCTAATTCAAAATGGGCAAAATCTCTCATATCATTAGAACATAATACGGTCATATCCAAGAGGGAAATGGAGAAAAACCCCTCCATAGGTTTATGAGTTATTACTGAGAGACTAAGTAATAATACTAGGATTTTGATCTCAGTTTGAGATATCTAAACCCTGTTCAGATCCAAAACTCCAAAATGTCATACATTTTGCATGATGGCCTTCATTTTTTATTTGCCACACTGTCTGTTTTTTTGCTGGCAGTGTACATCATGGGCCAGTGGGGGATATCATCTGATATCATCTGGCGCTATTAATTATCTTAGGACAAAATCCACAATATTAATAAAAAAAAATATATTTAACTCTAATAGGACAGGTTCTGATATATTGCCCTCATGTAAATATTTTTGGTATAACAATGTTTCAAACTGATTTTATGTGTATAGTGGTTATTATTATTATTATTATTAGTATCCTTTAACAACAATCTAAAAAGATAAGAACTCAAATGTATCTGCACTTAGGCAACTTCTACAGATCATAAGGGAGATATTTAATAGAAGAAAATAATGTCAACCTCAATAAGAATATACTACAGATTATAGGTAAAACACCTTATGCCATAATGCCATATTTTCAGGTTGTAAACTGCGGTCTCATAAACTGTCATATGTTATAATGAAATATACTATTTTGCCCAAAAATTTGAGAAAATTATTCTAGATGTTGAAGAAGATAACATTCACCTCCATTTTGAATGATAAAAATAACATTATATTTACCACCTCTTGTCGCTGATGTCCAACTGGTTCCTGTTGATAAGGAATTATAAATCCAGGTTTAGTGGAAAAATAATTTTCTTAAAATTAGGCAACTGCCATAAAATTCCAATTAGCCAAGAGAAAATAGTAAATACAAAGAGTACTAAGTGACGAAAATAATTCTGATAAAAAATAATTGCAATATATAAAAAATTATTATGCGGAAAAGTAGTAAAAAATCGTAAAAAGACAATCCCTCTTTTTGGCTTTCATAAAATTATAAAGAAACTGCGCAATCCACTCCCATTAATTAAAGCCCTCCAATCAGACTCAAGAGTGTTGCTAATTATAGCTAGGGACTTATTATACACCAATCAGAGGCACTCTTGCCTCAGGAACAATTTTAAAGACATTAACATATTTGACCATTTCATAGAGTTACTATCCTTGAAGAAATAGGGATACCTAGAATTTCTTCTATAACCTAAATATATTTATAACTGGGTACAAACATACCTGACAAACATATATAAGATACTAATATAGCCCATGGTACATACAAGTCAAAGATCATAGTATATTTTAATGATACGGTGCAACAAACTATTCTTCTGTATATAAGTTATGTAAAATAAAATATCTAGGTATACTATACCATATTAGTGTTACTAATCGTGATTATAATGTGCTTTCAAAATACAATATCTGCTCAACTATTAACTACTTTTAGATGTTTGGTGTGTAGCAAGTATGTAACATTTCACATTTGCAGAGATAAGCAATTTGTCCTTCTCAAATTCCTCCATGACTAGGGAAGCTAAGCCATAAATGTAATTAGGAGATACTAGATAAGGCATTTAGTTACACAAGACTTATTTGTTTATGTGACATAAAGAAAACAAGATGGCTCTGACTCCATTTTGTTTTTGTTTGAGTCTAAAATGCAAACATGTAATATACATATTTTCTGGCCTACAATATCTGACAGGTAAGACAGATAGGTGGCCACATCTCTGACCAGCACTCATACCTGCGAACCAGGTCAACAACCAAATACTCCGGGTCACATGAGCGGGGCCCCATTCCCCACCTATTTTCACTTTAAATCGGGGTGTTTCCCGAGATGTCAGTGGGAACCCCCACCAACGTCAGAAGGAATGCCCACCAAAGCCAGCGGGACCGCCAGAGAAGACAGTGGGACTGCCTAATGACATCAGTGGGCGATCCTTGCCATGTCCCGCAAGGGTAGCCTCCGGACAGCCGGAGCCCAGAAGTTCCCTGGTATGCCTGCACCCAACCCCCCCACCTCCAACACAGGTGTTCCAATTGAGACACCTAAAATGTTGAGGGAGGGGGTACTGATGACTTAGCAGTATGTGGAGAATATCCACATAATTAGATCCAGATATTGTTTGCAAGGATACAGCAGTCTAAACTAATATAAAGGCAAAACCTCAATTGAACTATGCTGTGAATTATTTTTTTATTATAAAAAAACTGTAGTTTAATGAACAAGGAACAATATATTATGGAATGCTATCTGCAGCATAACAGGTTTTCACAGTAGCATTCTTTGTGTTGCAGTGACAGTATTTCTGATCTTTGCACAAAGAAAACTTTACTTTACTCGTGCAATCTTTCATTCAGTATGTTTTTTTCATTTGAAAATGGCATTTTTCCCGATCAGAAGAGTCATATTTCCCCTCATTACTTAAATAGCTTCAACAGATGACCGTACATGAAAAATCTCTGTAAGAAAGAAAAATAATAATGATTTCTTTTCAAATTACTATATATAATAGCATTCATTTTCTAAGTCTTGGCATTGTCTTTGTATACTTTGATGACATTAAGAGGAGCACGTGTTTTAGAATGAAATGTTTTTTAAAAAAAACCATTAATAAATGTGTGTTTATAAAAATGATACATATAATTTTGATATAAATAACATTTTAAATATAAGTGTTAAATTTTTAACAGTATAAAGCAATAAAAAAAGGGAGTACTTTGAGTATATTTTTGTTATCATACATTTTAATAATATGGTAGTTTTTGAATTTGGATTCTAGGAATTGGGTTTGTACTGAAATTTTTTTTAAACCAACAGTCTGACTGGCGACCAGAGACATACAGTAGAACATTGTGGAGGCTGTAGTTACCAAAGAGACAGTGCCAGTGTTATCCAGAAAAAAGCTTTAATGTCACATCATAAAAACATCATGACATGAGAACACAGTCTCACGCATTTTCACCTGAAAACCTGATCGCTTCACTGTTTTGTGGGATATGTGGACCATCAGAGCAAATGGTACAGGGCCCCTCAGAACGCTAGGGCCCTGGAGCAATTGCTCCGTGTGCTCTGCCAATTATCTGGTCCGGAATAATACTATAAAAAATCATAAGTAATTTTGAATGCGTTAGGCATCTGGATATTTTTTTAGAAAGGCATAACATACAGGGCTATACTTAGAATAACATTAATATTTTAGAGCTTCTTGATCCAAGGAGAAATCTGATTGCCTTTTTGAGTCAAGATGATATTTTTCCCCCTGAATTTAAAGTAGCTTAATTAGGGGGTTTTTTTTGCCTTCTTTTGTATCAAGAGTAGGAAGGTTAGGTAGACGGGTTGAACTTGATGGTCTTTTTTCAACCTTTTTTACTATGTAACTATGTAAATAAACAATGGTTTGAGAAGGTAAGTGAGCAGGTTGGGGGCAGATACAAGGCAGCAGGAAAGTTCAGGGGCCACAGACAGGACTGAGCGACAGAGTTATTGTTTTTGACAACAAATTTAGTTTCCTAATAAAAAAGCTCTCTGTTTCCGAATGAGCCAAAAATCTTTTTTCTGAAATGATTTTGAGCCTTGTATATATCATATATGCCTTGGTGTGTAATCTCATTAGTTCTATACTGTGTCCTCAAATGGCAGAAATAAAATATAGTCATTCTAGTCCTCCATTCCACCTGGAGGGTAGAAGACTAAGGGATAATGTAATAAAATTCTACTCTAGAGAAAGGGTAGTAGATACCAGGAATAAGCTTCAACACATTCAAATAATTCAAGAAAGCTTGGGATGTCACAGGCTACATAGTCCCCTACTGCCATCATATCTAAAGTTTTTGTATTTTAAGCTACTACACAGGTATGTTAAGTGCATTGATCTCTAAAGTGCAACATTTGGTGGCAAACCATGTTTAATTACCTTTTTTTTTTCTTTAGAGTACAACTATTTCCTTATTTAAGACCAATAAAGACCAGTAATTAAAAAATAATTACTGTATATATTTAGAAAAACAGGAAAATAAACATTATGTTTATGAAATTCAAGGATTAAATCCTACAACAAGTAAAAAGCAAATTAATCAATTAATTGGAAGAGCTGTCAACTAAACCACTATTTCAAGATCAGTAAATACATGTTTTAGATAAACAATAAAACATTTATTCCATAGGGACATCAAAAAACCAAGCACACACTCTGTATTGACAGTTTCCTATGTTACTTTTAACATACCTTTCTTTTCCCTATCACAATCCTTAACCATACAAAACTCACCATCTTGTGTGATGTCACGGCTACATGCTCCTTGCCATGAAAGCAACATAGGAGACCTGTCAGTGTTAGATTTAGCAAACAGAGAGTCAAAGTTCTTCAGCAAATATTTAACCTGTGTTAAAAAAAAAAAAACCTGAAACCCCCCCAAATCTTCAATAGTTATATATCCATTGATTATCCATATCTGGCTATTTGGAAATACCATGGAACTTGATTCTATAATTACTCTGAGACTGAAGACTGCATTTATTAGGAGGCGTTTCCAAAGGTGGAGATCCCTGAAACCGGCAGGACTCACTCTTCAGTTATAGCAGCACCAGCTCAAGGTTTAGGAAGAGACCTGATTTTACACTGGAGGACCACAATCAACAGCATCTCTTCACCAGTGGATACACACGTCCAGCAGCATGCTATAGGACTAAATTTCTCCAGAAATTGGACCATTTTGATAAATTGAGTAAGGAAGGTGATAAGGCAGTAGCAGTAGTAGTAGTAGAGCACTCAGTAGACACTGACAGATACACATATCCAGTCCCACAATGTATTTAAATAATTGATCTCTCAGAGTAAGGAAGGAGATTGAGCCGCAACAGAGGCAGGGCAGGGTGCAGAGCAGGCACGGGTAGACATGATGCAGGACTGAATTTTTCCAATATTCAAAAAAATGAATAGAACGGATCCCCTGGCATAAAGAAGCACAGGGATGATTAGCAGCAATATCAGTTGGGCACTGGGCTTGGGCAGGCATTATTAGGTAGATACATCCAGCTACTTGATAAAGGACTACATTCCCCAATATTTATCAAAAATGATTCCCCCAAAAAAGAGGGAGACAGAGGAGCAGCCGCAGCAGTAGGGCACTGACTCTGGGCAGGCACTGGCGGACAGACACATCCAACCACTTTGTGCAATACTGAATTTTTCCAATATTTAAAATTGAAGAACTGATCCCATAGAGTAAGGAATGAGATAGAAGAGCAGCAGCAGTAGTAGGGCATTGGGATTGGACAGGCACTGGCAGACAGACACATCCAGGCACTTGGAGCAGGACTGAATTTCTACAATATTTGAATGATTAAAAGGACTGATTACCCAGAGTAATAAAGGAGACAGAGATACAGCAGCAGGGCATTGGGCCTGGACAGGCACTAGCAGATGGATACATGCTATACTGGTGCTATACTAAATGTTCTCAATAATAGAAAAAAATCAAAAGAATTGATGCTCTAGATAAATTAAGGATATAGCACAGCATTAGAACCTCACTCACTTTGAATATTGAGTGCTGGGTGACCTTATTTAGGCATACTGGTACGGAGAGAGTTGTGTTCTCTGGGGGTTAAGTATGTTGCCTGTTTAGAAAAATAGCAGTGGACATGAAAGCTGCTCCTGGGCCACTAAGGAAAGGCCTGGCCAGATAACAGCTTTCTGCTCCCAAAACATAGAGGGTCAGTATTAAGAGGTACTACTATTACTATACTATTATTTTGTATTATTTTTAAATTATTATTTAAAAAAAAATATGAGGAGCCATAATACCCTGTTCGTTTTCTGAAGAGCTACACTATCCGGTTATTCTGGATATATTATCCTGTTCTTTTGTGAGTGCACCACTACACCTTTTAATTTTTTTTATATTTGTATAATTTCTTCTTTCCATATATGAGCCCTTCCTGCCATTGGTTTGCTTCTTTGTGGATTATTGAAAGTATTGAAGGACTACTGGGGACTCAGTTAAGAAGCATATATATATATATTGTAGGGGGGGGGCTTTATTTAGTTTAATTTTTTATTATGTAGGAAGACTTTTTGGTTATCAACTCTACACAGAAATTTCACACAATCTAATTCTGTCACAACTGCCTGTGCAATTGACGGTCCGGTTAGCCAGGACTGTCATAGCTTTAAACGGGTGCAGAAAGCGATCTATCTTTATAGAGAGATATTTTAATTCGGATTTCTCACAAATCCGGTATCAAAATCGTGAGTGGTGGCAGACTACCTGGGTTATACAGGTAGGATTTGGGGGTTAATTTGGTATAACTGATGCCTTTTTAAGGGGTGAAGTAAATCCAGAGGCCTGGTGCTATTAACCCCTTCTTGCCCATGCCCTTCACACCGTCATGGCTTGGCAAGTAGTCCTGACCGTGACACATGGGGTTTCTACTTTAAAAAAATGAATGATTTGATGGGGTAAATTGAATTGGCTGGGTTCAACAATGTCCCAATTAACACATGGGTAAGGATGACCAAGTGTCTAATTTCCCCAAACAACCCAACAAGCTGTAAATTCATACATAAAGTACAATGTGTGTGAGAAAAATACCCACAAATTAATACTACTGCAAACTTTGACAAAGGCTGGTGGTAAAACGTGTGCATGCAAAGAGTTAAAATACCGGCATTTGAAATACCCTGGGGTGTCTAGTTTTTAAAAAAATATATGGTTTTATCAGGCACATTGAATTGGCCCGGCACAAAGATGCACTACATAGGGCATGGGCAGTGGATTACCAAATGTCAAAGTTCAACATTGAAAAATGCGCATGCCCCAAATGTGGCCCTTTTGCCCTCAACCAGCCAGGCCAACCCATGCATGGGTGGTATCACTGTACTCGGGAGATGTTGCTGAACACATATTGGGGTGTTGTGTGACAGCGGCATATACCAGGACCTGTTAATTCATACCTGAAGTAAAATGTGTTTGAAAACAAAATGCAAAAAAAATGAGTACCACAAAGTTTGACAAAGACTGATAATAGAATTGGTGGAAAGAGTTAAAATACTAGCATTTGAAATACCCTGGGGTGTCTAGTCTTCAAAAATATATGGTTTGATGGAGTAAATTGCATTGGCCAGCTTCAAAGATACCCAAAATGGCACATGGAGATTATCAGATTTGGAAAAAATGGTTTTGAAATAACAAAAAGGCTACTGGTACTTATTGCCCCATAACGTGCAGAAAAAAGCAAAAACACCCCATAAAAACAGCGAGTATTTCTAAACTCAGGACAATTCTATGTAGTAGGTTTTTTCATTAGCTTTTATAGATGAGTAAAATATTTTTCAAGTAAAAGTCAGAAAAGGTGTTTTTTTCCATACTTTTTTAAATAGTAAATAATATATGATACAATGAAAATAATAACATCTAAAGAAAGCTCTTCTTGTCCTGAAAAAAAACCCCAATATATAACTTGTGTGGGTTCAGTAAATGGGAAAGAAGAAAATTACAGCTAAACACGAGCACCGCAGAAACGTTAAAACAGCCATTGCCACGAAGGGCTTAAACTCAGGAACAGTATTTCAAGAACTAAAACACAGTAAAATGCCTGATTTTGTCACCAATATTTATAAATGTATAATTGTTTTGTCTTGTCCACAAACTAGATTTTTTTTCCTAAGTACATTTTTAATATGAAAAACCCACAAATAAATGATGTCTGCAGCAGTCCCTGTATATCAATAATGAACTGTTAAACATTACCCTTTTACAATCCACCCCACCCCAGTAAATTGTGTGCATTACACCATTGAACTGACACTTGCAGTATGAAAGATGAGCATCAATCTTAGCATCAATACTTTAACTGTTCCTGACTGTCTCACACGCCAAATCTCATCAGTCTGTAACTGCTACTGACAAGTTAACATGGCTTCAGCACACTTAAATATATATTTGATGCTTGACATTTCCCCTTATAAATGCTGATTTACCCACAGGTTGTTGAACCCATCAATCACAGCCATACCCATCAATGAGACCCCCCTCGATTCTTGACTACTTCTACATATCAGTCATTTACCGTATTTGCTCGATTATAAGACAAGGTATTTTTCAGAGCAAATGCAGCGCTGCAGGGAATATGCGCAGAGGGTGTATGCGCGATGGAGGCAGACATCCCCTGCAGCTAACGGCACCTGTTTCCGGCTGCAGAGGAAGTTGCCTACGCAAATCGCCCGTCTACCCGCTGCCCCGACTACATGCCAGGGAGTGAGAAGCACTGGTAAGTTTTGGGGGAGGGTGTTAAATGGGGGACATAAGGCATTTCCACATCCTCGTTATCAGAGAATTATACAAACACACAAATAATGATTGTAAGAATCTGAATGAACAAGTCTAATTGTCATAGATTTTTCCTAGTTAATATTACACTTTTACAGTTACAATTGTTCCATACAACAAAAGTTTTTCTCTGGTCTGAAATAGCTATCTTACTGAGCTAGTATTTTTAGCCCTTTATGGCACAAGTAGGCTCACTATATTGTAATTACATACTGATCTAACATTTTAACATTTTACATTGTAATATTTTGGGGGTTAGGGTCATATTATTAGAACTACATTATACATCCTAGTTAAGCTTGACTTTTGTTAAAAAAATACAAAACTATTGTTCATAAAATAAGGTAGCTCCACAGTATAATGAGAATCTCTTCTGAGAGTCCTCTAAGAAATGAACGGGATGAGCTTGGATTAGGCAAGTTTACTGTCCTAGTATTAACTGTGTAATATTTGTTATCGGCTGGGATTTAAATGCATACATAAAGTATCAATGAAAGACAAAGAAGGGGAAGGTTCTCTATGAAAAACTGTTTCTACCTAGGAAATGCTTAATTGTACATCTTAAAATTGAACATCTTAAATAGTGAGCAGCATAATGTAAAAAAGGAACATAATTGGGTCTATTCACTGATTGAGTAGTTGAGTAGTCAGTCAAGATAATGGTAAACCTGCCTGACCAGAGTCAACTCAAGTCACACGGCCAGATCTGGAGATAAAAAAGTCAAAGATTTGTACTCTGGCTCCTGATTAAGCCGACCACACATTTTACCAGTATGCTGGCCAGCTTTGTCAAGGCCACATTTTACCAGTATGCTGGCCAGCTTTGTCATGGGAACGCTGGATGATTCTATGCCCCACCCACCTTCTGCCAGGAAGTCAGTTTAAATTTTGTTTCCCAAGTTTATAAATGGTAGGTTCACCTGTAGATGTAAGGAATGCCATACTATGGCTACAAATCATATCAGGAACAGAGGACTTATGAAGTTGTTTGTTTAATACTTGTATAGTTATTTAAGTACAGTCTTTGTTAGTTATTCTCTATGGTAAACACATTTTGTACATGCATTGATGAGAAAAAAAATCTTTTTTTTTAAACTTTTTTGGCTAAATACTATTTGGCTAAATACATTTTTTCTGCCTTGGCCTTTCCTGTTACAAACAATTTTATCACAGCTTGGCACCTGTCCTCCTTTCAAATTGGTAGCTCGTCAGTAGACGGATGAATAAACTCTGGGCAACTGTATGATGGGATGGCATGGGTGCCAGGTGATTAATTAATTTTAACCTTACTATACCCCTACTAATAATTATTTTAGGGTATATTGCTATTAAAAGTTATGTCTTATTTTTCCCATTTCACTCCATTTCTAACAATCATTATAGCGTCCCCTATTAACAAACTGAGGGGGAGGGGCGATGATTGCTCCACTTCTTCCCCCACCCTGCGACTGTGGGAGGTCATTAAATAAACCTTAGGGGTGTATATACCTTTTATACCCCTTCCCCATTGGCATGTTTAACCCTGGCACTAGAGTCTTTGATATAGTGGACTGACTGCCCTCCATCAGCCAGTTTATGAACATGTGTGTAAGCCAATCAGTGTGATTTTTTGGAAAAAGGGGAGGGCCAAGGCATCCATCTTAGAGATTGATAACATGAAGAAGGAAGAGCCAGGAGTGATGATCTGTTCAGATACCTTAGAGAATCTAATATGTACCCCAGAGATTAGAAAAGCACACTGGGGCAAGAGAAGCCCAGCTGAGTAAAGCATGAATTAGAAGAAGTTGTGGTAAAGGTTCCAGCACAAGGTGTAAGCCATTGGAAAAGACCTGCTTTCTTCAAAGGACAGACCCTTACCAGTTACCAGTCTTTGACATATGGTTTTGGTGTCATCCTAACCTGTTATACCTAAGTGCACCAGTTTCTCTGGGGAATCTGGGTCTGGGATTTTGCAAATGGACACAGGCTACACTTTTGGGAGGGAGTATTGTGATAGTGGGCATTATTGTTTAAATAGTGCTATTGCATTTTGTATACAACCTTAGGTTAAGAACTGTGTTCTTATATAGTTTGTAGTTACTGATGTTATAATATCACATATAATATACTCTGCTATAATATATTTAGCGGATGCCATTCCTCTTGTGAAAAAGGTTCCTACTGTGTCTGCCTTGTTTTGCTTTTTTTGTAAAGTTTATTTTCTTAGCAGGTAATGTCTCGGAAAGCCTCAGATATCCCAGCTAAGTGGAGGCACTGCATCATTAGAATCCCAATCTTTCAACAATCTGCAAAGGCTCAGGACTACCTGCTAGCACTAATATGGAGATAACCAAGGACAAAGGAGGGAGTTAAAATAGCAATGTTTAATTTCCTTTTTTTGGAAATGTACCTTATCGGTTTTGTGTTTTTTATTTTTGCTGTATAAGGTATTAAGAAGCAAAGATATACCATGAAATCTGTTATTATTATTTTAAAAAACGCGAACTGCAAGTTTCATTTGGTTACACAAAGAAAAGGTTACTATACACCATTTTGATTCACCATCTTTTCTCCTTGAGACTTTATCTGAAAAAGAAATATTCATTTTAATATTTAGTGCCACATAAAATTCTTCACCCAAACAGAGGAGATATGATTAATGATTATTTTTCTAATAAGATAAACATATTCCAGCCTAAATTCCCTATAGTGTTAATCTTGTTATGCCAACAGATTTGGCTTCTATCCCATATAACAGTGGTTGATGATTTGACAATCGAACCCAGTATCCAAAGTGATATTTAAATGGCACACAGATGATTATATTTACATACATAAATTCAGTACAGATTTTTTGCAGGATCATGGTAGGTTGACAATTCTGTCCCATCTAGGGACATCCTGATAGGGTTTTTGCATTGTTCCAAACTAACGAGATTTATATGTTTTCCCCAGAATTCACCGGACCTTAATGAACATGGAACATCAATGATCATGCAAGGACTTTGTGGCCAAGTGTAAAATAATGAAATAAATACAAAAATCCAAAGACAGATAACTTCCAGTGGATGTAGTGCAGACATACAAAAAAAAAAGCTATCTATAGTCTATATTTGATATAGTTTTTTTAAAATTTGTAAACACTATTACGTGAGTTAGTTAATAAATTAAAATTATAATAGGAATTTAAATCACTCTCACCCAACATTCTATATGAATGGCATTAATCCCATAATGTTTTGTTGTTTATTAAGGCAGATGAGCTGATACAGCAGGATAAGAATGATCAACACAGACTACAGTCCAGTACAGTGGTATTTCATTTGAAAAGCTGCATTTGCTGCATATCGCTGGTTAAACCTAATGTTTGACCTTACAGGTCTTCCATTCTTTACAATCTCTGTTTTGCTGAACCTTTCTTAATCTACATATGCTTTTCTGAATTATGTATTTCTTAAGTATGCACTTATGCTGATATTTATTGTGTAAATATTTGTTGTATTTTTTAAATTCAATTTACTAATTGTAATGTATTTTCCTGCAGGCCCTTATGATGACCATACACCTATCAATATTAACCAAAGGCTTGTTGGGGGGTAAGAACATCTGTGAACGTTAAAGCACTGTGACAGAGGCGTGGGGAGAGGCAGCATAACCAGTCTCCAGTAAATAACACTGGGGAGCCAGATTTCTGCAGCATATGCCTTGGAGAGTATGAACAGGGGCAGCGTATAATATCTTTGTCCTGCCGCAACACGTTTCACGGCCAATGCATCCTGACATGGCTGCAGGAAAACTCCACCTGCCCGCTCTGCCGACACCAGCTGCTTCCGGCAAACAGGTCAAGGATTGTGCTCCAGAGTACATCATTTAGGCCCTGATAGACACAAGACGTGAAAAACATGATCTATGTAAACCCTTGACCACCTTGTCAAATATGTCTTGTTAGGTGTTGATTACGTTTAATAAACATCTAATTTTTCTGTCAGTAATTGCTTCTAATCTATTTGTTTTGTTAATTTACCTACAGGATGTAGTGTTATGCTTGAACCATGTTGCTATGCAACACCACAAGCCAAACAGTCACATAATCTTGAAAGAACTGCCCACAACAATAATGACATAAGAATTCAACAACTTCTGTAATGTGATGATACACAAGCTATGGCATGGGAACCGACCTGGCAGACCTCCAGTGAAAATGGAGCTTCAAGGTTCAGCAGTAAATAGTTACTCAGCTAATAACCAGCATTACAAACCCAGGAAATCTCCAAATCTACAATAGTTTCATATCCTGATTACTAGGCCAATATTTGTTTTACTCAGAGGTGTTGCTAGGTTCCAAAACATCTGGGGCTAAAGCCCACTAATTATCAGGACATTTGTGCTATCTGTAGTGTTGTTGGGTTAAAAACACATTTTCACTAAAAGATTATTATTAAAAGATAAACCTGAAAACATAGTTCAGATTGTTTTCTTAAACACCCCAATTGTGAAGCAATAGTGAGTTTTATTTTGTAATGTTATGTCCTCTCAGGCCCCTAAAACATCTCCATCTATTGTCTTACCTGTAACAGCAGTCCCTTTTCCTTACACATTTTCTCTCCGTTCCATACGTTCTCCCTTCTTATTTTTATAATCTACCTTTAAACTTTTCATTATACACTCCTATGAGCTTTCTGTTCAAGTATGTTACTTCAAGCCATTGTCACTACCTAAAATTCACAAATGTGTCGTTGCATAGTAGTAATGCATTTACTATATTATAAAAATGAGTGTTCAGGGAATTCCCCATTCCCTTTCTATCTTCCATGTGATCTCAAGCTGATTTGATGGAAACCATAGACCTCCTGCCAATATATGAACTACTAATTTAAATAAGAGATCAGCTCCAAAATAAGTGAATTGTGCTAACACGCTCTTCATACAACAGCAGCATACGTAAGCATCTGTTGTGGTTGTGGCCTGATTCTAACTTTAAATTATTTAATTAAGGTAACAGCATCCTGCCTACTTCGGCACATAATTGCGTACTGAAAGGTATGGCCCAATCATTTCACAGAGATTCTATTGCTCAACTAACTTTACATGTTTTATTTAACAAGTTATTTTTACATTATGAATAAATGAACAAACAACAGGCACAAATTTCCATCCTGCTACAGGAACGTAATGTGATGCTTTTCTATTTTGAAGGAATTTTTGTATAGGCTTTGAGCTGTGATATAAAGGGGTCAGAGCCTAAAGTAGGTGGAGTAATGCAGAGTTACATGACTCCACCTACTTTGGGCTCCACCACCTTCTTTTTCGGGGTGTCTGGAGTAGATTTGTGCATTTGTATTCAGACTAATTGCAAATTGACTGAACATGTTATGTTTGTCGATGCGTGTGAAGCCCCAAAAAGAGGCTAGACCCCCCATGAATAAAACAAAAACAAAACAAATATTTCTGAATTTTTATCTTAAATATGTTGGTCCACATTCGCTCACACTCTTCTTCACTCTTTCTCACGCTCTCTAAATGCTTCCCTACCTTTCTGCCGACCATTTCCACTTCTGCTGGCTACTTCCACTTCCGGATCTTCTTCTTCTAACTTATTTCTTCTCTTCAATCTGTCATCTTCTATCTTCATCTGCATCACCATGGATATGATATAGGTGGAGCTTCTTCCAAAATGGCAGCACTTGCAGTGATGTCCTCTCCCTCATTCTCCAGCCCGTGAGATGATCTCACCGAAAGTGCCTTTATATTGTCCTAATGTGAACCGAATGTTGGGGAGAGGACGTCGCCTGATGGGCCTCCATATTGCCCTCATATTTATGTTAGGGTGTTAGGGTGAAATGACGACACTTTCGGTGAAATCCTCTCTTCCAGTTGGAGGATCAGTGGATGTGGAAGTGTAAGAAGTGGTCTGCCGAGAAGGTAGGGGAAGATTTAGAGAGTGTGAGAGAAAGTGAATAAGAATGAAAGTGAGTGAGACTGAACGTGGGCTTCGGGCGGACAAGGAACAAAATTTGTTGTGTGAAAATGAGAGGTCAAAAACAAACTGATATAATTTATCCAAATTGTTTTGGCCCATTTGCCTATTGTGCATAAGCAGTTTTTTACACCAGGACAACACGAATTTGACAGGACAGGACCCAAAAAACAGGACTCTGCAAATTCGGGACTGTCTGCCAGAACAGAGTTCCATTGAATAAGACAGTTGCCCAATTATGCTACCAACCTCTAATTTGTGAACAAGTACATTTTTTTATTATCTTTCTATTACTGTGTTTCCCCAAAAATAAGACACTGTCTTATATTTATTTTTCCTCAAGAAGACACACTATGGCTTATTTTCAGGGGATGTCTTATTTTTATTACATATGGTACAAAAATCTACATTTATTCAAATATAGTTAAGTCATCTTCTTCTGGAACATCGTCATAACTCTCCAAACCTGGCAGGCACAGCTTTACTTCTTCACCCTGAGGACACACAATACCTAAAGCAGGTTGCTGTTGCTACTCTTTGACCGTCCTTACTCTAGAATTTTTGTCCCATAGCATGCTGCTGAATGTGTGTATCCATTGGTGCAGAGTTGTTGTTGCTGTTGGCGATGGTCCTGTGGTGCAAAACTGAGTGTGGAACTCTTCCTTAACCTTAAGGTGAAAGTGAGTCCAGAAGGTGTCAGGGGACTCTTCCATTGGGAACACCTCCTGGCCTAGGCTATAAGTCCTAGAGGACAGCAGCCGCTCTGCTGCATAACAGGGGGCGGATCTTGCCAGTGGGCAGTAAGGATTCCCTTTGTGCCACTGCTCAATATACAGGACAATATACAGAACAATATACAGCATGAAGGTCTTTGCCTAGCCGACACAACCTCGAAAGCAAACTTAGTTGAATGCAACACACAGGAATATGATGTCATATCCCAGCACCCAACATAGAGAATGGCAGAGAGGTAAGTGGAGGGGGTGGCTGGCCTGTCCAGTAAGAGAAAAAATGCTAAACATAACAAAGTCGGCAAAGACTTAAATACATTTTTGGTTTGTTTGTGTAGTATATAGTTTGTATAGTTAATTTATGTGTTTCATGTACCACATTAAACCAAATTTACTTCTATGGCAGTACATGATTATATCTCTGGTCTCTATGAATTGAGTGTTAAATAAGTGACACAGAACAAAAGTCATATATTTCCTCCAACACTGATACAGCCAATTATCCTCAAGGTCGATAACAAGCAGCTCTGCCCTCAGAGTTAGCAAGGCCTATAGCAACCAGGGGTTTGTTGAGAACCTTTGTCATTAGGAAGGGACAAATGGGAATCCTACTCATGCTTATTGTGTCTGCATCATTAATATAAGCAGAATACTAGGAAATTACACAATATTTGCAGGAATTGTTAAATAAATAAATAAATAAATAGCAATATTCATAATGAAGAAAGATACTAGGTGAAAATAAGTTAAAAAATATTTTAGTCTTTCAAAGATAAAGCTTTTGCCCATGTGTAAAGCTAGCAGGGTTCAGTTAACAGTAAGCTGTGTGTGGGTCATAGTGCTTTAGGCAATTCCTTTAGTTAAAGTCCCAATGGACACAACTCCAGGAATCCAAAAGCTTTCTGTGGAAAGAAATTTCATTTATTTTTTGCTTTTATTTTTTTTTTTACATATTTCCTTTTTTAAATAGTTTTTGCATACACAGTTTCAATTTCTGGTAGTATGTCAAGGGATGTCCTAAAGCAATGTCAGGAATCTGCCTGACTCCTACAATGGGCTCTTGTTAATAACTGGAGAATGTTTTCCCTTCTTGTTCTATAGTCTAAGCTTTATGTGTAGCTATAACAAAGTTCAGTTAATGGCCTGGTTTTATAGTTGTAGATGCTGATTGTTTACTTTTTGTGTTTGAGTTATGGATGATGATACTACTTGTTCAACCCCTAACTGTAGCCTGGTTTAGCACCTGTACTGAGCTTCTGACCATAACAAAGACTAAGCCATGCTGGCCCCAACCTTTGCTTGTGACCTCAACTTTGCGTGGTTCAATCAATAGCAGGTAGCTTTTTATTTTGCATTTATATATGTTTTGACATGCTAACAGTGTCTAATGGTTTCTTATGAAAACCAAACCTTGCAAGGTGGTAAAGATAATCTGAAATAGGTAATTAGTATTCAGACAGGCATATACCAGTAAGGAAGAAACCAACTGGAATACTTAGACAATATTAAATAAAAAACGAATATGTAAGAGTCATCTCCAACCTGTGTGATGCTGAGTGTTTGCCAATTTACCTTGCAACTGATGCGAATGTTCCACCATGGTATGCATCAATCTCTGTCCAAATTATGTGATTCTATTAGTATATAAAGAAACGTGAAAAAGACCTAAAGTCACGTGTTGTGTGTTGAAGTGAATAAATAATAAAGGTGAAAAAACAAGTGTGTTATTTCCCAAATAAGACTGCAGCTACCCACATAAAAACACTCTTCCTCAAAGTGTAGAAATACAGGCAAACAAAAAGAAATATGGGGCGCAGAACCATATACGGGAAAAGACAACTAAAGTAAAATATAATGATATCTTTAATAATAAATATGAGTCTAAATTGAACTAGAAAGTGCAGTATATAAGCTAAGTGCAATATATAGGCAAAGGATCAATATAGCCAGCAAAAAGCACTTACATCAAGTCCATGCACCCAAAGTGCATAAAGTGTGTATGTAAAAGAACCACCGATTGTGGCATAAAAGACAAAGTTCAGGTAAGTCCTTCCGAATTCTTCCAAACGCGTTTCGCCGACTTGGCTTCTTCAGTAGCAGTTTATTCAGTCAGGTAAGTGACCACTTACCTGACCACTTACCTGACTGAATAAACTTCTACTGAAGAAGCCAAGTCGGCGAAACGCGTTTGGAAGAATTCGGAAGGACTTACCTGAACTTTGTCTTTTATGCCACAATCGGTGGTTCTTTTACATACACACTTTATGCACTTTGGGTGCATGGACTTGATGTAAGTGCTTTTTGCTGGCTATATTGATCCTTTGCCTATATATTGCACTTAGCTTATATACTGCACTTTCTAGTTCAATTTAGACTCATATTTATTATTAAAGATATCATTATATTCTATTAGTATCCCTGTCATGTTATGGTCTGCACAGCTGTATCATTTACAAATTATAGGTAGAAAGTTTGAGTTGTCTGTGGTTGTGAATTCGAAGAGGTTCCAAAACTAGAACACCATGTTTAGTAGCACATCAAATGAAAACACAGTGCTTCCTGACCTGACGGTATTAGCTGTTCTATTTATCTAGCAAAAGTTCCTTACTAGTAAAACTTCCTTACATTACACCTATACCTATATTTTCTCTGTATACATCAATATGTAGTCACCCTGTTTCTACATAAAATATCATCAATAATGGAGTGGGATTGACAATGAAATGTACTCTTATGGTGTCACCTAGTGATAAGAGGTAGTATAACTGCAAAGAATAGTGTTTCTAAGCCTCTTTCATAATTTTAAAGTGGGGCAGAGGGGCAGCTGCCCTAGGATATGTTTACTTTAAAGACCCACTACAGCTTTCCATTGGACTCCCTTAAAAGCTACAAATCTAGAGGTGCAGATCTGCGCCAGCACAGACCTCTGCACACTACCTGTAGTAAAGCACCAGTAGATGCCACCAAGCAATGCACAGACCTCCACCTCTATAGCACTACATTGCCAGGTATATATATATATATATATATATATATATATATATATATATAGATATATATATGCTCTGGAGCAGCTACAACTAGGCTGAAGGGGTCACAAGGGATGGCTCATCCAAGGCTTCTATATTACTAAAGACAGCCTTGCTAAATTTCGTTAGAAACATACAGTACAAACATCGGATTTGACAGCAGACTTCTGATTTGCGTTTCTATTGCATCTTTTTAAATTGCTAAGATCTCATTCTTGTTTTTTCCTGAAGCTTCATTTCTAATCAACGCTACAAATCGGGGGTCTTAATTTTATTGAAAGGCGAATTCTAATAAATAAAAAGGTTTTTGAAGATGTCACTTGTGACTGTACAAATTTAATAGGGACTGGATGCTGCAAGGACAAGTTTTCAGTTGTTGTGATTTTATAACAAGGATCAAATTTAATTTTGCTGATTTATCATTCCAAAGCAGAACAAACTGAGCAGCCTGTCAGTAGATGTACAGAATGTGTCTCAACAAGCAGCACATAATTTGACCTACATGTCAGGCTGGGAATGGTATATACACTGTAAAAGCAATGCAATCAGAACAGCATTGTAGTTGTACTTGGTGTTCTGTGTGAGTAAGTCATGAACTTTTCCTTTTGTACTTGTGTCTATAAAAAAGTAAAGACTTAATGGTCATAAGTCTCTTTCTGAGTTGATACTACTATAGCCCTTTGGAGACTGCTTATCTTTTTTTATAGAGGCAACAAATTTGATAGGTTATATTATTGCAATACTTCAGAAACGTCTCATCTCATGGCCCAGGAGAACAGTGTGGGAATATTTGTGAAATGGTAACTTAAGGGGAATAACCAACATTTTAGTCCATAACTGCTGATATTCATTTAGATATAAATGACAGCAATACATGAGTGTTTAATTAGAGAAAGCAAATTAGAGTATGCAGAATTGATTACTTGCTTCATAGCCTCAGCATGTTGTATGGAACAATGACCATAATATCTGAGGCATTGATTCATAATACCAAAATATAACTTACAACAACAAAACCATAAAATACAATGCAAAGATTACAGATATCACATAGGTGAAACAAAACCAATGCTCTGCCCAAATCTTTGATGTCTTTTCTATTTAGGTTGTTTTGGAAGGAAATAGCAGGAACTCTGGAGTCACAACACCCTGTTGAGATGACATTTTAAGTTTGTATTGAAATCCATTTTGATTAAAAAAAATATTACTTTGTACCACCTTTAGTTAATGCTGATGTTGTGTCTGTAAGAGTTTTCTATTTTGAACAGTTAAACATTAGATAACAATGTAAAGTAAGGCAGTAACATGAATATTGTTATCTCTACTGGATGAAAAGGGTCTAAAGCACAGAACAAAATATATAAAAGCAAGATAGTATTGTGATGATGGCATACATTGAATATTAATGTATGTAAGAAGTAAACTAATAAAGAAAAGAAATCATACATTAAAAATTTAACTACATATAAATATGTCCTAAAATCCACAGAAATCATTCAGACTCCTTGGAAACAGAATACATGATCTTCATCCAATTAAGTACTTTGTACAAGACAAGTTGTTAGAGGTGGTATAGTGTCACAGAAAAACACATTTTGAACTTGGTAATTGGTCTACATGTGATAACAAAATGTCTTTGACTGGTTGAGTAACACCATTTATTACTTGACTGAAGTTAACTTACATAGATAAACCGACAAAGACTACGTGATTATATAAGTCAAATATTAGATGTGAAACTTTTAGGCACATGCAGGGGATGCATGGGCACCTAAACAAACCATATGTACTTAAATATAGTTCCTTGTAGCATCCACTCCAAGGCTTAGTGTGACCCTAGTATTTCAACCTTGTGTAAAACCAGAGGTATATCACTATTTAACATGCAATTAGAAAATGAACATTATACTTTGTTAAACAACATCATCTGTAATCTATCATGTATATGCCTGGTGCATCTTTGTTTCTACATATTGGCAGTCAGTCTGTTGAGTATATTAATTAGCACATGAATTCACAATATATACAAATCAATGGAACTATGTATGTGTGTAAATGCAATATTTTTATGAAATAATTGACAATGACATTATATGTAATGTCATTATATGTAAAAAATAAGAAAATAGAATCTATATTTTTAGTTTTAACAAGTACTACATATAAGTGAACAAACGTTCCTTATATGTACAAAAAGTATACTAGTTACACTATAACAGTTTAAGAAGAAGCTATTGTTGTTAATATTCAAATGAACAAAACATACTCTAACAAGAATCCAGCCGTTTGATCTGCTGTTCATCCTGTATCCCCCTGGTTCATATCTGATTGCCATTATCATAAATCCATGTTAAAGAAAGTGCAATCATCAGACAATCAATTCATAGAACATTCAAAAGGTCATGGTAGTCTAACTAACCTCACTTGCCAGTGTATGTTTAATGCATACTAAAAAGTAAAATGGAATGATCAGCACTAATCAAACAACAGAGCTCTAAAACTTCTCCTAATGGTATTTGACTTAAAGGAAAAGAACAATGACGAAGCCATCAGACTGTTGATCATTTCAAATTATTCTGTAATCATGACTTGTTGTAGAGATCTGTTCTATTTATATGTGTTTGAACAAGTTTCCCAAAGATGAATCTGCTGATCAATGTGAAAAGAACACAATGGCATCAAAGGTGTGTTTTCCTAGTGGATGATTTCAGTCTTATGCAGCATTCTCATAAGAATTTTTATTTAATTACAAATACATATAGCTATATCTAATAAATTCACAAGTATGGACTGCATATAGCAGGGGTGGATTTTACTACATTTCATTCATATTTAAAATGAAGACACATTTAACAAATATAGGAAATTGCCAGCTGTTTATTCCAAACCTTTAGAAACAGCAATACACACAAGAAACAATTAGGTGATTAATACCATAGGTTAAGCAAAGTATACAACCTACCTACCATGGCAAGGCACCCCAAATGAGGCGAACAGGGTATAAGATTGAAATAAAATAAACTAGAATTAGTTTACACTTTTCCTGTATAATAACACACAAAAACATGTAGGCATAACTATTTTAACCCCTTAATGACAAAGCCCGTACATGTATTGTTTTCAATGGGTTTAGGGACCACCCATTGTCCTTAAGGGGTTAAAAACTTGGGCCATCCTTGGTATAAAAAATAAGAGCGCTTTAGCAGTAACTAGATGTTAGTGTCAAAGAAATTACCTGAATAAAAGCTCCCAGCAAATAGAGATGGCGTATATATACTAGCTTCAGTCATGGCTTTATTTATGTTTCACAATCATTTGGTTTCGGGGAATATATTACTGCAGTACCTTTGAGTTATGTGGTATAGGAGGATAATTACAGTAATTACTTCCCTGCCCTTTACTCCCTGATGTTCACTAATCACTAATGACATTCACTAATCAGGCAAATAATTAATAGATACTTTAAAGGTACATTTTGGAACAGGTAGTTGAGATGACTGGTCATTTTATCATGTATACACCTTACTATCAAGTGTAGTAAAATGTACAATGTGAGATTTTAGAATCATGTCCATATACATCCATTAATTTGAGATTTTAGTGGAAAAATATCCAGGGACAGCATGCTATGTATATCTTCCTAAACACGTGAGCCCCTTCCAGTATCCTTTACAGCTTGTAACTTATAGTATTCTTCAATTCACTTGTTGTAACCACATGGGACAGTGGTGGTGATTTATGAAAAAACAAAAGATAGTCTGATACTATTATACTATTGTTATTCACCATTTCTTTAACTTATCTTGTATTATATGATGCTCATATGGCATTGTTATATGTAACTATCAAGTTATTCAAAGGATTTAAATACAAAAATTCCAGTACAGTAATATCCACATTTTGTTTTTATGACCACAGGACACAAAATCAAAATTCTGTAGTCCAGGAGAATATAAATAATTGGACAAAATTATATATAATAAGAGTTATTTCGGGTCCTTAGTCATGATTCTAATACTGTATACAAACACATATGTTCATATTTATCAGAGTAGGGGTGAGTGCCTGTATTAAATCGGAAATATATGTCCCATTGCCTTTTTGTTTTTAGTTTGTGCTCGTCAAGACATTATTACATATGGCAGGTCCCTTTCTGCTGCTCTTTTGTGATAATTGACTATTTTTTTCTTGTTTTTGTTTCAGTTCACCTACTACATAATGTATTTGATTCCACTCACAAAGCTTCCTCACACTTACTCAAAGCTTCTGTTCTATTACATTCA
The DNA here is from genome assembly GCA_029215755.1 of Spea hammondii. Classification (NCBI taxonomy): domain Eukaryota; kingdom Metazoa; phylum Chordata; class Amphibia; order Anura; family Pelobatidae; genus Spea; species Spea hammondii. The sequence goes on along the minus strand of JARDYJ010000004.1, from coordinate 51,192,820 downwards.
CTTATATGTGGTGTTTTTTTTATCATCGAGTTGTCCGGTAATCTTGATTTCTAACATAAACTTTTTTAAATAAAATTTCTTTTTATAAGGTATTTTTGTTTGAATAATTTTTTGGGATCTCTGCATATTAATGAAAGTTCATTAAAATTGACTTTGACTTTTCAGCAGATAACAATGGCTATACTCGACCTTCTAGTGTGCAAAAGTCTACTCTAATGTCAATGAACAATTGTTCAGATGACTAGTTTCTTTGTGTTCTTACTGAACAGATTCCGATCTCAATCAGCCGACTTGTGAATCAGGTGAACTTCAATTTTGTGAGTGATTAGATGTTGTTACATTGATGAATGGTTTGTTTTGATGTTCCTGAGGGCATTCCTACCTCTTCATTTCTTTGCTCATTCTTGATATAGACTGGGTTTAAATAATTAATCCTTTTTCTGCTTTAAAGTATACAATCAATTATGTTACCATTCACTTTGGCATACTGTGGATGAATCTTGTACTGTTATACTGTACTTCAAATTTAAAATAATACTGTTCATTAAATGCATACTTCAGTGTCACAGAGAGCCCCCTAAAGAACCACGCAAATGAAAGCACTTTGTAAGTACTTCCATGCATTGTTGAAGGTGGACTTACCTTAGGGAGAAGCTGCTGCTGCAGAACTGAAGCTTCCCACCCCTTACATGACCCAAGGACAATGGATCACTGTGTTTCAGCAACTTTGAAGACAAGTTCTGTGCAAGGTGAGTGCATGTGTTAGTGTATGGTGTTGAACTGGATGTGTCTTAGTGTATGGTGATAGTGTAGGTGCCAGTAACATTAGGCTCACCCCTGGGAGGAGGAAACTTATGTACACATACTCTAAACCACTTCCATTTATATATAATATATGCTCACCTTGCCAAACAGCAGTTACCAGATAGATGCTGATTGAGTTTAACACTAACGTCTTCTTATAACACTTTCTCCTTCTCCAACCAGTTTACCCTGCTTACATTTTGGATTTTATTCTGTATTCGTTTTATAACTTGTAGGTTATTATTAATTCCCATTCTAGCATTAGAATTAATAGAATTTTAATAATATTAGAATAGCTTTTATTGATTTGTAGAACACATACAACAATACATGTCTAATAGTATATTTTTTAAAGGCTATTTAATTTGATTTATTAGCTAAATCTCCCATTTCTTGATATAAAATTATAATTTAAAACACCTTATCAATGAAAGCATTGCCACTAGAATCCTTGATCCCACATCAGGTTTTATTATTATTAGTTTTAGTATTTTAATAAAAAGCCTACTTTTCCTCAGTCATTGTATTTCCTCTGTGTGGTCTATAAAATGTTTTAATAGGTTAATTATGTAAATTCCAATCATCTGTCAGAATTTAGAAACAATGATTTGCACATCAAAAGTCACCACTTGTCGACAGAGAATAGATGTTCATACATCTGAACTTGTTAATTACATTATTGCCAATACCGTAGAAAACATAGTCGATTGTCATATTTAAAATGATAATTTTTGTTTTTAGGATCATTTTTGTTTTTTGTTTCTCTGTATTCAGTCCTCCCACACAGCTGAAGTAACCTCTTGCTCTACTGTGCTTTGATACAAAGTGAAAAGTTTTATTATATTTTAAGATTCGAAGGGAGATTTGTAAAAGTATATTGCTGTGTAATATATTCCTATACATATGATAAAGATAGTTGAAATTATGTATCTTACTTAGGGTGGCCACATCAGACATTTTTCCAGGACACATATATGTCACATGTCCCAGTAGTACCCACTGGTGCCATGAAGCATATAGGATCTATAACACAGTAATTGTTTTTTTTTCTGTGAATTTATACAATACACACATACATACACTAGGCTATGAGTTCATATCTATATTTTGCAGGGTAGCACTTTACATCTTCTGTAAAGATTAGTTGCCCTAATCCTGCAATGCGATAACTATTAATTTAGGTTTTACATAAATGAAGTTGTTTATTACTAAGAATTATAGTCATCCTCTTCTAAAGCCTTCCATTTTTAGCTCTAAAATACTGTCCACTTAATCTGTGGATATTCTATGAAGGTTAAATATAAAGGCTCATGTGCTGCCTACATTTCTACCACATGAGCATTAAGTTCACAATATGTTTTTCTTCTGTATTTCAGTTGACATTATACCAGGACTGATGACAACTCAATACCAGTTTGGGGAGATCTAATTTCAGGATTTATCCCCTTGCAGTTTGTGCCATTTGTTTTCTGGGTGCAGATGTCTTGGGCGTCATTGTCTTTCAATCTAATCATACAACTCAGCAATATGGTGCTGCTAGCTCTAATTATTGTTTGCCAAAAAAGCTGTGGACATCCATTGATGAGCCAGACTTTCTTAAATTCTGGGCACTTATTAAAAAGCCTTCCATACACTCTTACTGGAGCACCAACCTCATCTGTAGTATCCCCATGTATGCCCAGTCTATGACTAGGCAAAGGTATGACATGATCCTTCATTTCATGCATTTTAGTGTGAACAGCCTGTGTCCCCTAGGGAGCACCCTCAGTTTGACAGACTGTATAAAATCTGCCCCCTGATTACCTACCGCATTGCCAGGTTTGCAGAGGCTTATTCACCGGAAAGTATAAAGGAAAGTTGGGATTCAATAAGTTTAATCTTTCTAAGAGCTCCAAGTATAGGGTGAAGGCGTGTAAGCTCCACAAGAGCTAGACTGGGTATACCTAGGGCTTCTGGATATATGTGGGAAAGGATAGCCACCTTGACCGTCCAGATTGCCCAGAACATCTTGGAACCAAAGCCAAGATTGTATGGAACCCAATATTCCCCCTTCTCAACAACACTTGTTCAAGCCACTATATTGTTTTCAATATAGTATTGATATAGCGATACTATAAGTCCAAACGGCACAAACCTAGCTTAAAATACGGGAGACTTCAGCTCTGCACCAAGATCAGCTCTTGGTATTCACGTTTAAGGGCACAAAGGAAGTGTGCATGCTGACCACCATCCACTATGAGAGGACTGTGAAGGTTTCTGTCTGTGGCAGAGTTGGGGTAACAAGAAAGCCAGTGTGCATCAGGGCCTATAAAAGGAATATGGGTGGTGGTTGATCTGTCAGATAAGCTGCCACAGCCCTACCTCATTATGAGGAAGACAAAGGCTTGGTGCAAGAAGGTGGCAATTTATCTGATGCAACTACAATGCTTTTTGTTGCACAATAAAAGCAAACCCTGTAATGAATGAATGATTTTTTACAGTTTCAGCCCCAGGCCATTTGGGGGATCTTATACCAGGATTCCCCTGGTCCAGGGCAATGATGGGGTAAAGCAGAATTGGGGCTACCCATTTTATTTTTAAAATCTCATGGTTTGATGAGATAAATTGAATTGGCCAGCTTCAAATATGTCCCAAATAAGACATGGGTGCAGGATGACCAGACAAAATTGAACAATTGAAATCTGCACCTCCCAAATGTGGCCACAAGCCTATGCATGGGTGGTATCACTGTACCCAAGAAGTGTTTCTGAACACATATTACGTATTGAGTATTTCTAAGCTCAGGACAAACACTAGATCTATCTATTCAGCAGGTTTTTCATTAGCTTTTGACAGAAAAAGTACTGTATTTTTCATCAAATGTTATTATTATTATTACATTAAATGAGATGATCAAAATAATGGTAACTAAAGACCCTTTTGTCCTGAACCATAACAAAACAAAAAATTATAGATATATAAGGGGGTAGTAGAAGCATTATTAAACATTCATCAAGTGGTTGTGGCAGCACCATGAGATCTCTGAGGGAAAAAAACAAGCTTTCTGGCCTGTCTGGTGTCTGTAGATGAGTGTTTAATAATGCTTCTACTACCCCCTTAATTTTGAGTGGAAGGGTTTTTCATCACCTTTACCCACCATAACTTATGGTAATGACACCAATCGTGATGCATTTTTGCATACATACATGTCTATGTATGTATGCGTGTCTGCCTGGGTATGTTAGTGTTTTTCTATGTTTATGTGTCTAACTATGTTAGTATGTGTGTATGGGTATGTTATTGCATGTCTGGGTGTAAGTGTGTGTCTGGGAATTTTAGTATGTGTGTGTCTGTGTAAGCGGCCCACGCACACCTACATTATTGATGAAGTGGTCCACTGCAAAAAAAACTTGGACACCTCTGTTACAAAGAATCATCTCACTGTGCTATTTATGCAAGGAATGTCCTCCAAAATATCACATGACTGACAACAATGACAGCCTCCATTTCTGCAGATGATTGGAACAAAAAAAGTTTTGTCTTTGCTAACGCACACTACTCTATACACCACTATAGTTTACAACAAGAAAATATTTTTTTCCATGGAACTTCCCCTTTAAATCTACCTCCCGCAGTGTTAACATATGAATTGTTAGCTTTTTTATATTAAATATATTTCAAATCAAACTATTTCTCTGTTATTGTTAGTATTAATGTTAATATATTTATACTTTTCATTTGTATTATTTAGTGAAATGTTGATTTTGATCTAGTATTACTTTTGGTGCATGTAACATTGGTACTTTGAATAAAGGGGTGGTAAGTATTGAGATTAATACATATTAAAATAATTATGTTAACATAAGATACTGTACTTGGCCTTTATTAGATTTTACACTCCGAGAACAAACTCGACTTGTGCTATAGTCTTAATCTAGTAAATTAGTTTAGAGCTATGAAAGTGTAAAGTGTAAATCAGATGAACCATATAGTTCAAATAAATTATTATGCTGAATTTAGAAATTCAGTAATACAATAATAAGCTCTGCTCATTTGCATCTCCTACTTATGACCTTTTCACTCTTAACTAAGACTTTTTTCCTTGTTGCTCTTAATTGTCGTAGCACATTCAAGCTTAAAATCTTGTTGATTATGAAAACCTAATCAACACCGCCTGTTGGCACCCACTGTGTTAATTTTCTACAACATGCAATTGGTAATAAATGGTACCTTACTTAAAACTGATTACACATGTAGGATAAGTACATCTATGTAGCTCAATGTCTGAGATTAGTCTGTACTTTTGTATTAATAATATTGTTTTGTTATGAAATTGCTAATTTTGCTATGGAGTCTGAAATTTCTGTATAAATCATCACCTATGTATCTGATTTTGCATGTAACTTAAAAAGATGTACTCCATCATTAGAGTATAGTGTATGTGCCAATTGTGTATTATTAACTAGGAAGGTTATGTTGCATGCAATTTACAACATACAACTTCTGCCATCACCCAGGAGCACACACTGTGGAAGTTCTTCACACTGAAACACCCAACAAGGGGATGAGCCCCAAGAGAACAAGAGCTAGGTATATAGAATTCCTGGGCAGGAGACACTGGACGCCAGGGGTTAAAACAGGACAGATGGCCATACGCAGCCAGGTTTGGTACACAAAACAGGTAGTCATACAAGCCAAAGTTGGTTCACGGAGCAGGTAGTCAGACAAGCCAGTTTTGGTGCACATATAGGACAATCAGATACCGAATCCATGGGTATGAGAGCAGGAAAGCCAAGGAAATTCAAACAGCAAATGCAATGGCATGACCACACTAGGGTTCTTCTGTTCAGCAATTGCAGATTTTTGAATTTAGCAACTGGTCTGCCTTGCCTCTTGCTGTGTGTCACAGGTGTGCATCCTGTAGCATCAGGTAAGCACTCTCTGTCTGAGACTCGCGCCGGTTGGCAGCAACTGGTCCCGGTGAAGTGACACATACATTTCCCTCAGTATTAACCATTTGTATTCTATTTTTGTGTAAAATACAATAAAATGACACAAACATTATCAGGGGCGGGCTGGGCCGGGGGGCAATTGCCCCCAGGCCGCCCTGAATCCGGGCCGGCGGGCTGGCCAGGTGGCCGGCAGACGAACATTCATGGAAGCCGCAAAGTTAAAAACTAAGCGGCTGCCACCGGGACTGGCCGCCATGCCGGTAGCGTACATGGCGGGGGCGGTCCGCCTGGAGTGCCGCTCACTGAGGGGCACTTGCTGTCAAATCCCGGCGCACAACACTGAAGCCACGCCCACCTGCACCGGAAGGACGGCACACAGAGGAAGAACAAGAGGAAGAACGAAGAGGAGGAGGAAAAGTGACAGTGCCAAAGGTAGGAAAATATTAGTAAGTGTGTGAGAGTGATGGGTGTTATGCTGTAGTTTATGATGAATGTTTCTGAATGAGGGTTTTAGATTGCATGGAAGTGTGGGGGGATAGCATGGCATAGGGAGGCTGTCTAGGCATGATAGGAGTATGATTGCTGTTATCAATTTTTTTTTTATCCAACTGTGGTGTGTTAACAACACTTTTATTAAAAGTAAATTACATACCAAAATTGGACAGAAAAATTCAATAACAGTATTAATAGATATATATGATTGGAAGCAGCAATCACACGCCTATCATGCTAAGTCAGCCAGTACATGCTAGAACCTGGGCATGATAGGATTGTGATTGCTATTAATTATATATATGTATATATATATTAATATTGTTATTGATTTTTTTTTTGTCTAATTTTGGTGTGTCACTTTTAATAAAGTATTTTAAACGTTTTGTTTTTTTCCGGTTTTGGCCAAATGAATGCTGAATTTTCAGTTTCGGTCCAGAATTTTCATTTCGGTGCATCCCTACTATGTACTAAGCCAGTCACTGAAGTGTTAGGCCTACACCACATCAATGTTTGTATATAGTGATAGGGGTTGTACTGCAGTATTGTCAGTGTCTGGCTCAAAGTATAGGCACACATTGACGGTGGTACAGCGTAATCCCTAAGTATATACTGATAGCAGTTATGCTGTACCACCATCAATGTGTGCCTCAGTATATAATGATAACAATTTTGCTGTACCCCTGTCAATGTTTGCCTAACCATAGAAACTATGCAGTTTTAAAGTGTGTGTGGGGGTGACACATACAGGATCTGCCACAGGTGCCAAATACTCTAGGTACGCCCTTGCGTCGTGCGGCAGTCAGGCTCAATGGCCATTCCTCAGCTCTTCGTCCCACGTCTTAAAAGGGGTGGGATAAAGAGCTGAGGGAACCGCTATTGAGCGGCGCGTGCTTTAATTTCATTAGGCGCCGGTGGAGTGACTGCCGCACGACGGCCACTTTCAATGTCGCTTGCAGCCGCTTTGGTGGCGCAATGGGCCACTTGACTAGGCTTGCCCCCCAGGCCTTAGGCTGCCAGCCCTCCCCTGAACATTATATATATAACTGCCTTTATAGAACTGGCACTTAGGCTTTCTCACTAGTTTTCTGACTTCCACAGATACAGTTTTGCACCTATGGTAAAATAGAATTAAGATAAAATACAACCTTAAAACAATAGCTGTCGCTGGACACAAATTCCCAGTGAAAGCGGTAGATCTCATTACTTTAACTTTGACCCCAATTTGTGAAATCTAAAGTGCTAATGAGGCATTGTTATTATAAATATAATGCTGACACTGAAAGCTAGACACTGTCTTGGCCAGTTCACCCTCTTGAGCAGCATAAATACCATGCCTACATATTGTGGAAACTGTACAAACACAATGTACTGTATTTGCTCGATTATAAGACCACCCTGATTATAAGATGACCCCCCAAATCTGAATATTAATTTAGAAAAAAAAGAAAAAGCCTGAATATAAGATGACCCTATAGGAAAAAAGTTTTACCAGTAAATGTTAATTCATCTAAACTTTTTTTTTTAATAAAAGCTATGATTGAGAAAAATATTTTGGTTTTATTTCCTTCTATTTTCCAACCTGCCCCCCAGTTATGCACACCTGCCCCAGAAATGCCTTATACCCCCTATATGCCACTGTGCCCATGATATGCCTGTTAACCCTCTAAATGCCACTGTGCCCCATGATATGCCTTTTGACCACCTATGTGCCACTCTGCCTCCAGAAATGCCTTATACCCCTATATGCCACTCTGGCATTTAGAGGGTTAAAAGGCATATTATGGGGAAGAGTGGCATATAGGGAGGTTTAAGGCATTCAGGAGGCAGAGTGGCGTATAGAGAGTTAAAAAGGCATTTCTGGAGGCAGAGTGGCATTAAGGGGGTTCATAGAGCACTCTGCCTCCAGAAATGCCTTATGCCCCCCATTTAACACTCCCCTGCCCCCCCCCAAACTTACCGGTGCTTCTGACTTCCCTGTCATGTAGCCGGGGCAGCGTTTAGATCCCACGCACTTACACTGCATCCGGAAGGAGGTGTGGCTAGCAGCGGGGGTTGTCTGCGTCCATCGTGCAGACCTTCCCCGACTGACAGCCGGGGAAGGTCTGCGCGACGGATGCAGACAACCCCCGCTGCTAGCCACACCTATTTCCTGCTGCAGCGGAAGTTGTCTACGCGAATCGCGTAGACATCTACCACGCTGCCCCAGCTACACACCGGGGACTCAGAAGCACCGGTAAGTGGGGCGGGGGGGGGGGGGACAGGAGGATCCAGGTCCCCTGCAGCTACGGGGGATCTAGATCTTAGTCATCTCATAGTCAGACCTATTTGAGGTCTGATTATAAGACGACCCCGATTATAAGACGAGGGGTATTTTTCAGAGCATTTGCTCTGAAAAAACCCTCGTATTATAATCGAGCAAATACGGTATTTAAATTTCATGTACAAAAATAGCAGTCTTTTCATTGCTCATAGCATCATAGAGCACTCTGGAAATAGTTTGCTTGGAATATATTCTACATATTAGAATATATTCTACATATAACTGGGTGCCTGCATTTTTTAGTGATAAGACTTAGAAAATTTAGACTTTTTCCTATACTGAAAGCAGTAAGTATTTGTAGGTATACTTAGTGCAGATGCTCAATAGGACTATTCAAAGGTAACTTAAATTCAAGTCAATTTCCAGTAATTTCCAGCAGCCCATCAAATGTATTAATAATTAATATTATTTTCAAACAAGCCATTTGGGGGGCACTGATAAGCTGTTTGGACCCAAAGATGGTGCAAGAGCTGCCTCAGCGCACAGACAAGCCTTTTGGGGACAAAGAAACATTGCAGGACACTAACAACACCTCGACCAATGAGGACTAGGGTGACCACATTTTATTTCTTCCATTCAAGGACACAGTATAAACCGGATGAGATTACACTCACAGGAGTATATTATATGTATAGCTCAATTCACATATGCACACACTGTCACATACACAAAAAAATACATTTTATATTATAGAAATCGTAAGGAATAAAATATATACATACAGTCATTACATTTCATATACAAAACAAGCAGTATTTTCATAGTTGATAGACAATAACTCCCTCCATTGCCAGACATGAGGAGTCTCGGACAAATAACCATCCTCATTACCAGACATAAGCAGTCTTAGAAAATGAACCCCTTCATTGCCAGACATGAGCAGTTTCAGACAATTAACCACCTCTATTATCAGACATTACACACACACAGTGACACAAGCAGACAAACACAGTCACATACACACACACATATTACACACATATGACACACCTGGTGCTGGCTGCAGCCCCCACGACAGCTGGGTCCCTTACTACTGTAATGGTTGTTCTCCCCTGATGGCTAATCTCCTTAGGTAACTTCAATACCACACCAATTTGCATGCAATAAAATACAATGAAGTCCAGGGAAAATTGAGCCCATCATACATTAACATATAAAAATCTAATCCCTGGAACTAGACTGTCTACTTTAGCCTTGGTAAGATTGTATGACTTCCTCAGAGAAACTGATTAGGCTTAGGTTGTTATAGTTTCTAAGCATGGGAAACAGTTAGGCTTGGATTCAATTGAAGGGACTGATAGATATTTTGTTTGTTTTCATCTAAGGAGAATCAGAATAGTGATACAACCTGTCTGTTCTTGAGCAATTTATTTAAACACCATTTTAACAATCTTCTGTGCCAGATTGGAATTCATGACAGTTATGTACTAAGAATATAAAGCCAAGGATCAACAGTTCAACTCCACTCTGAAGGGCTATAGGTAGGTTCCCATGGTCACGCAGTGTAGAGACACCTTGTATTTCAAGCCAGACCCTAGTGTGGTCTTCATCAACGTGGGTACATCCTTTCTACCTCCTTTGTCCTTTTCCAATGGATGCTGGAAATCCTATCCATTTTTGTAAACATCTTGTTGAAGACATACAGACCTTTTCCATGTTGTTTTAACACTAAACTTTTAATAAGGTGTTACATTTTGATCGTTAGGTTCTTAACAACAACATTTTCCTTTGCAGAGATCATGAAAGGAGTTTCAGTCTGCCAGACGCTGGCAGCTTCATCACCGCTTCAGTCTAAATACTGTGAAGCATTCCACTTTAATATTGCTGAGATTTATGTACATGTAATTCAGGGAACACTATCTACCAGTGGCGTCGGCAGGGGGGGGCCAGAGGGGGCCATGGCCCCCCCTAAATCATGCTGTGCCCCCCGGTGTGCCCCCCCAATTGAAACGCCGTCTTTTTTTTTTTTTTTTTAATAGATCCGGAGGAGAGAGAGAGAGGCGCCGAGCGGTCGCTGAGGAATAAGTTCTCAGCGACCGTTCGGCGCCTCTCACTCTTTTCCGCGACCATGAGGCCTCTGCCTTGGTCACAGTGCCGGCATTTCAAGCCGAGCGCCGGTATATGATGTCATATCCGGCGCTCAGCAATGAAGCCGCGCACACTGCGGCAGAACCAGGAAGACAGAGACCTCGCGATCCCGCCGCTGGACTTCTACAAGCCCAAGGTAAGTGAACTTCAAAGGGGGGGGAGGAGGGTAGAAAGTTAGGAGGGGGTTAGAGAGTGAAAAGAGGTAGATAGGAAGTGAGAAGAGGTAGATAGGGATACATTGGGAGGGAGAGAGGGGGTAGATAGGATAGATTGGGAGGGAGAGGGGGTAGTTAGGATAGATTGGGAGGGAGAGGGGGTAGTTAGGATAGATTGGGAGGGAGAGGGGGTAGTTAGGATAGATTGGGAGGGAGAGGGGGTAGTTAGGATAGATTGGGAGGGAGAGGGAGATATTAACATATATTGGCAGCAGGGGCTAATATTAATATTAATTGGCAGCAGGGTCTAGTATTTATATTCATATTGGCAGCAGGGGCTAATATTAATATATATTGGCTGCAGGGGCTAAGTTTATATATATATTGGCTGCAGGGACTAATAATATATATTGGCAGTAGGGGCTAATATTAATATATACTGGTAGCAGGGTCAAATATTAATATATATCGGCAGCAGGGTATAATTTTTATGTATATCGGCAGCAGGGTATAATATAAGTATATATCCGCAGCAGGGGCTAATATCAATATATATCCGCAGCAGGGGTTAATATTAATATATATCAGAAGCAGGGTGTAATATTTCTATATATTGTCATCAGCAGGGGCTAATATTAAAGAATGAGAAATAACTGCCTAACGTGTGTGTGTATATGTGTGTATATATATATATATATATATATATATATATATATATATATATATATATAGTGTATATGTACCGTTTTATAATTGGCCCCCATACTTTGGTTCCTGGCCCCCCATGTGCCCCCCCTAAATATGAAAGCTGGAGACGCCACTGCTATCTACTAAAACATATAGTTGGATCTTGTGCAAGTTAAATCTAACATTTTTAACAATTTTTTTATTCCAAATTTGCTTTGCTAGTCATGTTGGTACATGTAACACAACAACATCTGATTATCACTGACAAATATTTATACACTGTAAAATGCAAATGTTTCAGATTATTTTAGTAAGAAATAAGTCAATAATGGGTGTTATATAGCATACTAAGAAAATGTGCAAACTGATAACCTAGAAGAAAACAATAAATATAGACATGGAGCTACAAGTTTTAATACAGGTACAGATGGGGATTTGATTAATGCAGTTTATCCTGATCACACAAAGAATAATTTTGGCAAGCACAAAAAAAGACTGCAAAAAAAAGTCATTGCAGAACAGTGAAGTTAATCTCTGTGACGTCCCTGCTGTTCCCTTGATTCTTGTTGATATAAATATTATTGAAAGAAATCTTATCTTGAGATTGAAACATGCATATTAATGTCACACTTACCTTAAAAAAATACCCCAAGCATGGAATACATAATGGTCTATCAAGATAAGTCATGATAAGATCTTAGGTTAAAATGACTAATGGCATAGGGTGAAAGGGACACTTTAGAGAATTATATAGGACAAGAGACAAACATGATGGAACTTGGAACTATGGCGTTGAAACTATAAATCCAATGTGGGTCACTTATAAAGAGCTATTTTGTTGCAAAGGGGTAAAAGTGGCCATAGCACCATAGGAACTGCTTATTATACCTTTTATACCCCCATTTTGAACTAGAAATGGTCCTTAAAAATATGTTACCCCAATGGGAAGATCATCATTGTACAGTATGATAGTAAAATAACATAAACCACTGACTGAGGTATTTTGGAAAAATTGATATTGTTATACACTGTTTTCATAACAAGGACCAGTTTGATATATGAATTTACCTGCAGTGAAGCAAACATTTTCAGGGGTTACAGCTACGATTGCAGCTCCGAAGTTTCAGGAAATAGGTGCATGTTATACGCCGATAAATACGGTACCATCCTGTGGGGATACCAACATTTTCGATTGTTACAAGTGGGCTAAACATCGGTAAAATTTATTTTAGCGGACCGCACTCTGCACCTTGCAGTTTATAAATGTTAGAGCAGAAATCTTGTTTCTGTGTCTGACCTAAACTATTAATGTCTGTTGATTGCTATCGCCCCAATATGTAAATCTGGGAATTCACAAAGTATACATAAATCTATAAACATCCTTACAAAGTTCCTATTTAATTGTAAATAAAACAAAATATAAGAGCAGTAACTTCTAACACATCTCATCCCTCACAGAAACTAGTTTTAAAGAAATAACTGACAATTCCTGGAATTTTCTAACAGTGGGTCTCAGATTTTACTGTTAAAACCAATGTAGGCTCAGGTGCTGTAGCTGCTTAATTTTGTAAAGCTTGGTTTTTTTTATCAGTGCATCATTTATGTGAAAATAGCTGATGAATTTTAACTTTATTTTACATATCCCGTAACCCATTTCTATAGTGTAGTGGGGCTGCTCAACAGCTCCTGAGCTGATCAGCAGCAATGTTCTCACACAGTGGAAGCCTTGCATGTTTCACTTTACATATAAGCCATTTGGTAAAGAACAAAGTCATGCATTTACTACTAAAATGCTGCCAATCCACCAGAGAGACTAAAGATATTTGCAATAAAAATGAGATCCCTGCCTAATAAAGATGTTTGCTACTATGGCAACAAGCATAAAAAGTAAAACCGGCAGCCTGTTGCCAGCTGATCTTTTGTGAGAACAGGTGACCAGCAGGCAGGAAAAATGTCTGATCCCTGCTACCATGCAGTGATCAGTAATTGTGATGTTACTGACCTAATTACAAAACCTTCTACCCTGTAGTAAAAAAAATAAATATATATTTTTTAGGTAAAAAAAATAGCTGAAAACCTTTGCAGACTCTTTTTAGGGAAACATCATATGGAGGGTGGTTGAAGATTTAGCCTTAAAAAGTATGAGTAACGGAGGTGTACAAACTTTGTCATACTTGTGGAAATGTGTATTTCATACCTATATTTTGTTCCTTTAATATAATTATGGAATGTAAGTTCTTCTTATGTCTGGTTACCCTACAACATGTTGTGTTCTGTCCAGGGCAATCTTTAAACATAATGGGCCCTGGGATAAGCTCCCACCGTTTGCCCTCAGATCAACTGCATTTTAGTAGATGTTATTGCTCTGATGTTTCACACCCACATGTAAAATATTTGTTTGTTAAGAAAACTAGAATGTTATTTTCTTGATTTTAAATGAACTTGGGGAAAAAAATTGAAGCTAAAACATAATAGGTTGTAATAATAGGTTTTTGGCAAGCTGACATATCCAGAACATGCTTTAATATAACTGTGCATGTGGGAGTTTTCTATAAGAACAAGCACTTTTTGTTTACCACGTTTTGGAGCTTTTATTTCGTCCTTAATGGAATTTTTTTATATTGCCGATGCGTGACTCGATTCCATGTAAAAAGCTGCACCACACAGTTGATGAAACATTTAAGTTGTAAATATTAAAAAGTTCCAGGCGTCAGTATTTTATTCACAGCAATTTCTTGGCTCTAAATCAGGGAATTATTATTTTTTTCCCCAACCTTTTGCCTAAAACATCTCTGAGAATAAAAGCTTGCCTAATCTTAATGAGTTGCACTGGGCTATATTTGGCTAGTGTTTTACGTTAAGCAAGATTACATTACGCTGAAGACGTACAGTTGTTACTATGCAATCTTAGTGAAAATACACATTCACAAAAACATATCAATTAAACTCATCACATCATCTGATCAAATAGCACAAAAAAAATGGTGCTTGTCAGTTCCAAACTGGTCATCAGGTACATTAAAAAAAATGTGTGGTGTTCCTGACAGCTCTGTCCACCTGTATTTCAAGGTAATCCTTTTGCTTGCAGCCATTGCATGTGGTGACCACGGAACCCTCTAAATTGCTCCCCTGAAAGAAGAAGGACCCTGGGTAGCCTGACCTGGGAAATTCCCACGTATGGGTTGGATAAAAGGACTCAAAATGGAATGCAGGTTTATTTATTGGCTTTGTATATGTATTTCATCGACTGATACATGACTTATAGGCATACCTGGGAACTTCTGAGCTCCGGTTACCCGGAGCCTTCCCTTGCAGGACGCAGCCAGGACTGCACATTGATGTCAGCGGTCCCGTGACGTCGGTGGGAGGTCCCATGGGCGCGGTCCCGCTGATGTCGGGGGCGGTCCCGTTGACATTGGGTGCGGTCCCGCTGACGCCAGCGGGCACCTCCGCCATTTAAAGAAAAATGGGCAGGGAGCAGGGCGTGTCAAGACCCCGCTCTTGCGACCCAGAGGATTTGGGTCTTGAACCGGAGGAGCAGCAATCCCTGGGTCAAACCCGGAGAGTTCCCAGGTATGCTTATAGGGTAATAATATGAAGAAAACCTACAGTAAAAATTCTATACAGAAATAAAATTAAGATTATCAAGAGTTTTATTTGTAAACCTGCTTCCATTATCATGAATATTATATAATTGCACATTACATAATAAGTAGGTCATAGATGCAAAATATATTATAAAACTTGTCGGGAGATCTTCAAAAAAACAGCAATTGTAATGTAACGAGTTTGTGATCCACATTTACTAAGTCTTCTGATGTTATCTGTCTCCCTAGTACAGTGCTAAACACATTATTTTTACAAAACTCACCTAGTTGTAATAAAAATGACATATAGTATTAATTCCTATTTACTCAATAAAGTTGGATAAAAATGTAGGAATGAGAAGAAGCCTTAAAATCAATGCTATTCATGTTTAATATGGGTACTAATAAGGTATTATTCTGTGGCATAAAGCAGCACTTTCCAAAGACGTTATTAATACATCTCATTAGCATCCAGCACCCCACATATTTATACTCTACTCAATTGTTACCAATAAAATAGCAACCAAAGCACCTTGAATGCCTTCTAGAGAAGGTACAATTTTTCGGTCATGTTTGCCATGACCCTGAAGTTTTCTTGTGCCTGAAACACCTAGCAAAAGGTTGAGCAAAAGATAAGCGGACAGGGATTTGGATAATCCCAGCAGCAAAGAGGCTCAGCAAACCACTACAAGACAATACCTGTATAGGTAATGCCGCAGGTAAATCCCAGGAGTGTTGCCACTGAAAGCCACAGGTTTGGCACACTAAATGGGTAGTCAGAAAGATCCAAGGTTGGTACACACAGTGGGTATTCAAGATAGACCAGGTTTGGAACACAGATCAGGTCAACAAGGTACAACATTTTAAGGCAGAGAGAGTATTCAGACAAACTATGAATCAAATCAGACTTCAGGAACCAAAAAATAAATCACAATAAGCAGGACCTCACTCACAAGGGCACATCCTTCCTTGACTTTCCGACAGGACCGTGCAGCAGGTCCCAGCAATGTGAATTTGTGAACCAATGTTTACCGTGTCCTACTCTAAAAGGTCGCGTCTACTGATTTCTCCTCTAAACAACTGTGTATTTCTACAAGTTGTTTTGTGAACATTGATCTTTCAAACGGTATCACAAAATCTTTTGAAAACACAAAAAGTGTTCATTGATAAGGAGTTTTATTTACCTAGGAAAATCCCAAGGCAGGTTATCCAGAGTTCTCCCTCTGGGTGAGTGGTTTCATGAGAGAGCAGGACTAGTGTGCATAAGAGCAAGGCCCAAACAAGATTGAGTGGGAGGATAAGTGGGTGAAGGGTGAGTGTAGCTAAGCACTGTCCTCCTGCTCAGAGAAAGAGAATTGACCTGGAGAAGCAGTGCTTCACCCAGAGACCCCAGGTCAAACAGTAGAGTTCCCAATTATAGTAATATTTATGTTAAAACTATTTGAGTATCTTTAAATAATAGCCATCTTCCCACCCTACATTTCCCTCCGATCTCTTAGGCTCACAAGCGTGTGCACACGTTCCTATAAACCTGCACACTTACACACAGACCCACAATTCTAGATTTTTGCCTATGTGGAATACCAATACAAGGATCACAGTTTTACTTTAAAAATGCCTCTGCATAAATGTGAGGAAATCGTTAATAGTGCCCATAAAATGACTGTGATTTTCCTTTCCAGTATGAGCTCCTACAGTTTCTTTCTATA
Organism: Spea hammondii; assembly: GCA_029215755.1. Lineage (NCBI taxonomy): Eukaryota > Metazoa > Chordata > Amphibia > Anura > Pelobatidae > Spea > Spea hammondii. The sequence continues at coordinate 51,176,044 of JARDYJ010000004.1, read as the reverse complement.
GCAATCTGGCAGTATTTCAAACACTTAGGGTAAATTAAAAGCATCCCACAATACGCAGTTCCAGTTTACATACTGATTGCCTTAGGGGGCAAAGAAACTCTGATGTCTGCATTTGCAGCTGCTTCTTGTCAAGGCTATCACCTTGCCACCGTCTGAAATCTTTTGTACAATTGTAATAATAAACTCATTATCCACACAGCAGGTAAAAGAAAGAAAAAGCAGAGAACAAAATAATCGTTAAGAATGGGAGCAACAAGGTATCCTTATCTTGTACCAAATGTCCCACTGGACACTGTTTATGTGTAATTTTCATTAATCAACGAACATTAAAAGAAAATTAGACATGGAACTAAAAGCTCTCACATATGCAAATGTAGGTTGCACTAGCCATAAAAGTATATGTATTTTTATATTGTAACAGAAGGTAAAGTAATCAATATTGCATGTGCATTTTAAAAGCCGGCTAGAAGCAGGCTAGGCATTTGTGAACATTTTAAAGTGTTAGCTCATTGATGAACATTTGGCATCCAGCAGAGAGCATTAATGGTATATTTAGGGTTGAACAATTTCTGTCAGCAAAGTTCATAGAAAGCCAGTGAGATTCATGAATACAATGTTTCATTGCAGCCTTTCCGTTAACTCTTTTTTTCCCCATGTTTTTCGATCCCCTTAATAATTTTCCACATAATTTTCTCCTGCTCCCTCTGACACATCTGTAAGAGTCCCCCAGTAGCAGCGTGAGGTACCAACTAGATCCCAGTGTTGCCACTGAAAGCCAGGTCAGGTGCCCAGTGCATGTAATTAGCCAATGGCAGGTGTGGCACACTAAATGGGTAGTCAGAAAGATCCAAGGTTAGTACACACAGTGGGTATTCAAGATAGATGCTCCCGCAATGTGGGCAATCCCGCCCACTCCCGCCCCATTTGTGGCCAATCAAGCCCACCTCCTCACCTGAACTGCAGATTTCCCACGCAGTCCCGCAAGGCTGCCCTCGAGTTGCTCCCTCACAGCGTCTCTTCTCTTGCTCCGCCCAGGAACAAGGTGGAGCCTAAGGTTTACAAATAGCTTCAATTATTTGGAGGAATAAATGTTTTGTGCTTGTCTCAAAATCTAATCTCAAAGTTAATCTCAACATGAAGTCAAAACTTGTAACAGTTTGTGATATTTGAATATGATCTATACAGTACCAAGCTTGCAATTGTAACCACATCCATCTATTTTTATAATAGAAAAAACTCTGCCCCATAATGCACATTAGAAAAGTGCAAATGGATCGGTCTCAGAAACCAATTTAGCTGTACTTAAATGTAAATGTAAACTTCCTTAATGAATTTTTTCCCAACACTCTCTTTAAATGTTTTATTTTATGTTTCTCCTATACTAACTCAAGATATTAGGCACAATACAAAGCAATAGCAGCATATTGTTAGCATGCTTGTTGATGTAGTTTTAATGACACCCTGCAAAAGATTGTGTATTAGGGTGGCTTATTGAACAAAACATGTCAGAACAAGGTAGAATACTGTTCTCTATTGTGGTAATGAAAAGACACCATTTTCATATATTAAAAATACAAAAAATAAATTGGTTGATATATAGAAAACCATTTATTTATTCTGCAGGATCTTGCAGATATAAAGACATGCACATCTCTTTGTTCTAATCCTAATTATTGGAAAAGAAAACAGTGGTGGCTATTGATCTGCCTTTTCACGTGTGAGAGCTGCATATGCTATTTCCCAACTTATTCATGTTTTCCTTTTTCTGAACTGTATCAAGCAGAGTATGCTTTTTTTCAGAGATGTTCTCTTTGTTCAACCACTTATCTATTGCTGATTTCTTTGCCATCACTGAAAGATGTTTCTGTGCATATTACTTTCAGATTTCTTTTATACACAGAGACAGTTATCACCCTGTTATCACTCTTTTGACATCAGATAGGTCTAGTGGTTGGCCAAAACTACATTTTAAAAATGTGCAGGGCCGGATTGGGAATAAAAATCAGCCCTGGCATCATAATTGTGCACATGGCACATGTGTGGGGTCCAAGACAAATTTTTTATTGTTCATAATAGGAACAAACACGGTGCTCCTCTTCCCTGTCCTCTTCTCAAAGAAGCGGGAGACCCTCCTCACAGCCATCACAACAGCAACTGCCACAACGAGGGGGGAGACCTCCCTCCACCTCGCAAACCGCTTCAGCAGCAGCCGGTACAGAAAAGAGGGAGGCCGCCCTCCACTTTGCAACCGCCACAGTAGCAGCCTCCACGGAGAAGGGGGAGACTCCCCTGCACCTCTCAGCTGCCACAGCAGCGGTCACTACAGAGAAGGGGAGACCCTCCTCTCTTCCGCAGCCGCTACAACTGCAACAGCCACACAGGAGAGGGACACCCCCTCCCTGCGGGAGTCAGGTCCTGGAACGTCAGCAGAAGATTCTGTGTTCTAGTAGTCAACTTTGGAACCTACGACAATCAATTGTTTAATTCCATCATGGCTTCTCTCTGACATTAACATAAAAGCCATCAAATATGGTTGGGAACTGTAATTTTGAAGTCTGTTTAAGATGTCTTTAAGTTTTGAAAAGTTTATGCCTGCGCTGAGTTTGTAGGCTGACACCCTCCTAGACCCAAAACTGTTTCCAATTCCATACTTGCCCCAGCTTTTAGGCATCGTCCGAGGTCAGCAAGTGCTATTACAGGCAACTAGGATAAGGTCAATAATAGAGACAAGGAAAGGGCCATTTGTTGAGGGATAAGCAAGGACAGTACCATTATTAAGAAGAAGCAAAAATACACATAATTATTTATCTCAGCATTGCAACAAAAAAGAGAGGACAAGCTAAAAATGTCACCTTGAAAACAGCACAGCTAGCTCAGGAATTGTCAATACTGAGATATCTGTTTTATCAAAAGAAATGTCCTTCTGTCCAAGCACTAAACTGGACCATATACAATTGTACCCTGACCTGGGAAAATTCCTCAAAAAATATGACTTAAAGAGTATTTTCACTGCAAGAATAATACCACGACAACAATGGATTTTACAACAAGAAGAAAAGAAAAATATTTCACTCCAAAATCAGCGCAGAAGCCTAAATTTCATAGGTATATAGAAAGCCTTTACCTAAGAACAACTTCTTTAACAACAACACATCAGAGAAAGACCATCTAGAATCTATTACATTTAGAAAGATATGCAATTTATGATATGACCACAAAATCACAATCAAACTAGCAGACAGAGCAGGAAATTGACACTTATTACGAAAAAACAAGCCAAAATCCCACCGAGGAATATATCACACAACTCCAGAGCCTTATTAAAACCTTTCCAAAGATTATCCATCCAGAAACACAAATCATAATACCATCAAATCCTACTGTGGGGACCGTCTACATCCTCCAAAAATCCACAAACCAGTGAACCCAGGCAGACCAATAATAACAGGTATGGATACACTGACAGAATTGATTTCTGGCATGATAGAAAACACATTAAAACCCCTTGTCCATAAAACAACTAGCTTTATAAAAGACACCACTGACTTTCTCAACAAACTAAGTTAGATTATTGATGGTCTTTTCAGACCCTCCTGAAAACTCTGAGTTCCCCCTGCAGGTTGAATACAAGTACTCAAGCCAACCATTGTAGGTCAACAGAGCCTAGCTTACTAATCACAATGTGAATTTTTTTTAAACATGAAAAAGAGTGTGTGTGTGTGTGTGTGTGTGTGTGTATTTCTGTGTATAAGTGTAGAGCTACCCCCTGACCATTGTTACACCCACATTATTAACTCATATAATTCATGTCCCCCAACTACCATATTCATACTTCCTACCATAATTTCTCCCCACCATAATTTCTATTCCCTATCATTATCATCCCATATTGCACAAGAAACATTCCCCTCAATCTCTATACCTACCCAGCATTATTTCCCCTTCATCTTCATACCTTCCTCCAGCATGCCACAATTCATATTCTTGTATGTCTATACTAATCCCATCACCTCCCTGTACCCAACCTCTGAGCATAGCAGTCTTCCTGTAGGTCTGCGGTATGATATTGCTTTGCATGTCTGACTTGCAGACATGCAATGGATAGGAGGTTTGTGCTGGTTGTTGTATATCTGAGGCACAGATCTCCCATCCACTGCCTGTTTGCCAGTCTAATGATAGAGTTTGTTCATTATAATAGGCATTTCCATAGATTTCTACCAAGAATAGATGATTTGTGCATCTGAAATTTTTTTATTTTACAAAATGCTTAAAAAGGCAGATTCGCTTGATTTTGTTTTAATCTGGATGTTTCATTTTACCCACCAACCCTAGGCTCACCCCTGACACTCATGTGAACTTTGAGCCATATGGCGGAGATAAGGGGAGAAGAGACAGTAAAGAGAGAGAGAGAGGTGAAGAAAGAAAGAAGGTTAAGAGATTAAAGATGTAGTGAAAAAAGAAAAGGAGTAAACATGAAGAGGGATAGAAAAGAAAGAAATGTAAAAGAAGAATAAATGAAAGAGTGGAAGTGACAGAAAAAAAGAAGAATGAAAGAGATAAGAATAAAGTGAATATATGGTAAATGGGCAGAGAAAACAAAAAGAGAGATGAGCGACAGAAGAAAGAGGAAGACACAGGACAAAAACAGAGGAGGAGGGTCAAAGAAAGCAAATAGAAGATGGGTGTGAGGTTTGGTGACAGGATGTGATGGACATTAGGTGTAATGGTTTGGTGTTATTGGCATGAGGGGTGATGGTAGGATTGAGAAACCCTAATGAAAGAAAACAGATGAAGAAGAGGCAAGAGAAGAAGTGGAGCTGTTGAAAAGGAGACAGGGATGTAAAGTGTTTGACAGATAAAGTAAGGAGACATTAAGAGAAAGACAGAAGAGAGTGACTCAGTAAGAGTGAGTGAGCATGAGAGAGTGAGAGTGTGAGAGCATAAGTAAGCGTGAGTGAGAGAGAGAGTCTAGTTGTGAGGGAGAGTAAAAAAGCAACACAATGCAAACAAAAATGATGGTGCTGGGAGATGCCTATACCAATATCAGGCTCAGCATATAGTGATGGGAGTTATGGCATACCACCATCAATATTTGGCTTAGTATATAGCGGTGGGAGTTATGCTATAACACTGTCTGTGTCTGGCTTGCCATAAAATGATAGAAATCATCCTGTACCTTCCTTACTATTTAGATCACTACATAGTGAAAGAAGTCATGCTGTATCTTGTTAGTGTTTTGATTGCTGTATAATCATAGGAGTTATACTGTACCACCCTCAGTGTCTGGATCACTATATACAATAAATTATAGAAGTCATGCTGTACCACCATCTGTGGCAGGCTCTCTTTATAATTACAGGAGTTGTGGTGTACCACTGTCAGGGAGTACTTGTACAGAGAATCCTGAAGCTCCATCTTGTAGGGTCATGCAACGTTGAGTGTCTCTGCTCCTTTTGTGGCTCAACCCTTGTGGACCCACAACTGGCTGGTATTTTATTGGAGGAAAAGATGGCAACCCTAGCCACAACACCTGAGAGGATTGAAAGCAGGACCCCTGCTCTGCAGCTCAGCCAGAGGTGCTGGGTGGGAACCTCAAAAGATCTCTCCTCACAGCCCTCTCTCTGTGGGGACAGGCAGGCAGCTTCTTGCACTTCCCGCATGTATTTTAAAGTCAGAGCGTTTGGGGTAAAATGACCTCATGACGCTCAGACTCCAAGGCATGCGGCTCTGCAAGAGCCACACTGAGAGGTGACCTGACTGAGAGGAGACCTGTGGATACAATATGAACTAATCCTGTGTCTGTGTGAAATCTGGGTGCTCGGGCAAGTCCTGTGGATGTAATCTGGGTGCTGGGGCAAGACCTATGTGTGCAATTTGGGTGCTGGACAAGTCCTGTGTGTGCAATTTGGGCACCTGAATACCTAAAGCTGGCTGATTGCAACATGCACATTCATTTCTGGTCACATGCTGGACCTACATCATTCACTTGTTATGCGATCGGCATAATATTGTGCTCCTCCCCTGCTCTGCTTGTGTAGTATGAGGATGTCTCATATGGTGTCAGCTCGGGTCAAAAGGAGAGTAGACAGTATTCACAGTCTCCTCCTAATCTGAAGTTGGGGCACGTGCAAGGGAGTATGGGGGGTCAATAAAATGTTTGCCCAGACTTCAGTCAATATTAAAGACAGCCCTGCCTTTCTACAGCTCTCCGGCATTGACAATTTTATTTTTTGCTGCATTTGTTTTCAGAGAACAAATTTTGTTTTTAGATCATTCAGTTCAGATTAATTTTTTATGCCTTTTTTGATTTGGAAAATACATTTGGGAGGCATTTCCAAAGGAGGAGGTCATTGCCACCTTCTGGACTGACTTTTCATTTACAGCAGCAGCATCTCAATGTTTAGGGAGAGAACCTAAAAATGACTGCATTGCGGCTAGCAACATCAGCACTACACCAATGGATACAAACATTCAGCAGCATGTTATGGGGCTGAATTCCTCTTTTTGATGAAGCGATCCCTCAGGGTAAGGAATGTGATAAAACAGCTGCATCAGTGGTAGAAGTAGGAGACACTGGCTGACACATCCAGACCCACAGTACAGAACACTGTAATTCCTCCAAATTAGAAAAATATTTGAATTGTTCCCTCAGAGTAAGGAAGTAGATTGAGCCAGAAAAGTATAGCAGGCACTGGCAGACAGAGACATCCAGCCAAAAGACTGAATCTTTATCCATATTTTAGAAAAAAAGAACTAGAAAAAAAAGAACAAGAATTGATCCCCACAGCACTAGGGGCAAGCTCTGCCACATAGACACATCCAGATTATATAGGATTGTACAGGACTAAATTTCCCCAATATCAAAATAAAAAGTAGAATTGATCCCTCAGATTGAGAACAGATATTCAGGGACAGAGCAGGGTACAGAGCAGGCACTGGCAGACAGACACATCCAGCCATATGGTTCAAAACTGATTTTTTCCCAATATTAGAAATAAGGAAGAATTGACCACACAGAGTAAGGAAGGATATAGAGGAGCAGCAGTAGTAGGGCATGTGGCCTGGGCAGACACTGCCAGATAGGCACATGGATACCCTATGTGTAGATCATGACTCCTCCTCTAAATGCAGGTCATTGTTATCAACTTTGTCGATGACCATATCCTTTTCCACGTGTGCACAAGGTGGAATAAGACCCACTTTTTCTGTAAGGGCTGACCTTTCCTCTTTTCTTCTGGCACAAACATAGATCTGTTGCTATCATCTGACAAAGCATGTCCTTTTTTATTCTAGAGAATTAGAAAGATTTCAGTGATGGCAATGTTTGCAGTAGTGAAAGCACCAGTGGTGGTTGTGGTGGTGCTGCTAGTTGTTTTATTCTGTTCTTTGCCATAAAAAAACTTGCAAGCAATCCCACCAAGGCACCAGAACATTGCGCCTTGGTGCCTTAGACCTTGATAGTGACTAAAATTGTGCCTCACATTGGCAGGTGGGTTGCGAATATTACAGCTTCACTAGTACAACTGCTGCCGCTGCAATGAGGTTGGTTGTATTTCTGACCCCAGGCAAGAAGGCATCAGCCTACTTAGGACTAGTACTGCATTCCAGGGGTCATCTGATGACTATTTCATACACGCCTTCCCTTGCCTCTTCCCAACCAACGAATGACGGAATGATTCCGTCTTAGAGATATTTCCGAATCAATTGTAGTCGCTGGAAACATTACAAAATAACCTAATAGCATGTTGCCATATTGGAGCAGTTTCTCTAACTGCCTTTGCAGCTCTTGAGGTAATTTGGTGGACTGGCGTATTTTACAGAGCGCAGGAAGTATAGCAAAATCCATGTTATTTAAGTATTACAAAACAGAGCTTATATTTTACAATTGCTTCGGGGAAGCTTCTATAATCCAAAATTGATCTGTAAGCCACACATTATAATTATATTTTGGCAGCACAACTCATGTTTTCTCATTGATTGAAATAAAAGTAGAAGGTAGAACGTAATACATGTGAAATTCAACGGTCAGAACAAAAGTCCACTTAAAGTGACAAATACATATAATTTTTTTTTACGGTAATAACAATGCACAATGTTATTGTATTAGTCTTTTTTTAAACCCACAGCAACAAACATAAATGTTAAGCCTTTCTGCTATTTATGTTTTCAGTTTATAAATATGTTGTATGTAAAAAAAATAAAATAATATGGGTTATATGACAAGTATATCTTACACTAACCTGATCTCTGCATACACTTAACACATTTCAGAAAAACACAACAAATGGAAGGTATGAAAGAGACACATCCATCAGTTATTTCATTGTAATTTTATTGCTGACACATTATGCACTATAAGATATCAACCACACCAGCATTTCTTTACCACTTACACATCATTAAGCATGCTCAAACCTCAATTATGAGTCCCATCATAAAAAAAATGCCCAGTAACTCACCAATCACACTGTTCAAATAAAAGTTTAAAATGTAAAATATATTGAAAGGAAACGTGGTCTTTCTTAATGTTTATTGATGCAGTGTTTGCTATATACAAATGTGAAATTTGCTGTGCAATGCTCTTCTCTGGTGCCTACTGTCAAGTACCTAAAGTGTCAACTCTGTCTCTTTCGTTCTCTCTCGCTCTCTCTCTCTCTCTCGCTCTGTCTCCCTCTATTCTACACTCCTTAGATTTGTTGCAGATTAACAGTGAAGGTAAAGGTTGTTGCAAGTTTCCCATTCCAATTAGCATTTCATGTGGCACTGGGGGCTCCAACACTGTTTTGTATTTTCCCATTAAAATAGTTGGTGGTAAAGTGGTTTGGCCATTCTCATGGTTCACGTGCTGCTGTGATTAGGTGATACAGTTGCTTACTGCTGTGTTTATGTGCATTTTGGCTAACAACACAGCTTTGCGAGGAGCATTGCATTGTACAAAACACGCTTCTAAATCTAATCAAGTCCATTAAATTGAGGCCCTTATTTTTCAAGTTGATTTAATTGTTCTTGTGATATATATTATATAAAATATGTAACATTTTAACTGGTATAACTGTGTCTTTCTGTTTCAACAAAAGGGGTCAACCATTCATACCATCCTCCATCCAACCATTCATACCAAAAGAAGTCTGAAAGCAATTCACAAGTTACAATATCACCAATGATATATTAAAAATAATACACCTCTTGCCATTATAAGTTTATTTCATGTTCAACTGTATTAATTATTTCATCTATAAAGAAATCCAATAAGAATTAGAGAGGTTGATAGAAATAGTATATTGATTTGATGTTATTATGGAAGCATTTAATAAAGTTGTATATAAGAAAGAGAACTGTAGCATTAATTATGAAAAATAATAAAATGAATGAGTACTTAATACTAGATGTATTATTAACTCTGGTGTGCAATAAAATCTTATTAACTAATCAGTTTTAGAAAAAGGCAAAGTTGTAAAATTGGTCCATAAATTATTTTCTCTAAACCTTTGGATACTTAATTCTCTGTATAGAAAATACCCAGAAATGGATAATATAGATCATACTAAAGTTACAATTAGAAAGATTTGTTTCGCATTTCCAAATGTCACTGTGAATAAAATTCCTACTATCCTGATATTTCCAGCTGTCTCAAAAATGTTTTTTTTTCTTTTCTTTTTTTCTTTTTGCAGGGGGAACAATAGAAACATAATTTCACGCCAGGTAACCATTCAGCCCATCTAGTTTGCCTGTTTTCCTCTGCTCCTCAATTGGGGACAGGACATCACCGAAAGTACCCTCATGTTTCCCTAACTTGAATATGGTGACGCTTATGGTGAGGGGTCTGGCCTTGTTTTCTATGCTTTAGGCAAATCACGGAATTTACCAAAATTTGTTAAAATGTGCAATTCGGATGAATATGAATGCACAAGTCTATTGTGAACTATATAATACATTATTCGCTAAAGACATTCCCCATACCTACCCCACCTATTTATAGGTGTAGGGGGATACAAGGGTTATACTGAATACATATAAAGTAGTAAAAACATTGTGGGACAGAAACCAGTAACTGCTGTTATTTAAAAAAAAAAACTTTTGCAGAGAGGTAGATCAATCAAGAGATCAAGTAACCATGATGTATAGAAGTACAATATAAGGTGGGATTGTAAAGTGATGAAGTCCCATTGAGTTATAATATAGTGAGTGCAACTAATACAAGTACAACTCCACAATGTCCTCTAAAGGAAAAAAGTAAGCATTACTTCCCATGTAAAACATCTTCAGCTTCTGCTTGCTAATTAGGTAATATGTAGAACACATAGAACAAAAAAAACAGAAGAAAAAAGGAACTCTTACAGTGTAGTATATTAAAACTCAATAGGTTGATTTATGTAGTCAAATAGGAGAAACTTTTATACTTCTTGGAGTAATAACTGCTCTGGTTAAAGGATGTTAGATAGCCTTATAATCCAGGAGGGGTCCAAGTTGTCTCCATATAATGGGATTTTATTTTTTGTACCCATCGTTTTTAACATTTTAACATTTCTGCAGTGCTCGTGTTTAGCTGTAATTTTCTTCTTTCTCATTTACTGTACTCACAAACTTATATATTTTTTCAGGACAAGAAGGGCTTTCTTTGGATACCATTATCTTGATCTTATTTACTATTAAATAAATTATAAAATATGGTGAAAAATTGAAAAAAAGGCATTTTTCTTATTTTTATTTGAAAAAACATATCATCTACAAAAGCTAATGAAAAAACCTGCTAAATAGAGTCTACTCTTTGTCCAGGGTTTATAGATACTTAATGTTTTTATGGGTTTGTTATGCTTTTTTACAAGTTATAGGGCAATAAGTACAAGTAGCATATTGCATATTACCATATCTTTTCAAAACGGACCAGTCTGCCCCCATGTCTTATTTGGGACATCTTTAATGTTGCTTAGTTCAATTTACCCCCATCAATATATACCATATACTTTTAAAAACTATACACCCCAGGGTATTTCAAATGTGAGTATTTTAACTCTTCCAATTCATTAATTCTACCATTAGCTTTTGTCAATCTTTGTGCTAGTAATTTTTTTGCATTTTTTCCACACAAATTGCATTTCAGGTATGAATTTACAGCTTCTGGTATATGTCTCTGTCAAACAACACCCCAATTTGTATTCAGAAACATCTCCTCAATACAGTGTTACCACCCATTCCTGGGTTTGTCGGTTCTTTGGGAGGTAAAAGGTCACATTTGGGACACGCACAATTCAGTTTTTGAAAATTCTGCCTCCATATCCTATTCGGGATATCTTTGAACCCCACCAATTCAATTTACCCCATCCAACCATATATTTTTTAAAACACCCTAGGGTATTTAACTCTTTTCATGCCAGGATATGTGGGAAGCTACAGCTCCAATTTTAGGACTTGCTCATAAAATGATTTATTTATTTTACATTTTTGGACATATTTTCTTTGAACTGGATAATTCCTCTTATGATATCATGGTCACATCACTGGGGCCCTTTTTAACTATTTGTACATTTTCAATTTGTTTATATTTTTATAATTTTATTTCACTGATCACAGAGTGATTAGTGAACTTGGCTCCATTGACCTGCATGGTTGGCTGCAGTACCTGTAGAGGGTCTGAAGAGACACTATGGGAACTTATTTATTTTGAAAGGGCGTCGCAATCTTGTCAGGTGGCAGTTTGAAACACTTCTAGGAGGGTGTTTTATATTATATGTTTGTAATTATTTTGTGAATGTTTCATGTGTGTTCCACTTGTCCTTTAGCATATAATGATTCTGTGCACTAATTTAAGATATCTTGAGTTTTAGCTCAAAGTTTTCATAACCAAAAAACATATAATTTCATAAATCAAAAAAAGGTAAATCAATAGATAGATAGATAGATAGATGTTCTTGACGTATGAAAATAATTAAATTCTACCAACCATATTCTGAATATTTTCATAATGAGTAAGTTACTGCAATCACTGCAATTTCCCACGTACATTTCAGTAACAGCATACCCATCAATCTATCAATTGTGTTTTTTTAGATAGTCTAATTATGTACTATGCTAGGGGCATTTTAATGTTCTTATATACACTTCCATGAACACAGCAGAGGAATATATGACTTTTCATCCTACTGGGAAAATACAGCCTTTTTCTATTCATAGCACTAACAATGAGCTCTGTGTAAATATTACAGCTAAAGTGCTTTCATTAAGATAGTTGAAAAGATATTGAATTTTAAATCTCAAATATAATGATTGCATTTTAAAGTTATAAACAGTATCTCACAAAAGTGAGTACACCCTCACATTTTTGTAAATGTTTTATTATATCTTTTCATGTGACAACACTGAAGAAATGACACTCTGCTACAATGTAAAGTAGTGACTGTACAGGCTGTATAACAGTATAAATTTGCTATTCCCTTAAAAATAACTCAACACACAGCCATTAATGTCTAAACCTTGGCAACAAAAGTGAGTACACCCCTAAGTGGAAATGTCCAAATTGGGCCCAAAGTGTCAATATTTTGTGTGGCCATCATTATTTTCCAGCACTGCCTTAACCCTCTTGGGCATGGAGCTCACCAGAGCTTCACGGGCTGCCTGCCACTGGAGTCCTCTTCCACACCTCCATGACGACACACCTTCCTTTTGAGGATGCCCCATGCCTGGAGACATGCTTGGCAAGGTCATCACCTTTACCCTCAGCTTCTTTAGTAAGGCAGTGGTCATTTTGGAGGTGTGTTTGGGGTCGTTATCATGTTCAAATACTGCCCTGTGGCCCAGTCTCCGAAGGGAGGGCATTATGCTCTGCTTCAGTATGTCACAGTACATGTTGGCATTCATGGTTCCCTCAATGAACTGTAGCTCCCCAGTGCCAGCAGCACTCATGCAGGCCCAGACCATGACACTCCCGCCACCATGCTTCACTGTAGGGAAGACACACTTTTCTTTGTACTCCTCACCTGGTTGCCGCCACACACCCTTGACACCATCTGAACCAAATAAGTTTATCTTGGTCTCATCGGACCAGAGGATATGGTTCCAGTAATCCATGTCCTTGTTTGTCTTCAGCAAACTGTGGGCTTTCTTGTGCATCATCTTTAGAAGAGGCTTCCTTCTGAGACGACCAATTTAATGCAGTGTGCGGCGTATGGTCTGAGCACTGACAGGCTGACCCCCCACCCCTTCAACCTCTGCAGCAATGCTGGCAGCACTCAGACATCTATTTCCTAAAGGCAACCTCTGGATATGAGGCTGAGCATGTGCACTCAGCTTCTTTGGTTGACCATGGCGAGGCATGTTTTAAGTGGAATCTGTCCTGTGAAACTGCTGTATGGTCTTGCCCACTGTGCTGCAGCTCAGTTTAAGGGTCTTGGCAATCTTCTTATAGCCTAGGCCATCTTTATGTAGAGCAGCAACTCTTTTTTCAGATCCTCAGAGAGTTCTTTGCCATGAGGTGCCATGTTGAACTTCCAGTGACCAGTATGAGAGAGTGTGAGAGTGATAACACCAAATTTAACACACCTGTTCCCCATTCACGCCTGAGACCTTGTAACACTAAGGAGTCACATAACACTGGGGAGGAGAAATGGCTTATTGGGCCCAATTTAGACATTTCCACTTAGGGGTGTACTCACTTTTGTTGCCAAGGTTTAGACATGTATGGCTGTTTGTTGAGTTATTTTCAGGGGACAGCAAATTTACACTGTTATACAGGCTGTACGCTCACTACTTTACATTGTAGCAGAGTGTCATTTCTTAATAAATAAAATAATAATATAATAAAATATTTACAGAAATGTGAGGGGTGTACTCAATTTTGTGAGATACTGTATATTGGGATTGTCAGGAACCAATTTTTCGCTGCCTGAACCATGGCTTTTTTAATACCTGTGGTGTTTACATCTGCAACCACTAGTGGCCACCCTCCACCCTCTGGAGCACTCAGAACTCAGGTGTGCCTTGTTACCTGGGTTGAGCCCTAGTCTACATCCAGCTGGGCCTTATTACCTGGATTACCCTGCCTTTATGAACCTGCCCTGCCCTTCAGTCAGGGCCTTTGTATTGAAGTCTATGGACCTTCCTGCTGTGGCTCTGCACCTGTACTGTTCCTGGTTCCCTGCTTTTTGTCCTGATCAAGTGGACTCCCTGCTTTGTGTCCTTCCAAGTGGACTCCCTGCTTTGTGTCCTTCCAAGTGGACTCCCTGCTTTGTGTCCTTCCAAGTGGACTCCCTGCTTTGTGTCCTTCCAAGTGGACTCCCTGCTTTGTGTCCTTCCAAGTGGACTCCCTGCTTTGTGTCCTTCCAAGTGGACTCCCTGCTTTGTGTCCTTCCAAGTGGACTCCCTGCTTTGTGTCCTTCCAAGTGGACTCCCTGCTTTGTGTCCTTCCAAGTGGACTCCCTGCTTTGTGTCTTTCCAAGTGGACTCCCTGCCTTTCGTACCCTTCCAAGCGGGCTGTGTGCCTTTCGTACCCTTCCAAGCGGGCTGTGTGCCTTTCGTGCCCTTCCAAGCGGGCTCTCTGTCTGTCGTGCCCTTCCAAGTGGGCTCCCTGCCAAAAGACTTATTACCTGTATTTTATTTTGCCATACGTCCGGTTACTTGCTTAGACTATATTACCCTTATTTGCTGGTCCTGTTATATACATGAAATACACTGCATTACCTGGATTTCTGTTTGTGGTGTCTTTGTTTGCATAATCATGCACCTTGGGTTACATACTGAACCCCAAGTATCCCCTGCGCATGGGCTCCTACCTGACCTGATCACCCGAGTCCTGACAGGGATAGACTGTAGATCAGTTCAAGTGTTGATCCCCAAAAAATACATTCCCTTCAGGGCACACACATGTTAATGAAAGATCAACATGTCTTCTCCAGTGAGTAAACTAAGGTGAAACATTTAATTCTAAAAGAATAGTCAATGGTTCAATGATTGGTGGTGTTCTTACGTTTTTTATCATGTATTTATGATAACTTAAAATAGATGAATGCCTTTCAGTCTTAATTACCATGTTAACATGTTACTGTGTAACATATGCACTTATGATATAAAATGGTTTATTCCTGACAGGAAAATAGTATCATTCAACCAAATTCAATCTGTTGTAGAAAATACCATAGTCAGTGCTGAATTTACACCTTTAGGCACAATCACATCTGTAGCCAGTTGCGTTGGCAGGGGGGGCAGAGGGGGCCATGGGCCCCCTTCATCATGCTTTGCCCCACCGTGTGCCCCAAATTGAAATGCCATTTTTTTGTGTTTTTTGCAGCCTCGAGGAAGCACTGATTGATGCGGAGAAGAGAGAGGGGCACAGAACGGTTGCTCAGGAATAAGTTTTCAGCAACTGCTCGGTGCCCCCTCACTCTCCTCCGCGAAGCCTCTGTCTATGACAGAGCAGTGAGACAGAGGCCTCGCACTCCCACTGCAGCACTTCTGCTAGATAAGTGAACTACAAAGGGGGGGGGCTAGATAGTGAGAAGGGGGAGAGGGGTAGATAGTGAGATAGTAGATAGTGAGAAGGGGGAGAGTGGATAGATAGGGTAGATAGTGAGAGGAGGGTAGTAAGAATGTTGAAATAAAGAGTTTGAATGAGTGTGAGAATGAATTAATGTGTGGATGCATTGTGTAAATGAGTGAGAATAAATGAATGAATGTGTGGATGAATTGTGTGAATGAGTGAGAAAATTAATTAATGTGTGGATGAATTTTGTGAATTAATCTACAGTGGGTAAACACTGAGTTCAGCAAAGCTAGCTCTTGCTGGCAGAAAGGAGACCAGGCTGTCTCCTTGCAGATTTTGCCTTGTACGTCAGCATTCCTGACGTGGTTAGATTTATACAAAACAAAGCAATGCATGCCCAGTAAATGCCATTTACAAAACACCTATGTAAGGCATAAATACTGGGGATTCTGTTACACTATTTGGCCATATATTGCTTAGCCTGCTACTACGAAAAAGTACCCAAAGTTTGGCGAGTCCTATTTAATTTTTCATGGCTATATTACTTACCAAGAGGCTGAATTAATAGGAATGCACTGTATTTTAACTCAAATGAAACTCTCAAGCAATTTAAGGCCTTCTCTGGACACCGTTAAAGAGGCATCTGTGTGGCAGAAGGGGCTGTTCAACCCTAAAGTTTGGTCAAAACCTGCAGCACAATAAATATACAAAAATAGAGAAGCGCACAACCAAAAAAAGCATTAAAGGCACAACAAAAGCTCCTCTAAGTGCTCTTCTTCTGAAAACCACCAGCCAAAGTATGAGTGATTTTGCAGTTCCAACATATCTATAATTTGAGGAAATCGATTTCCTCCAAATAAAGTGCTTTTTTAGGAGGGAATGTCAGACATGGAGGAGGAGGTCTGGAGTAGCATTTTATGATAGGCATGAATAAACTCCAAGTTTTTCCACTTCAGTAACAAATTGAACTACCAGAATTAGTGTACCTAGCAATCATTCTTTCTCTAATTTTCTTTCATCAACAAAAGTATAAAATATAGATACTTGTGGTCTATTGTTCCTGCTTCTGATCTTTAGAACAGAAAGAAATGTAATTACTTAGTATGTTAACCTGGCCATCTAGCAATAGTCCTCGAAGGCAAACAAATAAACGTAATACAATTAAATCAATATATTAGATATTATTATATGTTGTGGTATGTTATTTATAATAAGTCTCTCTCAGAACATGAACATATATATATATATATGTGTGTGTGTAGTTGTACATACATGTAGATTTTATATAAAGTCCTTGTAGGGGTGGGCACATTTAAAATGGGTTTAAATGCCATAAATATCTGGGTCACTCTGCTATATCACCAGATAACACAAGTGGTGTTTGGGTATGTCCCTACTCCCTGTCTAATTTCCCTTTCTCCTCCAAGTCATTCAATGTTATCTAGGACTGGTCAAACCCTTTGCCGTGGCTATCCCCACCCATTGCATAACTAACCATTTGTCTCATGTGGAAAGGCCTTCCCTTGTGTGCGCCTAGCCCCATCTTGCAAAGCCACAGAAGAGGGAGAACTTAATGTAGCCTACTCCTGGAAATCCACAGTTATACCCTACAGGAGAAAAACAAGTGAATGAGGAGATGCTTAAGGTGCAGTTGCATTCTTTTCATAGTTGTTTTTGGCAATACAGTCATACTATGTCCACCACAGCCTTGTGCTCAAAGGTAGAAACTACATATTAAAATACAAGTAAATTACAAGCACAAAACCAAAACTGATTTTGGTAATAAACAAATTTTAAATTAATGTTTATTGCTACCTATTTTATTGAAAACATTAGAGTAACACAATATACTTGGGCCCCTTTGTCTGTGTATGCCTCCTGTTGTAGGTCCAAATGTCTAATAACATGTCATTGTGCATGGTAATATTACTGCTCACTTTAGACATATTGTGAAGGAAATACAGGGCTGAGCCTAGGTCTAGAGATGTGAGTGTGTATTCTTGGCATCCCTGCCATAAATTAAACATCTGTACATTCTGCAACATGCAAACAGACACCCATATATAATCGCATATTCACATGCGCTAACATCAAACATTAACACACACATACTTTTTACTGCCATACACACAAACTCACTCTACAGCTGACATCAGTGCATGGGATGTCATTAGTGTCAGCTTCAAGGAATCTCCAATTTGTGTCTCCAAAAAGCTGCTTGAATCTCCTAAGACCTACAGGGACCCATGTTAAACCCCAAATGGGAATATGTTTAGACAATATAGACACCTTACATCTTTACCTGAAAGAACATGTTTCCAGTGGTATGCACAACCTCCCTCTCACATGGCCATATGCACCCCCTTCCTTACCTTATATACATATCATCTAAGCATTCCAAGAATCCCAATTGATATGGTACAGTTACAATTTTTATGAGGCTAATTCTACTGTATGCATTTTGTGTAGTGGTAATTGCCATAGCTGAACAGAAATCACAACACTTCTGTGATTACCAGCATGTGCATGATATGTAAGTACTAATTTTGTGCATATTGATTAGGACAGATGCTTTAAAATGTCTTTCATTTTTTTGTAAAGAAAAGATAATGCCCAACTGTCCACAGATGCACACAAATGTTTTAGTGTAAAAACATATATTTTCATTTTCAGAGCCAGAGTTCCATAGGGAGAACGGTAATTAACAAATCAACTAAAATTATATGATGTGCCTTGTTTTGCCTCATGTTTAATTACCAGTCTATTTTGCCTGTGTATTTGTGTAATATTAAAATGTCCATTACTCATTACTTAAACGTTTTTTTTTTTTCGTTTTTGTTAAAAAATCTGCTGAGTTTAAATAAAAGAAAAACACATTAAAATTTAATATGATAAATATTTCAGCTAATCAAACATAAAGCCACCTTTCGCAAAAGTACTTTTATTTGGAGTAGGCAATTAAAAGTTTAATATAACCTTAAACATTACATTACTATTGTTGAACTCTGAATGGACTCTTTAATTAATTACTTTTTCCAATAGGGTTCAAAAGTAATTGAAATACAAATTATGTATGTATAATATCTGAATACACTGGTCCAACTAAATTAATGTAGTCACTTTACAGAAATGTGAGTATAATGTATTGTTTTATATAACACAATCATATTCCAGAGCGCTGTGTAATGGACAAACAGGATATAACAAGTACTACATGGCATAATAACAGTAACTTATACAAACAAAAACTTAGGAAGGCTCTAATAGATGGTAATTGCTACAATCACTGGTACAATCTCTGTGTATTGGAGTGAGGAAAACTGTAAACATATTTTGTAGTACCCAAAAGTATATAACTAACACTGGAATATAATTGTATATTTTACAGAGGAGATAAAGGAATGTGCTACATAATGCCAGAAAATTGTCCCAGAAAATGATTGGTTATATTTCCAGAATTTTTGAGCATGTAATAATAGAAAAAGCTTAAAGTCTTAGAAACCAGGAGTATGCAATAAAATGCTTTATTCTGGACTTTTTATTAAGCTCCAATAATCACCAATAGGGCCATTTTGGTAATGAGGGGGTGGCCTTGGCACTTTAGGGCCAGCAGCCTCCTAATGACGTAAATGCGTCCGACAGCTGGATATGCTTGGCCGCACTTTACGTTTTTATGCTGACGTACTGTGGCCAGGCGTATACAACACACTGCAGCACCACTGCAGAAGGGGTGAGTATGGGGGTGGCAAGCAACCCACCTGGCATTTGCCCACTATGCCAGAAGCCATCCCAGGCCTGGGCACCAGTATCTTCCTCGGGCCTGGTCCCAAACATTTGTATGAACACTATGCTTACCCCTGTAGCATACATAGGAAGTTACATAAAGAACTGGCATGTGGGTAAATAACCTTTGTAGAGCATCCTTAATAAACTTTGTAGAGCATCTTTTAAACTTTGCTTGTAGGAATGTAACTGAGGCTTTAATCAGCTGAATACAAATTAAGGCACTTCCAGGAAGCACGTCTCCATGACCATGAATTGTGTTGTACATCAAAATCAAAGTGTGTTCTTTCCTGAGGCTCCTTGTGTATACTCTTCACCAGCCACCTAGGTGACATGGTCACGTGTTCTACCCCAGGACAGTAGAAGACGCAAAAACACTGAGTCTGAACGCCGGTTCTAACAACATTATTTTTATTCATGGTTGCATCATAATTTGCCTAAGGCACTAGAAACCCCACATTCGACACATTTCACTGAATCATGAAGTGTTTGCCTTAATTGAAGTTACTGTTAGTAATACATTAAAATAGGTGTGCAAAAACTTTCATCCATATTCTAAAGTTTCATTTCCATATTCAGTTTTTGCCCAGCTATGCGCCATTCAGATTTCATCCAAATTGCCTGGCAGACAGAAAAATACTGAGCAATCATATCTTTTTTGACATTATTAATGTTGAATTCACTATTTTGTGCCTAAGAGATACTGGTATAATTGGAATTTTAAATAAAGTTATATTGATCTTTTTTTAATGAGCACTATGTGACATATTAATGTTGAAGTGAAAACCGTGTATTTAATTTTGTACAGACAAGAAGCCTTGATTTGCTACTATAATTTTTAAAGTTAGTGTTAAGTTGGGCTCATTATTTTAAATGCTTTCATGCTATAAAGTAGACTTTCTATAGACAACGGATAAGACTGTCAAATTGTGAATCATGTTAGCACTTTATTAATAAATTGAACAAATAATAATAATACTGATAGCATCTGGTGGGGTTGACATGTTATGTCCCATTTGCGTTACTGACCAAGTGTCTTTTTACACCTTTTGTGTGTTTTGAATATTTATATAACTTGCAAATGAGGGATCTATATGCAAGACATGCAATGAACGTCAATTTATTGGCCCAGACAATGGCCCAGAAAAACACAAGAAAATACCTTTGTGTTCTAGTAAGCATTTAGGAAAAGGGATTGACAAAGGTTTAAAACTGGTATGGGGCAGCAATTCTCTTTAGGTAGATTAGGCCTGGAATCTCTGCTGTTGTCGAGCATTCATCTCCCACATTCCTAATAGTGCACCGTAATGTAAATACGTGTAGAGTTGTTTACGGATCGAGTGTGTGAGGGCATCTACGTACCTTTGCCATGCTTTGGAGAAAATGTAGGTGATGCGTACTGTGATGCCAGGATAGGATCTAGCTACCTTGACTTTATGTTGTTAGTCACTGTGATTTATAGCACAAGGATAGCATATAAAACCAATGCTCATTAGAATTAGCACCACCAGATTAAGCAAAGAAAACTTTATTTTGTTATGTTAATCATCCAATGGCATATTTAGAAATCAACATGTATAGGCTTTTTCCTTTAATATACTCGATACAGTGGACATACACACCACGACATTCAGACGGCCCTTAATAGTCCTATATCGCCAGTACGTTAGTTTGAACAAGAAGTCCTGGCTGTGTTTTATGATGCTAATGTATTTAGCAAAGTTTGCTCCTTTCATTTCTGACAAACAAGCCTTACGACTGCCTCGTTGAGAAAAATCACCATAATTTAAGTATTTCTTATTTATCCTAATGCACCTTAAATAATTTGGTATACACTGTATTAGCAAAGTATAGTTACTGGCTGCTCTGTGCTATTCTTTTACCATGCTGCCTTTCAATTTCATCACAATGTCACGTGAAACTATATCCTTCTGACACGTGCCACTTTCCACTACACTCTTCTCAATACCTTCAATCAATATGAAGATCCTGTGATAGCTTCAGAAGTCTCACCAGTTTATCTTCTGATCAGATAATGTAAAAAATAGCTCTAATACAAAGATAGCAGTTATGTCATTTATATCTGTCATATATAAAAGAACAATGATTCTTATTGATCCGTTGTATGCAAGTCTCCTGCTTTCTTCTACAAATGACATTCACTTTTATCTCTTTGTTAGCATGACAATCAAAAGGGCAATGAAAAGTACTTGAATATTGATTAAACAAACTGGTCATTAAAATTGCTACTGACATTTCTACACACTCAAGTTCATTCTTTGCCTCCACAATAATGTAAGCATGCAGAGCTTTTAAGAATGCTATGCTTAGTATTCTGCACGCACTTCTTCCACTAGAGAACATTTTGTACAATATGATTGCGGCACATCTAATTTATAAAAGGGTTTTCTAAAGGACTTACATTCCCTGTGTTTAGTCATTTTATCCAGATAAATGGCCGTGTGGTTTGTTTTTATGTTAAAATATATGAATGTTCCTAGGTACTATAAACTGATCTATTATTGCCGTTAAGCTAATTATATTAAAAAAAAAAAGATAGTCACAAGTTCTAATACATTGGATTATGAGGAGTATAAATATGTATAATGTTATACAAGCGCAGAACAATTTACCTTTTTGTAATCACCTGTTGTTCTTACTAGTCAAGTCAAGCAGAGGAAGGAAGTGGAAAGGAGCTGTTCAATATAACATTAAGAAGACCAGTAATTTTTCTTCTCCTAACTAGTGATTCATTATTTTTCTGGCTGAATTGGGAAATGTAATTACATGTGAGTTAAAACATACCCAGTGAAAGAAACAATGATTGATATATCCTGTTCTGTATAATTTACCATTCTCTCTGGGTTCCACCTATGAAACGGGTCCATACTTACATGCCATTGCTTCCTTTGCTTATGAACTGCATTCACGATTACGTCGACAGATACAAACAAAACAGTGTGAGATATTGGTTTATCTGAATACAGACAACCAGCTTTTTGTTCTGTAAATCGGCAACATTTAAGAAGACATTTACAGATGAACTGATATCTGCCTTGTACATTTCTAGTAGACTCGCCCAAACCTGAAGGATTTGAAAGCACCTGAATACAATACTTTATGAAGTGCCTGACCCCCATGTAACTTGTTTGTGCCAACGCTCCGTGTTGTATTGGCTTAAAGAGGGACTGTCTCAATTAAATTTATTTTGTAGCTGTTTCAAGCCGAGATCAGAGGTAGCATGTGGTATATTCAGCATTATCTGGACAGCCCTAAGGCAGAAAAATCGTCCAATAATATTTGTCATTTATCTATAAACTATTGTGGCAACTTTGAACTAAACTAAATGAATAAGTGCATCTTTTAATGTAATAGTTCACTTATAACAACATTAGTGTTAATAGCCCAAAGCATTCCCAATTGTTTTAGTATGACGCTAACGCAAGAGAAAATTTGCACCGCTGATTGCTTAAAAAGTGTTAATGAAGGTGCGAGTGGTTTTGCGTAAACAGTGGATAGTTTAATTTAAAACAGATCATTTTGCAAAGCAGGTTTACATGTTCTCATGTTTTTATATTTATTTATCTGATTCCTGCATTATGCTTATCTTAACATACACAACACTATGGATCTGTGGTGACAATCGCATGTTATAAAAATATCTGGGGATCACACGTCTCCATGGTGCAGCCTATTCACAGTGGCTGAATCTTCAGCATTTCAGCTCTGTCTTTGCCTTCGAATAAATGTCGTATGAGCCCTTGACTCAGTGCCCTGCAAAGTTAATGTTATACGCAACAATGGTACTACTAAAGACATTGTTTATTGATGTAAGACCATAAAAGTAATTATAGTGGAGAAGTACTTACACAATAACAATATGTATAATGCAATTACAAGCCAACCTGGTATAGATAAATCATAATTTCAGCTCAAGCCTTCTTTCTACATATTAATCTCAAGGCTGGATTCACTTCCCAGATACCCTCAGGTCCTAGTCCCACAAGCACACCCCTGTGTCCTAAAGTATAAGGACATTAGGATAAACCATGCGTGACATGCTATGGCACAGTCTATTAGTAAAATTGAAAGAGACACAAGAGAAAACTCATGGGCTGTTGTAGAAAATTATTAAAGATTCAGCTACACTTTTCCATAAAAAGCCGACCCATGTCTAATGGGACTTTTTATAAAGTTAAGCCTTGGTTTCACCAAATATTTAGACCGAACATATGTAAGCCATTGATCAGCGAGCATATTAATGCATAACCTGAGGTGACATTGTGATATATGGAAAGTTAGTCGTCAAGCAAAAACAATAACTCATACAATATGGCTTGCAATCTGTTAAATCTTGTTTAAAAAAACAAACAGATGACTTCCAGTAAAGAATCCATGTTAGTGAATGCCGAGGAGTTTGCTCCTTTGTATTTGTCTAATCATTAGCTTTATTGGAGTCTGATAGCAATCATTGTCTAACTTCTGTAAAATGTACCAATGTACTTACAGAACATTCTCAACCCCTTCTCCGTACAGGATTAAATTACTGTCATCTGAAGTATTCTTCTTGTTTTTCTTGATGCTCCTCCGATATAATATGCACCCTAGGATATGTATCTTTGTCTGACCCAGTTTTCTCTCTAAAGGAATATTGGCAGATACTGTTGTTTGGTGCTGAAAAAATGCTTTCTTGAAACTAATAAAGTGGTCTACATCACATACTAAAACTACCATAGCTGCATTTTCTTGTGATGTGTCATTAAGTGACACATTGTATAGAAGATGGCAGAAATACGTAGAGATATTAGATGTTAAATGTTTTATTTAGAAATGTTGGATTTAGATTAGATTTAGATCAGTATTTATAATGCAATTGCACTTGTATGCAAATGTCCCTACAAATCGGTTAAGATTTTGAAATTGATGAGTTTTTGTAAGGCTATGTAACAGTTGAACATTGGGTGTTTAAGGTTAGCAAGTAGGGTTTATGTGAACCAAGAGATATTTAAGGACATCAGCGATCTCCCTTTTAATCAGCCCATTCAGCAGGAAATGGGACGATCAGGCTCCCTATTATGTGCCATACACCTAGACCTGCCACTAGGTCAGAATACATGACTGTCTATGTCTATGTCATTTATTAGTATTTCTCATTCACCTGCGTAATTGTTTTTATTTATCAACCATAGTCTATTAGAGAAAGAATTTACAAAGAGACAAGACATCCAATAAGATGAGTGCCTGGGGTTTATTTACAGAGGGCTAAAAGGGACCTATGTTCTATGACCAAGAGCAAAGTTAATTGATGATATGTGGCACCATAAAACTAAGGGTGCGATGAAGGTTTGACCATATGCACTCATTCCTGCACATTCATGATGTGATATTGGAACCATGTGCTCAATATATCTGAGATGCCATTTTAAAGTTGCCCAAGTTAGCAACCGTCCCATTTAGCAGATGATAAAAGTGGTCTTTATTCGCCATACCATATACAGCCCTGTATATAGTCCCTACTCCTAGAAGTTCAGAAATGAGCTCTTGGATGGACTACACAACTTAAATAAATAGTTTTTACATTAAAATCCATCCATGAAACAATTTCTCACGATCCAGGCTTTTACATCGGTACAAAAAGAACATAATATAATGACAGGATATTTTTTTTAAAGGAATCCAAACAAGCAGGTGTAAGAAAATGTTAAAAATGAGTCAGAGACAAAACAATAATAATAAATGTGACATGACAACTAAGTTAAGAAGCAGAGAGGCAGATGAAACACCTGTCTTGCACTCAACAGATAGAAACACTTTTTATTTTGTGTATAAGAAACAAATTAAGCAAACTAATATAGACACAGAAAAGAAGATCGGAAGTGTTTAAGGAACATATGGTCTAATATGATTTGGCAGCATACACTTATACAAACATTGTTCACACCATTGCACAAAATTAGATATACACAATTATTCCCCATAAAATCCTTTGTTTTGATAAATTCATTTCTGAGTTGAATGCATTCACAGGATTTCAAGCCCTGCTTTTTGCAACAGTCAAAAAACTAATCTCATGGCCTAATGTATGGAAATGAGGGAAGCTTACGAGAGGTAGATTGTCTCAGTTACACAACCATTAGTACCATCTACCCTAATAGATTTGAAAATGTTTGAAAGAACATGTTGACATTTCTGCATTTTTTTTGGTCTTTATTGGATTTTCACTGTCATGTCGCCAGAACCTCTAAAATTACTTTAAGACTAAAAGCTTTTAAATCAAATAACTCTGGGATGTGAAAATTTTGTATTGTATGTTTGTCTCAACTACAGCACTTCACTATTCATTACGAAGGCCCAACATGTTTCTCTAGTGAGAAGGGCTGAGCCTACCCCGTTTAAGGCATTATTTAATTGTGGAGGAGACCTTTTAGAAATCTTGTTGATTTAACTATACATTATGCAGGGCATGCATTAGACACTCACTGGGGTTGGACCTTTATAACAAATAGTAATGTGAAGTGAGCTGAAAAACAACATCCTTGAAAATTATTCTGTTAACCATCATTTTAGTGAATAAACTATGTTAAAATGTGAGGATCCCATCCAAGTACATTTTGTGAACTCTAATTAAAACATTGCATTGATATCAGTTGGCTGTTTCTGTGTTTGATGTTGGACAGATTACAGAAATTAAGAACAATACAATATATTAGCTTCAGTTTGTTAAAATAAATAGCTTATGAGGGTTCATCTTATTTATCATGTATGAATACCTGAGAGTGTCCCAGAGAAGGCTATCTTTTCTGGGGAAATAGCTTTGTTAGGGGACAGGGCTAGTGATCCATGGAGCAGTGCTAGCTGTATATAGGCATAGACAAGCCTAAGAAGTCTTATGGGTGGGCAGTAGGAGGGGAACTAGGTGGGGAGTGAGCATGGTAAAAACAACACTCCCCTCCTTGGAGATGGAGGAAAGTGCCCAGGTCAAACCTGGAGAGTTCCCTGGTATGCACATATGTCTGTGATAGCAGGGTTGTCTTCTGGTAGATTCTTCTATTCCCTATAAGGGGAATATAAATTGCTATGATTTATTGAATCAAAAACACATATACAAGGATTGTATAGTAGAGAAAATGCATGGCCAGCACAGAACTCTTAACTAGCGATTTCTCCTCTGTTGTCTATGCACTGCCTAATGCTGTGCTCTGGGATAATATCATAACCTGGCACTCTGTTAAATCATGTCTAATAGACTATTAAATCTCAAGATGTTAAGAGTTGGGCATTGACCTCAGCAGGCTGTTGGCTAGAACATTTTCATTGTAGTATTCGGGATTTTAACCAGACTACTCAATTAATGTTAATCTCTGGTATTTAATATTTTCACGTCCTATGTAACTCCAGGTCATGAAATCTAGCTCCAGAGCATCTGAAAATGTTAACATTATTAAGGGTATGAAAAACTAGATTTTGAAGTATGATAGCTGGCAGGAATGGTTTTAAAATTGTAATAAAAAGGGTGAACCATTTGTCAACCAAGGCCTGTGCTTGGATATGTAAAAAGTACAGATAATTAACAATTCACAAAGCAAAATATCGACTCTCTTTTTAGACATGTTAATAGTTTATTCTTAACATTTCACAAAATGCAAAATGAGTGAACAGAAGAAAAATCTATATTTAGTGGGACCACCCTTTGCCTTCAAAACAGCATTGATTCTCCTAGGTATACTTGAACAAAGTAAGCGATTTTGTAGTCATATAGTTAGATTATACCAACCAGGTACTAATGATCAATTTAACATGTAGGTTGAAACACAATCACTAACTGAAACAGAAACCCCCGTGTAGGAAGAATAAAACTGGGTGAGGTACAGCCAAACATAGTTTAATGTCCAAATTCATACACTGATGGCAAGACTAAATACAGCTACAAGATACAAGGCAATTGCTGTACATTGCATCAGCAAGGTTTCTCCCAGGCAGACATGGCTTTTCAGATGTTCTGTTCAAACTCTTTTGAAGAAGCACAAAGAAACTGGCAATGTTGAGAACCGTAGATGCAGTGGTCAGAAAAGGAAATGAGTGTTTGCCGGCAACAGTGAGGCCTGGTGGAGGTTCCTTGCAAGTTTAGGGCTGCAATCATCCCAAACATACAACCAAAGTAACTAAGAACTATATTTGCCAAAATCACCAGGGAATCCTATTAATGCAGAATGAACTTGTGGGGTCTGTTGATCCAGTCTTCTGCTCAGACTTTGTAGAAGCAAAGCAGCAGCTTTCATGCAGGATGTGAGGGGGGAGAGCAGCCAGCAACACAAGTAGAAGTGAATAGAGAGGAAGAGGTGTTCACAGACAGAGAGTATGTATCTGTATCTGTATGTGTGTGTGTTTGTATGTGAAAATATATGGTGTTGGAGAGTATGTATATGTATAGAGTATAGAGATGGCATCAGCATGAGTGTGTTAGTCTATGATCCATGGTGAATGTGTGTCGACATACAGTGTTTGAGTGTGTGTATACTAGCATATGATGTTAGCGTGCCAGAGAGTACCTATGTTTATTGGTGTTGCAGAGCATGAAGAAGCAAAAAAAGAGACGTGTGTGTATGCATGTTTAACAGAGCTGTCATGGAGCTGCTCCCCATAGGATTCCCATGATTGCTCTAGAGAGTAATCCTTCTGGTGGTGCCACCAGTGAAATCACAGGGGTTCCCTTTTGCTAATAGAAATCTCTGAGGGGAGAGAGAAATATAGGGGAAAGATTTAAACAAAAAGTGTTAAGAGAAAAAAGAGAGAGAAAGAAAAAAGGAGAGAAACTGAGAAAGAAGGGTGTGATCTTGCAGCAATTGCAGATGGTGGCATGTTAGAGTAGCTCCACTATAAAGCTGACCAAAAAGCTGCGACGGCACTACTGTAAAGGTCAAATTTACTTCTAAAAAAGGATTTAAAAGATAGCTGTACATGAGAACCATTGCAGCTTCAAGATGTCATCCATGCAGGCAGAAAGATGGAGTAAACAGGCGCCTTCATCCTGGGAAAAAAGAAAAAGGGAGAGAGAATGGATGGGAATTAAAGGGAGAGAGAGAGAGAGGGGGAGATTGGGAAAAGATGGGAATTAAAGGGAGAGAGAGAGAGAGATTTGTAAGAAAGAGATAGAGAAATAAAGAGATAAGACAAAAATTTATCATATTTTAATGACGAGCATAGAACCACAAAGATTGTTCCTGGTTTTTGTTTATTTTACCTCAACTCCATAAATTAGCTTTTCAAACAGACCATACTTGGCAGTAAATTCTAGCAATAAAGGTATATTTTTAACATGCCAACTTCACTACTACAATATGAATGGTCGATCCCAGTGAGCTCCACCTGATTGGTTAGCCCAATGCGTGGTTAAATTAGTGAGATATCCGTAAAAGCAAGTCACTGGTTGAACTATAAAATATGCAGGGTCAGCTCAGCCTTATAGCAAAAGAAACTTGCCAGAGCTTTCCATTCAAGCCAGTGGAAGCATATCTTACTGATATAAATGTTCTCTGTTTGCTTGTACACAAATTATATATATATATATATATATATATATATATATATAACCTGCCAACTGAATAATAGAACAAATCAAATGAAATCCCTTTGCAGATCAAGTCTTTGAAGTGACCACAAACTCACTTTCCTTAGACAAATGTATTTCTGGCTAATGATGCTAGCAGTGGAAAATGGATCTGTCAGAGAAGATAAATTAACTGGGATGTGGACCATGTGACCTTCTTTCTAAGACCAAATTGCATTTGCTTTCTTCTTAATTCAACTACAATCCAAAATAAACATTGATAAATTACTTTAAATGATCACATTGTTGCTTCATATCAATTCCTTGTACTACAAATGATAGTTCTTTCAATTTAAACTCTACAAACAGAATAATATAAAGTGTTGCATGGAACAAGTTGAATACATTTGACAACGTTCATTAAAAAAAAAGATTATATTAATGTAGTGGAACTTACAAGCTGGAAGGGAACCCCAGGGGGAAATTTGAAGGTAGGATACACGAGGATGTTTAGAGGAAAGATTTATTTTGTTTGGTGGATGGTACCTGGGGAATACATCTACTCTACTCTACAGGCTGTTCTCTTACTGTTGACCTACACCTATAATGTGTGTGCATCAAATACGCAGACCCATATCAAGCATTATGCATAGGGGCTGATGTAATCCATATGTACTAATTTGAAAATTGTTTTGTTCTTTAACCAGTAACCAATTCAATCCTGATTAGCATCCTGTATTTAAAACTTCTACACACTCTTAACACTTTTTCTTTGTTTAAATTAGAGGAATTACTGTTTTACATTTATGTATACTCCAGGTATGTCTGTAGCATAGTCATATCAAAGCCGTTTTATAAAGGGTTATGTAGTAACGGTAGTTATGGTGCAAAGTAGAAAAAGTGGGCACTCAGCATAAACATCCATTGGTTGCTCATTTTATGTGAACCACTGTTTTAACCATATGCTGTACACTTATTTCAGGATCCATGTTGCATTCTGCATATCATATTTTTATGTTTTTATGTCTTTTAATTATGTTTCTTATTAAGCACTGGACCTCTAGAAATATGATTGCACCCCACCCAAATGTGTGCTCAATAAAACATTATATATATAGAATTACAATGAGTAATTTCATTGAAAAGTGTTGTTAGTAGTTATATTTATGCAGAAAATTGTCCCCTCGAGAGTTCTTTATACTCTAAATTCACTGGGGACTTTCAAACCAAGCCTTAAAATGGCACGTTTCAAGAATTCCCCAAAAGAGCATTATGAATAGATATAAGCTCCTCCAAAGGTTATATGACAGAGGTTATAGGCTGCTCTTAAAAGAAAACACCCTCTTGTCAGTAATGGATTATGGCGCACAAGTAGCTCTTTAGTATTATTGAAGAGTTCCAAAGTGGCAGCAGAGCTTCATCAAAAACACATAGATTGTGCAATGAACATTGATTTTCCAATGGACCTTACATCACGAATGGGCTGTTATATGTATTTTGGGTGTATAGTCTGTTTATAGTCATGTTTTTTTAAGTACTACGAAACGCTCTATGTAATTTGCAATGAGCTTTGTAAAATGTAGTGCCCAATCAAACCAAGAAAAGGTTTTTACATTTGTGAGAGTCTAGTTTGAATTTGAAACTATCAGTATTGTATAAATCTTGTTTTAGTACAGGTAAAATTTTACTTCATCATGAAAATGTATGAATGAAAATCTCTAAAACGTACATAAGAGGCAGTACACAATATAAAATATTGATACATAGATTGATACATAGAGCTTTTGTTTCAATGGGGTAATAATTTACAATTTAAATGTTATAGTTATTTGCATGCACAATTCCTTTATTGACTAAGCGTATGGTTCTACAGTGCCGTGGAAGTTAAATATCAGTTTCCGAAGCCAGATGTGACATATGTTTATTGGAGGATCCGGTTAAGATCCCAAGATAACACTGGGTTCTGGTATTTCTCCAGGTACACTGTTTCAATATCAAATATATATCAATAATATCAGATATTCCAACCACTTCTCTTGATGTTCCTTTACTTGAGAAAAACTTGCAGAAATATTTGATCCCAAAGCTGGTTAGAGAACCATTTAATATGTTCACATTTCTCAAATCTGCACAAACATAACATGTACATTATCAAATATGTTTCCAATGACTTTTACACAATAAATTCTTGCAGCGTACAATGTTTTGGTATACAAATTGGAGGTCTCTTACACAGCATGAAACCGTTTAATTGATAGCGGCATGTGAAATATTTTGGGCTTGAAGGAGCGTAATGTGTGTGTGAGAACCATCACTTTATTTCAAAGTCTTCAAGGTCAAAGGGTCTCATGCATAATTGGTTCTATCAAATGCAAGATTCTGGAACACATTTCTACAGGGATGATCCATAATGAAACTTAATTGAAATAGATTTGTCTTCATGAAAACCCCCATATAAAAATGCTGATTGGTTTCTTTACAGATTTGTTTTAAATTTATTTGTGTTATTAGCTATATTTCCTATCAAGTTGGGAAAATTCTAAGCAGCCATAAGGATATTGAAATTGGAGACAATACATAAGAAAATGATAAATGACTACCGCTGATTTTCCTTAATGATTAAGTAAGAGATTTGAATGACTATTAACCTATTAACTCAGTGGAGTTTATTCACTAAAAAAAGAGGCGGCAGGAGAATTTTCAGGAGCGTTTAACTTTTCTCTTCACTACTCATTATAAAGGGTCAACACCCGCAGGTTTCTCTACTGTTGGGGAGTTTCGGTAGCCCTGTTGGGGTGTTTTGTGGTTGCTTGAAGGGCGTCTCCCTAGCGCTTAGAGGGCATTTCGTTTACACTTCCAGGGCATCTTTGTGCATTTCGCTGCACCTTGTCTAGTCTCTCACCTCCCTTGGCATTCCTCTCACTCAGCTTTCCACCTCCTCCTTCTCAAGACTGGGTAAGCGCTCTAAATTCTTTTCATCTGCTGTCCTCGCCACACAGGTAGGGTTGGGGGGGCTCATTTGGAAGTAGAGCTGCAGCTCTACTCATTTCATGGGCAGCAAAGGGGGGCACATTTAGGGGAAGGTATCCAGAGCTGCTTTGCTTGTTTTATCTGCAAAAAGGGGAGGGCTCCTTTAAATAAATCTACACAGGGCTGTTCAGCAGCTCTACTTGTTTCATGTGCAGGGAGGGTGTCAGGCCCGTAACTTACCAAAACGCCAGACTAAGAGCTCTCTGCAAGCTGCATCCAAATCCAGGGACCACTCAGTTATGGAATAGGCCACATCTCTGGCCTCTAGTGAAACGCACCTCACGGAGAGCAAGCACAACCAAGATGCTGATGGAGGGGGGGCGTGTCCTGCTACCTGATGGCATATCTTCCTTGAAGGAGGCAAGGCCAAAGGCGGGGGATAGTTAAGATGGAGAGCTGCACTCTAAGAGTACATAATGCGAGGTGGAGGCGCTCTAGGACTGGGAAGGGAGGAGTCAAAACCTAGCAGAGCTATATAACCCCCCAGCACTGCTCAAAAAGTGCTTGCTCATTGACCAAGCTGTGCCTTGTTCCCTGTTTCCCCATATTTGCTTTGCTTTATACCTGTTTCTCTGAGGATTCCCTGGCTATTTTGACCTTGGCTTGTTTTATGGACTTTGTGATAATCTGCCGTTGACCTTGGCTTGTCTCGACTATTGTATGATTCTACACTGCTTCTTCAAGCCATCAGGATCTGGTAAAATAACATCTTGTTTGGAGTACTTTTGGCATTCCTTGTGTTTGTTTCCTTCACTGACTATCACTCATCTCTGGTGTCTCTCTGCGCTGTGCTCCGCTTGCACTAAGCCCTGACAGAGGGAAGGGGGCCCGTTTAGGCAGAGCTGCTCAGTGTCGTTTCATGTGCAGGGAGGGAAGGTGGGGCTTATTTAGAGAAATGTATCCAGAACTGCTCAGCAGCTCTACTTGTGGAGGGAGGAGGATAGGGGGGTTAAGGGTGCTTAAAATAAAACCCCCAAAAATGTTTCTCTCTAAATTTGGTTCTACCTTTTGCTACCTTCTGCCATACTAATCTCAACCTTTCCTCCCAACACTATCAAATTATACATAGCGGGCATACAACATAAGGTTTCACTGCAACAAGCAGATAGGCCTTCCCTTCTTAGCCTACATTCTGAACACAGAACAGTAGTTGAGATAAGCCTTCACAGACCTTGCAAATGATAACAAGGTTGTAGCCTTTATTAATAAATCCAACTCTATTCCTACATTCAGCATTTGTTTAGTTCTTTGGCCCCCATCCTACACGGGGGGGCGTATTCGGGGTCTAGGCACATTTGAGACCCACTGGACTTTCGTTCATGTTTTATCCCTACCACAGATGTAAAGGCTGTTTTTACCCTGTATTTGTGAGGAGTCTCCGAGAGTATTTATACCCCTTGAGGACCCTCTTCTTCAGAGCGTCTCATTAGCGCTTTACCTACCCCCCTCAGTTTACTCTTTCGGCTCTCCTCAGTCTCTATTCTCTGTATTCTCTCTTTCTTGTCCCTGCTCCTTCTCCTTTACCAGAGGTAGGCCCCTATCCTACCTACAAAGGGGGGAGGGCATCTTCAGGGCCTAGGCACATTTCAGACCCACTGGACGTTCACTCATGTTTTACCCCTACGACAAACTATATTTGTTCTTGAAGACCATGTTTTGGTGTTGCGTTGTTTTGGGATCTGAACTAGTTTGCTGACATAAGGTATTTTCCTCTGTCAGCATACATCTTGGTGTTCAACTTTGGATAAATCTATTGTGTAAAAAAAATAGTCTTACAGACTGGTGAAACAAAGCACTGAATGTCTGCCCTAACTCCCTCCTCACACACATACACTTCTGCGTAGTTGGTTTTTTTTTTGTCCCTTCTCTATTCCCTTGTGGTTCCTATTAATCCTCTTTTGCCACATGTGTGGTTTTTTTAGCAGTCTCCTTGTGCTTGTTCCAAATAATGGAACCTTGTGTTCCACTAAAAGCTCTATTAGCCCTAACCTTATTTCCAAACTATGACAATATAGTTATAACTTGTACCCTTTAGATCGTACAAAAGCAATCGATCAATAATGACATTTCAGCTTTGTTTATATTTGTTACAGGGCATATGGCATTCTATAGCTCATTGGGTCAGACTTCAAATTAAAATCAATTTCAGCAGAATGTGTCTCTTTATTGCTTGGTATCATGGACCATAGGACCTTACAGTATGAACACTGACTGGTCCCATGAAGAATCTCTAGACTTCTCAACTAAGGCCCAAATTAGTGAACTGTTGGTCGGATCAATTTTTCTAACACTACATCGAAGTACAGCTGATAAAGAGACCATATAGTGCACTAGAATTCGAATTCAACTAGAAACAGTAAACATTCAGTGTTTGAGAGGAAGACGCATCACATTTTAATATTTTCTTTCCCATTGTATATGACGCACACTCACCTGTAAACAATTGAGTTTTGTTTCAGGCACATGATGAAAATGTCTATTATACATTGATTTTGGCATGTATGCAAAGAAAGCACTATTACTTTTCAATAAATAATTCCACTTTAATGGCAAAGTAATAATTTAGACAATTACACTGCGCACACCTGCAAAAAATAGAGGCAAGCGGGTATACAAGCTAGAACAATCAACTCATAGAAAATACATCATCCAATGAAATTCGATTACACCAAGAAAAGAAAAAAACATTATAAGGGCTTTACAAAGACTACAAAACCTTTCAAATGAATTATTTCACTGCTTCTGTCTATTTACATGATATGTTACATCAAAAATGTACAAAATATAAAATGTGTACAGACAAATGTTTCACAAATATTTTTTCCTTGTTGTAAACTACATGTACTCACTGAGATGTATTGCAGGAAGTTCTGTGTATGGTAATGTCTGGTGTGTACATCATAAACGGTAGGGGAAAAGTCTGCAGGATCCCAGACCACATATAACTAATGGACACGTGGAATCTGGAGCCACTGATTAAAAGTATACCTTTTTGCTTGGTCAAGCAGCTGTAAACCCAAATGTTCTCAACGGTATGTGCATAAAGTGATCGAAAGTTATGCATCTGGGCAATAGCACCGTGTAGGAAATACCAGTCTTATATAAAGTCCTTATTTTGACCGTATAGAGTTATTTTCATATAAGAATTACAGTAGATGACCGAATGGTGGCCACGAAGAGTTAGTAGCACCAGGTTGCAGATGTTTCAGGTAGTATTTGCTTTGTGTTTTCTACACAATGCCATAGCCCTTAAATATATATATATATATATATATATATATATATATATATATATATATATATATATAAATATATATATTTCAGCTGTAAATCTAATTCTGTGAATCATCAGTTTTCATGCAATTTGCTCAAAGTGTGAAATCTCCATATTATTTATTGGCTCTGCATACAGATTTTAAAACATGCTGGTTTGTAGCTTTGTGACTCCTGCATAGTCATAACAAACTGAAGTTACACACACATACACCAGGATAAACAATCTGAAGGTTTGCATTCTGTATCCGTTTACAACATACAGAGTATTTTGAGAAGTGAAACAAACACCAACAGGATTAAAATACAAATTTGTTTTTTTTTTTGATCGTATTGAACTGGTGCAAGGCATTTTTAGTCTCATCATTGCTAATTATTTACAACACCCACCCAGTAGACTGTGCAAAACCAACCCATTTAATAATAAAAACTCTACACTGCTTCATTTGTATTTGACACCGCAGAACCCCATTTACAAGAGGAGAAATTTAAACATGCCTAAAATCGCAAGGAGGAGGGGAGGAAAGAAAAATAAAATATTTGTGCTCATGCTTTGTCAAGTGCTCCCAGCTCTGCTGGTAATTCATTTAAAATATTTATACTTTGAGAATGCTTCAGAAAAAAAGGGAATTCTATTTAAAACCACCTGTTTCCATTGTGAAGTGATTGTAAAAATGTGCTATTTTACCTGTATTTCTAAGATTAACAAAACAAATACACTAACAAGAAGAAAATAATTCCACATCGCGTAGTAATTGCTGTTTCTTGATAAAACCACCGCAAAATCTGTGCTAAGCATCACATTTCATGGTAAATGTCAAATAAATGCAGCATATGACATCAATGGTTTTGACTGTAATACTATGAGATATACTTTTTAAGGCAGTGAGAGAGCACCATAGAAATGTTATTCTTTCTTAACTCACTAGGCTCAGACGTGTGAAATTTAAAAGAAAGCCTTGAATCGTTAATACTTCATATAAAATGGTTTAGGTGGGTGGGCAGGTGGTTGATCAATCGTGTTATGACCGAGTGAGTTCCTCATTGTGAGCATGGCAGTTCTGAATTTAAATTGGCACTTTTTCCAGTATATCACAGTAGATTTTCTGGTAGCTGCACAATACATTGTGTGCTTTTTATTTTTCTGAGGATCATTCATTTTGATCTAGTATGGAGGCTGTACACAACAATCACGCTAATGTTGCCATGTGACCTGCACTACGCAGTACATCAGAGGTTTGAAGTGAATTAAAAACACTCAACTATTGATACAGTATATAATAAAACAAAATAACACATTATACACACATCTGTGCTGTAAACGTTTTATAAACCAAAAACAAAGTAATTCCAGTTTGGCAAACAAATGTGCAATCTGCTCGCTTGCCCTCTGTCTTGGGCCCTTTCCAGTTGACTAATGGAGACTCTCTCTAGTCGGCTGATGTTAAAATGATTTGAAATTAAATTCATTCAAGGTCTACACTTTGATTTTCCACCTTTTCAGAAACAACTCATCTGCCTACCAGCACCTTCTCTTCACACTGAAGCCCACGTGTGCTGCATTTGGAGAGGCAGTGATCTAAAAATGACTTTTGCCTTCTGTGATTGCTTCTTTAGAGAGTTGATTCCAGAGAAGGATCCAATATGTCATCATGGTGGCTTGTGCTATCACTGTCACAGCTTTGTGCACTTGAGAAATTGGCTGCTTCTTGGAGCCGCATTAACATGCTCATCTGAAACAAAATAGTACAAGATATTTAGAAGCCATCAATTCTTTCAATCGGTCGAACAGATTTTTGCATGATGTAAAACCAAAATCAGTCTGCTGACTGCACATATACTAAAACCTTGATTATGAAGTTATTCTTAATTTTCTAGAAAGCACAATATTAAATGTCATGGAGATAGGCAATCAATTCAGGTTTATGTTTGAAAATGCATCATTTATAGAGCAATATACCAATTTATTAAATAAAAAGGCGTAGGAAGGATTATTCTTGAAAGAAAGGAGCAATCCATCTTAGTTAAGGAAGTTGTTCATCTATGAAAACAAGAACATCTCCTTGTTCCTTTTATTGATAATGGTGCTTTTAGAACTTTAATTAATAATGATTTATTCGATTTTCATGTTACCTAAGCATTACAACAAACAATCGGGTGAATCACTCATGAGTAAAATTCTCCAGTGTGCCAAAAATAAAAAGGAGACCCAACAAGGTTGCTGTTTAATTATGATGGTTTTCATGAAGTCATTTTTCTTAGCTTAAAATAAATGGTTGTTGAGGGCATTGTATGTAGATCAAATTAATCAATGGGAAAAATCCATGCATATAAGATTGCATTGTTTTCTATGCAAAAAATAAACTATTTCATAATAAAACATTTTATGCATGTTTAAATGTTCATAGTTTATAACAATATTTTTTCCCATCTCGTTCTCAGCTACTCTTCCATTTAACTGGTGAAAGGATGGCATCTTTCAGTGCCATCTTTGCTATACAAATTCTAAGAACAATGAATGCAGGCCGTGCATAACAAGAAATTCTACTCTGTGAAAATGACTTGAATAAGCTTTAAAAAGTATTTAATCATATTAAAGTGCATTTCTAAAAAAAAAACAAAAAAAAAAACAGAACTGAACTATACTACATTTGAATTTTATTTTGAATGTTATATTTGGCTTGGAGAATCTGAACAACTAAAAAAGGTTGCATAATCCAGTTCATTCCAAATGTATAAAAATGTTGATGTCCTATATTATACCCAGTGACAGAATCTTAGCTGACCTACATACAAATCTGTAAAAAGTGTCAGAAAGCAGTTTAACATAAAAGATGGCACATGGAGAAAAACACCTTGAACTTGGTAAAAAGTCAATCTAAATGCTGATGACATACAGCACTATCTATCCTAGATTCAAGTCTAGAACATCCATGTAGCTGTTGATAATGCATTATCCCTTCAAAGAAGCTGCATGTGTATTTTCACCATTCAAATGCTAAAGCTGTTCACAATACTTCTGATAACAGTATCAGAGCCAAGCATCTGAGATATAAGTATAATTGTAATTAAATCAAGTAATCCACATTTTTTGGTAAAGTGTGTAATGAAAGAAGCATTCCAGTGTGTTTCACTGTTCTCGTGTCAAATGGATCAAATACGTATGAAAACAAACAAACAGCACTTTTTGGAATAAGTATATTTATTAGAGGCAAAAAAGTCCAATTTTACACCACCGCCATCTGGTGTTCAATAGCAGTGACAACAGAAGTACCTTAACTGAAAGTTTTTTTTGGCATAGATTGCTTGAGGCTTATCAGGTTTGACATTAAATGCCAACAATCAATTTTATTTTATGTCAAGATTTGCAAGTTACTTATACAAAAAGAAACACAGTTTTGTGCTGGAAAATCTGACATATTTGTAGAACATGGGTCAAGGTTGCAACAAGGTGTTATAAGGATTATGTTGAGCCCTCGTGTTAAAATGTAATGCACACTTGAGATTGGTAGTGTCATTGATGTTCTCTCCCCAGAGAAATCCAAGGACTTCCTTCACTCTTGTCATGGTATGTTAAAAGCTCTGTTCTGGGAGATTATCAATTCACCTCTATTAAATTAAAGTCAATATATGGTTACAAACTAATATTGGTAAACACGGTCTGTCAACTGCTTTACAAATTTGAAAAAGAAACGTTATATAATGTACAGAGTCCAGTTCAGATATTTAACATGCTACTTTAAAAGCAATTGTCAATGAGTCCGTTTATCTGATAGATGATCTGACATCCGGGCATGCAGAGGTTGGTCTAAAAAGCCACCTCTTTTTGCACAACCTCATAAAATCAGCACATATTTTACAAGGTTTGGTACATATCTTCCAACAATGTAAAGTTTAAAAGGAGCACATCACAACAATCTCACTGATTTTCAATGAGTGTATAAAATGGTGACAAGTTAATTTACACTTACTAATCCTGCATCACACAGAGAAATGATAAGTGTCACTATGTTTAGTTAAGCTCACAAATGGATATTTTATTTGAGAAATAAAAAATGAAGAATCACTCAAAAAAGTTCATTGTTTAACTTAAAAAAGTACTTTATTTTGGTAATACTCACCAATGGATCGCCTTCTTTTTCACTCTCAGAAACACTTTTGGAAGAAGTTCCCTCTTTGGCAGTGGCATACCCATCATATCCTACATCTTCTGGCCTAAGCTGTAGCAAGGCTGGACAGTCATGCTGCAATGTAGTGCTGTTCCATGGGAATGTGTCTAATACCCACTTGGATGGATCTTCCCAGGGGGCTCTTTTTCCAAACATCTGCAGATATATATGATGTACCATTCAGAATCTTATTTTACAGGTCTGGAAAGGGATTATTTCTGGAAGTAAACCTAAAACTCTATATGTTAACTCATTAAAAAGGATAAGAGAACAGACACATTTGTGACAATCTACTCTCTAAAGCAGACTTCATCAATGAATGTTATTTAGAACACATGTATTGGACTTATAGCAATCAAATACTTGAATTTTAAAACCCCTCATAATAAACATATGTTGTAATCATTTAGTTGTAATTTGTTATTGATTTGTTATATCTTGTTAAAACTTTTTAAAAGTTCCCGTGAAAATACACATAAAATATCAGTATATTCTTTTGAAGAAACCCATAAGTGACCTAGTCCTCACAGAACCCCAGTCATATGCATTTTCAAACTTTTCATTGTCCTCTTAATTTAAATAAACTAAAAATATTGAGTATAAAATACAGTGCTGTGTACAGTAATATGGGTGAGCCCCAACAAAAATAGTTTTATTTAATTTTGTTTTAATAAACCTCCTTTGTCTGCAGATCTGTAGGTAGCTATGGAAGTCAATCATGAAATAATTTGGGCGACTTCCCCTGCTCCAGCACCACACTGAACTGATTCTTTATGGTAATGCTGATGAAGTGAGTCCTCCATTAGTCAGAATGTGTTCTTGGGGGATTAAGACTGAACTATTGTATTGTTTACCACAGGCAGTGTGATAAGGAATACGGTAATGTGTCTTGTAGATTGGGCATAATGTATGTAAAAGTCACTGATTTTAATTCATACCTGAAGTCCTTCTCTTACAGCCTCTAGCAAATATGGAATTACTGAATAGTTCCAGAGATCTGTATACCATACTCTAGCCCCATCCACATCCATTGGGCAAGAAAGAAAAAGGCGAGGTCCTAGGAGTAAAACAATAGAATGGTTATACTCACATGCTATTTTCAAGTTGAATAAGGAACTAAAAGCTTAACCAGAACTAAAAACATTATTAACCCAGTTACACAAACTAGGCAGAACTCAGTGGATGCTAATACCCCCTACGGTTTCACGTAATTGTGTTGACTCCTACGGCTCAGTAAATTTGGAAACATCGTTTACCATTGACTTAGATAGGTAGGACTTTTATTAGACTGGAATCAAGTCTTACAGTTAATCAGTGGAAAGCGTAAAAGCTCCATTAATTAATAATTAAAATCGCCAGAGAAAACGTGAAACCCAATTACACTTAATACCGCTGAAAGAAGCAACAGTTGTCAGGACTTTGAGGCGGAAATCATATTGTTTAAAATGAGCAGCAGGGGGTTTATAAGACAGGCATGAGCTAATTTGGGATAATATAGTAACTACATGTAATGGCTAGTCAAACAGATACTATCACTTTGGGAAATAGGATTCCTAAATGCAGCCAGTAAAAAAATAAAACTGGTTCACAGCTTGCTAAAGTGAATTAAACTGCTAATGGTAAAATAGTTAAGCATTTGTTTTCTGGCACAGAATGTCTCACAATAAAATGTGTATGAAAAAGGTACGTCTATTTTAAATTACGTAATATTTACAAATGTAGGCATTACATTAAATATATAAAAAAATCACAAAGCGACATTTTATGTGCAACTGCAGGTATTTATAGACAAGTTTGTCTAATATATAGACAAACTTGTAATAGACAGAGCAGTAGGAGAATGCTTTATTACGATTAAATAACATTATCAAGATCACCTAATTCTTGTTTTTTTTTGGTAGCAAAATATACAAGTAATACGTTGCTGCATATATCCAATCACAATATAATCCATGAATCATTTCCACTGTTGAATGCATTAGCAGAGGGCAGAAACGGTAAAAATACCATCCAGTGATAACAAAAACTGCACTAGAGCTGAAGCTGTTAACTACAGGCCAGTGATTCGAAATCCAGAAATAAGAAACAAAGAAAGAATTGATAAAAATCCATAGTTCAGGAACTTGAAGCATGGATTTTCTTAAGGCGAGAGCACATTACTCAAACCTTGAAATTGATTTTCTTTGACTGGCCGATTAAGGTAATAGATCAGTGCAGAACAGTAAATGTGGTTTATCTAGATTTTAGCAAGATCTTTAGAGCTGTCACACAGAAAAAGAATGAAGAAGTTTTGGAACTGGACTGAAAGACATAGAAAAACAAAGTGAAAAATTAACATGACATTTTTCTCTTTTTAACACGTATTTCCTTAAGATAACGCCAGGAATGTGATAATTCATTCTAAATGTGTCCCCTCATAGTTGTTAAACCTTACTAAAACCATCCCATTGAAGCTCTGGGTTGCTTCTCCAAGTTGCCAAGCTTGAGCTCAATTTGTTCCCTAGTAGTAGTCTCCTTCCATAACACATGGGACATTTTGGGCCATCAAGTAATTTCATGTATACGGTGTCATTTAAAACTATAAAGACATGCTGCATTACATAATTAAATAGCATCTACAAGGTTCTGATTATTTCAATTAAAATTACCTGTTGAGAACGAAGTTGATATTCAACAGAAAAATGATAAAGATATCACAACATTAATATTTAAAAGTTTCTTCTTTTTTTACCAACATTTACTTTTGGTGGTGTAGGGAGTATAGAAATAGCTATAAAAGTATATTCCAATGGTCCCTACCTTGAGTGCATGGTGGGGTTATTTCCAAAACTAACTTTGGGCAAATGACCACACTTGAAGACCATTGCAATTCAAGGTGAATTAATAATATTAAAGTACTGTCATTCTGAATTCTGAATATATGCTTAATGCACAACAAATGCTTTTTACCTTAGAGTAAGACGCAGTTGGAAAATACAGTAACTTGCTTTGATTATAGGCTATATACTTTTTGATAGTGACATTTGAAAACTGGATAAGAAAATATGTTTTACATAATCTATAATGTGTCTTGGTCTCCCATGGACCTGTACATTGTTTTTGGAGTTGTTGCTTTGAAAAATCTATTCCTTGTTTTAATTTGACATTTTCATTTGGGAAAATTTTGACTACTAGTGTTTTTTAAACATTTTTAATATTTTTTTTCTAAATAGATACAGATCACTGACATTAATGATACCAAACTTCTTGATTTAGTTTTTGGTTAATGTGCTATACTGATGTGAAGGATGCAAACTGTCTAAGAGTGGGAAAATGTATTTCCTTCTTTTTTTTATGGTTTTCTATTTATACTATACAAAAGCTATTGACAAAGACATCCTTTATACTAGTCTGGTAAACATATTATACAAATACTACTTACCAATGGTCACATCAGAGGAACTGTGTGTTTCCAAAAAGCTATTGAGATGATGCCATGCCTTTGGAATCCACTCGATGATTTTGACAAGTTCATTGTTTCTCATATTTTTTTCTATCTCTGTTTCAATCAGTTTCCTTCTCAAGTACCTTCCAAGAAATCCTTTAACTGGATCAGTATGGTTAGCACATAGAACCCATCTAAAATGTAAAAATACAATACACAGACATTGTTCTTGCGCTCCAAACAATTCTCCGGCAGATACATTGTGGAAATGTATATATATATGACAGATAATACTAAGAGAAATAGCACTTAATATTTATGGAATCCATTGCAACTGAAGAAACTGTAGTTTAATGAACAAAACAGCTACACAAGGAGACATGTTCTGAGAAAACTATTTGAAATCCATGATTCGCATAACATAATGAAATCTATACACAGATACTTAATAGTTTCAAGCACTTGATTACCTGAAATTGTGGTGTAACTCTAAATTCGGCGAGGAAGAAATGCTTTGATTCATTGTCCCAATAATATATGGGCTAGGAAAAAAATAAAGATGTTTAGTTTAGAAAAAGAAATTGAAGTAATGAAATAATTGGATTTTGTAAAGAGAGTACTAACTTTTTTAACGCATCTTCTGTCAACTTTATAGTTTTATCG
Source organism: Spea hammondii (assembly GCA_029215755.1). Lineage (NCBI taxonomy): Eukaryota > Metazoa > Chordata > Amphibia > Anura > Pelobatidae > Spea > Spea hammondii. The sequence continues at coordinate 51,132,683 of JARDYJ010000004.1, read as the reverse complement.
TTTATTGAGTGAAACTCAAGTAATGTCATGTTGGTTGTTAAGTCTGTCAGTCATATTGGTAATGCAATGTGGGAGTTAAGTCTCTCATGGAATCCGGCCAGCCAAGTTTTATTATAAATCCTATTAAGTTTAATAGAGTTCTCGGTCAACCTGCCTCCTCAGCAGTTAGTTTGTTCCTACTGATAAATGTGGGTTGGAGCATTCTGTAACCACAGGTGTTCCTCTTTACCATTGTATTCTGTGTTATTATAAGGGACTAGATATGGTAATTGTTTACTGTACATTTCAAGATTTTTTATTTCCATAAAGGTTTTGCTTCATCTGTGACAACAACCAATTTCACACTTCATTCCATGTGATCTTATCTCCTAGGGTGCTGGCTAAACAACTTTATGTTCTCAGGGCTTTAAATTTCACATGTATTCAATTCCATTAGCAATCAAATGACAATTTTTTTGAAGATACATCACTTTCTGCTTTAGATTACTAGTAAAACATGAACATCTACAGAATAACCTCTTCTCAAATGCACTGCAGCCATGATTGAAATGGTGTCCTTAATTACAAAGCATTTACATTGAACCTTCTGTTTTCTAACCATACATGTGCACAGTACAAAAAAAATGATTTTTCTGTCTTTCGAGCTCATTGTGAAGTAAACACTGATTATATGCACATTAAAAGAAACTAAAAAAACAACATTTGGTAAACTGTGACTTTACCACTAAGAACAAAAAATGCTGGGTAAAGGACAAAGCTTCTAGCAGCTGTTGTGCATTTTGTGTTTCTTGAGACAATGTAATTGCATTTAGTTTGGAATCTAATTTGTTTTCTTTAACTTGCTTGATCTGAGTGAGGATAGCTCTCCCATACATGAGCTGTTGCATGCGCAGTGTAAAAAATATAACAGAAGGTATGACTTCTTAAAAATTAAGAATATATTATATTGAGCCAGAAAATCTTGTAATTAATATAATTGCAAACATTAAACACATTAGTTATTTAACCTATTCACTATTTCAAGTATACTATGTATGTAGACTTTGACAAGGTGCATTGTTGTTCTCATATATATGAAATGTACATCTTAAACATGGAATGGCTCACCAAATAATAAGGGAAAACACAGTACGATATACAATTAACTGTTATGTGTTCAACATGTCCAAAAATAACTTCCAACTACTAACATACCATTTACTGTACTTGCAGTTCAGAAATCCATTGAAGATGTCACTCAGGGATCCAATATGATGAAGATTATCCAGGATTACCACCAGTGGGAGGTCTTTGTCATTATCAGCACTGCACTGGTCTGCAAGACTGGCAAGGTACTGCCGCAATTCCTAAGATCAAACTCATGTCAAAAAAGATGTAGAACCCACAGGAACAGTTACTAACTGTATTTCACTACTCGTTATAATTTAAACTATGTTTTCCTACTTCACCTCTCTAAATAATAGCTAAATAAATTAAACTCTGGATCCTAGATAAATGTCAAATTTAATAAAAAAAACGAGGTACCCAGGAGTATATGTTCTACAAACTCTTCGTTTCACGATAGACAGTGACCTTTTTAAAACCACATAAAACTTTTACTATTTTCCAAAGTTCTTTCATGACCAGTATTTTCCTTTCAACTGCTCGACAACAACAAACAGCTCAATTTTTTTTTCTTGCTTACTTTGCTTGATTTGTGGTCCACATTAAAGGTTGCAATTGCTTCCTCAATTTTCTTCCTGCCACTTTTATTTATCACATATTCAGCTAGTCTGTTAGCCAGATATGTTTTTCCTGTGCCGCTGGGTCCAGATAATATAATCCTGTGGTGTTCCATCAGTAAATTAAAGTAACGCTGACTAATTGGTTTCGGAATGAGGGTATCAAACACAAAACTGTCTAAACTGTTTTCTTCTACACCTAAAACAACACAAAGATAAAACATAGATTTGTGAAATTCATATTGAATGTCAGGTTTGTAAAATGTTATCCTGTCCTGGTTCTATTAAAAAAAGAGTTTTAGGCATTAAACATGTGGTACTTCTAAGAAGCATATAAATAATTGCACTGTTTATGACACAGTATGTTATCATTTCATACAATGTAAATATTGTAACATATTAATGACGTTTAACATTGATTTTACCAACTACAAGGTACAAAGTGTTATGTTAGCTAAAGATCAATTAAACAGACCTAGTAACACGGGTATATTAAGCAAACACATAAACAGGTACCTTCAAACACATCTAAACTGCAAAAAAACAGGGCATAAGTAGTGACCATTACAATGTGCAATGTAAGCACATTTAGACAACATTTTAATGATAGACTTTTTTTATTCATGGCCTCTAATTATAGAGCCAAGTTATTAAAAAGAGATTATACTTTTCCTTGGCCACTGTTTATAACAAAAAGACAGAAATGTGTTTTTTTGTGCTGTATTGGTACCAGAGATGAAAATCTTTGGTGGTAACATTGGGATCTGCTCACTAAAGAGGGAGTTTGCAGTTCCATCACACTTCATGCTTCATTATGAAGTTCTAATGTCAGTGGACTTCCACTCGAAGAAGAGCTGGGATGGCTATGTACAAAACATCATCTCGCTGACTGAGCAATGCAGAATGCAGAGTCAACTCAGCCCTTCTTACAGAATAAATAACCAGGGACGATCCTTTAGAATGGTTGGAGGAACTCAGGGGAGTTGAAACCACAACTCTCTTGCAAACTCTCCCACCATTCTTCAGATAAATAAAACAAAGTCTTAAATACATGAGACATTACAAGAAAAGATAGTTGCTGTCAGGAGCTGGATGGATTAGCAAACATTAGCATAAAGAAAGAGTCAATTCACAAGATAGTGAAAGACAGAATTTGAATACAGTCTGTGACAGAGAAGAGATTTTTTTCGGTTCTAAGGTAAGTAATTCTAAAGACAGAATAAACCACATACAGTATATGGAATATCAATAGATAACTAAACAAAAGGGATGAATAAACGATCATTTGAAGCTACACACACCAATTTATAGTATTCACAAGCAGCTAAGACTTATGAGGGGAAAATGTTTGTGGTGCATTTACCTTTAAGGTTCACAGTGATTATGTTATTGTCTCCTACTAAGTAACCGCAGGGTAACATTTCAGGCACTTCTGTATTATTTCCTCTAACCAAATCACCTATACAGTAACTGGTGATTGAATCAGAGGTTAAGCCTAAATTAGCAGCAGGATCCACACGGTAAATGTACTCCTTCAGAAGACACAAGAAAAAGATCAATCATTTTCAAGGAGCTTAATTCTTCAAGGAACACACATTTTTTTTACAATACTTACAATTTTAACTACTTGTTATGTAACAAAACTGTCATAATTTAGCTAATAACTTCTCACGGAAAAAAGTACGGTATACCTTATTTGATCTTTAACCATCTACCGGAATTAGGGCACCTTTTTTTCTACCCCTCGTGTTTTGACGTTTGGTACATGATGACCTAGTACTTAACAGTACCATGGTATCAAGGTACACACTATTATTGTAACTATTTACTACATGCAATTTGTCTCATCAAAGACTGAGATTTGCTTTGTTTGTCTGTACCAAAATTCCTCAAAGCATTTCCTAAAAGGACTACAAAACAAGACAGTTTAATATAATTTATATTGGAGCACCACTTGGCAGGCCCTGGGCTATAGGTAGTCATGAAAACCACAACCATTTTAGTTTCAAATAACATGACATTTCTATTTTGCATTTAAGAGTTTAAAGTATGAACAGCAATGGTTCTTCAGAAGCCTCTTTTAAAACAAAATCAACCTGATAAATATTATGAAACCCACCTATATCTAGTTTGGTGTTTCAGGACTTCGTGAACCAGACAAAAATTTACAGGGCCAGTTTATAAATGCCTTTTTTTAAGATAAATAAACAAGCATAAATTGAGACTAGTCGTGTTGTCCTTATACATTGTTCTCTGGTCTAAGTCTGGCTTTTCAGACATGCCGTTAAAACATGGAAAGATTATTGTGACATTGGAAAAGTATTAAATATAAAGCAAGCACCTGCATTAAATGACAGAACAATTGTGGTTTGATTAAATGTAATAAAAGATACTTTATATAAAATGTGACTGTGCTGGTAATTAACAGATAAGCTATTCAACAGCAGTTAGAACATGACCCTCTTAAATATAAGCCAGTGGGAAAAGGTTAAACCTCAGCTTTACATTTCATTCAAAATATTTAATCATTTTAGTAACAGTAAACAGAAAATGATTCCAAATAATTTCTAAAGGTCCTTTAGAACATTTCACAGCTAATTCTGCATGAAACCAAACAATGAGCCTTTATTTTTTTTCGTGGAAAGACAAATGCACCCCGGGCACTGCTTCTACACAACTATACAGCTAAGTAACCACAGAAGTCTGTCAAAAAAAAGAATTGTGGCTGTGATTCTAGGTTGAGAGCGTCTTACACCTGCGCAAGCAGCGCCATTATAGTTATTTCTCTTTTATGTCTTCACAGTTTGATATTAATCCACTAAGATAATAAACACCCATTTATTAATTTCTGTTGGGTACAGAGGTTTTAAAAAGCAGGGAAGTACTGAGCTAAGTAGCTCTAATTTGTAGTATTATGCCAAGAAACTCAGCAGATAGCACCAGCAGACCTGCATTCGTTTTCACAGAAACTGTCAAAAGAATACGCTCTGAAACTTTTTATGAAATAAGTTTTAATAACAAACTGTGCATTTGTGATCATGCATCATTTGCGTTGCTCTTTATACAATAGAAACAATGTTTACCTTAAAGAGACGTTTGATAACTGCATCTAGAACATCCCATTTGGTCTTCCCACTCACTCCTATTGATCCTATTAAATATAAGTTGCTTTTTGCATCCTATAAATAGGAGAAACAAAATGATGAATTTAATATATAACTTACAGAAAATAAAACAAAATGGGGGAAGACATAGTAAATTTTAAATAAAATACCTTTGAACGCCCATATCCTTTATTAATGGAGATGACAATTTTAACACTGCGTCCTTCCTTAAGGAATGTGCCGTCCCGAATATCCTCCAATATTATATCTATAAAAACATTATTTAATGCACAGTTAAAATAAACAATTTCAATTAGTGTTCAAGTGTTCTTAAAGGCTGTTATTATATGATTATAAAAGTGTTCCTCTTACTTATTAATACGCCTATTCCATAGAATTAAAGCATAAAGGAATGCTTCAACCCTAACAAATATCTGGCTTTTTTTTTAAGGCTAAAAAAACCCACACCAGCCAATTGCTACTGAAAAAGGCAAAATAAACCAAACTGAGTAAGAAGTAAAAGAGAAAAGATTGGCAAGTCAAAATGTGTTATGAAGAACGTCCCCCAAAATATCAGCACAGAATTCTTGGGAAATTCGACTCTCAAAGCCTTTACAACAATTAGGATACATACCCGTTGAAACCGTTTCTGCAATGTTCAAGTTATTTAGAGAAAGCCCTAGCGACTGTCTTGAAGAAGAAGAGGAAGTACTGCTTGAAGATTCAGAGGAAGGCCTTGCCATTTTTCCTGGAGTGCTGGTTTCTGCCTTTAACCTATCATTCTCGGCTTTCAGTATTTCGATCTCATTCTGTAACCAAACGGACGATATCGTGATTGTGCGACATTAATCTTTACTTCCTTATAGTTTAACATATACTACTACATGAATTATCAACCCCATTTTCCCTTTCCTTTTCTTACTGAAGGAAGGAGTTCACAACTGAACTCCCTGATATCCTTTTTCAAGGAAAGACTAACTCCCATTGAGCTTCTCCAGCAAGAAGTGTTGGCCCTGCTTAATGTATAGAACAATTTCGTATAAAATCCAAACTAATTTAGCTATACTTCATTCAGGGCCGGCTCAGTCTTTTTTGCATGAGGAGCTTAATAGGGTTGGCCCTTCATAACGCATAATGATATCAGGGAATTCAACTCCCAAATTGGTAGTCATTTCACATTTCCTATCACAGCAGCATATTGGTGCTTCCGGAATCAAAGTTGTATTCTAAAATTAAACTTCTTGATAAGTGCGCTAATTAAAAATGGTCTATTATGGTATTTTTGTCATTTTACACAGCAAATAAAGTTTACTTGTTTTGTATTTGCAACCAAGTAACAAAAATGCATAGCGTTTTCAAAGACACACACACTAAAATTAATCTGTAGGCAAGTAACACCAAACAGATGTTTAAAATAAACTATAGATATCATCCAAAATGCCTGAAGGAGAAACATATCACATTTAACAGCACACTGTAGACATCTCAATCAACATGCACGCTGCTGAGGATTAAACCGAGAGGTGTTAATGAAACCGCGGTGACAGATGCCATGTCAATCACTTTCAAAAATGGAAAGATACTATTTGAAGAATAATTTACTTTCATTCATTTCCTAGGTCATCTCTGATTACATATATGATCTATAAATCTGAGCATGGGCGTAGGAACCCCTAAAAATCTGGGGGGGAAAGCATTTTCCCCCACCAGATCCCCACTTTCTCACACTATCTACCCCCTCTCCCCCCTCTCACACTTTCTTACTATCTACCCCCCTCCCTACCCTCCCTTCTCACACTATCTACCCTCTCCCTACCCCCCCTTCTCACTAGCTTCCCTCTCCCTACCCTCCCTTCTCACTAGCTACCCTCTCCCTATCGCCCCCTTCTCACTAGCTACCCTCTCCCTACCGCCCCCTTCTCATTAGCTACCCTCTCCCTACCCCCCCTTCTCACTGTCTACCCCAGGGGTGTCCAAGTTTTTTCTGCAGTGGGCCACTTCATCAGAATTGTATATGTGCGTAGGCCGCACTCATTTTTCACTGTGAGAAAATATGGCCTTTAATAAAATATGCAGATTAAAATAAAGTAAATGACACAAAACGTTTACTTTTCCTCTCACTGATTTCTGGGCCTAGAAAGTTTTGTGACTACAAATTCAGGACTCAGGATAATTAAAAATGAAATAGTTCTATTTATTCTAGGGATGCACCAAAATGAAAATTGTGGACCAAAACATTCACGGTTCACCGAAAATGACCCCCCACCTTTAAAAATAATAATAAAAACTCACATTTTTAATAAAAGTAGGTAACACACCACAATTGGACAAAAAAAATTAGCAATATGACTTGGCATGATAGGAGTGTGATTGCTAAGAGCAATCCCACTCCTATCATACCCAGGCAGCCAGTACATGCTGGTACACGGTGGCTGTAAGTGATATGCAGACCCCATACTGCTGGCAGCATCAATACACAAGGGGGGCAGCTAGCTATGTTTCAGCATGTACTGGCTGACTTGGCATGATAGGAGTGTGATTGCTAACATCAGTCACAGTCCAATCATGCCTAGGTTCCAGCACTTACACATCCATTCTATCACACACACACTCATTCATTCATATACTCATTCATTCACAGATTCATTCCCTCAATCACGCATACTCATTCAAACACCCTCCCCACCCACTTACCTGCACTGCAGCTCCTCGATGCCGCTCACAGGCTTCAGCAGAGGGCGCGGCCTCCCTCTGCGTTCTCTGGTACTGCACAGAGGAAGCAGGATGTGATGTAATGTCACGTGAACTCTGCTGGGTTCCGGTTCCTCTGTGCAGTACAGAAGACCCTCCCACAGGTAAGTAGCAGGGCTCGAGGTGCAGACCGCGTAAGATCGGTTGCCCTGGCTGCCGATCTTAAGCGGACCGCACCTCGAGGTCTCGCGGGCCGCATTTGCGGCGTTTCTATTGGGGGGGTTCCTACGGCCCTGGGGGGATTTCTTAATTATCGGTCCCCCCCGCATGAGTTACTGGGAGGGATCTGTCCCCCCCGGTTCCTACGCCCATGAATCTGAGTACATCTGGGGGGAAAAACTATTTTTCAGTGTATTTCTAATTGATACATTCAGCAAATTTAGCATTTATCGATGCCGATGCAGCTGCTAAAATGTAATCTGGAAAAGTGCTGTAAGTATATATTTTAGTACATTTCCAGGCACGCATATATAAATACTGACACACACATTACTACTTGCCAGGCAAGTTGCACTGGGTTTATTATTTCCTGGCTCGGAATTAGATTTCAAAGCAACAGTTAGAAGACGGATCTTTTTGTGCGCCTCAATTTGTAGTACCACTGACCTGCATTCGGTTCATTGCTTCCCTGATTTGGTCAAGGTGATGTGCTGAGCTAAGAGCCTCCAGGCGTATGTCTGTTAGCTTCAGCTCCTTCTCTCTCAGCTCGCCCTTTAACTGCAAGATAATTTCGGCTTCAGCCTCCGTGCATTCACATATCCTTCAGGAAAAAATAAACAAGTTATTTTGAGAGTTCACAAGTAATTTCAAGCAAGCAAATTCACATTCATCAACAGTTAGGTAGATGTCTACACTTCTGTTTTGTGAACAGTTTCACCCATACCTGAATGCATCTGATATTTTGCAGCCATTTGTGTCACAAGCATTGTGGTATTTACATCATGTGTCCAGGGAGCTAAACATGAACTATCGTGTGCATCATGACATCAGAAAGTGAAAATTTGCAATTTCCATCCGCACTTACACTTGTCAATGCTCCCAAGTAAGCAAAGGAAAATCCAAGGGGGATCATTTTTCCAATAATAGTGTTATTATTGACAGCAGGATTTGGGCAAAAAGATGTGCTGGCCTCCTAAGTGTTTGTTAACTAAAAATCCCATGATGCTCCTCTGTATCATAGTATGTGCAGTCTAACAGTTGAAAGGACACATATTGGCTGCCATGAATAAATCATTTAGTAAGGGTACAATGTGAACACTACCTAACTTCTATCTGCTTAACATCCCTCCATAAACAGAATAGAAAAATTAGCACAACAAATATATAAATTAGATATATAAATAATATTTCATCTATGGTTCAACAGTAAACTGTATTTCCACAATTGACCAAGATTGTATTTCAGAACCTACAAACTTGTTTCAAACCCCCTACGCAATATCACCTAAATTAGCCAAAATCAAATTGCTGACACTTTAGCTTTCTATGTTTCTTTACAATAACAAGCAGTGTATGTATTATGTCAGTATACATATTGGGTTGTGGATATGTAAAAATAGTCAAATTAGCTCTGTACAAACAAAAATGTTACTCTACGCACATGGCTTTACTGATGGGAAATTGGTGTTATCCAAAGAAAGTGCTATATCAACTATGTTAGTGTTGTAAAAACTTAAGTTTAATACTATTTTGCCCTGGAAAGCAAAGGTTGTATTGTATAAAAGTGCAAAATAAGATGACATTCATTACCCTACATGTCAATATCAAAACGTACTAAGCATTATAATATTATTGTACGTGCCTATTTCGTAGGATTGATATCAGTAAAGGATAATGTCATGTTTTAGTTTACAAGAGAGAATGTGATAGCTTTTGTTTGGAATCAATTGTTTCCATTGAACTTATTACTAACTAAACATTGTCTTCTTAAAGGTCAAGATTGCATTCAGTGCTTAATATTAAAATAGGATAAACAAATGCTGTGAACAGACATTAATAGTGACACACGAGAAACGCTAGGATAGGCCTAAACACACAATGGCATGGCATTCGATCATTTTATAAGTAGTGGTGTTTATAGATGTCACTTTATCTCTTTAGCCAATTAATGCATGCAAAGACCTCTGTCCGGCACACAGGTTCAATCACATGCACCACACGTTTACCGAGATCTATGCTTGTAAATCACATGGCCATTTTGCCTTTTCTTTGGTAGCCAGGTTACAGGTGACCTGAATTCACAAGAATTAAATAATATTGTTGGAAAAAATAACAATCAGTATAGAGTATGTTAAGTTGTTTGCTTAACTATTTATCATAAGATCCCAGCTGCTTTATAAAAAAATATTAGCTTTGGGATCTGGTAACTTCAATATCATTCTTTTTTGATGAAACACAATTTGTCTTGTCTGTTCAGATCTAAAATGTAAAATTGGGCACAATGTTTAACTAAGTCTTCCAAGTTCATCTTGTTCAATTATCAAAAGTGGATTTGTATGCAAGATCTGCTTTCAAGAATAATAACAATAATGAAACATATGCAAATACACAATATACTTTCAAAGTATAAGGTCCAGCCAAATTTTAAGCCACCCAAATTGTGTAGAAATAAAACATAGAAAACGTTAAAACTGCAAAAATGTATAGTGCACATATGCATGGCTAGGTAAAAATATACCCAACTCATCTGAATAATGGAATTTTATGGAACTTATCAGGGTTTTTCTTCTTGCTGTAATGTTAGCACAACGCAGTAACTTACTCTGAGCTGGACTGCGATCCTTTCATTGAGGACGATCCTGCATCATGTGAATTATGCTGTAATTTCGGTGATGATGGCACAGATGAATCAGTAAGTTCTTCAATGTCTGAATGTGAAGATGGTTTGTTTGACTTTTTCTTGCCAAAAGCTTGTTTGAAAGAACTTCGCAACTGGGAATGACACACCCACACAAAATGCATTCGTTTTTACGCAAAGAAAAATGTAATGTGAAATATAAGACAGTTACAAATTTCAAAGCTGTACTGCAATCTGATTACAAAAATTCTTTACAATACGAAAGGAAGATTTATGCAATTTCATTGACCAAATATTTTTTTTTTCCAAACTAACCAATAACTGTTATTCACACAGTTCGTATTTAGTGGTTTAGTTTGCCGCTTTATTCAAACCTTTTAAAAGTGATGTGTCTTCAATTAACATGTAGATACCAGTTCAGCTGGATGATAATGTAATGGCTATAGACACGGTAGGCTGAATGTGTTAGTAGGGATGAGAAGACATTCTACATTCAAAATGGCAATAAATGAATTATGTGGTTTATTTGTTTGCTAAAAGACTTTACTATCGCTTTTATGTACTGGGAATGGCAAAGCATATGGCTTATGAAACCACTACACCGTAGCGCTAAACTAAATATACAATCTCTACGTGAGCAGGTAGACAGAAGCATATTATCAGGGTTGCAAATGAACCAGCTTTCTGTTGCATCTTATCTCTAATTAATTTTAGTCAATTATAGTAGATTTATCTGCTTGCACACGTCTACCAGCTTTGGTTAGGGATATTGCTAATCTGTTGCAGTATGATTTGCATTTTACTCAATTCCAGTATGCCGATTGACCCCTTAAATTCACAGAGCTGAAACAATATCAACTCCTTTATTGTGGGCTGTATGTAGCCATTCCTTCAGCAAAATTAAATGCCCATGAAAAACCAATTGGTTCTACATTATTGCTTGTGAATAAGAAAGAGGCTACCTGCACATCCAATGTTATACAGCCTTCCACATTAAGAAATTGGACAAACCGTGTTAAGCCAAACAACAGTTTTCAATCTTTCAGATATTTTTAAAGTACATTTTACACTTGGATGTAAAACGTTAAACAGAATTCAAGAGCAGATGTATGTAATCCACCCATTTTTTCTGATGTAAAACTCAGGTCTTAATCGCTCCTTGATCTTGTCTTAGTTTCAAGATAGCTTTATGCCAATCTCATGCATGTCCCTAACGATATTAACAAGACTTGTGCACATGGACCAAAAACTATTCAAAGATTCAACCAAACACATTTTTCAGTTCGGACGAAATTCTGAGGGCTTTTCTGATTCGGAGCATCCTCACTCACACTCAGTATCTGTCTCCCTTCTACTTTTCCGTGTCTCTGTCTTCTTTTCCGCAGCTCCGCTTCTTGTCTTGTTCTTTGCTTCTCCTGTCTTCTTCCTTGGTCTGCTTCTCCCCGCTGTGATATCCTGACCTCTGGGAGCATTTCCACAAAAGGTTGCGTGCCGTGGCTCTGCCCTTTTGAGGAAATACTCCAAGTAGCCAAAATAATGCAGATGGATCTGCATAGAAAGAGAAGTGTTTCTGCACCTCTCGGCAAATCTGTCTGCATTATTCTGGAGGTGAGGTTGTCACCGTGGTTTATCCGAAGGCTCCGCCCTGTTACGGAAGAGCTCTGGGAGGCCAGGTTAATGAAGCAAAAAGCAGGGAGAAGCGGACCAAGAAAGAAGACAGAAGAACAAGAAGAGTCAAGACAAGCTGTGCTAAAGAAAAGAAAACAGGGTCACGGAAGCACCTGGCTCCTGGTAGGGAGACATTGAGTGAAAGTGAGCAAGAGTGAGAGAAACCAACTAAATCCAAGCAAAAATTTGGAGCTATCTGCTTTGTTTTCATTTGTTTATTTTGTTGGGCTCCCTCATTGTTTTCAGACAAATTAACAAAATTGGCTAATTTCATTAAAATAAAAATTCATATCAATCCAAATGCACAAGTCTGGTATTAGCCTCTGCTACTTCTAATAGAAGGCTGTGTCATGTCTAGCACCCTCTCGTTAAAGTAAAAACTACTCTCTCAGCAAAGTATTTAGCAAGACTGTTGATAATTAGTATCCTTCATTTTCAAGTATGCATTACCCAATTTTTCTTCTTCTTTTTCTTGGAGTCGATATCATTGGCACTGCCAATACTAGAATGACTTGTAGCACTATTGACACTAGAAACACTTTCTGAGGAGTGCTGTCTTCTTATTCGCATATCTAAGGAGGAAAAAGAGTGATCTGTGAAGTAATCAGCAACTTGCAGTTTTTTGTGATATTTCATTTACATGTTGTTTACATTTTAGATTATTTAATATAACTAAAGTACAAACTATTGCACAGATCACTATACCCTAAACTGTGATGATTCCACAGTATAGTTGGAAACCGACACATCAATTTCATTTTCCCCATCTAGGACATACTTTAATTTAAAGTTCCAGATAGGACTGCGTGTGATAAAGCTTCTAAAATAACCATGCTAGTATGAACATTGTATACACTTTTACTATATTCTTGTAAATAACAGCTTTGTATTCGAGCCTAGCATAAATAGGTTTAGGGCTGCAGGTCTGAAGGAGGCACCGATGAACAGCTCAATGGGCCAGTTGGGGAAATCAGAGAAATGCCTTTTAACAATTCCATTCATCCTATGGAGGTATGAGCCTCACTGGCACACCCATCATAGCATGCTGTATCCACACTGCATGTCCTTAAGGTGCAAAGAAATGGGATATGGCATCATAATCGGGCACTCAGCAGATGGTGGTAGGAAGGTAAAGGCCGGCTGGGATGCTGGTTTGGAACAGGGCAGCCCCAAACTTACATAAATCACTAGTATAATGGTAAATGGGAATATCCATTTAGCGTAAGTGACACTGGCTACATCACAGCAGAAAAAAAACATATACAAGATGGACCTGAAATACAAAGCAGAAGAGGAAAACGCACCTTTGTCAGAGTGGTTGGAGCCATTGAGTGCTCCTTGGATGGCAGCTTGGGCTGCAGAATTCTGGGCCTTTAACATTTCAATTGTTTCTCTCAGCTCAATTAGTTCTGATTCCTGAAAGGAAAACAAACAATGTTCTCATATTACAACTGTCTTATAGTTTCTTTCTACTTTTTGTAGTTTCTCTGTTATATCTATTCATACACACATCAAGATATCTCCATACTAGGTATGTTTATCCCTATCGAGCATGTATTGCTTCCAGAAGATGGAAATTAAGAGGTCACAAATAGGATATCTATCTGTCTATAAGAAACATTTGTTCCATTTTACAGACTATTCACTTTTGGGTGATACACTAACACGCAAATAAAGAAAAATGAAAATAATGTACAGACATAAAAGAACAATAGCTGTATCACAAACAATGAGAAGTAATGCAGTTTTATTTAGTTGAGACTGAATCCAAGCTAGATTTTCCATTTTCATTACTTCCTCGGCTATAGGTGTTTTTTGCAGGCTTTCAAACACTCACCTTTTGTTCAGCTGTCATTGTAAGGCTTTGCAGTCTTCCAGTCATATTTCCTAAGCTCTTTTCAAAAGCTGCCACCAAATGAGACTGTAAACGAGGAGAACAGAAAGCATTCAGAATATCGTCAGTGCCTCACATTTATGACATAAACCCATCACTCAACATCTGTTGAGATAAGTAACTAGCTGAATTTCATTTTCGTTATCAGAGATTGTAATCTTAAATTATATTTAATAGCAAACTGTTGATAGATTACCATTTGTGACTGTTTCTATGATAAAGTTCTGCATGGAACAGTTAAGGAGATTATTTTTCTTCACTAAGCAATTTCCTGTATTTTCTACACATAAATGTATGTTATTTGAAAAGTCTGTAAATATTTGGTGAACTAGTCTGCTATTCTTTTTTTTTATTTTTGGTGCATCCTACAACCAGCTTCATTTCCATTTTTCATTTTTATCCATTAGAACAAAAGAAACATATTTTAGGGGTCTCATGGCTTAGCATAAATTCACGTGGCATTGCAGTATATCAAAGAATATAGATATCTGCTTATAAGGCTTAGGCTCCCTGCATTGATACCCCATGAGCATCTAATACATACTAAGGAGCACACATATCTCTAGCTGGGTTGCATGGACAGACATTGATGTCCATCTAGTTTAATCCATGCCAGGAATCCTGACAAAGACAGATGTGATCATGTAAGGGAGTATACTATGCAAAAATTTCTGTTAAAAAGAAAGCAAAACTTTTCCCTTTTTTGATGGTACCATTTGTGATTTTTATTATTGGTAAACATTGCTTTGACAATGCTGTAAAGCACATAATAACCCATAATATTGGGACTTCAGGGGCATAGTTCCTTTAAAACTGCACATATAAAGAAAATGTATTTATTTGTACAACCACAGTAGAATGCATGGTGTGAAATAGAGGTTATTACATATGTTATGCACCTTGGAAGACGTGCACTTTTAATTTACCATCCATATAAAGTATCACTTGGTGCTCATGTTATTTGTACTTACATTAGCTGAAAGCTGGGATGTTAGAGTAGCAACTTTTTCTTGTGAAGCAACTAACTCTCTTCTCAGTTTCTGTATTTGCTAAAATATAACATTTTAATAAAAACCGATTATTTCACACAACTGATGACACATAGCAATTTAGTAGAAACAGCCATGCATACTTTTATGTAACAAAATAGTATTACATTTATAACTGTAAAATAAAGTTTTAAAAAAACAACGATGCTTTAATCTAAGTCCCGGTCAGGGGCGCCGAGCGGTTGCTTGTGAAGTTCTCAGCAACCGCTCGGCGCCCCTTACTCTCCGTGACTCCGTTGCGGTGCCGGCATCTCATGTTGAGCGCCGGACTATTCCGGCGCTCAACATGAAATGCCGGCACCGCGGCAGAGCGAGAAGAGGGATGCCTCCCGCTCTCACCGCAGGACTCCGGCAACAAGGTAAGGGGGGGGTGTAGTTTGAAGGGGCAGAGGGTGGGGGGTGTAGTTTGAAGGGGCAGAGGGAGGGGGGTGTAGTTACATTTATAACTGTACAGTAAAGCATATAGTTTCTTTTAGAAACGTTATGCTTTGTGTCAAGGTCCCTGGCATCCTGGCCTGTCTCACATGGTAAAGGCATGGTTGGGGCACCAGAAGATTTATTGCCAAAGTGTAAATGTAGCCATATGTAACAAAGCATAATTTCCAACTGCTCATAATGAGCAGAAATTGGGAGCAAGAGAGAAAACACCTTGCCTCAATGATTTCCTAAAAAAAATCTATAGCTCTTTCCATCATAATTTACAATGATCTATTACTGATATGGCTACTACTGTAAAGCTGTCCTAATCAATTCCTATGATCTACAGGCCTTCAGCAGCATTCTGCCGTGACTTTTTCAAGGGGACATTGATAAACATTAGACAGAGCTACTCTGCATTACATGTGCCAACTGGCTGCTCCACTGGACCTGCTCAACCTACAATGATGTCATTTCACCCAAATGACATCATTGTAGGTTGAGCAGGTCCAGTGGAGCAGCCAGTTGGCATAAACATATAAGATTATATTCAAACAAAGACTTCATCTTTTGATTTATTCTGTTTACCAATGGCGAACACAGGAACACAAGTGTTTTACGATGATACTCTTTGCTTTTAAAATGTTCCTGGCTTGGTTTTAGGAGTTTAGCAGCCACATTAATTATGACTTGTTACCAATTTTTAGCATTTTAGATGCAATCACACAAATAAAGCTAAAGTAGCACACATACTACAACAGAATCCTTAGAAGATCCCCTTACGAAAAAATTACTGCAGTTTTTTGGACATGAAAAAACTGCAATACTGCACATTTACTGCAGTTTTACTGCATTTGTACTTCACTGTACTGCAGTTTTACTGCACATTTACTGCACTTTTTTTTTTATATTGCAAACCTACAGTTGTACTTCAATGTACTGCAGCTTTATTGCATTTGTACTTCCGTACAAAAATAACTGCAGTAAAACTGCAGTACAGTGAAGTACAAATGCAGTAAAACTGCAGTAAAAGTGCAGTATTGCAGTTTTTTCCTGTCCAAAAAACTGCAGTATTACTTCAGAAAAACTGCAGTAATTTTTTCGTAAGGGACTGTGACACACCGGTTTCATACACCAGTTGCTACACAAGCAGGGCCGGCCTTAGGGGTGTGCGCCATGTTTGCAGGGGAGCCTGACCGGGACTTAGATTAAAGCATCGTTTTTTTTGGGGGGGGGGGGGGGTTAAACTTTATTTAACATCATTGATGTTAAATAAAGTTTTAAAAAAACAACGATGCTTTAATCTAAGTCCCGGTCAGGGGCGCCGAGCGGTTGCTTGTGAAGTTCTCAGCAACCGCTCGGCGCCCCTTACTCTCCGTGACTCCGTTGCAGTGCCGGCATCTCATGTTGAGCGCCGGACTATTCCGGCGCTCAACATGAAATGCCGGCACCGCGGCAGAGCGAGAAGACGGATGCCTCCCGCTCTCACCGCAGGACTCCGGCAACAAGGTAAGGGGGGGGGTGTAGTTTGAAGGGGCAGAGGGTGGGGGGTGTAGTTTGAAGGGGCAGAGGGAGGGGGGTGTAGTTTGAAGGGGCAGAGGGGGGGTGTAGTTTGAAGGGGCAGGGGGGGTGTAGTTTGAAGGGACAGAGGGGGGGTGTAGTTTGAAGGGGCAGATGGGGGGTAGTTTGAATGGGCAGGGGGGGTAGTTTGAAGGGGTAGAGGGGAGGGGCAGTTTGAGGGGGGGTAGTTTGAAGGGGCAGAGAGGGGGGGTAGTTTGAAGGGGCAGAGAGGGGGGTAGTGAGGGGGGGCGCCAGAGGAGTAGTCCGCACAGGGCGCCACAACGCCTAAGGCCGGCTCTGTACACAAGCAGTAGCATTTGACAAGGATGGTTAAACTAGTTTTGAAGATATGAAATGTCCCTCATAAAATGACTGGATGATAGACATGTGGCCATTACATGACATATTATAAAGGTAATAGCCACCAGCGAAGAAGAAATAATGTATGGACTTTCTGAATGTTAAAACAGATATGAGCAATTTTCATTTTCTGGCTGTGATACAGGCTACAGCGGAAAGGAAAAAAGGTGAGCGCCTCCTTTTGACATTTCTCTCTCAACTATCTAGAATTTGCAGACTCCAAAGATCGTGAACTTAAAATAAGGGAGATTAAGTCAAGTTTTTTTTCCTGCCAGGTGATAAGAGATATTGACAGGAGTGTAGGTGCAATGCCAGATATCAGACAGTGGTTATCATGCTTTATAGTATGTCAATTACAGCTGGATTCAGTAACATACATAAAGAAAGGAATATTTGTCCAGGTATATCAAACACAAATTTGTTACTAGTCTTTAAAATATAAATGACAAAAAGAATGTATACAAACTAATTAAGAGGCCCATAATAAAAGAAAATATTTCCATTTCATAGAATACATGAAAAACTAGGGATTGATTTGTAAAATAAATATTTTTTTATATATTTTTTCATCGTCATTTACTTACATCCCTGATTTGTTTTGAAGTTGTCTGGTGTTATATATTATACACTGTGGAATATCTTTTATGTATTATTTTATGTATTATTATCTGTAGCGCCACTTGTATTAGCTGACCCAGCTAACAAAAACTCATTAGCATTCAATGTAGAAATGCCAGCCTACTATATCTAACTAGAATCTTCTGCAACACCAGAATATTTTATATACACAGTTCTATTTACGTAAAACAATCAAATATTACAAGCTGAAGTACTTACCTCGGAATGTGCCTTCTCTTCAGCCTAAAATGTAACACACAAAACAAGTTCAAATTATTCTTAGCGCCAACTTTTTTATCTGATGTTCAACTTCTTGTGAGGCTTGGCTATTTTGCTTTTATTCTGCATTTTCATTACAGAGAGAGGCAATTATTCGTTTATCATCATCTTTGGATTCTAGGCGTCTTCTGCTAAATAACCAAGTAGCAATTCAACTGGATCTTTTTTTTAATTATCTTTCTCTGCCAGTCTTGTTATCAGCCTTCTCCAAAATAAGACAATAAACAGTATAATCTTATAACTTTTACATATCTATTTAACCATCTATATGTCATGTCTATATAAAATTGATGTATATTAGTTACTGAACCTATGTTAGCTCACCCTGATCTGGTGGGGTTATGTATACAAAAAGACGCATCATAAAGACATGGGTGTGATATCATTTGAGATTAGATCTAAAATGGGGGCACATTGTGAATAAATGTACACTGAGTAACTACAAAATAAGTTTATTTTGGGCAGGGGGGAGTAAATTAACTATGTTCTACAAAAGACTACTACAGAGCACCATTTAGTAAATAAACCCTTACATGTCAATCATCTGAATGAAGATGGCTGGCTTACACAGCACACATTCATTAAGGTCTCTGAAGAAAATAACATTCCCGTTCCTCTACTGACATCTACTGATCACTGTATCAGTATAACATCTTTTGTATGTTGCAATGTTCTGGGCAAGATCCATGCATTTAGTTAAATGTATAAATGAGACATGTTTGTGTATGCGCTAATGTATTCACATAATTAAATAAAATGGTTATATTATATATTAGAATATTGATCTTGTCTTGAAATGGTTTTCTTAGAAAATATTTTCCTTTATATACAAAAGGATAACTGGTTAACTTTGTTCATCAAAAAAAATGAGGAAACATCTGATACATTGCACTTTAACAGCTGAACATAGCTATTTAAACAAGACACCAGAAACAACACATTATCTCACACATTTTCCCCAGAAACAAATGGGCATTGAACACATATATGTCTGTCTGTCCATCTATCTATCTGCACACATACTTATTGGAAACAGGAAATAATCTATTTATCATTAAAAGACTTACTGTAGAATAAAGTGATGATGTGCTGGAAACCAGTGATAATGAAGATCCATGTACTACAAAGAAAGCATTTATACACAGTAGTGTTACAATACAAGCTTGATGTACACTGCATTACTTATTCTTTATTTCAGTGATCAAATATTTATCCATATATTCCAGGTTTTCAGACAAAAGCAAAATGAAATAGCCTCTGGTATAGGGTGACCTGATTTAATCTATAACCTTCCATGTGTAATGTATTTCAAACCAGCTCTCCCCAGTTAAATAAAAAACCTGGTCACCCTAGCCACCCTAATCCAGAGGTCTTGTCAGAAGGCATTTTAATCTTTGCTTCAGCCTCATGTATAAGGCTGACATTACCCATAAATTTAACATATAGATATAGAATGCACAACACAACAGATGGCATGGCAAATACAATTAGCCAACATTATAGAGTATGTCAACACCAGTAACTATCACGATAAGTATTTATTTTCTAATGTACATTTGTTGGAATTTATATTTCCCCAACATTTTAAATGACCAAAGAGAGACACTTTTTGTCAGGGATGTAGGAAATGCAGAGCCTTACCAATATTTCAAAAGTTCTGACATGATTTATCTTTGTCTCATTCTTTAACATCACAAGAACCTGGCATTTTAACAGGGGTGTGTAGACTTGTTATATCCACTGTATATGTATCATTAGGATATTTTAGTGCAAATATGCACCGCAGGTTATAGCCATATGAATGCGCTCCACACACTACCTTGGATGAAACCATTATAATCCTATATTTCAATGTAACTGTTGTTTGATATTACCTTCCTCCATGCTGTCCCGGAAGGAACCTGAGTGGCTGATTGCTCTTGGCCTGTCCTCAAGTGAAGTGGCACTTCCACACAGCTGGGAGTCTTCATATAACTCAAAGGAAGTGTCTTGGGCTGGAATGCTGTTCGATCTCATCATGCTCGGGCCAGGAATGTTGAACTGTGATAGGTTGGTTGGACTTACTGCAAAAGAGGTTTCAGAGAAAACACAATATGGCATTCTAATTAAGCAGTGCAAATATGTATAAAATCACAAGTACTTCAAATGTCTGCCTCCTGGTACTTAACATTAAAATGTATCTGCAATAAATATTAATGTTTCATTTTGCTTATCACTTCCTCAATAAAAATCCTCCCTGCAAAAGAAATATTTGTGAAAAGTCAATGAAAAGTCTAGTAATAGACCCCCCCCCCAACATAAATTATAGGCTGGAGTGGCACTCTTAATAGTGTGATAGGCCATTAATACGTATTAACGGAAGTTAGTTCAATACTATAACAACTATGAGAATAAGTTACTGCTTATGTAGTACTATATTGTTTTATTATATGTGCAGCTGCATAGTTCTGGATATGAATAGCAGACCAAATACATTTGCTTTTTTCTGTATACTGGATATCTGATTACGCATGACGTTATGTCTTTTTTATTTATTTATTTATTTTACAAAGACGTTTTCGTTCCCTTTTCTTACCCAAATTGGAATAATGATATTTTCCATTTGCAGAAGATGATATGCCTGACGGTGAGACCAGTGGAGACTGGCTACCTGTGTCTTGTAAACCTCCAGTTGAATGAGATCGCAACCACTCCTTGCCTTCTTCCTGACTTGTCTGCCGAGATGATGGAGTGTACCTATGACAAAAAATTACAATTATTTTTACAGCAAATATACAAGGGTGTGGACCTAATATTTTTCAGGAATGAAGGGACTGTATTTGAATCCAAAATAAAATACCCATGCATCAAAAACAGATGCAATCAATTGATATTTTAAAATCAATTATGATATTTTCAACACATATACTCAAGGAGACGCCACATTAAAAGGCAGTAAAAAAATGCATCCCTTGCCAAGGATTTAAAGGACTTCCAACTCCCAGTGATGAAGATAAAAGAAAAAGGACTACATGCTACAGTAAACAATCACAGTGCAGAGATATCAACGTTTTAGACTAACACAACAACATTTCGGACAGCCGTGACATATTGTGATAGTTAATTGGTCTTCAGTAAAAAATACAGAATATTTTCATGTTCAAGACAGAGCCGTAAAGTAGCAGACAACAATGTACTATATTAAAGCTGTAAACAAGAGACTAGGAATATACATAATATGACAACCATAGAAATTAATTAACACCAACGCAGCCATTAGGGAGTCAAGATTTGTTAGTATCAGACTGGAAAATAAAGATACGTAAGTAAGACATGAAACATAAAAGTACTAATATTTACACATTTTGTATGTTATTCTATAGTAATCTTTTGATTATAGCATCAGGTTTAGATAGTTACTTTAATGCTAAAGACAATGCTACAAATCTAAATGGACGAAGAAAGAATTATCAGTTGCAAGTTCCATACAATGGTCTGTAATGTGTGATTTGATGATAGTATTAACAAAAAGTCTGCCCAGCAGCCAAACAGACGGAGAAGGGAAATAGAGAAGAACAGAAGACAAAGCACATCCCAAGCTGTGCTAAGGCGGTAGTCATGCTCAACAATCATATACCTTAGTCCCTTTTTAGGTAGTGTATTTCGGTCAAGATGCAAACTGTTAAAGTAAAGGTAACTCCTGAGAACAAGATAAACAAACCATTGTGAGTTTTTGGTAATGACAACAGAATTAAAACCAAAATGCATTGTGAAAATTAAAAAGAATGAACAACTTTGGAAATGCTCTAAGGTGAGCTCGTTATGTTGACCTGTTCATTTACAGAGTTCTTGTTTCTCCGTTGTAATTCTACTGCTTGAGTTTCAATTAAGGTATTATCAGCCACATATATTAATAGAAAACATATTACCATGGCCAATGTTCCCTTCATTTTCCCAGTCACCTTTCTGACACCAGGAACATGTATTTCAGTTCTTGTTTTCATGTCTTAACAATGACTACATTTAGTATCCTTAGGCAGACATTAGCAGGTGATCTCTTCTCCTATTATCTGGCCTTTGGCCTCATCATAGCAAATCTTTTATCTTTAGAATTACAACCACAACCCTACCACAACCTTAACAACAGGAATCTACCTTCTTCTATTTTTATTACATATCAGAAACCTTTTCATATATTCAATCATTTTACCCATTTCCAGGGATTTTTTTTATTCAGAAAACATAAACAGAATTTATTTTCAGTTTTCTATTTTTTTAACACACGTTGTACTTAAGGTATAAATTTACCGCTCCTGGTATATGTCCGTGTCAAACAACACCCCAACATGTGTTCAGTAACATCTCCTGAGCGCAGTGATACCCCACATGCATGGGTTTGTTGGGTTATTTGCAAATTTTTACGTTACCATATTTTTATTTTTTTACTTATCTCATTGATTAGTGAGCTGGGCTCCATTGACCTTGCATGGTCGAGAGTTCTCAGGAGGGTCTATTTTCTATTGTTGATGCCATCTTGTGAATGGGGGCAACATCGTTTGCATGATGGCACTTGTCGTTGCTCTTCGGAGCAATCACAAGGCTATCGGGGTAGGGGGGTTGTGTTGCTACATGCCTCGATATCGAGGCATGTCAGCAACACCATTTATGCTTAGGAAGTGATTTCGATTGCTTCCTAAACTGTTTCAGCCTGCCGCAATCTTTGATGATCGGTGCGGCGGTGGCCATTTTTTTTGCGGGGAGGGCTTTCCTCCCCGGATCCACGGTCAGCCTCACTTGTGAGGCTTCCGTGGATGCTGCAAAGCTGGAGATCGCGGTGAAAACGGCAATGCAGCTGTTTAACAGCAGCCCTTACATGTATGGGCTTTGTCATTATCACGTTGCACTGCAAGCCAGTACATGCACGGGCTTTGTCGTTAAGGGGTTAAACAAGAGTAACTCAGCACCTGAGTACAACACAATAATAAAATAATAATGGAACACGATGAGAACAGTAGTGTATAAATACCGGGCACTAGCCTAGGCTTGTCCCAGGGCACTGCCTACCGTTACTGCTTTATATGAAGTGCCATGTAAGCAACATTTAAAATACCTCATC
Organism: Spea hammondii; assembly: GCA_029215755.1. Taxonomy (NCBI): domain Eukaryota; kingdom Metazoa; phylum Chordata; class Amphibia; order Anura; family Pelobatidae; genus Spea; species Spea hammondii. The sequence continues at coordinate 51,109,370 of JARDYJ010000004.1, read as the reverse complement.
CACATAGAGGAGATGTGATTATTATTTTTTAAATAAAATGAATGAAACAGAGAGGGAAGGTTTAATTTTATTCCTTAGAATCCCAAACTGAAGGATTCTCTGAGATGTGTGTTTATGGCCAAATGAGACTCTTTAAAAAAAAAAATATACAATATGTAGTAAGTAGGTTTACTTGTAAAGGAACATCATTTTATTATTAGTGGGGCATATATTATCAAATGATAGTTCAGTGATATGTAAAAAATTGGATGGATGGTTTTGTTGCACAAATAAGTATAATGCAGACTTTAGATCACATTCGGCTAACAATCCTGATCCACCTAAAGACACCCTGCTAGGTTCCTAACATTGTTAAAGCCAGCTAGAGATTTACATGTGCCCATCAACATCCATTAGACATTACTGCACATGATACATAAGTGAGAAAGTATGGACTTTATGACTTATCTTAGCTTAAGAAGAGGGCAGTAGATACCTTGTGAACACCATTACATAGGTTTGCAATGGGTATTGAACTCTAAATGTATTTTTGGGATATTCTATATGATCGCCATTTATCCTATAATGTTTTATTTTATGCTCAGCAGTTTGTTTGTTCATTTATTTCTTTACTTATTTATCCATTTATCAACCATTTATCAAGCCAGAGGTGCTGATGCAGAAGGTAGAGTTCTGACTGTGATGTCACCTATTATGACATCAGGTGTTGCAGGACATAACACATTCCAGCTCAGGCTTCACTCCATGGTATTTCTTGAGCAAAGCTGCATTTGCTGCATAGCGCTAGATATACCTGACTGCAAAATCAAAAACACTGCTAACTTCTGATTTAGAAAATGAGTTCCATGTATCGGAACATCATTCGTTACTTGAATTCACTCTCAGGTAAGTAATAGGGACAACTGAAAAACCAAGCACCCTCTCTGTATTGCTAGTTCCCTATGAAAAGTTAATCTACTTTTCCCTTATTGCCATCCTCAATACCCTCAACTTCTATATTATTTTTCTGGCTCCTTTTTTTCTCGTGCTTGATCTTTTTTTCTAATTTTCCTCATAATTTGCACATGAATTCTGTTTTTCCTAAGTACTTTTGCTTAATATTTATTGAAGAATCATCTGTTGTAATTTCAGTTTTATTCAATGTGTTAATTGTAATTTATTTTCCTGCAGGCCCTAATGACGAGGATATACCATCTAATATTACCCCAAGACACGTTGTCATCCCCCCATTGCGTTCAAGTTCAAGAGGTAGAAGGAGAGTAAGAACATCTGTGGACGTGGAAGCGCCAGGACAGAGGCGCCGGGAGAGGCAACGTAGTCGGTCTCCATTAAATACATCGGAGGAGCCAGGATCCTGCTGCATATGCCTTGGAGAGTATGAACAGGGGCAGCGTATAATATCTTTGTCCTGCCGCCACACATTTCACAGCCAATGCATCCTGACATGGCTGCAGGAAAACTCCACCTGCCCGCTCTGCCGACACCAGCTGCTTCCGGCAAACAGGTCAAGGATTGTGCTCCAGAGTACATCATTTAGGGCCTGATAGACACATCTGAGACACATGAGCCATGCAATCCACGTGATCATCTGACAATCTTGTCAAATGTATTTTATGTTTATGTTGTTATGTGTTGATTGCTTTTAATAAACATCTAATTATCCTATAATAAATGACTTGTAACTTATTCATTCTTTAAACTTTGCAACAGAATAAAGTGTTACACTTGCTTCATGCTGCTAAGCAACCACACAGTCAATGAATATTGTGAACCCTACACAGAACACTAATGTCATGTATTCATGTCTTTATTAACATAAAGTCTGCCCAGCAGCCAAACAGATGGAGAAGGGAAATAAAGAAGAACAGCATTCATCCTCCTTCCCAACATTCAAGAAAAATCTCAAAACTGACTTCTTCAGAGAAGCCGCGCCATCTTAGCTGCTAGAACTTCCTAGTCATTGATACAACCACCACACTACCTCTCACCCTTTCTCTGTGCCTTATGTGTGTCCTCAACCCATTCCATCAAGATTGTAAGCTTGCGAGCAGGGCTCTCTCCACCAGGGCCGGACTGGGACTGAAAAGAAGCCCTGGAAAAATTTGGAGACCAGCCCCATATAGTTTATGTCACGGTCAAGCTCTTATACCCACACGCACCCCTTATACATACCCGCGTCACACTATTCGCCATTCTTTTTATCTCATTATTTGTATTAAAATGCCAGAAAGCAAAAGTGTTAAAAGGCCCTAATAAATTAAATACATTACACATAATGGGATGAAAACATTTGCTACTGCGAACATTTTTAGATGAAAAAGTTCCATTTTATTCAGTGGAACAAAACACTGATCACATTATTCTTCACAATATTCTGGTAAGAAACTTTTATTTCTTTATTAATTCATGTAGACTATTTTTTTCCATATTTAATAAAAGCTATGATTGAGACATGTTTGGTTTTTATTTCCTTTCATTTGACAACCTACCGCCGAGTTATGCACCTCTGCCCCCAGGCTTGCCACTCTGCCCCCCTGATATGCCTTCTAACCCCCTATATGCCACTCTGCCTCCAGAAATGCCTTATACCCCCTATATGCCACTCTGTCCCATGATATGCCTTCTAACCCCCTATATGCCACTCTGCCTCCCTGATATGCCTCAACCCTCCTATATGCCCCTCTGCCCCGTGATATGCCTTTTAACCCCCTTTTGCCACTCTACCTCCAGATATGCCTTTTGACCCCCTATATTTCACTCTGCATCCAGAAATGCCTTATACCCCTATATGCCACTCTGTCCCATGATATGCCTTCTAAGCCCCTATACGCCACTCTGCCATATAGGGGGTTAAAAGGCATATCATGGGACAGAGTGGCATATAGGGGGGTATAAGGCATTTCTGGAGGCAGAGTGGCATGAAGGGGGTTAAAAGGCATATCATGGCGCACTCTGCCTCCAGAAAAGCCTTATGCCCCCTATATGCCACTCTGCCTCCCCGATATGCTTTATACCCTCCTATATGCTCCTCTGCCCCATGATATGCCTTTTAACCCCATTTATGCCACTCTGCCTCCAGATATGCCTTTTGACCCCCTATATGTCACTCTGCATCCAGAAATGCCTTATACCCCTATATGCAACTCTGACATATAGGGGGTTAAAAGGCATATCATGGGACAGAGTGGCATATAGGGGGGTATAAGGCATTTCTGGAGGCAGAGTGGCATATAGGAGGACACACTTGCATACACACACATGCCGATTTTTTTTGTTTTTAACAAATACAAAAAAATATTATACAGTACAAAAAATACATTGGTTTACTCACCTTCTACTTCTCTTGACTTCCGTCCTCTGGTAGCTGCACACTGTTCTCCTCTATGCTGACAGGATGTCACTGACCTGACATCCGGTGCTGCAGCAGTCTGAGTGCTAGGGGGCGGAGCTTTCACCCCTCACGCTGCTCCCATCACTATGCAGCCATCAGACTGCTGGGAATGTAATCTAAACGGCCGATGCGTGCTGATGCCGCCGGCCGGAGCTACTTTAACACTTTTTTTTTTTATTTATATGGTAAGCTGGATCGGCTTGCCATATAAAGTAAAAAAAAAAAGTATTAAAGCAGAGCCGGCCGGCGTCTGATGGCCGCATAGTGATGGGAGCAGCGTGAGGGGTGAAAGGTCAGTGCGAGGGGGCGGAGCTTTCACCCCTCACGCTGCTCCCATCACTAGACGGCCATCGCACACGGCTGCTGGGTGCTGATGCTGGCCGGCCGCATCAGCACCCAGCGGCCGCTTTGATTAGATTTCGGGCAGCCTGGGGGGCAATTGCCCCCCTGCCCAGCCCGCCCCTGGCTCCGAGGGAGGCCTTCAATGCCATTTGCAGCCGCTCAGCGGCTATCTTCAGGGTTAGTCTGCCGGCCGCCCAGCCCACGGACCTGCCGGCCCACCGGGAAATTTCCCGGTATCCCGGTGGGCCAGTCCGGCCCTGCTCTCCACCTAATGTGTCGGTTTGTCTTAGTCTGCCAATTCTCGTCTTGTCATACCCCTTGAATATATGTATTGTATTAACCCCTTAACGACAATTGCCGGTCCTGGCACGACACGGAAAAGCATGTGCTTTACGACAATTGACGTGCCAGGACCGGCACGTCTTTAAACGGGTGCAGAAAGCGATCTGTTTTCGCTTTCTGCACCCAAAAAACGTTGCTGAATGCCTCGACCTCGAGGCATTCAGCAACGCCGCGATCGGAACGAAGGGGCCATCTCTGGCCCCTCCACGGGGCGTCAACATCCGCCATACTTTGTATGGCGGCGGACGCCCGTTTTAAAAGCGTTTAGGAGGCGATCGACGATCGCCTCCTAAACTTAAATGGTGTCGCTGGAATGCCTCGACCAGGAGGCATCCAGCGACACCAAACACTTACCTTTCGATGGGCTGTGACCGCTCCGGAGAGCGGTCACAGCCGCAGCTGCCGATGATCTTCGCCATCAAGCAAGATGGCCGCTGCCCTGTAACAGGAACCAACAAATTTTAAAAGTTCGCTAGATGGTCCAGACCATCTAGAGAACTTTGGCTCCACTTGCAGGTTGAATACAGGTACTGCATTCACCATGCAAGTCAATGGAACCCAGCTTTCTAATCACAGTGTGATTAGTAAAAATAAATTAAAAAATAAAATAAAATTAATAATAATTAGAAAAAAAATAGTAAAAAACTAGTAAAATGTAAAAATCATTTCCCACTGATGTCACTATCAGGGGAACCTCCAAGTTGAAAAAAAATGTTACATTTTTTTTTTTAAAAATACAAAAAAAATATATATATATATAAAAAAATATATTTTTGTGAGCAAGTCCTAAAATTAGCATATTAGCTTAAAACAATTCTCGCATGGAAAGAGTTAAAATACTGGCATATTAAATGCCCGTGGGGTGTCTACTTTTAAAAAAGGTATGATTTGATGGGGTAAATTGAATTGGCCAGGTTCAACAACGTCCCAATTAACACCGGGGGAAGGATGGCCACACACCTAATTTCCAATTAGAAAAATGCACACGTACCAAATGTGGCCTTTTAGTTCCCACAAAAATGACACACCCATGCATGTGGGATATCACTGCACTCAGGAGATGTTGCTGAACACATTATGGGGTGTCGTGTGACAGCGGCATATACCAGGAGCTGTAAATTCATACATAAAGTAGGTGTGTGTGGGAAAAATACACACAAAAAAATACTACTGCAAACTTTGAAAACATGCTGGTGGTAAAATGTGTGCATGCAAAGAGTTAAAATACCAGCATTTAAAATACCCTGTGGTGTCTAGTTTTGAAAAAGATATGGTTTTGTTGGGCACACTGAAATGGCCCGGCTCAAAGATGTACCAAATAGGGCATGGGCAGTGGTTCAACATTGAAAAATGCGCATGCCCCAAATGTGGCCCTTTTGCCCCCAAACGGCCAGGCAAAATCATTCATGTGAGGTATCGCTGTACTCAGGAGATGTTGCTGAACACATATTGGGGTGTTTTGTGATAGTGACATATACGAGAACTTTTTTATTCATACCTGAAGTAAAATGTGTGTGGAAAACCAAATGCAAAAAAATGACTACCACAAAGTTTGACAAAGACTGGTGGTAGATATGGTGCATGGAAAGAGTTAAAATACTAGCATTTGAAATACCCTGGGGTGTCTAGTTTAAAAAATATATGGGTTTATTGGGCACACTGAAATGGCCCGACTCAAAGATGTACCAAATAGGGCATAGGCAGTGGATCCCCAAATGCCAAAGTTCAACATTGAAAAATGCGCATGCCCCAAATGTGGCCCTTTTGCCCCCAAACGGCCAGGCAAAATCATTCATGTGAGGTATCGCTGTACTCAGGAGATGTTGCTGAACACATATTGGGGTGTTTTGTGATAGTGACATAAACGAGAACCTTTTAATTCATACCTGAAGTAAAATGTGTGTGACAAAACAAATGCAAAAAAATGACTACCACAAAGTTTGACAAAAACTGGTGGTAGATATGGTGCATGGAAATAGTTAAAATACTAGCATTTGGAATACCCTGGGCTGTCTAGTTTTCAAAAATATATGATTTGATGGGGTAAATTGCATTGGCCGGGTTCAAAGATACCCGAAATGGCACATGGGGGGAAGAATTACCAGATTTGGAAAAAATGGCTTTGAAATAGCAAAACGCTACCTGTACTTATTGCCCCATAATGGGTAGAAAAAAGCAAAAAAACATAAAAACATTGGGTATTTCTAAACTCAGGACAAATAGTAGAATCCATTTAGCAGGTTTTTTCATTACCTTTTATAGATGAGTAAAAGATTTTTCAACTAAAAGTTAGAAACAGTCACCATATTTTATACTTTTTTTAGTAGTAAATAATATGATACAATCAAAACAATGTCATCTAAAGAAAGCCCTTCTTGTCCTGAAAAAAAACAATATCTAATGTGTGTGGGTTCAGTAAACGGGAAAGAAGAAAATTACAGCTAAACACAAGCAGCGCAGAAATGTTAAAAAGGCCATTGTCACGAAGGGTACAAAAAGTAAAATCAGCCTTTGTCACGAAGGGGTTAAGCGCTGCGTAAATTGTTGGCGCTATATAAATAAAAGATAATAATAATAATATACCTTAGTCCCTTTTTAGGTAGTGTATTTCGGACAAGATGCAAACTGTTAAAGTAAAGGTAACTCCTGAGAACAAGATAAACAAACCATTGTGAGTTTTTGGTAATGACAAAAGAATTAAAACCAAAATGCATTGTGAAAATTAAAAAGAATGAACAACTTTGGAAATGCTCTAAGGTGAGCTCGTTATGTTGACCTGTTAATTTACAGAGTTCTTATTTCTCTATTGTAATTCTACTGCTTGAGTTTCAATCAGCCACGTATATTAATAGAAAACATATTACCATGACCAATATTCCCTTCATTTTCCCAGTCACCTTTCTGACACCAGGAACATCTATTTTGGTTCTTGTTTTCATGTCTTAACAATGACTACATTCAGTGGCGTCGGCAGGGGGGGGCCAGAGGGGGCCATGGCCCCCCTACATCATGCTGTGCCCCCCGGTGTGCCCCCCCAATTGAAACGCCGTCTTTTTTTTTTTTTAATAGACCCGGAGGAGAGAGTGAGAGGCGCCGAGCGGTTGCTGAGGAATAAGTTCTCAGCAACCGTTCGGCGCCTCTCACTCTTCTCCGCGACCGCGAGGCCTCTGCCTTGTTCGCAGTGCCGGCATTTCAAGCCGAGCGCCGGTATATGTCGTCATATCCGGCGCCCAGCAGTGAAGCCGGCAGAACCAGGGATACAGAGACCTCACGATCTCACCGCTGGACAAGCCCAAGGTAAGTGAACTTCAAAGCGGGGGGTTAGAAAGTTAGGAGGGGGTTAGAGAGTCAGAAGAGGTAGATAGGAAGTGAGAAGGGGTAGATAGGGATAGATTGGGAGGGAGAGGGGGTAGATAGGATAGATTGGGAGGGAGAGGGGGTAGATAGGATAGATTGGGAGGGAGAGGGGGTAGATAGGATAGATTGGGAGGGAGAGGGGGTAGATAGGATAGATTGGGAGGGAGATGGGGTAGATGGGATAGATTGGGAGGGAGATGGGGGTAGATGGGATAGATTGGGAGGGAGAGGGGGTAGATGGGATAGATTGGGAGGGAGAGGGGGTAGATGGGATAGATTGGGAGGGAGAGGAGGGTAGATGGGATAGATTGGGAGGGAGAGGGGGTAGATGGGATAGATTGGGAGGGAGAGGGGGTAGATGGGATAGATAGGGAGGGAGATGGGGTAGATGGGATAGATAGGGAGGGAGATGGGGGTAGATGGGATAGATGTGGAGGGAGAGGGAGTAGATAGGGAGGCAGATGTGGTAGATAGGGAGGGAGAGGGGGTAGATAGGATAGATTGGGAGGGAGAGGGGGTAGATAGGATAGATTAGGAGGGAGAGGTCTTTATGGGACAAAAATGGCGTACGTTCAGCTGTTTGGGGACAAAGTTGACACAATGTGTAATTTGGGTGCTGGTCAGGTTCTATGTGGGCAATATGGACGCCAGGGTTGGCTTTGGGGTGTGTGACCAGTGATCTATGCCTGTAATTTAGGGGGTTTTATCTATACCTTTAATGCAGAGTTTATATGTAATTTCCAATTGATTTATATCTGCAAAGCTGGGTTTTGTGTCATTCTGTTCATCTGTATCGGCTATATTTCCATACATTATTAATGTTTACCTGCAAATATAGGATTTGCATGTCTTATTCAGTTGATCAATACCTGGAGTGCTGCTTCCATGTGTTGATTATTTGATCTAAACCTTCAGTGCTGAGTGTACATGTGATTTCCAGTTGATATATACCTGCAATGCTGGGTTTGTGTGTTCTGTTGGTTTATACCTGCAATGCTATGTTTCCATACATTATTTATGTATACCTGCAAATACAAGATTTTTTTAAATCTCATTCAGTTGCATGTGCTGTTTCTATGTGTTGTTTATTTGATCTATACCTGAACTACAGGGTGTAAGTAAAAAAGCGCTATGGTTTAGTGAATGAGAGGACAAAGGGGAGAGGACCTCTCAATGTAACGGTGCAGGACTGACTCTCGCGGTCTTCCCCTGATCTGCAGTCAGTGTGGGAAATATTTTTTTTTTTAGTATGGTAGCAGAAGGAGTGATTGCATGCAAGGAAGCGTTGAGCAGGGCCCAAGGAAATGCTTGGGTAGGGTCCAATTTTTTCACTATAAAATATATTGGCAGCAGGGTCTAATATTTATATATATATTTGCAGCAGGGGCAAATATTTATATATGTTTTGGCAGCAGGGGCTAATATTTATTTATATACTGGCAACTGGGTCTAATATTAATATATATTGGCTGCAGGGGCTAATATTAATATATATAGGAAGCAGGGACTAATACTATATATATATCGGCAGCAGGGTTCAATATTAATATATATCAGCAGCAGGGGCTAATATTAATATATATCGACAGCAGGGGCTAATATATATTGGCAACAGGATCTAATATTAACATATATTGGCAGCAGGGGCTAATATTAATATTTATTGGCAGCAGGGTCTAGTATTTATATTCATATTGGCAGCAGGGTCTAGTATTTCTATATATATATATATATATATATATATATATATATATATCGGCAGCAGGGGCTAATATCAATATATATCCGCAGCAGGGGTTAATATTAATATATATCGCAAGCAGGGTGTAATATTTCTATATATCGGCAGCAGGGTGTAATATTTATATATATTGTCAGCAGGGGCTAATATTAAAGAATGAGAAATAACTGCCAGTTTAGCTGTTATTTTGAAATCATATTTCAATCACGGTCTTTACTTCAAAGAGATAAGTGCATATTATGTAGTTAAAAATGCACGTCTAACGTGTGTGTATATATATATATATATACATAGTGTATATGTACCGTTTTTTTATTTGCCCCCCTACTTTGGTCCCTGGCCCCCCATGTGCCCCCCCTAAATATGAAAGCTGGAGACGCCACTGACTACATTTAGTATCCTTAGGCAGACATTAGCAGGTGATCTCTTCTCCTATTATCAGGCCTTTGGCCTCATCATAGCAAATCTTTTATCGTTATGATTACAACAAAATGTTATGCTGAATCTACCACACGGTGGTCTGGATGATTTTGTACATACCCACTCTTCCCTCATATAGATCACCCAAACCTTCTTGTGCGCCTTATGTTAGTTCACCAATAGTGATCAGCATTTCCTTTATAATCATTCTCTTAATTGTAACCAATACACCTTCATGGATCCACAGTAACCTTAAAGACCTTAAGCAAATATTAGATTGATAAAAGTTACAATCACTATGGGATGTTGAAATATAACACTACATTATTTCAGGAGACTGATCTGTGTCCGTATACCAAATATAAAAGAATAGCTGGTGAATTAGCTTATCTACCATTATTGCGTGAATAGTTGTGTCACAGTGTATATTATATCTACATGTATGTATCTCGTTCGTTCAATCTGCTGCTGGAACTAAAGTAACAGTTAAGTATACGGCTCTACTAGTGACTGGCCCACTAGGCATCTGCCCATTGTGCGGAATGGCCATTCTGGGCCTTGCGCTATATTTTCTTAAAAAGTTAAATAGCTAAGAACTTTACAACTTTACAAATAGACAACACTGCATCTTCATTTAAATCGAGATCATGATTTTACATCCAAATGAAAGGTCTAAAATTGTCTTCTATATATTGTATGCATTGCAAGATAAAGGATACTATATAGCCATACGATGGTATATATGACACCCAAATAATGATACACACTTTATTATTTCTATCAAATATTGGTAAAATAAAAAGAAGATGAGGGTATATACCCGAAAGTTCACCGGAGGACAGGATATCCCCTGCAGTGTATCTAGACCCTGCTGGGATATCCAATCACTCCGATGTGCACCTGTAACAACTACAGTAATCTGTTACAGTTTGAAATGCCTGACTGCGCGACTGGGCATTCCATGCCCAATTACCCCTGATACGATAGTCTGTGTTGTCTGCTTTACAGAAGTATATACTTTTATGGGTATTTTTGGTTTATTTGTTTAAAATTAGAGTTGCAGTCCCATCATACCTAATGCAAAAATTCTACGGCTTCGTAAAATATAATGTAGACCTTATAGTATGTTTTCTATAAGTGCTGGGAAAGTATGGAAATTCTATATAAATGAGGTATTTCTAAAATCAAGACACCTGAATTGATAAATTTGGATGGAATTTTCTACCACTTTACCTAATTTTGTGAGGATTCAGAGAGGAAAATTTCTATAATAAAAAAATTTTTTTTACTAAATTTGTCATCCAATGTAAAGCTAGAGATTTACATGTGCCCATCAACATCCATTAGACATTACTGCACATGATACATAAGTGAGAAAGTATGGACTTTATGACTTAGCTTAAGAAGAGGGCAGTAGATACCTTGTGAACACCATTACATAGGTTTGCAATGGGTATTGAACTCTAAATGTATTTTTGGGATATTCTATATGATCGCCATTTATCCTATAATGTTTTATTTTATGCTCAGCAGTTTGTTTGTTCATTTATTTCTTTACTTATTTATCCATTTATCAACCATTTATCAAGCCAGAGGTGCTGATGCAGAAGGTAGAGTTCTGACTGTGATGTCACCTATTATGACATCAGGTGTTGCAGGACATAACACATTCCAGCTCAGGCTTCACTCCATGGTATTTCTTGAGCAAAGCTGCATTTGCTGCATAGCGCTAGATATACCTGACTGCAAAATCAAAAACACTGCTAACTTCTGATTTAGAAAATGAGTTCCATGTATCGGAACATCATTCGTTACTTGAATTCACTCTCAGGTAAGTAATAGGGACAACTGAAAAACCAAGCACCCTCTCTGTATTGCTAGTTCCCTATGAAAAGTTAATCTACTTTTCCCTTATTGCCATCCTCAATACCCTCAACTTCTATATTATTTTTCTGGCTCCTTTTTTTCTCGTGCTTGATCTTTTTTTCTAATTTTCCTCATAATTTGCACATGAATTCTGTTTTTCCTAAGTACTTTTGCTTAATATTTATTGAAGAATCATCTGTTGTAATTTCAGTTTTATTCAATGTGTTAATTGTAATTTATTTTCCTGCAGGCCCTAATGACGAGGATATACCATCTAATATTACCCCAAGACACGTTGTCATCCCCCCATTGCGTTCAAGTTCAAGAGGTAGAAGGAGAGTAAGAACATCTGTGGACGTGGAAGCGCCAGGACAGAGGCGCCGGGAGAGGCAACGTAGTCGGTCTCCATTAAATACATCGGAGGAGCCAGGATCCTGCTGCATATGCCTTGGAGAGTATGAACAGGGGCAGCGTATAATATCTTTGTCCTGCCGCCACACATTTCACAGCCAATGCATCCTGACATGGCTGCAGGAAAACTCCACCTGCCCGCTCTGCCGACACCAGCTGCTTCCGGCAAACAGGTCAAGGATTGTGCTCCAGAGTACATCATTTAGGGCCTGATAGACACATCTGAGACACATGAGCCATGCAATCCACGTGATCATCTGACAATCTTGTCAAATGTATTTTATGTTTATGTTGTTATGTGTTGATTGCTTTTAATAAACATCTAATTATCCTATAATAAATGACTTGTAACTTATTCATTCTTTAAACTTTGCAACAGAATAAAGTGTTACACTTGCTTCATGCTGCTAAGCAACCACACAGTCAACGAATATTGTGAACCCTACACAGAACACTAATGTCATGTATTCATGTCTTTATTAACATAAAGTCTGCCCAGCAGCCAAACAGATGGAGAAGGGAAATAAAGAAGAACAGCATTCATCCTCCTTCCCAACATTCAAGAAAAATCTCAAAACTGACTTCTTCAGAGAAGCCGCGCCATCTTAGCTGCTAGAACTTCGTAGTCATTGATACAACCACCACACTACCTCTCACCCTTTCTCTGTGCCTTATGTGTGTCCTCAACCCATTCCATCAAGATTGTAAGCTTGCGAGCAGGGCTCTCTCCACCAGGGCCGGACTGGGACTGAAAAGAAGCCCTGGAAAAATTTGGAGACCAGCCCCATATAGTTTATGTCACGGTCAAGCTCTTATACCCACACGCACCCCTTATACATACCCGCGTCACACTATTCGCCATTCTTTTTATCTCATTATTTGTATTAAAATGCCAGAAAGCAAAAGTGTTAAAAGGCCCTAATAAATTAAATACATTACACATAATGGGATGAAAACATTTGCTACTGCGAACATTTTTAGATGAAAAAGTTCCATTTTATTCAGTGGAACAAAACACTGATCACATTATTCTTCACAATATTCTGGTAAGAAACTTTTATTTCTTTATTAATTCATGTAGACTATTTTTTTCCATATTTAATAAAAGCTATGATTGAGACATGTTTGGTTTTTATTTCCTTTCATTTGACAACCTACCGCCGAGTTATGCACCTCTGCCCCCAGGCTTGCCACTCTGCCCCCCTGATATGCCTTCTAACCCCCTATATGCCACTCTGCCTCCAGAAATGCCTTATACCCCCTATATGCCACTCTGTCCCATGATATGCCTTCTAACCCCCTATATGCCACTCTGCCTCCCTGATATGCCTCAACCCTCCTATATGCCCCTCTGCCCCGTGATATGCCTTTTAACCCCCTTTTGCCACTCTACCTCCAGATATGCCTTTTGACCCCCTATATTTCACTCTGCATCCAGAAATGCCTTATACCCCTATATGCCACTCTGTCCCATGATATGCCTTCTAAGCCCCTATACGCCACTCTGCCATATAGGGGGTTAAAAGGCATATCATGGGACAGAGTGGCATATAGGGGGGTATAAGGCATTTCTGGAGGCAGAGTGGCATGAAGGGGGTTAAAAGGCATATCATGGCGCACTCTGCCTCCAGAAAAGCCTTATGCCCCCTATATGCCACTCTGCCTCCCCGATATGCTTTATACCCTCCTATATGCTCCTCTGCCCCATGATATGCCTTTTAACCCCATTTATGCCACTCTGCCTCCAGATATGCCTTTTGACCCCCTATATGTCACTCTGCATCCAGAAATGCCTTATACCCCTATATGCAACTCTGACATATAGGGGGTTAAAAGGCATATCATGGGACAGAGTGGCATATAGGGGGGTATAAGGCATTTCTGGAGGCAGAGTGGCATATAGGAGGACACACTTGCATACACACACATGCCGATTTTTTTTGTTTTTAACAAATACAAAAAAATATTATACAGTACAAAAAATACATTGGTTTACTCACCTTCTACTTCTCTTGACTTCCGTCCTCTGGTAGCTGCACACTGTTCTCCTCTATGCTGACAGGATGTCACTGACCTGACATCCGGTGCTGCAGCAGTCTGAGTGCTAGGGGGCGGAGCTTTCACCCCTCACGCTGCTCCCATCACTATGCAGCCATCAGACTGCTGGGAATGTAATCTAAACGGCCGATGCGTGCTGATGCCGCCGGCCGGAGCTACTTTAACACTTTTTTTTTTATTTATATGGTAAGCTGGATCGGCTTGCCATATAAAGTAAAAAAAAAAAGTATTAAAGCAGAGCCGGCCGGCGTCTGATGGCCGCATAGTGATGGGAGCAGCGTGAGGGGTGAAAGGTCAGTGCGAGGGGGCGGAGCTTTCACCCCTCACGCTGCTCCCATCACTAGACGGCCATCGCACACGGCTGCTGGGTGCTGATGCTGGCCGGCCGCATCAGCACCCAGCGGCCGCTTTGATTAGATTTCGGGCAGCCTGGGGGGCAATTGCCCCCCTGCCCAGCCCGCCCCTGGCTCCGAGGGAGGCCTTCAATGCCATTTGCAGCCGCTCAGCGGCTATCTTCAGGGTTAGTCTGCCGGCCGCCCAGCCCACGGACCTGCCGGCCCACCGGGAAATTTCCCGGTATCCCGGTGGGCCAGTCCGGCCCTGCTCTCCACCTAATGTGTCGGTTTGTCTTAGTCTGCCAATTCTCGTCTTGTCATACCCCTTGAATATATGTATTGTATTAACCCCTTAACGACAATTGCCGGTCCTGGCACGACACGGAAAAGCATGTGCTTTACGACAATTGACGTGCCAGGACCGGCACGTCTTTAAACGGGTGCAGAAAGCGATCTGTTTTCGCTTTCTGCACCCAAAAAACATTGCTGAATGCCTCGACCTCGAGGCATTCAGCAACGCCGCGATCGGAACGAAGGGGCCATCTCTGGCCCCTCCACGGGGCGTCAACATCCGCCATACTTTGTATGGCGGCGGACGCCCGTTTTAAAAGCGTTTAGGAGGCGATCGACGATCGCCTCCTAAACTTAAATGGTGTCGCTGGAATGCCTCGACCAGGAGGCATCCAGCGACACCAAACACTTACCTTTCGATGGGCTGTGACCGCTCCGGAGAGCGGTCACAGCCGCAGCTGCCGATGATCTTCGCCATCAAGCAAGATGGCCGCTGCCCTGTAACAGGAACCAACAAATTTTAAAAGTTCGCTAGATGGTCCAGACCATCTAGAGAACTTTGGCTCCACTTGCAGGTTGAATACAGGTACTGCATTCACCATGCAAGTCAATGGAACCCAGCTTTCTAATCACAGTGTGATTAGTAAAAATAAATTAAAAAATAAAATAAAATTAATAATAATTAGAAAAAAAATAGTAAAAAACTAGTAAAATGTAAAAATCATTTCCCACTGATGTCACTATCAGGGGAACCTCCAAGTTGAAAAAAAATGTTACTTTTTTTTTTTTAAAAATACAAAAAAAATATATATATATATAAAAAAATATATTTTTGTGAGCAAGTCCTAAAATTAGCATATTAGCTTAAAACAATTCTCGCATGGAAAGAGTTAAAATACTGGCATATTAAATGCCCGTGGGGTGTCTACTTTTAAAAAAGGTATGATTTGATGGGGTAAATTGAATTGGCCAGGTTCAACAACGTCCCAATTAACACCGGGGGAAGGATGGCCACACACCTAATTTCCAATTAGAAAAATGCACACGTACCAAATGTGGCCTTTTAGTTCCCACAAAAATGACAAACCCATGCATGTGGGGTATCACTGCACTCAGGAGATGTTGCTGAACACATTATGGGGTGTCGTGTGACAGCGGCATATACCAGGAGCTGTAAATTCATACATAAAGTAGGTGTGTGTGGGAAAAATACACACAAAAAAATACTACTGCAAACTTTGAAAACATGCTGGTGGTAAAATGTGTGCATGCAAAGAGTTAAAATACCAGCATTTAAAATACCCTGTGGTGTCTAGTTTTGAAAAAGATATGGTTTTGTTGGGCACACTGAAATGGCCCGGCTCAAAGATGTACCAAATAGGGCATGGGCAGTGGTTCAACATTGAAAAATGCGCATGCCCCAAATGTGGCCCTTTTGCCCCCAAACGGCCAGGCAAAATCATTCATGTGAGGTATCGCTGTACTCAGGAGATGTTGCTGAACACATATTGGGGTGTTTTGTGATAGTGACATATACGAGAACTTTTTTATTCATACCTGAAGTAAAATGTGTGTGGAAAACCAAATGCAAAAAAATGACTACCACAAAGTTTGACAAAGACTGGTGGTAGATATGGTGCATGGAAAGAGTTAAAATACTAGCATTTGAAATACCCTGGGGTGTCTAGTTTAAAAAATATATGGGTTTATTGGGCACACTGAAATGGCCCGACTCAAAGATGTACCAAATAGGGCATAGGCAGTGGATCCCCAAATGCCAAAGTTCAACATTGAAAAATGCGCATGCCCCAAATGTGGCCCTTTTGCCCCCAAACGGCCAGGCAAAATCATTCATGTGAGGTATCGCTGTACTCAGGAGATGTTGCTGAACACATATTGGGGTGTTTTGTGATAGTGACATAAACGAGAACCTTTTAATTCATACCTGAAGTAAAATGTGTGTGACAAAACAAATGCAAAAAAATGACTACCACAAAGTTTGACAAAAACTGGTGGTAGATATGGTGCATGGAAATAGTTAAAATACTAGCATTTGGAATACCCTGGGCTGTCTAGTTTTCAAAAATATATGATTTGATGGGGTAAATTGCATTGGCCGGGTTCAAAGATACCCGAAATGGCACATGGGGGGAAGAATTACCAGATTTGGAAAAAATGGCTTTGAAATAGCAAAACGCTACCTGTACTTATTGCCCCATAATGGGTAGAAAAAAGCAAAAAAACATAAAAACATTGGGTATTTCTAAACTCAGGACAAATAGTAGAATCCATTTAGCAGGTTTTTTCATTACCTTTTATAGATGAGTAAAAGATTTTTCAACTAAAAGTTAGAAACAGTCACCATATTTTATACTTTTTTTAGTAGTAAATAATATGATACAATCAAAACAATGTCATCTAAAGAAAGCCCTTCTTGTCCTGAAAAAAAACAATATCTAATGTGTGTGGGTTCAGTAAACGGGAAAGAAGAAAATTACAGCTAAACACAAGCAGCGCAGAAATGTTAAAAAGGCCATTGTCACGAAGGGTACAAAAAGTAAAATCAGCCTTTGTCACGAAGGGGTTAAGCGCTGCGTAAATTGTTGGCGCTATATAAATAAAAGATAATAATAATAATATACCTTAGTCCCTTTTTAGGTAGTGTATTTCGGACAAGATGCAAACTGTTAAAGTAAAGGTAACTCCTGAGAACAAGATAAACAAACCATTGTGAGTTTTTGGTAATGACAAAAGAATTAAAACCAAAATGCATTGTGAAAATTAAAAAGAATGAACAACTTTGGAAATGCTCTAAGGTGAGCTCGTTATGTTGACCTGTTAATTTACAGAGTTCTTATTTCTCTATTGTAATTCTACTGCTTGAGTTTCAATCAGCCACGTATATTAATAGAAAACATATTACCATGACCAATATTCCCTTCATTTTCCCAGTCACCTTTCTGACACCAGGAACATCTATTTTGGTTCTTGTTTTCATGTCTTAACAATGACTACATTCAGTGGCGTCGGCAGGGGGGGGCCAGAGGGGGCCATGGCCCCCCTACATCATGCTGTGCCCCCCGGTGTGCCCCCCCAATTGAAACGCCGTCTTTTTTTTTTTTTAATAGACCCGGAGGAGAGAGTGAGAGGCGCCGAGCGGTTGCTGAGGAATAAGTTCTCAGCAACCGTTCGGCGCCTCTCACTCTTCTCCGCGACCGCGAGGCCTCTGCCTTGTTCGCAGTGCCGGCATTTCAAGCCGAGCGCCGGTATATGTCGTCATATCCGGCGCCCAGCAGTGAAGCCGGCAGAACCAGGGATACAGAGACCTCACGATCTCACCGCTGGACAAGCCCAAGGTAAGTGAACTTCAAAGCGGGGGGTTAGAAAGTTAGGAGGGGGTTAGAGAGTCAGAAGAGGTAGATAGGAAGTGAGAAGGGGTAGATAGGGATAGATTGGGAGGGAGAGGGGGTAGATAGGATAGATTGGGAGGGAGAGGGGGTAGATAGGATAGATTGGGAGGGAGAGGGGGTAGATAGGATAGATTGGGAGGGAGAGGGGGTAGATAGGATAGATTGGGAGGGAGATGGGGTAGATGGGATAGATTGGGAGGGAGATGGGGGTAGATGGGATAGATTGGGAGGGAGAGGGGGTAGATGGGATAGATTGGGAGGGAGAGGGGGTAGATGGGATAGATTGGGAGGGAGAGGAGGGTAGATGGGATAGATTGGGAGGGAGAGGGGGTAGATGGGATAGATTGGGAGGGAGAGGGGGTAGATGGGATAGATAGGGAGGCAGATGGGGGTAGATGGGATAGATAGGGAGGGAGATGGGGGTAGATGGGATAGATGTGGAGGGAGAGGGAGTAGATAGGGAGGCAGATGTGGTAGATAGGGAGGGAGAGGGGGTAGATAGGATAGATTGGGAGGGAGAGGGGGTAGATAGGATAGATTAGGAGGGAGAGGTCTTTATGGGACAAAAATGGCGTACGTTCAGCTGTTTGGGGACAAAGTTGACACAATGTGTAATTTGGGTGCTGGTCAGGTTCTATGTGGGCAATATGGATGCCAGGGTTGGCTTTGGGGTGTGTGACCAGTGATCTATGCCTGTAATTTAGGGGGTTTTATCTATACCTTTAATGCAGAGTTTATATGTAATTTCCAATTGATTTATATCTGCAAAGCTGGGTTTTGTGTCATTCTGTTCATCTGTATCGGCTATATTTCCATACATTATTAATGTTTACCTGCAAATATAGGATTTGCATGTCTTATTCAGTTGATCAATACCTGGAGTGCTGTTTCCATGTGTTGATTATTTGATCTAAACCTTCAGTGCTGAGTGTACATGTGATTTCCAGTTGATATATACCTGCAATGCTGGGTTTGTGTGTTCTGTTGGTTTATACCTGCAATGCTATGTTTCCATACATTATTTATGTATACCTGCAAATACAAGGTTTTTTTTAATCTCATTCAGTTGCATGTGCTGTTTCCATGTGTTGTTTATTTGATCTATACCTGAACTACAGGGTGTAAGTAAAAAAGCGCTATGGTTTAGTGAATGAGGGGACAAAGGGACTCTGGGGATGATTACAGGGGAGAGGACCTCTCAATGTAACGGTGCAGGACTGACTCTCGTGGTCTTCCCCTGATCTGCAGTCAGTGTGGGAAATATTTTTTTTTTTAGTATGGTAGCAGAAGGAGTGATTGCATGCAAGGAAGCGTTGAGCGGGGCCCAAGGAAATGCTTGGGTAGGGTCCAATTTTTTCACTATAAAATATATTGGCAGCAGGGTCTTATATTTATATATATATTTGCAGCAGGGGCAAATATTTATATATGTTTTGGCAGCAGGGGCTAATATTTATTTATATACTGGCAACAGGGTCTAATATTAATATATATTGGCTGCAGGGGCTAATATTAATATATATAGGAAGCAGGGACTAATACTATATATATATCGGCAGCAGGGTTCAATATTAATATATATCAGCAGCAGGGGCTAATATTAATATATATATCGACAGCAGGGGCTAATATATATTGGCAGCAGGAGCTAATATTAACATATATTGGCAGCAGGGGCTAATATTAATATTTATTGGCAGCAGGGTCTAGTATTTATATTCATATTGGCAGCAGGGTCTAGTATTTATATATATATATATATATATATATCGGCCTCAGGGGCTAATATTAATATTTATTGGCAGCAGGGTCTAGTATTTATATTCATATTGGCAGCAGGGTCTAGTATTTATATATATATCGGCAGCAGGAACTAATAATATATATTGGCTGCAGGGGCTAATTTTATATATATATTGGCTGCAGGGACTAATAATATATATTGTCAGTAGGGGCTAATATTAATATATACTGGTAGCAGGGTCAAATATTAATATATATCGGCAGCAGGGTATAATTTTTATGTATATCGGCAGCAGGGTATAATATAAGTATATATCCGCAGCAGGGGCTAATATCAATATATATCCGCAGCAGGGGTTAATATTAATATATATCAGAAGCAGGGTGTAATATTTCTATATATCGGCAGCAGGGTGTAATATTTATATATATTGTCAGCAGGGGCTAATATTAAAGAATGAGAAATAACTGCCAGTTTAGCTGTTATTTTGAAATCATATTTCAATCACGGTCTTTACTTCAAAGAGATAAGTGCATATTATGTAGTTAAAAATGCACGTCTAACGTGTGTGTGTATATATATATATATATATATATATATACATAGTGTATATGTACCGTTTTTTTATTTGCCCCCCTACTTTGGTCCCTGGCCCCCCATGTGCCCCCCCTAAATATGAAAGCTGGAGACGCCACTGACTACATTTAGTATCCTTAGGCAGACATTAGCAGGTGATCTCTTCTCCTATTATCAGGCCTTTGGCCTCATCATAGCAAATCTTTTATCGTTATGATTACAACAAAATGTTATGCTGAATCTACCACACGGTGGTCTGGATGATTTTGTACATACCCACTCTTCCCTCATATAGATCACCCAAACCTTCTTGTGCGCCTTATGTTAGTTCACCAATAGTGATCAGCATTTCCTTTATAATCATTCTCTTAATTGTAACCAATACACCTTCATGGATCAACAGTAACCTTAAAGACCTTAAGCAAATATTTGATTGATAAAAGTTACAATCACTATGGGATGTTGAAATATAACACTACATTATTTCAGGAGACTGATCTGTGTCCGTATACCAAATATAAAAGAATAGCTGGTGAATTAGCTTATCTATCATTATTGCGTGAATAGTTGTGTCACAGTGTATATTATATCTACATGTATGCCTTTTCAAATACTACAAATTGAGCCTTTTTGAGAAGTATACTGCAAACTAACATGTTTATGTAAAAATGCGTAAGCAGCCCTACACCCTGAAGAAGGAGAAACACTTCAGTCAGGATCTCATAACTTATATGAGCTCAAATGACTTGGAGTCAAAAATATGCATAATATACTTGATGACCAAGACCTGGGGCGACTAGGGATGACTATGCGGCCCTGGCACTTTAAAGCCAGCAGCCGCCAAGTGAGGTACCTGTGGCTGTGAGTATCCAGCCAGCAGCAGCAGCAGTTATGTCATTTGGCGGCAACCGGCCTTTAAGTTCCAGGGCCGCCTCGTTCGTTCAATCTGCTGCTGGAACTAAAGTAACAGTTAAGTATACGGCTCTACTAGTGACTGGCCCACTAGGCATCTGCCCATTGTGCGGAATGGCCATTCTGGGCCTTGCGCTATATTTTCTTAAAAAGTTAAATAGCTAAGAACTTTACAACTTTACAAATAGACAACACTGCATCTTCATTTAAATCGAGATCATGATTTTACATCCAAATGAAAGGTCTAAAATTGTCTTCTATATATTGTATGCATTGCAAGATAAAGGATACTATATAGCCATACGATGGTATATATGACACCCAAATAATGATACACACTTTATTATTTCTATCAAATATTGGTAAAATAAAAAGAAGATGAGGGTATATACCCGAAAGTTCACCGGAGGACAGGATATCCCCTGCAGTGTATCTAGACCCTGCTGGGATATCCAATCACTCCGATGTGCACCTGTAACAACTACAGTAATCTGTTACAGTTTGAAATGCCTGACTGCGCGACTGGGCATTCCATGCCCAATTACCCCTGATACGATAGTCTGTGTTGTCTGCTTTACAGAAGTATATACTTTTATGGGTATTTTTGGTTTATTTGTTTAAAATTAGAGTTGCAGTCCCATCATACCTAATGCAAAAATTCTACGGCTTCGTAAAATATAATGTAGACCTTATAGTATGTTTTCTATAAGTGCTGGGAAAGTATGGAAATTCTATATAAATGAGGTATTTCTAAAATCAAGACACCTGAATTGATAAATTTGGATGGAATTTTCTACCACTTTACCTAATTTTGTGAGGATTCAGAGAGGAAAATTTCTATAATAAAAAAAAATAAATCACATTTTTTCTAGTTTTTACTAAATTTGTCATCCAATGTAAAGCTAGAGATTTACATGTGCCCATCAACATCCATTAGACATTACTGCACATGATACATAAGTGAGAAAGTATGGACTTTATGACTTATCTTAGCTTAAGAAGAGGGCAGTAGATACCTTGTGAACACCATTACATAGGTTTGCAATGGGTATTGAACTCTAAATGTATTTTCGGGATATTCTATATGATCGCCATTTATCCTATAATGTTTCATTTTATGCTCAGCAGTTTGTTTGTTCATTTATTTCTTTACTTATTTATCCATTTATCAACCATTTATCAAGCCAGAGGTGCTGATGCAGAAGGTAGAGTTCTGACTGTGATGTCACCTATTATGACATCAGGTGTTGCAGGACATAACACATTCCAGCTCAGGCTTCACTCCATGGTATTTCTTGAGCAAAGCTGCATTTGCTGCATAGCGCTAGATATACCTGACTGCAAAATCAAAAACACTGCTAACTTCTGATTTAGAAAATGAGTTCCATGTATCGGAACATCATTCGTTACTTGAATTCACTCTCAGGTAAGTAATAGGGACAACTGAAAAACCAAGTACCCTCTCTGTATTGCTAGTTCCCTATGAAAAGTTAATCTACTTTTCCCTTATTGCCATCCTCAATACCCTCAACTTCTATATTATTTTTCTGGCTCCTTTTTTTCTCGTGCTTGATCTTTTTTTCTAATTTTCCTCATAATTTGCACATGAATTCTGTTTTTCCTAAGTACTTTTGCTTAATATTTATTGAAGAATCATCTGTTGTAATTTCAGTTTTATTCAATGTGTTAATTGTAATTTATTTTCCTGCAGGCCCTAATGACGAGGATATACCATCTAATATTACCCCAAGACACGTTGTCATCCCCCCATTGCGTTCAAGTTCAAGAGGTAGAAGGAGAGTAAGAACATCTGTGGACGTGGAAGCGCCAGGACAGAGGCGCCGGGAGAGGCAACGTAGTCGGTCTCCATTAAATACATCGGAGGAGCCAGGATCCTGCTGCATATGCCTTGGAGAGTATGAACAGGGGCAGCGTATAATATCTTTGTCCTGCCGCCACACATTTCACAGCCAATGCATCCTGACATGGCTGCAGGAAAACTCCACCTGCCCGCTCTGCCGACACCAGCTGCTTCCGGCAAACAGGTCAAGGATTGTGCTCCAGAGTACATCATTTAGGGCCTGATAGACACATCTGAGACACATGAGCCATGCAATCCACGTGATCATCTGACAATCTTGTCAAATGTATTTTATGTTTATGTTGTTATGTGTTGATTGCTTTTAATAAACATCTAATTATCCTATAATAAATGACTTGTAACTTATTCATTCTTTAAACTTTGCAACAGAATAAAGTGTTACACTTGCTTCATGCTGCTAAGCAACCACACAGTCAACGAATATTGTGAACCCTACACAGAACACTAATGTCATGTATTCATGTCTTTATTAACATAAAGTCTGCCCAGCAGCCAAACAGATGGAGAAGGGAAATAAAGAAGAACAGCATTCATCCTCCTTCCCAACATTCAAGAAAAATCTCAAAACTGACTTCTTCAGAGAAGCCGCGCCATCTTAGCTGCTAGAACTTCCTAGTCATTGATACAACCACCACACTACCTCTCACCCTTTCTCTGTGCCTTATGTGTGTCCTCAACCCATTCCATCAAGATTGTAAGCTTGCGAGCAGGGCTCTCTCCACCAGGGCCGGACTGGGACTGAAAAGAAGCCCTGGAAAAATTTGGAGACCAGCCCCATATAGTTTATGTCACGGTCAAGCTCTTATACCCACACGCACCCCTTATACATACCCGCGTCACACTATTCGCCATTCTTTTTATCTCATTATTTGTATTAAAATGCCAGAAAGCAAAAGTGTTAAAAGGCCCTAATAAATTAAATACATTACACATAATGGGATGAAAACATTTGCTACTGCGAACATTTTTAGATGAAAAAGTTCCATTTTATTCAGTGGAACAAAACACTGATCACATTATTCTTCACAATATTCTGGTAAGAAACTTTTATTTCTTTATTAATTCATGTAGACTATTTTTTTCCATATTTAATAAAAGCTATGATTGAGACATGTTTGGTTTTTATTTCCTTTCATTTGACAACCTACCGCCGAGTTATGCACCTCTGCCCCAGGCTTGCCACTCTGCCCCCCTGATATGCCTTCTAACCCCCTATATGCCACTCTGCCTCCAGAAATGCCTTATACCCCCTATATGCCACTCTGTCCCATGATATGCCTTCTAACCCCCTATATGCCACTCTGCCTCCCTGATATGCCTCAACCCTCCTATATGCCCCTCTGCCCCGTGATATGCCTTTTAACCCCCTTTTGCCACTCTACCTCCAGATATGCCTTTTGACCCCCTATATTTCACTCTGCATCCAGAAATGCCTTATACCCCTATATGCCACTCTGTCCCATGATATGCCTTCTAAGCCCCAATACGCCACTCTGCCATATAGGGGGTTAAAAGGCATATCATGGGACAGAGTGGCATATAGGGGGTATAAGGCATTTCTGGAGGCAGAATGGCATGAAGGGGGTTAAAAGGCATATCATGGCGCACTCTGCCTCCAGAAAAGCCTTATGCCCCCTATATGCCACTCTGCCTCCCCGATATGCTTTATACCCTCCTATATGCTCCTCTGCCCCATGATATGCCTTTTAACCCCCTTTATGCCACTCTGCCTCCAGATATGCCTTTTGACCCCCTATATGTCACTCTGCATCCAGAAATGCCTTATACCCCTATATGCAACTCTGACATATAGGGGGTTAAAAGGCATATCATGGGACAGAGTGGCATATAGGGGGGTATAAGGCATTTCTGGAGGCAGAGTGGCATATAGGAGGACACACTTGCATACACACACATGCCAATTTTTTTTGTTTTTAACAAATACAAAAAAATATTATACAGTACAAAAAATACATTGGTTTACTCACCTTCTACTTCTCTTGACTTCCATCCTCTGGTAGCTGCACACTGTTCTCCTCTATGCTGACAGGATGTCACTGACCTGACATCCGGTGCTGCAGCAGTCTGAGTGCTAGGGGGCGGAGCTTTCACCCCTCACGCTGCTCCCATCACTATGCAGCCATCAGACTGTTGGGAATGTAATCTAAACGGCCGATGCGTGCTGATGCCGCCGGCCGGAGCTACTTTAACACTTTTTTTTTTATTTATATGGTAAGCTGGACCGGCACGTCTTTAAACGGGTGCAGAAAGCGATCTGTTTTCGCTTTCTGCACCCAAAAAACGTTGCTGAATGCCTCGACCTCGAGGCATTCAGCAACGCCGCGATCGGAACGAAGGGGCCATCTCTGGCCCCTCCACGGGGCGTCAACATCCGCCATACTTTGTATGGCGGCGGACGCCCGTTTTAAAAGTTAAAAGTTGAAACTTTAATGGTGTCGCTGGAATGCCTCGACCAGGAGGCATCCAGCGACACCAAACACTTACCTTTCGATGGGCTGTGACCGCTCCGGAGAGCGGTCACAGCCGCAGCTGCCGATGATCTTCGCCATCAAGCAAGATGGCCGCTGCCCTGTAACAGGAACCAACAAATTTTAAAAGTTCGCTAGATGGTCCAGACCATCTAGAGAACTTTGGCTCCACTTGCAGGTTGAATACAGGTACTGCATTCACCATGCAAGTCAATGGAACCCAGCTTTCTAATCACAGTGTGATTAGTAAAAATAAATTAAAAAATAAAATAAAATTAATAATAATTAGAAAAAAAATAGTAAAAAACTAGTAAAATGTAAAAATCATTTCCCACTGATGTCGCTATCAGGGGAACCTCCAAGTTGAAAAAAAATGTTACATTTTTTTTTTTAAAAATACAAAAAAAATATATATATATATAAAAAAATATATTTTTGTGAGCAAGTCCTAAAATTAGCATATTAGCTTAAAACAATTCTCGCATGGAAAGAGTTAAAATACTGGCATATTAAATGCCCGTGGGGTGTCTACTTTTAAAAAAGGTATGATTTGATGGGGTAAATTGAATTGGCCAGGTTCAACAACGTCCCAATTAACACCGGGGGAAGGATGGCCACACACCTAATTTCCAATTAGAAAAATGCACACGTACCAAATGTGGCCTTTCAGTTCCCACAAAAATGACACACGCATGCATGTGGGATATCACTGAACACATTATGGGGTGTCGTGTGACAGCGGCATATACCAGGAGCTGTAAATTCATACATAAAGTAGGTGTGTGTGGGAAAAATACACACAAAAAAATACTACTGCAAACTTTGAAAACATGCTGGTGGTAAAATGTGTGCATGCAAAGAGTTAAAATACCAGCATTTAAAATACCCTGTGGTGTCTAGTTTTGAAAAAGATATGGTTTTGTTGGGCACACTGAAATGGCCCGGCTCAAAGATGTACCAAATAGGGCATGGGCAGTGGATCCCCAAATGCCAAAGTTCAACATTGAAAAATGCGCATGCCCCAAATGTGGCCCTTTTGCCCCCAAACGGCCAGGCAAAATCATTCATGTGAGGTATCGCTGTACTCAGGAGATGTTGCTGAACACATATTGGGGTGTTTTGTGATAGTGACATATACGAGAACTTTTTTATTCATACCTGAAGTAAAATGTGTGTGGAAAACCAAATGCAAAAAAATGACTACCACAAAGTTTGACAAAGACTGGTGGTAGATATGGTGCATGGAAAGAGTTAAAATACTAGCATTTGAAATACCCTGGGGTGTCTAGTTTAAAAAATATATGGGTTTATTGGGCACACTGAAATGGCCCGACTCAAAGATGTACCAAATAGGGCATAGGCAGTGGATCCCCAAATGCCAAAGTTCAACATTGAAAAATGCGCATGCCCCAAATGTGGCCCTTTTGCCCCCAAACGGCCAGGCAAAATCATTCATGTGAGGTATCGCTGTACTCAGGAGATGTTGCTGAACACATATTGGGGTGTTTTGTGATAGTGACATAAACGAGAACCTTTTAATTCATACCTGAAGTAAAATGTGTGTGACAAAACAAATGCAAAAAAATGACTACCACAAAGTTTGACAAAAACTGGTGGTAGATATGGTGCATGGAAATAGTTAAAATACTAGCATTTGGAATACCCTGGGCTGTCTAGTTTTCAAAAATATATGATTTGATGGGGTAAATTGCATTGGCCGGGTTCAAAGATACCCGAAATGGCACATGGGGGGAAGAATTACCAGATTTGGAAAAAATGGCTTTGAAATAGCAAAACGCTACCTGTACTTATTGCCCCATAATGGGTAGAAAAAAGCAAAAAAACATAAAAACATTGGGTATTTCTAAACTCAGGACAAATAGTAGAATCCATTTAGCAGGTTTTTTCATTACCTTTTATAGATGAGTAAAAGATTTTTCAACTAAAAGTTAGAAACAGTCATTTTTTTCTAAATTTTTCACCATATTTTATACTTTTTTTAGTAGTAAATAATATGATACAATCAAAACAATGTCATCTAAAGAAAGCCCTTCTTGTCCTGAAAAAAAACAATATCTAATGTGTGTGGGTTCAGTAAACGGGAAAGAAGAAAATTACAGCTAAACACAAGCAGCGCAGAAATGTTAAAAAGGCCATTGTCACGAAGGGTACAAAAAGTAAAATCAGCCTTTGTCACGAAGGGGTTAAGCGCTGCGTAAATTGTTGGCGCTATATAAATAAAAGATAATAATAATAATATACCTTAGTCCCTTTTTAGGTAGTGTATTTCGGACAAGATGCAAACTGTTAAAGTAAAGGTAACTCCTGAGAACAAGATAAACAAACCATTGTGAGTTTTTGGTAATGACAACAGAATTAAAACCAAAATGCATTGTGAAAATTAAAAAGAATGAACAACTTTGGAAATGCTCTAAGGTGAGCTCGTTATGTTGACCTGTTAATTTACAGAGTTCTTGTTTCTCTATTGTAATTCTACTGCTTGAGTTTCAATCAGCCACGTATATTAATAGAAAACATATTACCATGACCAATATTCCCTTCATTTTCCCAGTCACCTTTCTGACACCAGGAACATCTATTTTGGTTCTTGTTTTCATGTCTTAACAATGACTACATTCAGTGGCGTCGGCAGGGGGGGGCCAGAGGGGGCCATGGCCCCCCTACATCATGCTGTGCCCCCCGGTGTGCCCCCCCAATTGAAACGCCGTCTTTTTTTTTTTTTTAATAGACCCGGAGGAGAGAGTGAGAGGCGCCGAGCGGTTGCTGAGGAATAAGTTCTCAGCAACCGTTCGGCGCCTCTCACTCTTCTCCGCGACCGCGAGGCCTCTGCCTTGTTCGCAGTGCCGGCATTTCAAGCCGAGCGCCGGTATATGTCGTCATATCCGGCGCCCAGCAGTGAAGCCGGCAGAACCAGGGATACAGAGACCTCACGATCTCACCGCTGGACAAGCCCAAGGTAAGTGAACTTCAAAGCGGGGGGTTAGAAAGTTAGGAGGGGGTTAGAGAGTCAGAAGAGGTAGATAGGAAGTGAGAAGGGGTAGATAGGGATAGATTGGGAGGGAGAGGGGGTAGATAGGATAGATTGGGAGGGAGAGGGGGTAGATAGGATAGATTGGGAGGGAGAGGGGGTAGATAGGATAGATTGGGAGGGAGAGGGGGTAGATAGGATAGATTGGGAGGGAGATGGGGTAGATGGGATAGATTGGGAGGGAGATGGGGGTAGATGGGATAGATTGGGAGGGAGAGGGGGTAGATGGGATAGATTGGGAGGGAGAGGGGGTAGATGGGATAGATTGGGAGGGAGAGGAGGGTAGATGGGATAGATTGGGAGGGAGAGGGGGTAGATGGGATAGATTGGGAGGGAGAGGGGGTAGATGGGATAGATAGGGAGGGAGATGGGGGTAGATGGGATAGATAGGGAGGGAGATGGGGGTAGATGGGATAGATGTGGAGGGAGAGGGAGTAGATAGGGAGGCAGATGTGGTAGATAGGGAGGGAGAGGGGGTAGATAGGATAGATTGGGAGGGAGAGGGGGTAGATAGGATAGATTAGGAGGGAGAGGTCTTTATGGGACAAAAATGGCGTACGTTCAGCTGTTTGGGGACAAAGTTGACACAATGTGTAATTTGGGTGCTGGTCAGGTTCTATGTGGGCAATATGGACGCCAGGGTTGGCTTTGGGGTGTGTGACCAGTGATCTATGCCTGTAATTTAGGGGGTTTTATCTATACCTTTAATGCAGAGTTTATATGTAATTTCCAATTGATTTATATCTGCAAAGCTGGGTTTTGTGTCATTCTGTTCATCTGTATCGGCTATATTTCCATACATTATTAATGTTTACCTGCAAATATAGGATTTGCATGTCTTATTCAGTTGATCAATACCTGGAGTGCTGCTTCCATGTGTTGATTATTTGATCTAAACCTTCAGTGCTGAGTGTACATGTGATTTCCAGTTGATATATACCTGCAATGCTGGGTTTGTGTGTTCTGTTGGTTTATACCTGCAATGCTATGTTTCCATACATTATTTATGTATACCTGCAAATACAAGATTTTTTTAAATCTCATTCAGTTGCATGTGCTGTTTCTATGTGTTGTTTATTTGATCTATACCTGAACTACAGGGTGTAAGTAAAAAAGCGCTATGGTTTAGTGAATGAGAGGACAAAGGGGAGAGGACCTCTCAATGTAACGGTGCAGGACTGACTCTCGCGGTCTTCCCCTGATCTGCAGTCAGTGTGGGAAATATTTTTTTTTTTAGTATGGTAGCAGAAGGAGTGATTGCATGCAAGGAAGCGTTGAGCAGGGCCCAAGGAAATGCTTGGGTAGGGTCCAATTTTTTCACTATAAAATATATTGGCAGCAGGGTCTAATATTTATATATATATTTGCAGCAGGGGCAAATATTTATATATGTTTTGGCAGCAGGGGCTAATATTTATTTATATACTGGCAACTGGGTCTAATATTAATATATATTGGCTGCAGGGGCTAATATTAATATATATAGGAAGCAGGGACTAATACTATATATATATCGGCAGCAGGGTTCAATATTAATATATATCAGCAGCAGGGGCTAATATTAATATATATCGACAGCAGGGGCTAATATATATTGGCAGCAGGATCTAATATTAACATATATTGGCAGCAGGGGCTAATATTAATATTTATTGGCAGCAGGGTCTAGTATTTATATTCATATTGGCAGCAGGGACTAGTATTTCTATATATATATATATATATATATATATATCGGCAGCAGGGGCTAATATCAATATATATCCGCAGCAGGGGTTAATATTAATATATATCGCAAGCAGGGTGTAATATTTCTATATATCGGCAGCAGGGTGTAATATTTATATATATTGTCAGCAGGGGCTAATATTAAAGAATGAGAAATAACTGCCAGTTTAGCTGTTATTTTGAAATCATATTTCAATCACGGTCTTTACTTCAAAGAGATAAGTGCATATTATGTAGTTAAAAATGCACGTCTAACGTGTGTGTATATATATATATATATACATAGTGTATATGTACCGTTTTTTTATTTGCCCCCCTACTTTGGTCCCTGGCCCCCCATGTGCCCCCCCTAAATATGAAAGCTGGAGACGCCACTGACTACATTTAGTATCCTTAGGCAGACATTAGCAGGTGATCTCTTCTCCTATTATCAGGCCTTTGGCCTCATCATAGCAAATCTTTTATCGTTATGATTACAACAAAATGTTATGCTGAATCTACCACACGGTGGTCTGGATGATTTTGTACATACCCACTCTTCCCTCATATAGATCACCCAAACCTTCTTGTGCGCCTTATGTTAGTTCACCAATAGTGATCAGCATTTCCTTTATAATCATTCTCTTAATTGTAACCAATACACCTTCATGGATCAACAGTAACCTTAAAGACCTTAAGCAAATATTTGATTGATAAAAGTTACAATCACTATGGGATGTTGAAATATAACACTACATTATTTCAGGAGACTGATCTGTGTCCGTATACCAAATATAAAAGAATAGCTGGTGAATTAGCTTATCTATCATTATTGCGTGAATAGTTGTGTCACAGTGTATATTATATCTACATGTATGCCTTTTCAAATACTACAAATTGAGCCTTTTTGAGAAGTATACTGCAAACTAACATGTTTATGTAAAAGTGCGTAAACAGCCCTACACCCTGAAGAAGGAGAAACACTTCAGTCAGGATCTCATAACTTATATGAGCTCAAATGACTTGGAGTCAAAAATATGCATAATATACTTGATGACCAAGACCTGGGGCGACTAGGGATGACTATGCGGCCCTGGCACTTTAAAGCCAGCAGCCGCCAAGTGAGGTACCTGTGGCTGTGAGTATCCAGCCAGCAGCAGCAGCAGTTATGTCATTTGGCGGCAACCGGCCTTTAAGTTCCAGGGCCGCCTCGTTCGTTCAATCTGCTGCTGGAACTAAAGTAACAGTTAAGTATACGGCTCTACTAGTGACTGGCCCACTAGGCATCTGCCCATTGTGCGGAATGGCCATTCTGGGCCTTGCGCTATATTTTCTTAAAAAGTTAAATAGTTAAGAACTTTACAACTTTACAAATAGACAACACTGCATCTTCATTTAAATCGAGATCATGATTTTACATCCAAATGAAAGGTCTAAAATTGTCTTCTATATATTGTATGCATTGCAAGATAAAGGATACTATATAGCCATACGATGGTATATATGACACCCAAATAATGATACACACTTTATTATTTCTATCAAATATTGGTAAAATAAAAAGAAGATGAGGGTATATACCCGAAAGTTCACCGGAGGACAGGATATCCCCTGCAGTGTATCTAGACCCTGCTGGGATATCCAATCACTCCGATGTGCACCTGTAACAACTACAGTAATCTGTTACAGTTTGAAATGCCTGACTGCGCGACTGGGCATTCCATGCCCAATTACCCCTGATACGATAGTCTGTGTTGTCTGCTTTACAGAAGTATATACTTTTATGGGTATTTTTGGTTTATTTGTTTAAAATTAGAGTTGCAGTCCCATCATACCTAATGCAAAAATTCTACGGCTTCGTAAAATATAATGTAGACCTTATAGTATGTTTTCTATAAGTGCTGGGAAAGTATGGAAATTCTATATAAATGAGGTATTTCTAAAATCAAGACACCTGAATTGATAAATTTGGATGGAATTTTCTACCACTTTACCTAATTTTGTGAGGATTCAGAGAGGAAAATTTCTATAATAAAAAAAAATAAATCACATTTTTTCTAGTTTTTACTAAATTTGTCATCCAATGTAAAGCTAGAGATTTACATGTGCCCATCAACATCCATTAGACATTACTGCACATGATACATAAGTGAGAAAGTATGGACTTTATGACTTATCTTAGCTTAAGAAGAGGGCAGTAGATACCTTGTGAACACCATTACATAGGTTTGCAATGGGTATTGAACTCTAAATGTATTTTTGGGATATTCTATATGATCGCCATTTATCCTATAATGTTTTATTTTATGCTCAGCAGTTTGTTTGTTCATTTATTTCTTTACTTATTTATCCATTTATCAACCATTTATCAAGCCAGAGGTGCTGATGCAGAAGGTAGAGTTCTGACTGTGATGTCACCTATTATGACATCAGGTGTTGCAGGACATAACACATTCCAGCTCAGGCTTCACTCCATGGTATTTCTTGAGCAAAGCTGCATTTGCTGCATAGCGCTAGATATACCTGACTGCAAAATCAAAAACACTGCTAACTTCTGATTTAGAAAATGAGTTCCATGTATCGGAACATCATTCGTTACTTGAATTCACTCTCAGGTAAGTAATAGGGACAACTGAAAAACCAAGCACCCTCTCTGTATTGCTAGTTCCCTATGAAAAGTTAATCTACTTTTCCCTTATTGCCATCCTCAATACCCTCAACTTCTATATTATTTTTCTGGCTCCTTTTTTTCTCGTGCTTGATCTTTTTTTCTAATTTTCCTCATAATTTGCACATGAATTCTGTTTTTCCTAAGTACTTTTGCTTAATATTTATTGAAGAATCATCTGTTGTAATTTCAGTTTTATTCAATGTGTTAATTGTAATTTATTTTCCTGCAGGCCCTAATGACGAGGATATACCATCTAATATTACCCCAAGACACGTTGTCATCCCCCCATTGCGTTCAAGTTCAAGAGGTAGAAGGAGAGTAAGAACATCTGTGGACGTGGAAGCGCCAGGACAGCGGCGCCGGGAGAGGCAACGTAGTCGGTCTCCATTAAATACATCGGAGGAGCCAGGATCCTGCTGCATATGCCTTGGAGAGTATGAACAGGGGCAGCGTATAATATCTTTGTCCTGCCGCCACACATTTCACAGCCAATGCATCCTGACATGGCTGCAGGAAAACTCCACCTGCCCGCTCTGCCGACACCAGCTGCTTCCGGCAAACAGGTCAAGGATTGTGCTCCAGAGTACATCATTTAGGGCCTGATAGACACATCTGAGACACATGAGCCATGCAATCCACGTGATCATCTGACAATCTTGTCAAATGTATTTTATGTTTATGTTGTTATGTGTTGATTGCTTTTAATAAACATCTAATTATCCTATAATAAATGACTTGTAACTTATTCATTCTTTAAACTTTGCAACAGAATAAAGTGTTACACTTGCTTCATGCTGCTAAGCAACCACACAGTCAACGAATATTGTGAGCCCTACGCAGAACACTAATGTCACGAGAACTCATCACCTTGGGTGATGCCATGGCTACAGAAGCTATTTCATGAAAAGCAACTTGGCAGAACTCTCAACATTAGAGTTAGTTAGTCTCCATTAGTTTACAGAGCGTCAAGGTTCTGCAGCAGTTAATTTGTGTTACAAACCCTGGAAACCTTCAAATCTTTTAAATCAGTTTTATTCCTGATTACCAGGTAAATATTTGTTTCAATTTCTGTTCATGAAACATAAAATAAAAACAATATTAGAACATGGTAGATGAAACCCAAAATCATGGGTAGGCGGGCATTGGTAATAGGAGTCAGGCAAATCCCTTTAGATATTTGCGTGGCCAGCTTAATATTACTGCTACATCAATTGGCAAAAATATCACAGCAAATCCCCCTCTCCACGTGAAGCCCATGTTTCAGGAACCAGCCAGCGTCTGCACGCTCCAGGACCTTATCTGCGATGGAAGTATGGGAAAGTATGCTCCAGCATTACATTTTTACAATGTATGCAAAACTGCGGAGTGCTGTTATGTCTATGCCCGTTTTTCTGTGAATACTAAAATTTCACACATTGATGTAAATTACTACTGCTGCTCAAGCTATACCAGTTCAATGTTAAAACATTTTTTCTGTTCTTTTATTTTGTCATATTTAGTCAATTAATTTTAATTTAGCTGTGTTGACATAATGGAACTCAATTATTTGATCTTAATGAATAAATAATTCCATTGGTTGCTAACTTTCTACCGCAACCACTTTTTATACATAATCTCAAATTTGTCAGGCACTGCTTATAAAAAAAATGTTTAAGTATTATTGTTGTCTCAACAAGTGAATACCTGGGAAAAGGTCCGGAAAGGCCAAATATGTTTTATGTTTTACTGATTTTCTATGTTTTTTTCTTTAAAGTTTATTTAAACAGAGTAAAGCAACCCAAATATGCGCTGCTTTTAGAAAAAAAAAATTAAAAAAAAAAGAAAATATTTTGAGCACCAACAGACAGCGATACATCACATTGTACCATTATAGCATCTCATAACGTACAAGAAACCTGTTACGTTCTATTCAGCTGCACCTTATACACCAAACAGGGAAAGAAAGATTCTACAACACTATGGCAACAAACAAATTAAGAACTGGATACAGACATGATTTTTTTTTAAATTATGAAAGATGCTCAGATAAAGTCTATGCTCCTGGAATTCAAACTATGGTTGAAAATAAACAATTTTAATGGCATATATAGCTCTATACACGGCCAGACTGACCACCAAATTACGTGCATGTGGCCTCCAGTGGGATACCCGTGACGGCACGTTACGTTTTATACTTGCACAGCACGCGGCTCTGGTTATCCAGCCCATGGTTGCATACTACAGCCGCAGTATCAGAAAGTATGCAGCCCTAGCAGCTACCAGCCCAATGTAAAAAAGAAAAAGTTCACAGGCGTACAGTATGGCTCGAGAAATTGATGATATTTAAATCAATCTGCTTACCTTTCTGAAAGTGTAGACCTTACACTGCCCGTCCTCATAAGCATGCTTTGAAGTTCCTGGGTACTGGTTGTCAGGCCAGAAAGTGAACTATGGTGACTTAGTGGCAAGTCAATAGATTCTGAGCTGGTGTGGAGGCTTGTCATTGACTGGTAGCTGGGGGTGTCCTTGCTTCCAGCAGAAGAGCTGCTTAGATTAGCTGTCCATACTTGCCCACCTGAAGCAAAGGAATGAACGGATGCAGGACTGGAGGCCAAAGATTGCCCTAAACTTATAACGTCAGGTGTTAACTCGGTGGGTTTGTTGAAGAGAGGGCTGCTGCTGCCACTTTGTCCTCCAGCACTCCCCATGCTTCCTGTACCTGATGAAGGAGAATCCAAACTGCCTTGTCTGGCTAAAGAGGGGTTACTGGAACTAGACACCACAGCCGTGGACTTAACACCATCAGTACTAGCAGCAGAAGAGGCTTTGTTTCCAGCTTTTGCACCAAACAACCTTTAAGAAAATAAATCAAACATAAATAAACTATATGCACGTATGTTAATTACCCATTTGATGCCATTGTATTCTTCTAGAATTGCTGGGTCCTACCAAATAGTTTTTTAATCTATATATCTATGAATCCACTTCTTTGGACGCAGATATGTCAGGATTTCAAAACAGATTAGCAGTAACATTGCTATTTTGTTTCCAGTTTGTAGTGCAATGTTATGTTGCAACTATATATTTTGTTAATGTTTTGTAAACTAAAATAATATTGATCATAGTAATATGAAAATAATATGAAAAATACACTAAGGGTGACAACAGAATACAAACTTCTTTTTTTGACCACAAGATGGAAACAGTCACACATTCTTAAATAGAGACATATTATTATTTGATCCATGAGAATCACTGCCCTCAATACAATCTATTCTGAAAGATAAAGGTGACACAAAGTAATTAAACTAAGGGAGCATCTAGCAGGAATTAGATCAATGTGTTTATAGACCATTCTGATCTTAAAGTTTTATCAATATTCTTTTATTTACAAAGTTTAAAATACTGCCACTGCCTGTACTGATGGGAAGCAGGAGTGATCCTATAGGGACGATAATTTTTAAACCAAATGGATACAGGAGATGTAAAAAGTTAGGCAAAAAGAGTGATGCTCACTGTCCAAAAAATGATTACTGTCTAGAAACAGATTGTGCCAGCCACTCTGAATACAGGCATCTTTCCCAGATGCTTCTTTAAACGTTGTGTAAAAGCTTATTGGTACCAATC
The DNA here is from genome assembly GCA_029215755.1 of Spea hammondii. NCBI lineage: Eukaryota > Metazoa > Chordata > Amphibia > Anura > Pelobatidae > Spea > Spea hammondii. The sequence goes on along the minus strand of JARDYJ010000004.1, from coordinate 51,072,770 downwards.
AGTGCTGTTGTACTGTCATCAGCACATCAGTGGCGACTCTAGAAACAATATATAGGGGGGGCACACAAGATACCACAGTCAAACTGGGGGGGCATTAATAATTTCCACCATTAAATCATACCACTGAAAAAACACACACAGAGATATATATATATATATATATATATATATATATTGCCAAAAGTAATGTGCTATGGAATGATACTTTTGTTATTGGACAATACAATACTTGATCATTCAACATGGGAAGCCTGAATCCACAATTTAGTACGACTAATCCTTGAAATCCTTTAAACAACACAATACCTTAACTTTTCCACTAAATGATTTCAGGGCCTAATATTAGTCCCTGCTGCCAATATATATATATATAAATATATATATAAATATTAGACCCTGCTGCCGATAGCAGGTATAGATCAACACATTAACACACAAACCCAGCTTTGCATGTATAGATCAATTGAAATTCACTTGTGATCTCAGCACTGAAGGTATATATCAAACAGAATCAGACATACAAATCCTGTATTTGCAGGTATACAATAATACTATATGAAATGTAGCATTGCAGGTATAGATCAAATCAATACATGGAAACAGCATTGCAGGTATTAATCAACTGAACAAGACATACAAACCCTGTATTTGCAGGTATACAAAAATAATGTATGGAAACATAGCATAGCAGATATGGATCTACAGAAGAACACACAAACCAAGCTTTGCAGGTATAGATCAATTGGAATTCACATAAAAACACGGCATTAAAGGTATATTTAAAACCCCCTAAATTACAGGGATAGCTCACAGGTTGCACACCCCAACCACGCTGCCCACATAGAACCTGGCCAGCACCCAGATAACACACATAAAATTTGCCATCTTTGTCCCATTTACACCCTGCCTGTGCCATCCTGTTCCCCAAGGCTCAAACATCCTGCTAGTGCCATCTTTGCCCTTCCACAATTATACATCTATGATACACACAATCACATTAACTCATGCTCTCCCTCATTCAGACAGTTCATCCACATATTAACTCATGCTCTCCCTCATTCAGACAATTCATCCATTTTAAGAAACTACCCCCCTTGGAGCTTCAAATGAGGGGCTACATGTATTTCTAGGACAAAAGTTGAGTGCACAAATAATGATGGAATATGTTGCTTTGGCTTGAAAATATGTTTTTTCTAACCATAACGACATGTTCATTTGTGTCTTGCGCACTCCAGGTTTGTACTAGAAACACATGCAGCCCCTCATTTGATGCGCCAAGGGATGTCGTTTTTGCAAATGTGTACTTTTTGTGCCATAATTTAACTTCCTACGTGAGCAGTAATGCCACGTCAAGGCTTCAACCCTAATTACTGATCATTCACACGCCTTTCATATCTCCATTCACTCACAGAAGCATACGCCATTCTTTCCATACATTTCCTCACAGTAGCACAAACCATTCTTTCCCCTTACAATCCCAAAGAAATGATGGTAAAGGGAGAAGAAAAAAATCACTTTTACAGCAAAAATAAGTTTTGCAGTAAAAATGCAAGGCGCTCCAGGGATGAGATGGTTACTCACGTACCACACAGGCTAAATGGCTGATTTTAATAATATTTGCAGTTCATCAGGATTTCAAAAATTGCCTCCCTCTACCATTGGCTAAATTTAAAAAGGGAATGTGACTTTTTATAGCTATATGATCGCTGTGGTAACATTGGCTACCACAGTGATCATTTAGCTAGAATACTTAAACTTTTTTTTTGTTTTTTTTTTAAAGTTAAACTACTTTATGTTTAAATAATTTAATTTGGGGGTCTCTAAGCAATTTTGATCTTTTTTTATCTGCCTTTAGAGACCCCCAAATCATTTTTTTTACATTTTTATTTTTTTTAACGTAATATTTTTTATTCTTTTTTTACAATCTATATACCAAGGTGAGGCGATTACCTTTCCAATGGTATATGTTGGGGGTATGTAGCTGCTTAGATGCCTGAGATACAGGCATCTAAGCAGCATGCCCCCATACCTCTTTAACTGACAATTGTCAGTTGTTAATAAAGTTGCGCGGTGACGTCATCGCGTCATTGCGCGAGACGTCACCGGGCAGATCGGGTGGCCCCGGTGATGCCCTTCAGTGTGAGGGGCAGATCGCCGGGGTAGGTGGTGATGGAAGTCCACAGACCTCCATCAAGGTAAGATAGTGCTCCCCCTTGCCCCCCTGTAGCGACGCCACTGCAGCACATTATGTGTAAAGTAACAGTGCAGAGTGCCCTTTTTATAGTAATAACATCAGATTTATCTTAAAACAGCGGCAACTTTTTAATATAAATTAAAAAGATTACTTTTTACAAATATCTTACCTCCGAAATGTGGGAGAGGCGATATCAGGATATTTGGATCCCGGCTGTCTAAGTCCTTGGGTATTACAGGCACTGGCTGATGTCGGACTTGATTTGGGAGAGCTTGATAAGGAAACACTTTCTGAATCTGACACTGCTACTTTCTCCTTCTCCTTGTCTGTCTGATTAATGGTGACAGGGCTGGAACGACCAGAGCCAATCTTGGACGGTTCTCTTAGTTTGGTGCCAGAAGGACCTGCTGATTTGCTACTGACATTGGAATCAATACTACTTGTGCTGGACCTATGTCCACCTCTGCCTGGAATACCGCTAGTGCTTGACTTTGAAGGACGAGGTAAACTACGGTACTGTAGGGCAGCCTTTGTATTTGCCAGCAAGACCCCATCATCTTGATTCTGAGAGCCATCAAAACTTGTTTTTCTCCCAGCTCCTTTTCCACCAATAGCTGCTGATTTAGGCATTTTTCCCAGGGTTGCTGATCCACTTGTTATAGTTACTCCACTTCCAGTTATGTTAGAAGAACCAGCCTTCTTGAAACCAAAAGACCCAGTAGCAGTGGGCCTTGCTATTCCAGAAGGAGGTTTTTTCCCTTCATCACCACTGCTTTTACCAGCATCAGAAGGAGAGCGCTGGAGAGATCCACCTTTAAGGGGTGTTTTTACTTTCTCAGAAGCTTTCACATCATCTGTTTTACCTGTCAGCAAATACAATATCAGCATTAGAATTTCTCATAATAAAGAAAACAACATGTAAGCAATGCATGTAACTAAAAGTCCCCAACAGAACATATTTCCAGCACATAGAGTATCCTATTCATTATAACTTGATAAATAGCTGGCATTGTGATTTTAATTAATCTACATTTATCTACGTTCTGACGGAATAAATCTTTACATTGAGGCCTATAGATGGAACCAAATGAACAAGCCTGTTTAATTTTTAGAATGGAACCAAGATCATCCAATGTAATACACCCCTCACAGCTTTTTTTCTCTGTTTTTTCCTTAAACCTGTATTTGAACATTTGGTATGGAAGGTTTCACATTTTCTAGTTACTACAGTAGACTAGGGCAGTCGTACAAATAATGACACTAAATAATGGTTAAGCAAAGTTTGTTTCCTCCCCAAACGATTGTGGCATACAGATTCATGCAGCCTTTCATGGCATTGTGGTGCCAAAACTTTGTAAAAAAAACTAAGGAAAAACTATGATGATTAGGGACATCTTTTTTAAATATGTTACATATCTTGGTGTGAATTTTCCAGTTAATGTTTTGTATTACACAGAAGGGCTGGGATGAATACATATTTGAATTGACTGACTGATCATACAAATAGTGTCCAATAATTCCCACAATGGGTTGTATTTCATAGGTTTAGAGGGCTAGAAAGGTTCCAAGTCTATCAGCAGAAAATTGATGGCTTATATGGCACATGATTCAAACTGACAATGTTCCAAATGAAACAAGGTGAATGATTTGCAGGAAAGAAAATTATGAGGACAGACCTATGGATCTCAATATGAATAACTGTTAAATCAAGAGGCCATAGTCTAGAAGGCATTATTTAGGGATTGGAAATTAGACAATGGGACTTCTCTCTCTCATTTAACACCGTTCCTGGGTACTTCTACTGAAAGAAGTAAGCATCCTTCATACGTCATGCATGTGTGCTAATCAATGGAATAAGAGCTCCTACTGAAATCAATAACAGTAACAGCAATCACGTGATGTTTTTCTAGCATAGATTGGCCACAGCTACTCTCACCGATTTCAATGGGAGTGCTAATGAGCATATGAAGGTAGTATCTCTTCTGCTTACGTTCAGATACAGAAGTCTCATTTTTATTTCCAATAATGAAAGTATGCCTGCACCGATTTGTATGCAGTAACTTGAATCCATGCAAAATGGACTCCAACATGCGTTAAAAAATACAATTTTGTAGTCTATCCTTCAAGACTAGCAGGTTGCAATACTAACTTCATGAACGTAAGGTTCAGCATGACCCACAGTAAAACATGTAAGTAGAACTTAAATTAAGTAACTCTTGTCATGAGACTTTGAGAATAATTATGTTTTTTTCATCTTAACACGCAGACATGTGCCCTGCACAATGACTAAGCAATAAGAGAAAAAGAGAGGAACACAAACAGCGTAGTCTGTACACAAATTAGGCTAACACCTGGTGTTTTAAGCGAGCTGCTTCCAGATTTATGTCTTGATGACGAGGTCCCAATTTGAGCTGTCATGCCTCTCCTCCATGATCCAGTCTGAGAGATGGACATAGATTTTTGACCACCTTTTTCTGACTCTTCAGACAGCCCAGACTGATGGCCTTTCCATTTGCCACCCATGTCTGATGTAAGTTCATATTCTTCCTCTTGTTTCTTCAACTCATCAGTGCACCATGACTCAGGATCTGCCAATGAGCGCTTTTCAGAGTCTGTCTTCAACTACAATCAAAATATTTTATTTAATCAACAATATGACATGAAAAAGCAACGCAGGTGCTTCAAAATCCAGTTTTTGTAAACACTGAATTTCTCAGTAATCACACTATCATACTAATGATAATTTAAAATAATTAATTATAGTTATCTACAGTTGAGCAGAGCCTCAAAATCAGACTGATGTTTTGGGAAACATTATACACCTCCTAGTTGTAACAACAGGGCTTGTAGCCTTGTATATACTGCCTACTAGTAACTCCTTGAAATGTATGAAGTTCAATACCTAGTTAGAGAAAAAATGATTCATGTTTTATAGTTGCTCTATCTGGAAACAAATAGAAGGTTTTTGAGGCCCTAACAATACTATAAACATGAATAACATAGTAGTAATAAACATGTTCCAGGTAGGTCATGGACATACTGTACATGGGAATCACTGATTAAGCTCTACCGATTTAGTTATTCACAAGTACATCCATTAATATTCATTTTCCATTACTTCCAATGCATCTAAGATTGTTTCATTCTCTGCAGGAGCCTTGGCAGATGTAATGATATGCCTAACATCTTAACTTCCTTCTGTGTCTGCCTATATTTGCTGAAATAGAACTGCCAATTCATATGAAAATCATGCAATACCTCCCAACATTTCAAATGTCCAAAAAGGGACACTTTTGCTTTGAGGATGCGGTTGGAGATGTGGTTAGGAGCAGTTTTTTCATAAGCTTTCATTTTTTATGCCTAATGACAACTTTTCATGTAACTGAGAAATGCATTTAGAAGGGGACCCTCGTATTAATTTAGAAAATGTATAACCTTTATAAACATATTTTCTTTTGTTTTAGATGGCAGTCTAGGCCACTGGGGGCACCTATACCAGGTTCTCTCCAGAATTACTTGTATGTGAATGTCCAAGTGGGTGCCATAGTAATACATTGTCTGATGAGCTAAAAACCATAGGGAAAGTTTTATTTATTATTATTATTATTAATATTATTATTGGAGAATGCTGTTAGTTTCTGACAGCCATAAAATATGATAGGAAAAGGAAACTATTTAAGAACAAAGACATCTTGAAGACGAAAAACAAATGTCACATTACTGAGTTGAAACATGACCTGGTCATTATAGCAATTAAATGAATCAAAAAATTAAAGGGAAAAAAAACAACTATAGGTTGCTTTGATAAACACATTGAATATGTTTTTGCATTCTGTGCAAATGTTTGCATGTGCCATCCAAAGTCAAACAAATATGCTTACCTGTGCTTGACTACTCTTTCTCGGAGACACCATATTGGAACTGACAGAAGATGTTGTATTCAAATCATCTGTACTGAGATTATCAAGGGTGTCACTAAGGCCACTGCTAGCAGAGCTACTGTCATCCCAACTGGAAACAAAACGACATGTATATTACACCAATGTATATAATTTTCAGAGGATAACAAAAGTAAATTAGACATAACTTTATCATCCTTAAATATATAATGGACACATCTGACTTGCTTTATTGCACTTCAATGCATATAATAATTGTGTGACCCCTTTACATTTCTACGTGGTCCGTTTTGAAAATGCATGGGGGAATTCTGCAGAATCTACTTTCCTGCCACTGATTGGCTGCTTCAGCTGTCAGTAACAGGAATGCTCCCATAGATTTCATTGGAAGTACTGTACTACTATTGGCAGCTTACACAGCCAATCAGTGGCAAGAGACTTTGGATCATGAGAGAAGAAAGAACATATTTTATAGAATGGCTGCAAATTCTCAAACTGTTTAATTTATTTATTTTTTCATTTTTGAAGAGAGCTCAGAGTACTTTAACATGCATTCTTCTGTTGTATAAAATTTTGCATCAGTTTCCATCAGTGAAAACGACACTGAAATAATTTAATTAGCCCAAGTAACACACTTACTGTACTGCTGTGCCTGCCAACATTTTGAACGGTTGACACTTTTGGTTTAGGGAGTGTGGTCAGATACAATACTAGGGGCAAAGGCTTTACTGAGATTGAACTCTCTTAATAACTATTTATGTAACTAAGGACATAGCATTTAGAAGAACACTAGAAGAAACCATATTTTCATATTTTCACTGTTTACATTCCCATTATTGTGAATTTAAGGGCTGTAAAACACTGAAATGTATTCTGGGGTTTCGAAAAAGAAAGGACAATCAGAAAGACCTAAACAGAGGCTGCATATCCAGTTCTGGCATCAAATGCTACTTCTTCAGGATTCCTCTGTAAGAGGAGAGCAGTAATATGAAATGTAATACAACGAGATGGCTTGTAGCACAACATAAAAATAGCAAAGGTTATTTTGATATTATGTGTAAAAAATATGTTGAATACAGGTGTAAGAATTAGCGTGGGGCTGTCCGTAATCTGACAGCTCCACTGAAGCTTCAGGCTGCAAAAGATGCACCCAGTGCTCAAAGCATCACATTCAGAATTACTTAGAGCCGTTGAACGCACAGCGTATTCATAGCCCACAGTAACCACACACAGAATATCCCTGGGATTCATATTCTTCGGATGCTAATTATGAAATGACCTTGGACTTAAAAACAAGAATTCAGAAGCATCAGAGCCAGCTTTGAGGTTATAGTGTGATGATTCTGTAGATATTCTTTACACTTCAGTTATTGTTTTTAACAACCACCATTTACTGTAGAAAAAAGGCAGGGATAAAAAATGTTTTCTATGGTTAGAACTAAAAGGAATCAGATTATTCCCATGATTAAATTTATTTATTAAATCCTTTGAATAAGAAGAGCAGCACATACTGTTTCCAAACCTGCAGTAGAATTAGTGTGACAATAGAATGAACCCTTAGAAAAATGGGGATCAATGTTCAAATGCAGAAGTGACAGCTAAGAACCAACATTTTATGAATGGAAAATAATACATATGGGGATACATGCATGGAAATATGTATGTTAATTAAAGCCAGTGGTGATGGGTTAAGAGCATACTTGTGTTCAGCATTTTAACACAGACCCTCAAGCCTGGCTGATCACCTTTGTCAATGCTGTGCCGGTTTCACATACCTTGCATAGAGGCATCAAAGGGGTTCCGCTTTAAGTTGTTTTATATATATATCGATATATCCAGAAGTATATACCCAGTTCAAAAATATAACTTAATTGGAATTGATTTAAACATGCATATGCACTGTTTTTCAAAAAGGTCATGTCTGATCAACATATTGAATGTTAAAACATTTTTATAAATTGTTTTTAGCTGGATAAAATGTCTGATCTGCATTAGTGGCATATGCATGGTGAGTATATGCAATGTATCCAAGTACATTGGATCTGCTGAATCAGCCCTCCTTAGACTCAGGCTTATCCTCAAGGCCATACTAGGTAGGTAGAAACAGGTCATTTCTCAACACCATGATTCATAATGTGAACCCCAGGGTTTCTAGGTGTGGTTCAGCAGGATACTTTGAGTACATATAGACAGTCACACTTTGGTCTAATTTTCTAATTCAGTAAGCTAGAACTTAACGTACATCAAAGTGACCAAATCCGCCTGTGGATTTTTGTCCATCCAGATATTATTGGGTGGAAGGTTTCAGTATGCTAAGTCCTATATGCAATAAGCAAACCATTAATGAAATGCTTCATGATATGGGTAAACCACCTGGATACATTTCATTTAATTAGAAATTGCCTTTAAATGACTGTTTCAAAGCCACAAGCTTTCAATTATTTCAGCGTACTGCTGGAGATACGACTTGCCGAGAAAACAAAACCAGGTCTAAGAGTTTTATGACAATACCGTAAGGGCTAGTCATTTGCAGCATGTGATGTTACAAGTATATAAAATAAAATGTTTCACTATGTTTATAAATACTAAATCTGCTTCCAATTTCTTTTTTACTACAGCATGGATGTACTGCGCACATGAGAACAACAAGGTATATGAACAAATGTACTGTAGCTAAGAAAAATGCATAATGGAAATCTGAGAAATCCTGCCAAACAAGCGGGATGGCTGGCAAGGAATAAGCAAGGACAACCACACACGCATTTCCAGCGCCAAACGCCTTTTAAAAGATCAAAGTTAGGACAAACATATATAACCTTATTTCATAGCAAAACCGCTTCTTATCTGGCAAGTGTCCAAAAACACAAGCCTTGTTTTTTTAATATCAGCAGAATAATGCATTTTATTCACACAATTGAATTTCCAACCACATTTCATAGGACACTTGTGTTGAAGGTGTGTGCAGACGTAGAGAGGGGCAGGTTCAGGTGTGGAAATGGGCAGGGCTGTCCTGTGAAAATCAGGACACTTGGGAGGTATGCATTTCCTGTTACTTACTGCTGCTATCCACTCATATCCAGCAAACATTCTGAGATTCTAGAAATGAAATTGGGGAGGGCTGGACTATCGGGATGCATACAGAGACAGCCTAGGAAGAAACTTTATCGGGGTTTGCACTTTGGTTAAATTGGTTAGCTGAAACATCTGCTCACCTGCAGACTCCTACTTTGGTGGAAAAACCACAGAGACGGGGAAAATAGGGGATGAAATTAGGGATTAAAATTGTCCCCGAGTATAAATTTAGTATGGCTAGTATCTCATAGTACAGGATAACCAAGTACAAGATATGCACAATGAGCATATAAGATTTCAGTAAATATTTAATATTTGAAAACAATGAAACATGTTTACTCATTTGCAGCATGTTTAATTGTTTTATGCACTGTGATCATATTCAGAGCCTTCCAACATAATAAAATGGAACAATGAATTTATTAGCACTGCCAGACATTGTCTCCATGTGTGCCTGTAAATAATATCAGGACAATTATCACACACATCCTGAGTTTTACCCCCTTTAAAGTAGACTAAATACAAGTGAATTTAATTACATAGAAAATTGTGGAGTAATTGAAAAAGAGCAGCATTCACTTACTGACAATGTACTGTCCTGCCACACGACCAGTAACCGGCATTCATTAGCTTTATTTGCTTTCCAATGTGTACAAATGTAATTATACATTGTTACGTATAAAGACCTCACAATCGGGGCAGGCTGGCCCAAAGGACCACTGCCATCCAGGCCAGTCAAGACTCCTTCAAACGCTGCCCCCTTGTGGTGGCGGGAGCTCCGTGTGGTCCCTTTACGTGACCCTGTGGTAATAGTGCTTCGGCAAGCAGCTATAGGCATGTGAACTGTGGTGATGTGTGATTGATAGAGTGGGGTGGGATGCAGTGTGTGTTAGTATATATGTGTTTATGAGTGAGCGTACATGTTGTAACAATATGTTGTACCACGCAAGTGATTTAACCAAATTAGGGAACAGCTGCGCTCAGGAACATACATCAGTGTATTTCAGTCAGAACATCACAGCAGAAGCAGTCTTGGAAATGGAATCAATAAGGAAAATGGAAGGGTTTTCCCGCTTCTGGTTAGAAATGTTATGTGATACCCAGTCCAGCGCCACAATATGTCAACGTTACCAAGTCACTAATGAATCAACCTGGGATGAGTACAAATTGTTGCGTCTCCCTTTAATGTCTTCCTCAATTATTCCTTAGAAAAGATGTGTCACATGCTGGGGCTACTCGTACGCAGCCACTAAACACACATAATTACAATACAAACTTTGTGATGCCCATTTTGCTCAGTGTCAAAGAAAAACGTGGAGTAAAGGTCACCTTCAGCGTGCATTGTATCCAGTAAAGCACTTTGGGAAATGAGGCAGGAGATGAAACACATCGCCATTGAAAGAAAGATGTGCAATTTTCAGTGTCATTCATTTAATGCCAGTTTAGTGACAGTTTAGTTGTAAAAAAATATTTTCATTTTTATATATTCCTTTTATTTCTAATCTCAATCTTCTGAAGTTAATCTGACATTTCTTCTAAAAAAAAAACCAACAATCAAAGGTTTTCACATCTCATTTTTTTTTAATTCTATCAAATTTTGCAACACTCTCATACAGAGGAAGCAATTTCCTGCATCATCTACGCATTTCTCGGTCTCAGCAAAAAGCAAACGTTATTCATCCTTCATGCGTCTTTTGCTCTGCGATTTAGTTGTGTCCCAGGCTGTCAACATAAATGGCAAACACATTGAAAATATATCCTTTTAGACCAACGTATAAGGGCAAGTTATTCTTGTTTCAAAATATCTTATTCTTAACCTTTCAATTATATCAACATATATTAAAAGAAGGTCATTGGTGACACAATATAGCCTACAGTTTACAGATACAATTTTCAAGGGAGAATAAAAATTGGAGACTCATGTAGTTAAAGTTCTCACACAGTTACTGTGTTCATTTAAATGCCAATATCCAGGTCCAAATGAGTTAGTTTTCCATACAATCAGCATTAAAACATTATGTTTGCCTTAAACATGAAGGTCACAAAATATTTACTAGTATTTAAAAATTGCCAGGACAATAGCAGCCTGGATTATTTATTTTTAGAGGTATGATATCCCAGTCCATCTCCTTCCAGCCATGGGCTCCAGACCAGACTTTGCTATTCCTTTAAAAAAGTGAACTAAATGTAGCTACAAAGGAAGAATGCATATCACCTATGCCGTTATTACATTTTTAGAAAAGATACTGCAATCTATGAACACATTATCTCTATTGGAAGATCATGCCACTTTCTATATATATAAAACATTGAAATTAGGAAGCATATTTTTATTTGAATGCTTTAAAATGATACACAGGATGCAATTGTATGGCAATAGTAACCAAAAACATAACTATGCTTAACTGTCCATGTGATTTCTAGGGAATTCTGTATGGGAAACCATTGCTGAAGTTTGTACTAATACTGTGATAAGATTGCATTAAGATGAGATAGGGAAACTTCTGGTATTAATTGTAAAATCTGGAAGAGTTTGAAACAAACATACTTTATTTGAGTTTGACTACAAAACAACAATATTGTTGCAGATTAGACAATTTGTTTTGTTTTACTGCAGCTACATCTATCTAGATGGCAGCTATGACACAAAAGGTTAGCTCTATCCTAACATACCACCACTAACACACACACACATGTATATAGGCCAGTTATTTATGACATATACTCACAAAAAAGCAAACCACTAAAAAACTTGGACACTGCTTCAAACATGAAGACTCACTTATGGGAAGGTTTCCAGATATAAGAGATGCTTAGATTGGATTGTTGGGAAATCCTTTATTGTGGTCTGGCGTCTATCCTATTTTAGCTTAGGTTAAAAACACAGAGAACAGAAGGAATCATTTTAATCTTACTCTGTGGGATCTACATGGGCGTAATGAAAATATGAAAACTGAAGCTAATATTTGGCTAAATGGTAACACTGATAGGGTTACCGCTATATTCAGTCTCCTAGCTATCAATTAGTTTTGATGCAACGGGCTCTGTGATCATACTTAGCCCCAAAATACATAAGAGTGCTATAATGTCTCTTGGAAACCTGATTCCACGGGCCAGTCTGTTTCCCACCACTATAAACTTACAGAACATGGAGAGACTGGAAAACCGCTAGCTCAAAACTATCTGTAGATTTCAAACCAATTACACAAATACAACGTTCATAGTTCCACTAAACATTTTTTGATTACAGGTTTCTCTGCAGGAAAGTGACACATTTCCAGCAACGGCTCAGTAAACCATATATTTAATATCTATATTGAAAAACGTATATTCAGGATTACAGGTTTTATGTGTAATTACTGCCTAATTTCAAATTATGTTATAGGAAATCTTCAATGAAAAAGTATTTCTTTGCAGTTCTGCAATCAAAGTAAATGAAGACAGAATAGTTTTTACATGGGATTTCCAATAGTCTCTTTCAGCAGAAGGTTCTCAATGGATATATTTCACTGTACAAACTAGAAGGCCTGCCAGCCCTCATAAAAAGCAAATAAACTTAGAAAAGCCACCTCTTCCGAGAACCATACAACCTTTCCTCATAACACTCTAAGCCAGCATCCTATCTAAGCCATCTAAACGACCAACAACCTCGACAGCTCATCCTGACTCGACCAACTCATTCTCATCCAAGAAGTCCTCTCCTGCTGCTTCACTTCCCCCACAACCGACTAGATTGTAAGCTCGCAAGAGTAGGGCCCTCTTTTCCTTTTGTACCAGTTTGTTATTGTTTGTCATTTTAAAATCATCCCATCGACTGTAAAGCTCTATGGAATCTGCTGGCGCTGTACAAAAAATGTAATGTAATGAGAAAACAAATACAAATAACAGATGGCTGACAGCCAGACATCTTGTAGCCACAGGAAAAATCTACAGGTATCACAATCTGTCTTACCTACATGACAGGTATTTCAATTCCTTATGTTACAAATAAGAAACAAAGACGGCAAAGCATGACAAAAATTCCTGCAAGAAGGGGAAAGGGAGACGAGACAACAGAGACGAGACACTAAAAAATTCATTTTTAGTGAATAAATCCCACCGAGTCATTTATATTCCCACCAGCTTGAATAAATCATTACAGTTTATTACATAGGATGCTGATACTTTCTATTAGTCGATAAATACCAATTCCATGGAGAGCCAGAACTAACTTTTTGGAAGAATATTTGTGCCTGGACCAGTCAAACCCAGCAACTGATATTCTGACATTTTTAGTTGTATACATTCTGTTTAATGCATGCTGACAGCAAATTAATTTATCTTACAATAATTGAACAAATGTGTGCAGTATGCACCGATATCTGGAAAAGAGTAACAAGATTTCATTTTTATTGAATCCAGAACTGGTTTTATTAGACAGACAACTGTATGTTACGTATTAACTGATATGTTTCTATCTTTAATTGAGCAACTATAAACTTTTTTGTGGCTCCAAAACAAATCGCAAGATAGAGCTGCAGGATTCCAGTTTCCACGGTACTGCCAATCGCAACTGTGCCAAGTTTTATTTGCATAATGAAAAAGTGAGTACTGATGAGTGTTACAAATTAATAAGCCATTTTTTTTCTTTCTTTTCTTAAACTAATCATAACCAAATGATACTATGAGTCTCACCTGTCTGCATCCACTGTGACATCATGCACGCCTCTATGGATGACATCCCGAGAATTGACAAGGTCGGGGATTCGGTTAAGACTTCTGGTGTACAGGTTTAGACCGCCATCTGTCATATACCTTCATGCAAATGGAAAAAGTAGTGTCATTAATAATGATTATAGGGCAATTAATAAGATATCCAGCCGTATAGAACATTTGAAGACCAATGGTGAAGACTAACTTTAATTTGGCTCTGAGCATTCTTCTCAGTCACAGATTGCCAGCCCTTTCTATCTGTTCTTTACACTGAACCTTCTCTGATTATTTGTAGTACACTGTGAAGTGGTTACAAGGCATCTGGATTAGGGTCAAAACTTCCATTAAGCAAGAAGGCCAGCTGCCCCAGGCTCTGTAATGCCCCTCTGCCCTTTTGTGCTTTCAGAAGCAAATGTGATATCAGGGCCCTAGTTCTGATCTAATCTGCATATTGTAAACACAGTTCAGACTGTGGTGCTCAAAGCTATCAAATGTATCTGCTCTGTCATTTAGTACTAAGTTTACAGCATTGGAACGGTACAGTAAGAGATGAAGGTATACAAATATTGTAATAGGAGGTGGCATTTAATACACGTGAAAGATCATTTGCTAATTTCATCATAGGTTAGGTATGGTTTATTGTCAATGTGTCCCAAGAGGAATATATGTATATGTATATATATATATATATATATATATATATATAGTCACTAGATGTTGGTACTAAGTAAGAAATCATTATATGTCATGGACCCTAATTCCCCAGGAGGAGTATTCACTGGTAGCCCTACACTTTGGAAATGCAATGTGTTTCTGTATACCAATGCTGTCAGTTCCACTACTCTAAATAAGTAATAACTCTCAGTGGAACGAAACCCAATTGCTGAAATCCAAACAAACTGTGTTTATCACATTAAAACAGCTTGGAAATCCTTTTAATTAAGTAATATAGTATAAGCACATGAAAAGATTAAAAGAAAATGGGCATGGGTCTACAGCAATGCAAATTAAAGAGGGGGAGCTTTTCCAATCAGATAAACTGCTTTTACTGCACAGAGAAAGCTTGTCTCAGGCATATTTTTATAACATAGAATATAAGGCTTGAGCTATCGATAGAATACATTAATTTTTTTTACTTTTGGAAACAAAAAACTGTGAGAGTGACCGTAGAAATCCCTGTCCATACAAAAAAGCTATTTTGATCATATTTTTCATAAAACTAATGAAGAAGCTCACCCGCTGTTGATATCATCAGTCCTAAGACTCTTCCCAAGAATGTCTCCATCACTCATGTATCCTCCCACATCCACCTCTGATGATATATCAAGATCATGGTTTCCTTTTTCACCCATTTCAACTTGTGCTATGTTTCCAAGACGAGACACGGCAGCACGGCGTAGAGGAGTGGTGTACATGAAACGTGAGGGATCTGTGTGTATGAAGCGTCCTGTACCACTTCGAGGATAAGCACCAACCAAAGACGGAGCATCGCCTGCTTGTAGTCTAGGACTGTTTTGGCCAAGTCTCCATGTCATTGTAGAAGAGCGGCTTGTTAGGCTTGGTAAGCTTCTCCCACTTACTTCAGTTGTCACAGTGCTATCAAATGTTGTTTCCAGAGTGCTGTCAGTACACAGAAATAAAAATCTGGTTATAAAACAAGCAATAAAGTACATACAATAAACTAACATACAAACTATATACACGTAAACTAAACTTAAATTAAGTTTTTATATGTTCCTTTAAACATTATATGCAGATATGTCTGTTTAAATAGTTTTTGTATAATGGACATGCGACCATTTGAGATAGAAAGACAGGCTCCAAGAAATTATGCAAACAGCTGACTGTGCATTCTGCAACAAATTATTTTTGCAGCAGTAAAGTGAAAGAGTCAACTCAATAATTATAAATTTGCGTACACATGAATCCAAGCTAAACTGAAATGTTTAGCCATTTTTGTCAGTGGTGTACTCTGGCCAAGGGTAGAAGGTCTGACAGACCCTCTACTGCAAAATCAGGGGAGCTCATTAGAACGCTTCTGTTCAATGAGCTAGATACAAGGGAAACCTCTCATCTCCCCAACCAGTCCACATCTACGCTGGATGACTGTGATGAGACGCCACAGTCTTTGCCGCATGGAATGCATCCTTCAGAGAGAAGAGCAGGCATGTAAGTCATTCGTGAAATTAAAGGAAACTAAAGGAAAATGAGCTTGGCCAGCATATATTCGCCACTGAAAACAGGTTCTAAACAAATGTGATGCACTCTGGCCAGTCTTATCCAACACACCCAAACAATGTTTTAAAGGGACACCAGACAAAGTCCAGAGAAAGGCATGAGAGAGCATGCATTCCTAGTAAATATCTGCCCAACTTGCGGAATTTTAAGTATTCTCTTAAATAATGAGGACTGAAATCCTGAGACAAGCCTCAGTGCCTACAACAATATAATGCATATAATATATATATATAAATACATAACAGAAAAATGCAAAAAGTAAACCTGTGACTTATTTGAGTCCCACGTAAACTTGACATCGTTTCTTCCAGGTTTTGTCTCAGATCAGCAATATTCTTCACAGTTCTCATTCTCCGTGTCTCTGGGTCTTCTCCTAGGTGACAATACTTAGTTACAACCCCAGAATGGACATTGATTAAATATTTTTGCTTTATGAATTTGTCTTGCAAAATATAAACGGGTTTATTCACTGGAGCGAGAGTCGGCAGAAGAGTTTGCAGGACAGTTGCAGTTTCAACTTCCTCAAATCCCTCTGCAACATAAAGGATTACTTCTGGCTAATTTCTTTGTAAGAAGAGAGGAACTGGATGTGTACAATACAAAGTTTAACCAATGAGGTAAACCTTAAGAACTAACACTGATTTAAAGATGCTTTATACACGGCTATCCAAGCACTTTATAATGTAATGTGAAGTCAGCGAGATGCAACTGCAACTCTCCTGACTACTCTCTTGTTGGTGAATAAACACCCAACATCATCATCATACCACATCTTTTTGATAATGTTTAATAAATACTAGATGATTTGGTTCTTGACATTATATCTGAAATATTCACAGCTCATCGCTGTTTAACAGACTGCGCCAATATTTCATGTTATTAAAATAATCACCTAAATACAATATACACATTCTGTAATTTGGTAAATTAATTTTTCACACGTTACCACGTACGAGATCTACTAAAATACAACATGATAGATATCCAAAATAAAAGTGTCACAAAATAATTAAAATGGCGTTCTTAATCAACTGTGAAAATCTTCAATATAGTAGCCAGTTTTAAATATTCTGTGTAAAATGCTATGTAGCCCAAGGGAACAAAGTACTTGCGAAAAAAAACTTAAAATGTTACAAATGCAACTTTGTCACATGTACTAAAGCAGGAATGTCATCTTTAATGTATCATCAGGAATGCTATGTAATAAAAGGATAGAAGTCATATATTGGAAGAGAAAGAGATCTCACATCAAGTGCTTGATTATGAGATGTGGATATTTGGTCGGCTTCAATACAATATTTAAAGTAAATATTTAAGACCACTGAAAAATAAAGTGGTGGATTTTAATATATTGAAATTAGTTTTTGTTATATCATATTAACTAATATTACGTTCTGATAATCTTCATATATAAGAAGGCAATTATTACTGATGAGGCGTCAGTGAGAGTACTAATATGAGAAAATAAAATGATATAAAATACAGAGTAAATGAAATCGAAGATTTCTGTCTGTATTATTAATTTCTGTCTGTAAAGGGACAACATACTCTGGGTGCATATACATGTGGGACCATAAAAAACATGGAATGGGAAGCGCTGCTCACTAGAACTAATGATCCGAATGTTGGAAGGGATCTAGAAAAGATTTTATAACAATAAGTATGAAATAAACAATATATTAGGGTCCAATTAAAGGGCAAGCAAGAAGTTGTTGAGAGTTAAATGAAGTTCCATAATTTAAGAGAGATATAGAAAAAAGTATATGTGTAGTAGAGAACAGTTAAGAACAATGTGAGGTCGGTAAGAGTATGACACTGAGGTTTATTCATGAAAGTGAGAGTTGGCAAGAGAGCTTACAGGAGAGTTGTGGTTCTAACTTGTTTAACTCACCAAGCATTAGAAAGGGTCATCACTGGCTAATTTATCTTAAACCATAGCTGAGCTTGTCCTGTATAATGCATAGTTCAATCAGCAAGAAATTGTCAAGAACGCTCACTATAACTGGACCACAAGCTCACTGGGTTTGGCCGGGGTGTTATTGGAGAGGCTTTGTTAGTGTCAGGATTACAAATTTCATTCTTACAGCTAATATAGGGTCAAGCAGATAACATACAAAATATGTCAGGGTAGAAAAGGGAAATTGGATATAAATGTGTGACACAATAAAAAAATATTTTATGCCTTCCTATAAATATTTCATGCGCTCAAGAGGGCACCATCGAAGACTATCACATGGTAGACAGTTAATTAAAATAGGGGTACAAGAATAGCAAACTGAAGTTGCTGAACATAATGGTAATGGAAAAGGAATATTTTCTATAGTTATATTAGAACTATGGAGAATTTCAAGACAAAATATATGTGTACTATATGTGTAAGTACCGGTAATTTGTCCTTTTCAAACGAGACAAAGTAACAACTTTACCTTTGACAAGGATTCTGGAAAGTATGACTTATAGCAAAAGGCATATCTTCTGTACTCCTCCCACCAGGCATTTAACTCACCAAGTATCCCACAGTAAAGTGCATGTTCTAGGTCCACCAACATTGTCATGATAACTTCTTCATCCAAGTAAGCTGTGCCTTCACGTAGGCAATTCTCATCTTCCTCCTCTGGCCAAATTTTACTGATATCACATAATTTATTACCAAAAGTGTTGTCAGCCAACGGTGAACTCTCTTCAGTAGAAATGGTTAATCCATCTTGATTTTCAGTAACATGGTATGATGCCCTTGTGAAGGATGACATAGTACATAAGGGTGCCATGTTTTCTGTTTCCCACACTCTCACTGGAGATAGGCAGTGTACAGACTGGGAAAAAATCCTTGACAGGCATCTGGTTTCAACTTTTTCTTCTTTTTCAATGCTGAATTTTGATCCGGATGACTCTTCACACCAATTTTCTTGGTAGGAAAACAGCACCCTATTTTCAGCACCTCCCCTGAGAAATGACAAATTTGTCGTGGACTTTTGTTTCCTAAGAAAAGTGCCTCTTCTGACATCCTTGCTTTTTATAAGTGGCAGCTCAGTAGGACGCTGCATCTTTTTTGGAATAACAGGCAGGTGTATTTCAAAGCTTGCAAAAAAAATTACTTCAATGCATTTTTTCCTCCGCTCGAAGATTTAGACATAGATTTCGTATTAGAGAACACTTGAGAATTCATTATGTTGTCTTGACTGAAGAGTTAAAGGTGTTTTTAGGAATCCTCCCTTCATACATTTACAATACACTCCATCGATTCACAGGTCCAGCTGAAAAGTAGCCTCCAGCTGTCGTTCTCCAGCAAGATACCAGATGTATCCAAGCAAATTACCTTCATTTCTGCAAGGATCCAAATTCCAAGCCCCTGCTCATTAACCCTTTTTTCCTCTCCCCTCCGACCAGACGAGTCGTCTTAATCCTGAGCTCCCGCACACTTTATATTATCTGACACAGTGCTGCAACTACTGTGCTCACGTCATGGCTCAATACAAGCCAAAATGAAGCATTGAGGAAAGCTCTGCACAAGTCGCTTGCTTCGGTTTTAGTATTCAACCTGCATTCCCAGATCTATGACTCTTCCCTTGCACTGCAGTACATGCTGCTGGCTGCCATGGCAGCAAACAGCCTTCTGGTTATACCACGACTGCATCAGCTATACAGTTCAAAGTGCCACAGGTTTATAGACACATGCTTAAGAGTAAATGGCCATTATTACTTAGGAGTTTAGCAAATGCACACCAAAATATTGGAATGTTCTCTGATATTCCTTATGACAAAATCATGTATGATTTTATCATTTTTGCCAGCAGATCCTGAACAATTATTCGCGTTGGTTCATTTCAACCAAAATGTCGCCTTTAAATCAAACTTTCTTAAATTGTGTACTTTTAGTCCTGGTCAAGATAAAGGGATAGCTTCTCACATGCGTTTTTGCAGCTTTGGAGGAACAATATTTTCTTTACTACTGTACACTAAAGCTGATAGAATTCAGGCTTTACTAAAAATAAAGTGAGTACTTTAGATGTCTCAAAATTTGAAAGGATGGAAAGGGAATATTAGGACTTAACTAACTAAAGTGGATCTCTGACCTAAAAGCAACTATGCATTATATAAAAAGATCCTAAAACTGCATCCATTGTTATCACTAAAACATAAAAATGTTAAAATATATATTTTTAAGTATAATTTACTTAAAGGGAACTCATTACGCAGCTGACCCAACAGGCATATATGGAAATGAACCTTTATAGAAACATAGGGAGGACAAGAAGTCAGAGTCTAAAACTAGAAGGTCTAGGTGATATAAGGGAGTTTTACTTCACTGAGAAGGTGGTTGATAAGTTTAACAGACTCCTATCGGAAGTGGTAAAGGTTAATACAGTAATAAAATTTAAAATGCATGGGACAGAACTAAAGCCAGGGCCGGCCTTAGGGGTGTGCGACCTGTGCGGCAGCACAGGGCGCCTGCCCGGGACTTAAATTAAAACATCTGGGTTTTTTTTGTTTGTTTTTTAACTCTATTTAACATAATTTATTTGAAATAAAGTTAAAACAAAAAAACCCCGACGTTTTAAGTCCCGGGCTGGGGCGCCGAGCGGTCGCTCATGAAGTTTTCAGCAACCGCTCGGCGCCCCTCACTCTCCGTGACTCCGTCACTGTGCCGGCGTTTCATGCTGAGCGCCGGAATTATTCTGGAACTCAGCTGTGAAGCGCACACCGTGGCAGAGCGGGAAGACGGACGCCTCCCGCTCCCACCGCAAGACTCCGGCAACAAGGTAAGTAAGGATAGGGAGAGGGGGTAGATAGTGAGAAGGGGCGGGGGGTAATAGTGAGAAGGGGCAGAGGGGGGAAAGGCAGTGAGAAGGGGCAGAGCTGGTAGATAGTGAGAAGGGGCAGAGGGGGGAGATTTTTTTTCCTTTCTTTTTGGGGGGATGGGGGCGCCAGAGGAGTAGTCCGCACAAGGCGCCAGAACACTTAAGGCGGGCTCTGATTAAAGCTATCGTGAATACATTTTAAGCTCTATTAATTTTATTGCTTGGGGCATGATACCTTTATAAAGCACCTTCATAACTTAAGTTTATAAAGAATGTAAAAGAGGGTAAACTCTGATAACTATGTCCAGAGATGGTCCTTTAAAGATAAAATATTTCATAGAAACACTGCTCCCAAAGAAGCATATTTCTATAGGAGAAGAAAAAAAAGGAGAGGAGCTTATACAAACTCCAAGCAGATCAATGATGATCTTCACAGCTACTGAAGCGTTGCAGAACTCATAGCTCAACAAAATCCTGCAAATTGCTCCATTACTCACCGCATTGCCAATGTTTATATCGTGGAAGGGAATAGTTTGTTGAGGACCAGACTTAATTAAAGCCTGTAGCACCTATTTTCTGCAAGTGTTGCTTTAGATGAGGAATGTAGTGTAGACATATGGAACTTGTACAGAATACAATTCTAGTGTTATGGGGGTTTTTTTACATGAAAATCTAAATAATTTAAATATTGTATTTTACAACTCTCCAGCTTTGTTTTTTTTTATATTCAAACAACATAGTAAATATTGGAGCATCACATCAATGCCAGGCTTGATGCCACTGGGCAATAATTCTCAGATGCAATGCAGTGGTACCATCTGCTCCTCTTTTTATTGCCAGTTGAAGAAGCTACAAAATCCTGAATCCGTTTCAGAGTCTGATTGTTGTTTCTTATGCATGAAAACCTACAAGTGTTTCATGTCACAGAAAGGTCAGATGAAAATTAAAAATAACTGTCTGCTTAGCTTGGCCAACTTTAATGAATAGTCGGAGTAAAGAAAGCCATATCTGACCAACATTGCACCTGTATAGCCACATCACTGTTTGTAGAGTCCTATATTTAGGGTTGGTAACTGGCAATGGTAACAATTAGATTTGTGCCTCAAATTGTAAGCTTGCAAAAGCAGGACCCTCTTCTTCCTCTTCTCTAACAACGAGTATTAAAATATGTTAAACTTATCGTAAATTTAGTTTGTTTTGATGTTAATGCTCATTTCATCCTGCATCGGTTGTGATTGCATTACTGAATATTTGCACTATAAGTAAATGTAACATTTCACAAGACTATTAAACCATCTATACCTTGTGTACCCTGATTGCTGGCAGGAGTCAGACATTCCACATCTCACAAGCTGACTGGATTCAGAGGCGATTCTTGACCTACAATCTTATCACCTATTTATTTGTATTTAATCCATACTTGCATACATTAGTCAGATAATGATTCTCTAAAAATGAAATAGGATCCATGTCACATCAAAAGTGTTTGTGCCAGTATGCAGAACAGCAACCAAGGTAGTTAGGTACAAAACTGATTCTGCTGCCATGTCTGAAAAGGGGTCTTGGTCTGATTGGCTCATTATATTGTTTGCTATAATATTGTGAGTGCCTAACCCCCTATATGTATATCTGCCATTCAACACCTGCAGCAAATAGAGCCTATTACATTAATCCTATATTTTCTTTTTCATTTCGAACACAGTAGAAGAGGTACAGGGATAACAGGTACAGTTCCACCTTAAGTTTTAGTAATGATCTTTATTTATTGAAGGACAAGACCAAATGTAAGCAAACCAGACCACTACGGAAAAAGTGCTATATCTGTGTTTGCTGGCAACTCACCAGATATCTCCTCCAGGCACTGTTTGGCGGTCTTACTGTACGATGATTCACTTTTGGTGGGGCTAGTACAAGAGTCAGCAGGTGGTAAAGCACTGCTGTCATTTTCTGAGTGCGCCCTGCAATGGAGAAGATTATTTTATATTTATGAGCAATATATTAGCAGGGAACAATGCTACTGTCAGTTTCATACAATCTTAGGATAACATAAAATAAAATGTCTATGAATTAAAGCGTTACATTAATAATCGTGTTTTGATTGTGGTTGTGGAAAAAAAAGGCAAGAAAATGAATTTGTAGGGATGTTGTCATAAATAATGCAGAAGGGAAGTACTGTTATTAGAAGAGATACAAGACTCTGGAGATTACACTGTTATCTCACAAAAGCACCAAACCACTTGAACATGATTGCTCTCTTTAATGTCTGTTATAATGTTCATAATCAGCTCATGCAGATAAATGTTTACCATAAAAGAGCAAAGCTCAGTAGTGGAAGCCTTTAAGATGTTGGCATTTCAAATCCTGCATATTAATACGAAATGTAATTTTTGGAACAAGGAATTACTTGCATGTCTGACAATCCCTGCAACCTTTTAATGATGATGGACTGGACAGCTTAATCAGCTGCCAGAGGATTAGCAAGAGTTCTCCCACATGTATTGTGACTGCCAGCGTAAACCGTGCAGTCATTTCACCCAGATACAGTAAGCTTGGTGATGTGCGCAAACACATAGAAACTATTAGATGGAGTTAAAAAGACTACATATGGCACCTCCGGCTCTAAATTATTAATGGTTATAAAAATAATGTAATAAATTATGATTTACAAAGTATATGCTGGTGCTGGTCAGCATCATTCGTTAATTAACCTGCACCAGTTGCCATTTTTTACTGTGTGCACAAAAGCATGGTCAAGGACAAACAAGATGCTTCCTAAAGACAAGCATAGTGACATTTTCACATCCTATGGTATACTGATAATTGTTTCATACTATTTCTGTCAGTAACAAAACAGATTCGGTCACTCATACCGTAATACCGATTGAAATAAATACAAGGGTACGGTGGAAGGGATTTAGAGACAACATCAACTAAGTTTTTCTGATAATGGGATGATTTACATCAACACAAGCGAAGACTTACAGTCTACAAGTATAACAAGACCGGTTTGTTTACCTGTAGATGAAAGGTGCCACGGTAGCAGTATTGGGGTGTGTGTACTGCTGTTGAGGGAGCTGAACAGCTCCATTCCCTGTGAACTGGACACTAGCACCAGCTGTGCCTGTTGAGGCAGGATGGATTGTGGACGAAGTGGGTACCTTTGCTTCTGATGGCGTACTTGCTTTCTCACATGACATATTTTTTTGCGGTGACTGGGTCTGGCTCCCTTTTGTAGTCCTATTTTTTTCTGGCTCTTTTGCAACTGCAGGACCTGGAGGGGTGGTCTGCTTTGCTGCAGGCACTTTTGATCCAGGTTTTGGTATCCCACTAGATAAAGGTATCAAACTTTCCTTTTTAACCGCGACAGATTTATTTCCTTTGGGAATCAAGCTTGCAATTTTTGAACTCTTTTTTGATCCTTCAGAGGTCTGTTCTTTTTCTTCTTTAGCAGATTTTTCACTGTTTGATTTGCTTTTGTCTTTGCTTTTGTCTTCTTTTTCTTTCGGTTGGGGCAAACACTTTTTATTGCTGATACTTTTGCTTCCGGCTTTGGGGGGAGTCAATTTGGGTGACACTTTAGGGCTGCTAAATGTTGAACCATCTTCATTTTCCCCACATTCTAATAAGGCCTCGTCCTCTTTAATGACCTCATTGGATGAAGACTGGGATCTCAAAGCGACCCTAGTGTTGACCAGTTTAAATTTTTCAAGCATTGATTTTTGCCCCGATGATGATGTTTTAACTCCTTCTGATAGAGGTGGCTTTAATCTGTCTGAAGATGGTGTGGGTGAGGTTGCGGGGCTGGGCTGCTTTACAGATAACATGGTATTAGTGGCACTGTGCTTAACATTCATGGATTTGCTGCGCCAAGGCTTACTTGCACTTGGAGAGGGTATGGCAGAGACCACTTGCTGACCAGAGCTTGTGGGGTATTGCACATTTCCATTCATGCCTGCTGGCTGCTGGGGGCCTTTAGGTGATTCTATAAAAAAGATAGAAAACATATTATGTTTGGCACAAGGATGTCACCAGAATAACACTTATGTATACAATTTTACCTATTACTACCTGGATGAGAGCTCAAACCAGTTAGTTTTAAGAAGAGAGAGGTATCTAAAATCCAGAGATGTACATGTAAATAATATTTTACAGTTTGACTCTGTCTGCACATGATCCTTGCAGTAAAAAACTTTAACCATTAGGTGGAAAAATCCACAATGAGCCCCTCACTAAAGAATGTGCTCTCCATTCTTAAAAATGAAACCCTGTCTGTACTTCATGCACATTTTCTTAGCTCTTACACAGTATCTACTGGCATTTGTTTTACACTACACAAATACTGGGATTATTAGTTTGATATCATTTCCTATATCTGGGATAGAGTCTGTAGGTTTTATTTTGAGATCTTTAGTGGTCATGGTGGGGACTGGGCACATACCTACTATATTAGCAGCTGCAAAGAGGGGACACACTTCATATTAACATCTATGTATTTAGAATGCAATGACATCAAAGTCATTTTTGGCCATATAGTGTATATGCCTATATTCCGTTTTTAGGATGTCCCAAAGTTGCTAAAGGGGGTTCAGCTTAATATTAGCTGCATTTTCTTTTCCAGTAAGCCTGTCATCATGTGAAAAAAGGTGCAGATGACTCAAAGTGGCAAGACCACAGTGCGAACCAGATCTTTTCATCTTCTGGGGCTGCACTCTTCATGTAAGGATATACAGCTCCTTCCTTCCACTGTTAAAGCCTGAAGGAGGGCCAGATCTTGTAGGACCCCAAAAACAAATCTTTGGTTTCACTCCAGGATTTTCACTGCAAATCCATATAAAAGCTTAATATCTGACTATGTTCCACACAATTTCAGCCTCCCATCCAAAATCTTTTTTCTGTTTTATTGTAATGGGGAGCAGTAGACTCTAGGCCTAGAGCATCCGAACGTCTTTTCACATGTAAATACATACATATATAACATACACTATATATACAAATTATATAGTTTAATGAGATTCTTCGAGTCACATTGTGTAAGCTTAAGACATTCATGTAAGACAAGCAGAGAGTGAAGCAAAAATGTATAAAGCAAGCACTGTCCCCATCTTGTGGACACTGAATACTAACAAGTGCAAAGTAAAAATGTATTGAAATTACTAACTTTGCCTCCCAATGGCAAATCTAAACATCATATCTGTCTTATTGAATAAATCATGACATAGTGTAATTTATCATGTGTTGTTGAGGTTGAATCCACCTAATTTTTAGACCTAGTAAGGAACATGTAATTGTTATTATGTTCTGGTATGTAAAAACCATAGAATTCAAAGAGGGTGTACTTACTTTTTCAAACAATTGGATAGATAGATAGATAGATAGATAGATAGATAGATAGATAGATAGATAGATCACACATACATACACGCATATACCAGTGCATAAGCTCATATCCTTTGTCAACATGCCTGTTATTTCTCATATTTAAGGTACGCAATTTCTTGTTTTACGTTGGTGTCATCATACCTTTTTCATTTCCATTTGCATAATGAGGTGGTTTATTTTTGTCGATGCTATTAAAGCTCTGACTTCTTCGATTTAAATTAGCTGTTCCCTGACCCTTGGTACTGCTGCCCGCAGCTGGCACCCTGGAAGGTCCTGGAAGTCTAGAGCCGCAAACACAACATAATGTTATATTCCAAAACAAGAGATTGTCGGGGCACGCATAGTATTGGAAAAATGTAGTATATTTAACAGTACAGAAATATTACCGATCAGTCCATTTTCTGATCACTTGAACATAAAATGAATATGGTTAATACAACAGTGGATTAAGGATCGTAGCCACAGAATGAATTCATATTATATAGAGGAGATAATAAGACAAATTGATTGTATGCACAAATTCTGTTGTTTATATTAAACTTATTGATGTGAGGTTACAAGCACAAAGAGACTGCAAACCAAATTGAATTAAAATACAAGAGCTCAATAATCTACCAAATCTACCAAAAATGTGAGTAACTTTCTCTCACCAAGTTAAACACCATTCTGCTTTAATAATGCTACAAGCTGGTACTTTAGACCCTACTGGCGTAGAAATGATTTACTACTGCTAATAATAATTAGCTTAAGAAATATACACATACGAGAGAACTTCCCAGGGAGGGCAACCTGGAACCCCCTTATTCTGTGGATACCACTTCATTCAAGGGAACATGGTTAGCCACATCTATATTATAGAAAGTGAGCAGAACCTGGGTGGGGAGTTGTGCCACCCAATGCTGCTTCTATGCCCCAGAGATTGCCTCTTCCAGAGACTTTGGATCAAACTCATCAAGTTTCCAGTTATGAATATAAACATTTACCCATAGGGAGCACTCTATCATAACAAAATACAGTTTAGAAGACATCAACCTATTCTAGCGGCATCTTTGCTGATCGTCAAGTTGACAAACCTGACAAAACATCAGTGTCTTTCCCTGGAAACCAGTTAAGAATAGTCAGTGTTACACCTAAGCGTGCATAAGGCATCAGTAATCAATGAGGTACCTAAGTCAACTCCAAGTGATGGTTCATTATCTGTGACCTGATCAGTTATGGGGGTGTTAGCTCAAAATTTTCTCTTCTCACATTTTATTGTCGTCAGATTCATGCCACATATGTCAGATGCTAAAGAAACTGTGTGGTATAGAGAAGGTGCCCTAGATTGCCAACCTCTAACTGTTGACTTGCTTTTATCTGATGTTTAGAGTAGTACTTAACCATTTTAATGATCACATTAACTGCAGCAGGAAAATATCCCTTTACTTAATTCACATACTGCTTTAATAGGATTGCATGTCAGTCCGCATGCTGTATATGTATTTATACACCATCATGGTGAAAGTTCTGGGCATTTGGCCATCAGAAGTCAACTAATAGTAAAAGAGTTAGTTTAATGCTGTTCTATTTGACCTCAGTTGTATTCCACTGTAAACGGTGCTAAGTCCTACATAATTCTACACAATACATTATGGGAATTACAGATCTCCAAGGTCTGGAACAGAAGGGGTCAATTTGAAATCATGGTCTTAACAGTCATTAGTCTAGCCTTTAAAAAAACACTAATATATTCAGCCTTACATGTATAATACTTTAAATATGTGGTGCTGTAAGCCAAATATATACAATTACTTAATTTTGTGAGAATCAGAAGATATTTAACCTTTTGGCACACAATGAGTTAAGTCGCATGCCTGAGGTTGAGAGTAGAAAACCAGTTCTCACTTCTCGCCACTGTATATGAGGTAATTTGTGCCATGGATAAAGTTTGAGTAAGCAAGTCAACCGTACCCACACGATAACTATATCTCTGCTTCCACCCCTCACATCCCGTTTTTCTGAGATCGAGAGCCAGACAAAAAACGAAATTTCTCCAGCCACAAAAGTTCTGTGGGCACAAGAGCCTTGACCTATACCCACACTTAGTAACAAGCTGCAAATTAAAAGACAGGCTGCAGAATCAATGACACCATTTTTTTTTTCGATTGCACTGTGGGAAAGTTCTGTAATGGAAAATCTAAGTAAAATATTAAACCATGAAAGGCTTCTGGAAGAGAGACGCTAAAATGTAACTAAACCAGCTACCTGAAAATAATTTTGCTCGTTTTATGGACCGTTTGTCCTACGGTTTATTCACAAATTACCCAGAAACTAGATAAACAAAGAAATGCATACCATAAAATCACTCAATTACAAGATTGGAATGAAAACGTATCAGATAAAGCATACTTAGGAAGTCCTGAACTTCTTCCTATTACAGAAGAGCTATCAGTTTTGGTTAGCTCATTTTTTAATTAAATTCATTTTAATGAAAGAACTATTGTAGCTCAGCTTCACCCTCTTTCAACATCTTAGATGTTATGAAGAGGATTGCGTATGCTACTGAATTATTGAATTTAAACTACATTTGAAACATTCAATGCCTCTTCTGTTAACATGGCATTTGGCTTGGTGCAAGAGGAAGCTTGGTGTGTCGCAACTATGTAAATTATGCTCGAAACAAAAGTACCAGGAAAGAATGAACAGCATTCATTATGGCAATATATTCATAACAATGCGAGATTCCTACATAACTAGCATACCTAGGAACTTTCCAAGGTAGGCTGCTCGGAGCTCTCCCTCTTCAGGGGAGGGGTTTCATGAGGGGGCAGGGCTAGCTGTGAGTGGAAGGTGTGGCTAGCTTTAATT
The DNA here is from genome assembly GCA_029215755.1 of Spea hammondii. Lineage (NCBI taxonomy): Eukaryota > Metazoa > Chordata > Amphibia > Anura > Pelobatidae > Spea > Spea hammondii. The sequence continues at coordinate 51,043,650 of JARDYJ010000004.1, read as the reverse complement.
GCGGGAGGCAGGCTAGGTCTTAATGGGGCGGGCCTAGCCCCATAGAGTAGGGGGGAAGCAATTAGGGAATGGACATGGCCAAACACCACTTTCCTGTCCAGAGATAGAGGAAAGTTACTGGGAGGCACCCAGGGAGGCAGTGCTTCACTCAAATTCTACAGGTCAAACCTGGAGAGTTCCCAGCTATATTAACGAGGGCGTTTGTGGATTATAGATAGAAACTGATATTGATTACAATTTAGGTCTTTCCAAAGTTGTCACTAACCATCTGAGACAGTTCAGAAATCTAACATCAGAAATGTCCTGACTTAGGACAGGAATCTTGTACAAACTACGTTAAAGAAAGTGTTCTGATAATTGTGTGCCATTATACTAAAGATTACCTGTAATCTTGAATATACCCTAAAACCATAGTTTCTGTAGCCTAAGGTAGAGGGGCCAAGGGCATGACCCATAATACAAAGAAAATTGAATGACCCAATGTATCAGAACCAAGTATTATAATGGATGGGTAGAGGGTTCACGCCAAAAACCACAGTTTACAATATGGAATCAAGCAATGTAGTTTTAAAGGGGCAAAGTTTGTTAATGTTTATAGTAAAACACAGTCATGGTTGTTTCTAAATTTGGTGGTCACAGCATAGCACAGCCTGTATCACATTATGTTTGATTTTTAGAATACCAGCAAGCTCAGTCGCTATTACATTAGAGAAGAGTGAAAACAACCAATAACATTAACATTCACTATATACAAATTTGACAATAAGATGAACACACAGCGAAACACATTGGCGCAGACAGAGAAGAGGGTCTATCTCCTGTAAACTCACAGCCTTGCATGGCCTGCCAATTCCAGAAGTGATGACAGGTTGCATGTCTGTTTACAGATGAACAGATGTTGTAGACAATGCTGTTTGCATTACACCATACAGGGACTGTTTTTAAGGCTCATGATGTATATCCTGTAAGTTGTAAAACACATGAACTGTGACCCAAACGGTTACTTTTGATGTAGCCAGCACACTGCCAGTAAAAGGGACAGTCTAATATCCCAGGCAGCCCCTCTAAAGAAGAATGCATATTAAAGTACGATGTGGGTACTTTAATATGCATTCTTCAAAAATGAAAAAGAAAAAAAAACATTTACAGACACAGATATTGCAGCCATGCTGCAGTAGCTGCCTTCTTCCTCCTTGGCCCGACATTTGTTGCCACTGAATGGCATGTACATCACATATCACATGCAAGGATATGTGTTCGACTGAACCCATCTCCTGCATTGCATTTAGCTGTGTGTGAGGAAAACGGTAAATGTATATGGGGAGATTTTACAAAATCCCCCCCAGACATTTGCAAACCGACACCACAAAAATCTAAAGGGGCTACAGAGGTTTTAACTTCTGTAACAGTTATTAATGATGAATAATATCACAGCTGATAATTTAAAATGATATGAATCTGTCGATGTAGGAATACATATACCGTGTGTGTATATATATATATATATATATATATATATATGTTAACTAATCAGGAAAAAGAAATACTCAGAATTTGTAATGCACAAACATATACAATAAGGAAAGCAAATATTAAGTATGTATATATTAAATATGTGTATTAAATATATATGGAAGTTGCTGTATTGGGTTACCTGTGTTGTGCAGACCGTTGCTCTCTGTGTTTGCACCACTGCTGACTTTGGGTATTTAATCATTCACCACAGGTATATACTGGAAAAGGCTTCGGTCAATTGCGCAAATGTATGGGTCGCCCTTCACAGTTAATATTAAACTGGAATGGTTCAACATTCCAATTTTAAAAGTTGGAGAATCAGATCTCAGAGATTCCTTTAAGGGAAAGTGTATTATGACAGGCTATTATTTTAATAGTTATTATTATTACATTACAAGCTACTAGAGAAATAATGAAAATTTGTTTATTGCAGAGTTTCTGAGAATATAACATTTGTACAACCCGGGGCACATGGTGTTGTTTCAGGAATAATGTTATAAATTAATATTGTTAACGAGGGAAATAGTTGCTTTTGGGAGGCCTTGCTGAAAAATGCTGCTTTAAGTGATACTTTGTTGGCAGATGGATGGCAAATATTGACGAAAAAAGACCTAGTAACTTTAAACATAATTAATAATTAGACCTTTTTTCCTGTTTCACATATTTCTTGCTTTCATATACATTGAAAACACAAAGCATTGAAAGAGAGTTTTGGCTACAGTCATTGTAAGACCAATAGTTAATGAAGAACTACCACCTTCCTTTTTCCATAACCTTTTTTGCAGTTGGTACAATTGCTTTGGATATATTCAAAAATCATAACACTTTTAATATATACTAAAAATCCATTTTAAAACACAGTATTTTTTGCTTTAATATAACTGTCTATATTTAAAATATATACTCACAAATGTTCCCCAGCTTAGTTAATGTGTTTGCCCATTGAAGGTTGCCATGTAGATGTCATCTAGGAGCCCCAGTAATGGAAGCTTATTTATTAGTAGTTGTATTTCTTTGTGGAAGGAGAGGTATTAAATATTGGTTTCTGCCCATAGCCCTTTGCACATACCCTTGGCTATACCCCAATCCCACAGCTGGCCTTCCCTCAGCTCTGGCTCTTAAATATGGCATTATTGCTGAGAAGTTCCCAGGTATAAATGTTGGTGAATCAGTGGCCTGTAGGGTTGCCACCTTTCTTGCGTAAAAATACCGGCCATGCTAATTTGCATAATTATTTTTTTATGCATGACATCACAGAAACATAATGTGCACCTACCTCCCCCCCAAATATTTCCTGTCACAGAAACATATTGTGCACCTACCTCCCCCCCAAATATTTCCTGTCACAGAAACATAATGTGCACCTACCCCCCCAATATTTCCTGTCACAGAAACATAATGTTCACCTACCTCCCCCCACAAAAAATATTTCCTGTCACAGAAACATAACGTGCACCTCCCTTCCCCCCCAATATTTCCTGTCACAGAATCATGTGCACCTACCTTCCCTCACCCCCAATATTTCCTGTCACAGAAACATAATGTGCACCTACCTTCCCTCCCCCCCAATATTTCCTGTCACAGAAACATAATGTGCACCTACCTTCCCCCCGAAAAAAATATTTCTTGTCACTGAAACATAATGTGCACCTACCTTCCCTCGCCCCCAATATTTCTTGTCGCAGAAACATAATGTGCACCTACCCCCCCAAAAAAATATTTCCTGTCACAGAAACATAATGTGCACCTACCTTCCCCCCGAAAAAAATATTTCTTGTCACTGAAACATAATGTGCACCTACCTTCCCTCCCCCCCAATAGTTCCTGTCACAGGATAATAATGTGCACCTACCTTCCCTCCCCCCCAATATTTCTTGTCACTGAAACATAATGTGCACCTACCTTCCCTCCCCCCAATATTTCCTGTCACAGAATCATAATGTGCACCTACCTTCCCTCCCCCCCAATATTTCTTGTCGCAGAAACATAATGTGCACCTGCCTTCCCTCCCCCCCAATATTTCCTGTCACAGGATAATAATGTACACCTACCCCCCCCCCCAATATTTCTTGTCGCAGAAACATAATGTGCACCTGCCTTAGTTTACTTTTATCAGTGCGGATGCTGCCAGACTCCAGATCGCTGGGGGAAGTGACGTCATGAAATTAAACATCACTTCCCCCCAGCGCTCAGCCTCCACCAATCACGCCGTCGCGGCACGTAGCGCTGCGCTAAAGACAGAGCGGCAGAAGGGGGAGCGCTCTAATGGGTGCTCCCCCTCCAGCCAATCACCCTGCCGTTCTGCCCTGCAAAAAAGGTTGCTCTAAATACCGGCTGTACCAGTGAAATACCGACCAGGTGGCAACCCTAGTGTTCTGTAATCCACCGCTCTGCTTTCTTCTCTTGGCACAGGTTTTGGTTTTGACAGAGATGCAACACAACAGGGGGACCCACAACACTTATAGATTATTTGTAGCATGATATAAGTGCACATAGGTGCGCACAAACTCACGCTTTCAATAACATATTCTACAAGTTATTCTGCAAGTTAAATCCAAAGCAGGATACATATGTGGGAAGGGCCCCTAAACACAGAATGCCGATGGGCCCAACGTCTTGTGTAATACCACTAGCTTGTGGATGTTTACAATAGGAAGTGTACTGCACTACTAACAAACTATACAGTATGAAAGTATGCAATATATATATATCACAAAATCATTCCATATTGTTTAACATACTGATCTTATACTTAACAGAGCTTTTTGTAATGTGTACAGGTTCTGCATAAGAACTGAATATAATTATTAATGTTCTTCTTCTAAATGGTCCTGCTTATTTCTGTACATTTATGAGATTTTTAAAGGCTAATGGTAGAAATGCAGAATTCCCTCTATGGTCCTTTATCTGTTATTACTTGAGCAAGATTGTTTTAATACAAGTAAAAAAAAAAAAATATTAAAAAATAGCATCATAACCCCTATGAGGGGGCATGTAAAAGTTACCAGTAGACTGCATGTTTTAATGCCCTCTTTAAGTGCTCTGCAATAAATTGTTCACCCCTATGACACTTTAGTAATTTAGAAAAAAAACTTCTGGGAAAATGAGGTAATGTATTTCAAACACACAATGCTTAGCATATGTGTGCAATCAGAATACCTGGAAAGTAAGAAAATACCAATCATATATTTAAATATTTGGGGCCCTGCGGATGGTATGTCTGTTAATACCATTATGTACATACACCTACTTTCTCTTGGCATTTTAAATAAAACCTGTTATTTTTTATCATTATTAAAATATTAACCTAATTCAAATTATTAAATGCTTTTCCTATTATGTTATGGAAGTGATGAATAATAAGCTATATAAAGTGAATGATGTTTGTGAACATGGAGTGAAGGTATTATAAGACCGCAAGGGTGTAAATAAACTGCATGTTAAATGTATGATAGTAAACTGACAGAATTAATGAACTGGAAACAGTAATACAGAACGCAAAATAGATGCAAAACATACCAAAAGCAAGCCCTAGGTAAAAACAGAACCGTTCTCTGTTGGGATTCTAAGCCAACCGGTAGACAACGTCCAGTGATGAGTTGATAAATACATTGATAATGAAAATAATTCTCACCCCTTTTAACCTAAATATCACAGCAAGATATAATGCTCACTGTGTACTGTACTATATATCACAATGTAGTCTAATCTATTTTGGTTGTTTAGGGAATGGACTGCAGTGAAACCCCGTGCGACTGAATGCCAGCTGCCTGCTATAAATCATTCTGTTATTTTAGGGTTTCTGACCCCTGCCATTTTCGTACATGATGAAAATACTGCTTCATATGGGACTTCTTTACTCTTGCATCAGGACACGTGGCATGTGTGTTTGAACTGGCGGCAGAAATCATTGTTGCACATCTATAAATTGCTCAATTGCAACATCTAAAAAAAATATTTACCTAAAATGAGGATTAATTTAACTGATACTAAAACATTTTACATATCCGATTTTTAAAAATATCACTATTTCCTATTTTTTAAGGTTTTTGTTTTTTTAAGCGTCTGTCTGGCAGCTAAATGGTATCCTGTAAATGTTGCGTTTCTGAAAGGATTATGGATTGCTTAATGTCTGGCTATGTCTACGAAATAGGACAGCAGTGTACATGGCTTAAAGTTGTGTATCACTAGCACACAATAAATTTGAGTTGTCAACTGACCTAGTAGCCTTTTTTTGACTGGTTGCAATTCCACTGTGATTAGACTGAGTTGCATATCTGGCTGTCAGACTGTGTGAGAAGAAACAGAGAAATTAAATGGAAAAATGTATGATAAGCATGCACGACAGAAAAACACAGTTAAACCACATCACTAATCAATGCCGTGTAATACACAGATGTAATGACAATGCAAAACTACACATTTGGAATGTAACTGAAAGCAATGCACATATGTGACATGATAAAACAGTCATACAACATATCAGCTATAATAATTGATATTTACCTAAAAATACAAGACTAAATGAAACAGGATATCCCCCCAGCTTTAGAAAATTGACAAAAGGGATCTAAAAAAGCAACTTTACATTAATCAGCTGAGAATTCTCATATATATCTAAAGACTTCTAGGTTACCTTCAATTAAATCATTTTAATTGCATGTAAAAAAAACGAGATATATATATATATATACATACATACACATAGATACATTACACACATACTGAGGAGAGATCAAACAAGAAACATCCATTAGTTTCCTTATCAGCAAAGAAGATATCCTATCAACCATACTAAATTGTGAGAATGTTAATGCACGTTCTCTCAGCACCTTCCAGGATTGCTGTTCAGTATCAAGATGCATAGTTTCCAGAACATGTACAGGAATGATGAATACCTCTGAACAAGTAAAGGGTCTTTATAGCACCCAGTCTCACCCTGCCCGGAAGAAATATTTCAAACTGTGTACCACTACTAATGAAATTACTGCCATAAAAAAAAATATATATATATATTTAGCATTTTGAGAAAGCTAATACATATTTCTTACATTGTCCTTAATGAGTAGTAAACCCATTATTGCGCAACAGAAATAAGGAACACTCAATTTCCTACTTTTCACCGTTGACGTTTTTGTATACATTAACAAAACAAAAAGAAATGTAAAAGGCTTTTTGGAAAAACTCTATGACAATGATATCAAAACATTTAGGTAATCCTTTATGGCACTGAAGAAATGTTATATTTAACACATCATTTTTATATTTAATCTGCATTATATATTGTCTATTGCTTCATTCCATCAATTAAAAAATATACATTGAGTAAACCAGGCATATTCGCATTCCATAAATATTGTTACCTAACATTTAATTTAGAAAAACTGCCAACGACATTATGAATTGCATTCAAACTATTTTTGGGTCAATATTTTTAATGCAGGCTTTGACTTTTTTTATGCAGGCTCATGTGATATTAAAATGATGAAATTAGTAATATCACACAAATCAGGCTACTTAACACAGCAAGAATGGAATAGATTCACGTACAAACCTAAACACATGTTTAGGTGACCTGGTACCTTTTTGACAACCCAATTATGTCTATGGAATTTTTAAACTGTAATGTTTAATGTTTTTTTCTGTAATTGCAGTTCTCCCCCCTCTATCCATTTTACTCGGCAGTACCAAGAAACGTACAGAAGGTGTCATTAAATTGTAATTGCTTTTTTTTCACAGAGTGAATTGCCACAACAATGTTTTTGTTATAATAAGTCACAAATGTTAAATAAGATGATCTCTCCCATCTGAATCCTTAACTCTTTTCATATGTGCATCTGATTGCTCACAGGGCTGGCAAATGTCTCAAAAGAATATGCACGGAAGGGCCTTCACAATTTTTATCACTTGGATAATGTGGTGTAGCTAATGATTTAAATTACCGTATTTGCTCGATTATAAGACGACCCTGATTATAAGACGACCCCCCAAAATCTGAATATTAACTTAGGAAAAAAGAAAAAGCCTGAATATAAGACGACCCTAAAGGAAAAAAGTTTTACCAGTAAATGTTAATTCATGTAAACTATTTTTTTTAATAAAAGCTATGATTGAGAAAAATATTTTTTTTGTTTTTATTTCTTGTATTTTCCAGCCTGTCCCCCAGTTACGCACATCTGCCCCCAGGCTTGCCACACCAATATGGCACTGTGGCCCATGATATGCCTTTTAACCCTCTATATGCCACTGTGCCCCATGGTATGCCTTTTGACCCCCTATATGCCACTCTGCCTCCAGAAATGCCTTATACCCCTATATCCCATTCTGGCATTTAGGGGGTTAAAATGCATATTATGGGGCAGAGTGGCATATAGGGAGGTATAAGGCATTTCAGGAGGCAGAGTGGCATTAAGGGAGTTAAAAGGCATTGTATAGAGCACTCTGCCTCCAGAAATGCCTTATACCCCTATATGCCACTCTGGCATTTAGGGGGTTAAAAGGCATATTATGGGGCAGAGTGGCATATAGGGAGGTATAAGGCATTTCAGGAGGCAGAGTGCTCTATTAAATGCCCCCTTAACGCCACTCCAGAAATGCCCTATGCCCCCATTTAACTAACACACACACACACTCTCTCCCCCCCCTCCCCTCCCCTCTCCTCTCTCCTCTCTCCCCTCTCTCCCCTCTCAGCCCTCTCTTACCGGTGCTTCCAGCCGGGGCAGCGGGTTGACGTCGCCTTCTGCTGCAGCCGGAAGGAGGTGGAGTTGGCAGCGGGGGTTTGTATGCGTCCGTCGCGTATACTTTCCCCGGCTGTCAGAGATCAGAGATCTCTGACAGTCGGGGAAGGTCTACGCGACGGACGCAGACAACCCCCGCTGCTAGCCACACCTCCTTCCGGCTGCAGCGGACGTTGTCTACGCGGATCGCGTAGACGTCAACCCGCTGCCCCGGCAATACAGCAGGAAGCACCGGTAAGTGTGTATGATGGGGGGGGGGGTGAGACAGGAGGATCCAGGTCCCCTGCAGCGGTGCGGGGGATCTGGATCTTAGTCTCCTAATCAGACTCTATTTGAGGTCTGATTAGAAGACGACCCCGATTAGAAGACGAGGGGTATTTTTCAGAGCATTTGCTCTGGAAAAAACCTCGTCTTATAATCGAGCAAATACGGTACATTAAAAGGGATAAAAGAAATGTCAACTATAAACCTTTAAACATGGCATTAGAAACACACATTTCACATTTGTTTATTAGGGGATTAAAATTCAGTACGCTCTCAAATATGTGTACTTTTAGGGAAGAAGTGTTTATTTCTTCAACTGCTTATTGTAGAACACTTTGTAGCAGATGTTTAGAGGCCTATAACTTACTGTTACAGAGCACGAGGGGGATGTCCTAATCGTATTTTCCCATATATTAAACAAGAATCACCCAAGAGGAAAAAAAGAAAAATTAGTAAAATAGCAAATTTTGTTTCACCAACACAAAGTCAGCTATATTTGGAACTCGTAGGAATAATCCAAGACTAGGTGCTACACACTGCTGCTTAAGATCATCAACAAATGGCACAAAGTCCTTTTTCATTAGATTCTATTTCGGCGATGGAGGTTTTCATTACGTCACATTACATTTAATTATATTTTTTGTTAACCAGTATTACTGTATTCATCACTGACATTTCTAGAAGTGAGACAGAGCCGTACCTGGACTGCATATCTTGTTGCGTTTTTGGCTGACTGCCCTCTGCAGGTGTGGAGGAGTGACTGACGTGCTGCTGAAGCTCCACCAATGACTGATAATACTGCTGCTGCTGATGCTGTTGCTGTTTGAAGCGTGATAGACTGAAAAACAGCCCCAAAATGGCTTTCAGATTTCCATTCTTTATTTCTGTAAGACAACGGGAAACGTGTATCGCTACATGGTCAAGAATTATACCTGCAATAAAAGAACCATAAGGTTGCCACCTTTTCCTAAATAGATCACCAGCCAATATATAGCTTAAATAGGATTCTCAATGGCCCCAAGCTGGATTCTTAGTAGTGTTTACATAAATACGGGCAAGGTAGCAACCCAGCATGATCACAAGTTTTCGCATATTTACAACATTTATTTCTTTTATTTCTCATTACATAAGAAAACTAATTGGCAAATTCCAAAGTATGTTTGCTGTTTGTGAAAAGGCATCAGAATTCATAGCACGGTACATGGGACAATCAAAACGAACATATATGATATTTTTAATATATAATATACTAGAACAATATAATATACAGAATATAAAGATTAATACAATATACAGGGCGTGAACACACACTTTAAGAACAAACATAAGGCAAATATTCATTAGCAGGTTGCTGATAAAAAGATACCAACTATACAAACTTTCTGGAAAATAACCACAGCTGAGAAGTAACAGATTGCTTTAAACTTGCTGTTAATGACCTTTCCCACATCCGAAGATCACAATGAGTTTTACTTCTGAGAAGGGCCAACATGGCCCATTACACCACACTTAACATGGAAAGATTAAGTATCTGATGATAAAATATGATATCGCAAATGAAAGGCTCATATCCCAGACTATTAAGCGTAGATAGTACTCTTAATCTAGCAACAACTGACTCGGGCTATGGGGAAATCACACCTTCATGGGGCTAACTATGTTGAGTTGACACTTTACTGACACTCTGGGTTGACGAAGCCACCTTGATAAATCCAAGGTAAAACATGCAATTGCTTTTTTGTTAATTTTTATTCAATTCTCTTCATACGTGGATAAAAGTTAATTCTGATTTACAGAAACTGAAAGCAGAGTAAGTAATGCAATATACATTAAATTAACTCTATATTTAGATGTGTATAATAATACATATGATGGTGGTGCTTTTTCAATATTGTGTACTGACCTCTAGGGAACTTTTCTTGTCCACATGTGACCTACACTATGTGATGGGTGAAGATATTCAGAGGTTTCTATTCTTATCCAAACATCACTTTGGAAACAAAACATTATTAATCCTGAACAGATCTTTACTTCTGTTAGGCAGTTGGGGACATTTAATCATTGTGAAAGCTCTCTTAACATACATCTTTTAAGGCTCTTAAGGTGAACACAACAATAAAACTATTTTTGTTTAAAGAAGAAGAGAAATTATTTTATGAATGTCAAAATAGGTGACTTTTTTAGCTAGGGCTACACTGAACAATTTAGGTTTCTGAAGCGCTAATAACATATTTTACAGTAGGTCTACATAAGGATTGGGGAACAGCAAAGCTCCAATAGAAATGACAAAGAACCAGGAACATCCCAAACACAGAAAAGAAAGAATATAAAAGAGCTTGACCCTAAATTTATTCGGAAGCAGTTCTTCATTAGAAGTTGAAGGTTTTGTTCTCATTCATTTTGAACTAAAAAAAAAATTATAAAAAAGAGAAGAATGCTTCACATCATGCTGAAGAGAAGACAGAGCCAGAACCAGGAGAGATACCATCAAACAAATTAAGGGAAGAAACAGATGTTAATATTATTTTACTAAAAAGCAAGCTTATGATATTAATGCACTGAAAGGATGTCCTGTTTTTTCTTTTCTCTTTAGTCTTTAAAGCCTGATTTGGCTCAGCAACCAACCACAATGAATAAAATGTATGTTCTTAATGGCATTGGTTCAAATAAAGAAAAATATAGTTAAGGCTAATAGTTTTATTTTTTCTCTAAGCAGTTTTTATGTAACACTACAATGCTGGTTAAAAAAGACTATAAATGTGGATATGAGAAAACCGATTTCATCATTTTGTAAATTCAGTTTGGAGCAATGGACTGAAGACCCAGAATTCCATGAAACTCTGTAAGACTGACAAACCCTAAGAGAAACATAAGTGCAGATTTGCTTGACCAACTCTAGGGACACATTCAAAGATCAACACCATAGCAGTGAACTAGCAATCTTACTTTAGTAATAAAGGTAATGGTGATATTTACTTTTATATTAACTATTTAACTCAGGGAAGATCAATTTGATATCCTTATATTGTCTCCCTTTTTCCTTCAGGCCCTTACCCAGGATGCCCAAAACATTTACCAACAATATAACAAAAGGCCAGGAAAAAATAAAAGTGGAACTCATGCAATTTGTTTTAATACTATATATATATATATATATATATATATATATATATATATTTTATTTTTTTTCAAATTATGTTTTTAGGCAGCTGTATATTAGCACATTCCTTTTCTCTTTTTATCTCAATCTACTAGACACACACCCTGACTCTTTGCCATAAAGCCTTGTAGTAAGGAATAGAAATTCTCAGTCTTAATCACACCAGCAGACACTGACTAGTAGAAGTCTACAGGAGATCGGACTTTATTAGCATTGCCATAAATCAGTTTAGTGGTCTTTGAGAAGAGAAATTCACCTGGAATATCACATGACCACCAATTGTAGTCTCCAAGTCTAAATGAAACTCATTACAACAAAATAACATAAAAGTAGATTTTTGTCAATGCTAACATACATTATTCTATAGAGCACTGTATTTTTCCATTGGACTTCCCCTTTGATGTTGAGGAATAATCCTGTATATCCAGAGAAAACCAAGTGGTATACATACTGTATAAGGTGATTTTTTTACTATGTATATATTTCTTATTTTGTGATTGAAATACTTTAAAGTACTATTCTCCTTCATTCATGAAAACTGATTTGTACTGGTTGAGTCAAGGATGATATATATTGTATACATTATAAATGAAAATATTTTAGCTGTCGTCATGCAAGGATCATAGTATTGCGGTCATTGTATGCATGTAGGATTTATTAAAAAATGATTTGCATTATTTATATCTAAGACCCCAACTGAGTTAAATTACTTGCAGGTCAAATCCAAGACTTCTCCAAATAATGGAGTTCTGTGTCCAGACCTCCAAAGTTACGAGGCACTAATCTCTCTCCGGACCAATAAGAAAAATATTTCACAGTTCAAAACAAGGTAAGCAGCTTTCAAGATAAACATAACAATGAACACAATGTACAGAAGTAATTAGTTATATAGTCTATGGATAAACGGCTGAATAGGATATCTGGCATGCTTTTAATAATACTGTAGCAGATATTTGTAATGATAAATAAACCTAAAAGAAATAAACCAAAGTTTAAAGCTTGGATCAAATGTCAGTATTGCCTAAAACACTGATAACTAATGCTGCTACCACTTTTGTTTAGAAAAAAGATCACATGAAGTTAATTAGGTTCTACAATAAATAGTGTATGTGTTACATCTCCTGGGAACATATTTCATTTCAAATAGGATCTATGGTTTCTAAAGAAACACTTGGTGGACACGCTTGTACTCAAGAGTACATCTTCTCCTATCAAGAAACCAGATGTCTTAGGTCAGCAAAAAGGTGCTTGCTCAGAATCCATGGTTTGAAATCATATTAACTGGAAAAAAATAACACCCTTGGCAGGTACAACACTAATAAGCATATATTCCTTCCATGCCTGCTTTTCAACGGCTCATCCATTTAAGATAGCGTTTGTCCTAGATGCAGTTGCTCTTAAACACCAGAAAGAGCCACCACCTTCAAAGATGCTCTCATACGGCTGAGTGTCTGCAGAGGACATTGTGCTTACCCAAGGATGTGTTACATTACAAATTCATGCTCTGTTATTATATTGCTGCATTATTTTAGTAACCTCAGTAAGACTAAGGGATCTCAATATGTATAGCATGAAAGAGGGAAGAGAGAGATAGGGAAATAGAAATGTTTAAATACATATAAGGATTAAACAAAGTACAAAAAAGGGAAGTTAATTTAAAGGAGGAGAAATGTTACAAGGCAGCACAATATAAAACTAGAGGGTGTGAGGCTTAGATGTAATGTAAGGAAGTTTTACTTCACTATGGGGTTTGTAGAGAAGTGGAACAGCCTGCTGGTAGACGTGGTAGAGGCTAATAATTTGAGGGAATTTAAATATGGGATAGGCACATGTCTATATGCTAGGGCACATGGCATTTGAAAAGAATTCAAGATAATACCAAAAATTGAATAAGGTTTAAGTCCTACATCCGGAAAAATGGCGAGACTTGATGGGCCAAATGGCTCTTATCCGCTGTCAAGTAACATGTTTTGTTTCTCTGCTAGCAGCTTCCTCCCGTTCCAACTCCTCAGCCCAAGACCTTGCTAATTACAAGCCAAAAATGGTTGATACATACCAAACTGTCATACAAATCAAAAAAGTCCATGATTAAAAATACACAAAAGGCTACCTTTGCAAAGTCCACTATTATTATAAATCTTAGCATCAGCCAAAGCTAGGCTACTAAATGGTACTTAGTCTTCTGATAATACACTGCTTTCATACACAACTCCTATTCCTGATTGCTCCCTGGATGCGTTTAGGAGCATAAGATTACCTTATTGGCAAATAGTTCAAAAGATGATCTGCTTTTTCTATTACCTTTCTTGACAACATAAACAGAGAATCATGCAGGAGCAAGGCATATTATCTTACCTTCTGCAGAGAGACCTTGCACATTGATTCCTCTTGCTGCTAGGAAGTTTAGACAGACGTCAACATTTTCAGTCTGCAATGTGAGAAGAGAAACAAAGAGAAGAGAAAACTTAGTGGTGTCTATGAGCAAATTATAACTGTATTATTAAAAAAGGATGAATACCTTGTATTCAAATCAGACTAGAGCCTTCACCAACACGATTACTTCTAATTAGGAAATTCCTATAAAGCTTTCATTGTCAGCTTTTAAATTCATAAAACAATTCATAATGGCCAAATCCAGAATGGCATGCCGGCCGATCTGCAATCCACCTACTTAACCGAAAACTGGGTTTAACACAGTAAAAAAAAAGCTATGAAAGCATCCATAGAGGACTTAACACTATGCGTGTGTATCCAACTGAGAGCATGACTCCGTCAGTGAATGATTGCTGTGAACATTCCGGTTTGAAAGTTGTGCCAATGCTAAATTTATGTTAATTATAATGCAGGATTGTTTGCCGTTTTAGCAGCATGTTATGTAGTTGGTACCAGCGTGATATTTAAATGAAACAGAGTGACCATGAAGAGTTTAACGTCCTTTCTTCAAGTAAACAAACATGCAGTTTATCCACTTTTATACTGTACATGTAAGCGGGCTAAAAGCTTTGATTCAAAGAAAGTCTTTCTTAAATATTGCGTTATGGCCTTTGTACTTTACCACGTATGGCAGGGAACAAAATATTGTATTGTCGTAAGTAACAATTTATTATTTTTAAAAGATTGTTGTTAAAACACCCAGCCCAGTGGGCAAATCCAGCCAAGTGCTAGAAACCAAAAAACTTAGGGCAGGATACATTAATTCTGTACCATTTAGGGTTCTATAGCACACTACCCCTAGAAGAAGATGATACAAAATCCAGAAAGGGAATTAGAAAGGATCAGTTCTGACTGTAAATCGTGCCTAAAGTGCTTGGTGTTCCCTAGTGGCTATATGTGGAATTGCAGGTAAAACAAAGAGGCTTCAGATAGTTGCCCAAAATCAAAGTCATAAAAGCCAGGGGGCAATTACACCTTTAACTCTCCTCCCGTGTATTATGCACCCTTCTGGTTCTAAAATAGTCAAATAATTATGTCAAGCACAACAAGGTTAATTAGTGCACTAAAGTGTGTCCCACTTAACTGAAGTATTATTTTATGTCATTTAACCGGGCAACCAACATCACTAAGGAATCTATTATTGATGCCAAGTAAAGCCATAAAATGGTAAGGAAAAGGCTGGTCATCTCGGAGTTGATGCCTGTTTTCTTTTTGAATGAGCAGGGGTCAGTCTGTTACTGAATCGCTTATAATGATGTCACTTGTTATAATCGATCGCTACATTGGTAATTTCAATAGAGGTTATGTAAGAGACTGATTTTGGTGCGAAAAGAACATGTATGAAAAGTGCTGTTGTTTTTTTATTTTTTCCTGTGTCTGTATGGTGGTGTGTGTTTTGTTGTAAGATTGGGTTTTTACATAACATTGGCATTAGATTTTGGGTCCCCAAGTACAAGGGGACCCACCTGTAATGCAAGTGGTACAATTAAAATGTATCCATTAACTGAGACACAATACAATACAATAATCACAAGTTTGATTAAAAAAGCAACACAAGATCGTGATATAACTTCATGAGAAATATGAATTAATCCACAATCTCTACAGGCGCCCTATTGACACATGAGCGCACAAAGCAGCTGGTTCATGTTTACGTATGCTTTCCCATGAAAACAAAAGCAAAATTATGACTTTTTATCCAGTAAATACAGAACAAAAATATCGCGTAAAGTATCATGTGTTGAACATGCTCAGCGCTTGATTTTAATATTGTAACAAAGAAATAATTACCCAGAGATTTGTTCCCCCAGCAGGGTTTTGAGATTTATGTTTAGATGATGTTAGCGGACATAAGGGACACAGTGGGGAGTAGCAGCTGCATTTGTTGGATTAAATCCAGTAAAGGCTTTCTTGAGTCCTCTTTCTCCAAGGAGAAGCTGTGTTGTCATAATCAACAGTGTGTCTTTATGTTACAGTATACACATTTAAAGAAAAGGGTCATAAACTGGCATTTACAACTAGACAAGGTATGGAAATCTTTCTGCTTGTTCAAGCCAACATCAGCTCCTGGAGCAGATTAATGTGATCTCCAAACTTCAGATATAGTTGAGCTGAAATAAAAGAAAACATTCACTTGTGCAAATCATCTACACTCACGATACTGCAGCGCATAGATGCTTGTTGGGAACAGTTAACAAAGAAAGGCTTTGAGCTACTGCTTAAAGTGTTAACCCGGTATAATGTCATGACACATGGGCTACCTGATATCCTTGACTAGCAGTCTGTGGGGTATTCTTGGACACCACAGATCAACAAACGCTAGCTACAGTAAAAAAGTGTTTATTCAAAACTTTGTATCATACAATTACAGATTATGATGTTTATCAGCAACAATTGTACTTAATGCAGCATAGCTAATGTTCAGTTTCAGCCTATTGTATCTTCAGCACTTCAATTAAGAAAGGACCTTAATGTGTTATAGGGATTTAATATTTTGAGGGAAGCCTTGTCAAATGTAAGGGGTCTCAGCAGCGGACCACCATCCCCAGAAAGAAAACTTGCAACACACCGCCTAATTATGTGTTTATTTTAATGTGCCAGAACATGTAAATATACATGAAAAAAACAAAAAATATATCTATTATGATTGTGCCTTGTCAAAAATGATCAACCCTATCTAAGCACTAACACATCTTATCATCCTTTAAAGTTTTACTGTTTGTCCCCTCGGCCTCAGTGGAAATCAGCTGTATGAGGAGTAAATAAAACTAAGAAACTAAAACTGACACCAACGAACTGCATAATGTTAATGTTATCCAAAGGGCATGGGATAGAATTTACACAGAAGGCATTAGTTTTTTTGATGTTTTTTTAGCGAATTTATGTATTCTGGAAGTTCAATAATATGTTTCCCTCTGCTCTATTGAAGAATAATAGTATTACATTAAGTTTTATGCAAACTTTACTTTATATTCATATAACTATGCTTGACAAGAAATAAGAGGATTGTGAGATGCACCTGCAAATGATAACGAAAGGTGTGCTAATAACAAAGGGAGTAAAATGATTTCTGATCATAGTAACGGCACTGGAAGACTAGGCCAAGCATTCAACAACCAGGAACGGGCTATCTGGTGAACATTAAAGGCAGCAAATTTGAATTCACTAACTTTACTAGGCCTTATAAAAGGACCAACCCTGAAATGAAGAGCTGGGATGGTTCTGTATAATGCATGAGTCAAACAGTGAGGTGAAGCAATAAAACGTCACTTATTTTAATATGTGTTATACAGAGCTAACAAACACTCTAAGCAGCTAAAGCTCATTAAGGTTGATGCTTTATAACATGTAGTGAAGCCCGTGAGTTGAAATGGTTAACTCCTGAATCCCCTTGTATTAGCTACTGTGAGTTATCCAGTATGTAACAGCAGCTTGTGGTCCTATTCCAACCTCTTCTTAGCTGTAAAAAGCCAAAGACCACGTGGTATGCAGTAAACGAAAAGGTATATATAATGACTTGCTGTTTCCTACGATATATATATCGATATAGCAATATTGGTCAAAGACACGATACACTCTTTAGTGAAAGTTGAAGCCTTTTACTGGGACACCAGAGGAAAAGGTGAAGAGTCACATAAGGTTTTAGGACCTCGGGGACCTCTTCTTCAACTGGGGTCCTGAATGCCCATGTGACTCTACATTTGTTTCATTGTTTGTTGAGTGTGTATATATATATATATATATATATATATCATTCAACATAAAGGTTTTATGTAAAACAAATATAGTGTGTTAAAAAAAAAGTCACAAGTACCCTGGAGTCACTCAAATGGACATTTTCTTCTTTTTAGTGGTAACCTTAAACTAGTGTCAATGTGCTGTGTGATCTAATAAGACTTATTTGACCATGAAGCAAAAATCTTCAGGATCAGGAGATCCCATTCAATCCTCATTGGTTACCTTCTATAATCTCCTTCACATAAAATTAAATTAAGAGTGTGCTGACCAACAAGACACTTTGTCAACACTGTGGAATATTGTGGTGCTCTTTAAATCAGTAAATAATAATCCTCAAAGGACAGCATCTGCTTTATTACTACAAAACAAATTATTTCAAGGTCCAACCCCACAAGAGTTTCTCAAGCAAGAAAGGCTTAGCACTGAAAAATATACAATCAAATTTGAAAGAAATCACAACTATTTAACAATGCAGCGTGAACCTTCTTCTAGAAGAAAAGTCACCCAGGGCTGGCCCTTCATAATGTATAGTTTTGCTGTGAGATGAAATGTTTTATTTTACTTTGTGCAAATGGGCCTATGATTGCCGCCATTAAGAGCACTCTATACACAAATGATAGAAATAGCTATAACATTCAGTTTACTTTCAGATCCCAAGTATACCACTGCACATAGGAGAGATCTTTTTTGGCAACATGGCAGCTTGTGCCAGCTCTCCTTCATAGTTTTTTTTGGAGGGATGTCCTCCCCCACCCTTGCTCCCTACAGAAAATATAACTATTCAGCATTCCCTTACAGCCTTTACCATTAAAAATACAATTAATAAATTAAGATGCCTTAATCACCCATATATTTTTTATTTCACATGTGTTAACAATTTCAAAAAAACATATCCACCCATGCGGCTACAGATATGAGTAAAGTACTCATGGCTAACCAGAACTCCAGGTGCCCATTACTCACGCAACCCAAACGGCACAAGGCTAACGTAGCAGAAGGTAAACATTCAAAAAGTACGCTTCACATGAAAAGATCAAAAGCTTTTCAGGCCCATGAGATTATAATGAGTAAATTAGCCATTAAGAGCACTTTGTGTAATAATGGAAAATAAAACATTCCTTTAAAACAGAAAAGTGGCATATACAGCTAAGAAAACAAGGATTACACATTGTATTAAGTAAATGTTATATTATTTTAGAGAAATGCTTTAAAACTAGCTGTTAGATATAGTTTATTTTCAGATCTATTTCCAGAGCCTGGAGCTACATATAATTCATAAGCCATGTCAGTCCTCATCACAAAAAGAATCATTTCCCCAAAGGGCTGTTTATATTAAAAACATCTTCAGAAAGACACCAATGTGAAATAATTTAGACATAATGGGGAGATGTTTAAATAATGGTGTTATTTCTTAGTTAAACTTTGATCTCCCTAGTTTCATTAGTTCCCTCTGAGCCACATGGGAAGCTGGTGATGCAGCTTGAAGCACATTGTGTGAATTCTATGTCTGGTGGTCTACTGGAACAGGGTGGGATCAGGGGCAGTTTCTAGGAGATCAACATGATTTGGAGATACTCTGCCCAGGATGTATTAAACTGCATGAATACAGGTGTCCCCGTTAATATTGTTTAATTTTCCTGTATGGTGTGATCAGTTTTCAGGGATATTAGAACCTTGTGAAAAAAAGAGTAAAAGTTACAAGTTCATAAAAAGTAAAAGATAATGGTACTATTTACACCTAAAGGTGCAGTTCTACCTAGGCAATCCATTAATTGCACTCTATAAAATGTTAAGCAGCTAAGTCTGTCATTTTACTCCTTAAACCACATAAAATAACCCAGGCTTTTAAGAAGCATTAGGGATCAACCTATCACTGATTGATTTTAGATCTCGGGAACAAAAAGTATTCCCAATAAACAACTATGAGCAAGGCATTTTAAGTGATAAAGGTTTCAGCATTTAACATTACCGGGAGCGGTTTCTACGGTTTCTATTATTTCTTTGCATTGAGTCGCAAAAGGGTTGAATTCAGTTCAGAGCAGGTGGAACAATACCTTTAAAGACTAAATGCCATTTACCGTATTTGTGACAAAAGAGGTTTAAAGGGGTTCTTGAAGAAAAGTGATCTTATCATCACAGCAGTAAATGTAATGGTCCAGTTAGCAGAAACACCCATGGGTGATTATAGTGATAAGACTACTTTTAAAACACTGCACCAGAATCACTATACATAATCCTCAATGAACCTGGTTACCACAAATAGTAGGAGCTTGTTTTCCCTACAGTTGACTATGATGCTGATCCTCCACTGAGACAGAAAGAGCCCCCTTTAAAGTCTTTCTATAAAAACTTACAGAAGAAATGAAGGAGGCAGAGCAGGTCAATTACATAGAAAATGAGTATTTCAGGGAAAGACTAAGGCTCTAATTGAATAAACAAAAAAGCTTTCTTCTCACAGAGGGATCCAATCGGAACTGGAAGTAACAAGATACATATTTCTTAAGTAACGTGGGTTAGATTTTATTCCTGCATACTTTCTCCAAGTAATCTTCCATTTTCACATGAACTTATATTTATTTGAATTCAGGCTGGTCCTTAAATTAAATCAACGTTCCTTAACCAACCTGTGTTTTTCTATCCATTTGGAATAGGGATGAATTATTCTGTCTGTACATAATGGACTATTCTTTCAACTGGCCGTATTCTACTCACTCACTTATGTCCAAACAAGTGCAGTCATTTTTCCTTCTATAGAACAGTAACATTTTATGAATGAAAAATCCCAATTTGGTGTATATGGGGGCATTAAGTAAAATGTTTACATTGTTGCTGTTTACCTGGTTTCGATGCATGCAAATCCAAAACAGTAATAGCAGGGGTAAAAAACCACAGTCCTTGAGGGCCACAATTTTTATATAGCCCAGCACCATGTGCCCCTTTACATTATTTTTTTTTATTATACAGCAATGTTTGCGACTGGCATTTACAGTGTTAAGGACTGCGCAAATGTTGACCCGAAGACATAACTTCTTTCTTTGGATTTTAAATGTGGCATTCCAAACATTTCCAGTATTTATAATATGGCATGCTGGTTTTCAGGAAGCCTATAAAATGCAGGCAATTTTAAGGCAGCATCAGAGGCACTTGCAATCAGCCCTAAAGGATTCCAAAGGATATTTGAACTTAATGTCTTATAAAACAGGTGTTGTGCTTTAGTTTTTATACATAAATACACACAAACACATAAACAGATATACCAACATACCAAATGTGCATATTTACTTTATATACACATATAGATTTAAGCAGAATATAAATGACTTTCCACATAATGATTCGTAGCTCCTTGAAAGTTTGTACGTACCCCACTTTATATCATTCCCCACAAAACTATTAAAAATTAGTATGTGTTTAAGGTAATGATAAGTACACTATATGGACAAAAGTATTGGGACACCTGACGATTACACCAACAAGGATTTTGCATTCTAAATACATAGAAATTAATATGTAGTCCTCCCTTTGCAGCTATAACAGCTTCCACTCTTCTGGGAAGGCTTTCCACAAGATTTTGGAGTGTTTTTCTGTGGGAAATTGTGCTCATTCATCCAGTAGAGCATTTGTGAGGTCAGGCACTAATGTTAGACGAGAAGGCCTGGCTTGCAATCTCAGTTCCAGTTCATCCAAAAGGTGTTCGATGGGGTTGAGATCAGGGTTCTGTGAGGCCAGTCAAGTTCTTCCACACCAAACTCATCCAACCATGTCTTTATGGACCTTACTTTTTTCGCTGGGGCACAGTCATCTTGGAATATAAAAGCCCCCCCCCAGACTGTTCCCACAATGTTGGAAGGATAGCACTATTCAAAATGTCTTAGTATGCTGAAGGGGACATACCAAGACATTTCATGAAATCATAATTTTCAGGTCAAATTAAATCCATCACAACAGCATGGAATGTCAAATTTTAACCATAGTAGCCTTCAGTTAACTTATAATAGTACTTTTAATTAAAAATGTTATTATTGTAAAGCTATTTATAAACTATATCTCTTTACTTATAGGAAGACCTATCCCCTATTGCAGAAAAGGGCCCAGGGTATGGGAGATTTCTGTGCTCTAACGAAAGATCCTAATTGTGAATCATTTGCAGTTTGTAAATTCTGTAATTTCTGTAATTTAAGAGCTCTATTCCATTCATGTATTGATATATGAGGCAGTCAAAGACGATGTTACATGTTGTTCATTTATTACTAATAATATTGTTTGTTATATAGTGGTAAAGATCAATGCAGAGCTTTACATAGTACATAGGGTATAACTAATTACATGTGTTTAGTTGAATGTTAACATGCTAAGTGGGCACTTTGGGTTTAGTTGAATTATCTTTAGACAATGGACTGTTATGACTCAGTAATGACTCAACACTCACACGCCATTCATCACCTTCTGTCCTTTCAGAGATACACTGAGTTGTCAAATCCTTGTATGGGATTTTACAATCTTGTTCCACCAGGATATCCTCAGCAAGAAATGCACCTTTTTATCCAGACACTCAGGGAACATGTTTTGTTTTTTACATAAAAGGCATTTCTATAAACTTTTTTTTTACATAAAAATATTTGAACAGTTTTAAAAATCATGGATGGGAATGATTTTGTCCCATCCAATTGTTTTTCTTCTTCTGGGTTAAATGTTTAATTAATACAATTTTCAATCTCAATAGAAATCCATGGCACGCCTGCTTTGAACGTTCAATGCCCCGGTGCATTCAAACAGCAGCATAATATTTACCAATGATTCAGTGAGCTTATTGTGTCCTGTATAAATAATAGAAAAAATATTTTATTCACATCAAAAAACAATGTGTTTTTTTTAGATGAATAAAATATTTTATTTTATTATTGATACAAGACCAGCGATTGCCTCAAATCATCGTTGGATACAGCATTAAGGACTTGATATGCCTTAAATACACTATGCACTTTAAAGAGGCCATCATCTGGCAACACGTGGTACCATTTTGATGTAGAAAACACTAAGTTTTAGAAGTTTTTAATTTTTTAGTAAATTCACACCAAATGATTTTGTTGGATTTAAAGACCCAATGAGAGATATGTCAATTCAAGTGACTTTTCGTACACATGGGTGGATACAGTTTAATATTATAATTATATAATTATATACCCTCCTTATTTTTTTTTAGTAAACAGATAATACGAGTGGTACTATAATAGGAAACAATAACAGATCTAATTTACAAAGAATGTGTCAAAAAAAGAATGTTCAAGGAGCAGATGAACGACAGTGAAACAAAAAAAAGCAGGTGGCAGTGCCGAGAAATCGTTTTTTTTTTCTTTTGGCTGAAAGACAGTGTTTGGATCAGCAAGCATTGGTTGTCTTACTTTTCCCTGGAAAACAGACATAATTGTCCCCTTTTACAAAGAAGTTTGTTCCCCTAGGCATTGGGTTACAGAATTAATGCCAATATGCATATAAGTGGCAAAAAGATACCAGTGCTCCTCTAAGTCACCTGATTCTCCAATCCGTTGTTGCCGTAGGGACAGGTAAACAAGCAAATGCTATTTTGGATTATTTTGCGTATTCTCATAACCCACAGGCAAATGATAAGTCCTTGCTGTTCATGAACATGGCATCTTATGGTACCATCTCAGAACATATAAATCACTATCTAACCAAACGGTGAAATGTCTGTGATGGGCTTTGGATACCTGTACAGCACAGTGATGGTAAACATGCATATCAGCCTAGTGAAATCCATCGATTTCCCATAGGAGCAAAATAATTATAGTTTAATATGTAAAGTACAAGGGTGTGTGCTCAATTACTGAACACAGGCTGATTTTTTTAGATTTGTTTAATAACCATATTATGAGTTGTGTTCAACAATATATCTATGGGGGTTGCCTGAGGTCCAGCCTGGGTGGTATTGCTTAAGTGCTGGTTTATAATTTAATTACCCAATTTATGTCATCAGCTTCAGATTGGGATAGAAAAAAAAATAATATAAGATATGTTTGTTTCTGTTTGCCATTACAATTTATTTAGGAAAATATATGTATAATACATATAATATTTGTTATATATCTAAAATACATAAATAATAATTTGGTTTAATGATTCAAACAACCTATTTGATGTCTTCTCCTAAACTAGAGTAATACATTATCCCAATAATATAATTGTATAATGCCAGGTATAAATCCTTAGCCTAAGCTTTTAGTTCTGTAGAAGTAGAAAATAAAAGTACTTTTAGTAAGCTAAAGCAAAGTTTCTCCAGTGACATTTCCTCTATTATTTCATTTCAATTAGCATGTAACTGTGCCGTATAAGAACACGTGGATACTCACTAGGGAGAAAAGGCTTCAGCATTTCACCAGTTATATCTGTCCACCCATAGTACTGTTCCAGTGCACATATAAGTATAGAATTAGATATGTAATGGCATGTTTCAGCTACTTCTCCGTGAATCTCATTTTATTTCAGTCTTTTAAATAGATTGAGTTAGTATGTATGCCCATTGCTTACAGAGTAACTGGAGAAGTCTGGCCCGCAGGCTGCCGTGAAATAAATTCTGCATGCCTTTTGAGCTATTCTTAAAAGTCCTGAGAATCACGCTATTTATAATTAAAAAAAACAGTTGGTAAGTATCCATGGTTGGACACTTGTCCTGAAAGATGCTCTGAAATGCATTCTTCATCTTCTTTAAATAGCTGTAGTAGCAATAAACACTATAAAATACAATTTGCCAGTACTGGTTGCCATTTATATTCTCTATGGAAAAATACTTCTCATTGTTTGCTTCTGATTTATTTTAAATTAAAGAGCAAATGTTGGGTAAGGAAATGTAAACCCCGGCTTTCCAAATGTATTCCCATGCTCTCCTGAGGGTATAACAGGAGTCTCAGGCCTTCTGAAATTGAAATGTTAAAAGGAACAAAATATTTATTCCTTCAGAAAGCACGGTGTTCACTAGCTAAAGGTACAAGCTGTCAAACATGCCTCTTTAACCCTGGAGTCCCCATAAAGTAGATGAGCATAACCGCAGTATTAAGGTTTTTACACCACATCTCAAGGAGAATATGGACAAATATTCAGGGTCTGCCTGAGCGTACTGGTGCTTTTGTCATTGGTATACAGCAGGGGTCTGGCCCCTAGCTGGCTATCTTGAATCCTGCACCCTATGTTTTCCCTAAGCATATGGTGACAGATTCACAATGCAAAACCTTGGGCACCAGGAAATGGTTTATAGTCACCATGGCGACCTGGTGCCAGGGTTTGTCAAGCCCTGGTATATAAAAGGTCGCTTGAAATCCCTAGCTGAATAAGGGTGCATTAATTTAGATTACATTTACCTTCTGGCAAGTGATAGTTGCTTGGGCTGTCAGAAAAATGTGGTTGCAGGGTTAACATTTGGGGCCTAGGTCCATCCTATTCATGTAGATGAGGCAAATACACAGTGATTAGTGATGTGTCATTGACCATACCCTTTACAAATCAGTCAGCAATAAAAAAAACCAAGAAAGTTCTATTTGTTTCAACACGGTCAGAAGGGAATTTTTGCGCATCTGACAAATTAACAATACTGGATACTGGTGTGAGAAAAGGAGAAGGTTACTATACAACTTGTGATTTCGTGCAGAGCTTGTGACCAGCTACCCTATCATACAATGTCCACATTTATTAAATTCTCATACGAAGACATTTGTGGCATTCTTACATATTTTACACTTTAACAATGATTGTTTTCTGAATGTCAGTCTCTAGAAATTCTAAAGTAAAAAACAAGTCTTGAGAAAATCATAGGCAAATATTCAGCTAGTGATGAATTGTGTATCTGGCCTGTCAAATGTTTTCGCAGACAATTTTTAATTCAATGCACTGAAGAAATACATTTAAAGGGTCACGCCAGCCATCATATGCACTTTAAAAGTCCCTTTAAATTTAGCATTAACCCTTTTGCAAATGCATGTGGAATTCTGTAGAACCCCTCCAAATGCATTGGCGTCTTCCCTGCCCCCCAACTATTTTGCATGCGGGTGATTGGCGAATGCTACAGGCAGAGGTCTGTTCCTACTTGTTTCAATGGACTGCTTGAGCAGCCAATCAAGGCCAAGGATGGTTAAATGGCTTCAATGGCCCATCACAAAGTTTATGATTGGTTTGCTAATGGTTGTAATAGTTGTCTTTATGACAAACTATTAGCAGCAAGCAGGGAGAAGTGCTGAACTAAGTCACCTATATTCACTGTTATATATTCAATGATAACATTTCCATAGGTCATAAAATCAGAGTAGAATTTGATGTCAATTCCTGATGATGTGTCCCTGAGAAACCACCTATTCTCAGGGTCAAACACCAAGAGTTCCCAGGTATGCAAATCAGTTATAGCTAGCAACACAAGAAAATTTACTAGAAAGTATCTGGAGTAGCAGCTGAAATGGTGCTTGGTTATTAAGGGACCCCCTATACGCTTCCAGATTTTACCTGAAGATTTCATAGGAGACGGGTACAACAGGCTTTGTGTAGGAAGTTCTCAACAAAGTAAGCGCTAAGTTAAAACACAGAGATCATAACAACAACATTTTATACACACATTTATTTTTTATCTTTTTTCCTCAAACATAAATCAAAAGTACCCATTCTCAAATTGCATTACACAACTTTGTAACCCACATTTTATTAAACACACATTTAAACAAAGATAACCTGCAATGGGTTTTCTAGTAAAAGTCGACCTGTTATCCATGCAGTGATACCATATGTATCCCTCATGGGATGACATATACCAGTATATAGATATTTATGTGTGTGTTTATGTGTGTGTCGGTAGTCAAAAAAGCCCATTGCAGGTTACCTTTGTTCATTTTTGTTTAATAATAGGGCTGTGTAAGAATGTGTATAGGTAAGCCTTCCTTAACTTTGCCTTGTCTTCAACATGTGCTGCATTGCTTTTATGTTTATAGCAATAGACATCTACGCTTCATAATACAAGGACAGTGCTTTGACGATAAATGGACTGTAACTTTCTAGCATAGTTCATTAGTCTATCAACCATTCAGTTTATTGATTAAAATATCCTCATGCAAAATATGCTTCTGTTTAAACATAAAGGATAATTATCTTATAAACAATAAATGGTACAGTTCCATTAATCCTTTACCCAAATCCATTTTCTTGTGAGTGCTTTCTCTTTCATCCACAGTATGGCTCATTATGAATTCCTATAGGTTTATAAATATATTCACCTCCCGTGCCCCCCTCCCTTCCTCCCTTTATGACAGTGTTGTAAAACACTTTAAAAAAAAAAAAAGTCAGGACTCTGTATAATACATAAGAATACGGAGTGGAACTGACAGAAGCCATTGAAAAGATGCCCCTGGCTAGGGGGGACCAAGTCGAATAAAGAAAATAAATATTTATAACGTGCTGTGGGTATTTTAATAAAGCAGTGCAGTCATTCAGCAGCAGTAGAGAGACATCCAAAAGCATAGATCATAATACACTGATAATCTCAATTAATTCCCAGTTAAAATTAATTTAACAATGGTCTGCTGCCGACGCTCCACATAATGCTAGTAGTATATTACTCAAATAAAAATGATGCTATTACCGGGTAACGTTCCAAACAATCCATTCATTTCTTACCATTTGTGATTGGCTCTTTGGACAGCCATTGATATCTTCAACTTTCTCATTTGCTAGAGAAAAATAAGAAAATAAAGCAATTAGAACAGAAAAAAAAGTTACATGGCAGTATTTAAATTAAATAAAGCACACATTGTTCTAATCTTACCTAAAACATCCCACTAATCCTATTTTCATTGCCACCAGAAGCCCCTACATGAAAGCGTACAGTCTTAAGAGAAGAGTGTGAATAAGTCTGCTATTAATCCTCCCGTTACTCTCCAAGTAACTGCTGACATGAAGTCCTAAGCAATTGTCTCTGCTCGGCCAGGGATAATGTTTCAAGACATACCAGAAACGTATCAGCCTCTCCAGCGAGTAGAATGCACACATGGGAGACATATGGTTTGATCAAGATTTCATTTATGACATTTCGGTCTATGATGGATGCACTTTTAAGGTACGGTAAAAGAACGGCTGGACAGTTACTTCCCGAGCATTTGAAATACTAACAAATTTTCTAATTCTCAGAACAATCAGAACCTTGATAACATCTGGAGTTTGTAAGCGAAGGCATACCGAAACACATTGAACTTCACTTTTTTTTTTTTTGGAAAGTGTAAAATTCCCTTCCGACTCCACCTACTTCAGCCTGTCCCAGCCCCGGTCCTCAGTCTACGTTTCGTGATTGCCATTGAGTCTTACCGATGATCTGGATGATTTCGGCAAGCAGCACCCCGTCTGCGACGTCCTGTTGCAAATCCTTGATCAGCCGTTTATGGCCGGACTTTGCTAGGTAGTGATTTGCCCAGTCGGTGTAAATCTACAGAACACGGGGAGAGGGAGGGATGGAGGAGAGAAGATAATAAAAAAAAAAAAAAAAAGATTTAAACATTGGCTTCAGAGTCAGAAATATTCAAGATCGCATTCCAGCTGGAAAAGTCAGAGCTCAAAAGGAAACTGTTATGCTGCTGTTATTTAAACAATTTCTTTCCTATTCTCAGATTTAATGACTCACTTTATTTTTAAATGAGGGTCGGTTTAGTTCCCTGACCACACAAGTAAGAAAGTATCACTGCATGCTTATCAAGGAAACTGCTGTCACAAATCAGTCACTTCCTTTCTCTTTTAGTGAGTGAGACCAATTGATTCAACAGTTACAGGGTTAACCCTTTACCAACCCTGCACTTTCTTTGCTTTCTTGTTCTTTCTGTAGACCAAAAGGGTTAAAGTCAAAAGAATATTTTAGTAGATTTTGTGAAAGTTTAATTACCTTTTAAGGTTTGCTATCTTTGCCACAAAGTTTTAGGAGTTATTGCTTTCATTTGTTTAATGGGGATTCGTTTGTTTTGAAAATTGATACAGTCTAAACAAACAGATGAGTCATTTTTTCTTTAATGTGCTCAGTGAGTAAGCAAACAGTACAATGTCAGGTGATTTGTAGTGTTCCTTTTTGTTATGATAAGCATTGTATTACAAAGCAAAAGCAGGCAGAGTTAAGTTTGTAAGATAATTAGATGTCATGTAAGGAAGTTTACTTTGCAGAGAGGGAGGTAGATAAATGGAACAGCCTCCCATCAGAAGTGGTAGGGGCTAATCCAGTGAGGGAATTTTAACATGCATGGGACAGGGATATGGCTACCCTGAATGCTAAACAAGACCTAGGACTGATTAAGGTCTGAATTTAACTTAGGGACAATTGGACAGACAAGACGGGTCAAAATGGTTCTTATCTACCGTCAAATTCAATAAGTCTATGTTTCTAATATTTGAATATTTAAAATGGTCTGCTAGGGAGCATACACAGAGATTCATTTTTTAAGTATATACTAGACACAGTCTTGTTTCAAATATGAAAGACAGAGTATGAAGCATGATAGCAACTATAGCTAGTTTGTTTTAGTCTATGGAGATACCGGTTCGTATATCACAAATAGTTGGGGAGAGTATTCTCCCCTGCAGGCTTCCCACTCAGCATATAGAAGGTCTATAGAGGACAAAGGTAGGCTGAAAGAGGTGGGTAAGCCACACAAGATGCATGACAAGGGCAGGATTTTGCTACAGAAGGGCAAAGAGTGGGCAGAGCTAGGAATCATTTCCCACACCCATAGATCAAAGCATGTCCCAAAAGCCTGGTAATCAGCTGTGATTTCCAGAGACTCCAAGGCAAACCTGGAAGTTTCCCAGAAATAAAGATCTGTTCTGTTTTCCTTTGTGAAAGATTTAGCTACTGAGAAAGGGAATTCCCCAATCTGGGCAAGAAACTGATCGAATACAAGTCAAAATACTCTATTCACTAACTCCAAGTTCCACTAAGTTAAGATTAACTTTTATTTCAGGTCAACTCAGTACCTGCAGGTACCGAATTACTTTAGCTGACGCTTCCTGCTCTCCATAAACGTAACATTTGACTTTAATTGCTTAATCCATGTATGCCTGAAAAGGCCCATGTCTATGAATATTTATGGTACATAAACGTCATACAAATATATAAGCACATCATTAATTAAAATATTGAATAAATGTAGAATGAGCAGTTGATGTACTTCTCCAAAGTAAAATATCTGGCATATTAAGCAAAAAGAAAATTGCTGCAAATGTATAGTCTAAATAGTGTTATTTTCACATCATATATATCTAGATTCAGCCCACATTTAACAGGGCTAGGAAATGGTAATGTATAGAATATTAAGTTTTGTTTCTCATATAGTGTGTGGGCTCCAGCTGTGGAATAGAAAACAATAACACTTGGTTGGTCTTCCTCACTGTGCTTTGGCAATGCCGAGGCAGCTTTCAGCACACTGTTACTTATTTACTTTTTAAATGTTCATATTATTTCTGATTTTGCTGGATAACAAAATCATAAGTCAGCATTTATGGGCCATCTGGTATACTGATAAATACTGAGCTGCCTCCAATGTTATACTTACGTATTAATTATACACTGTAAGTCATTATTAACGTGTTAATGTTAATTAACACGTTATTAATGTTTTAGAAAAAAAAAAAGTAACAAGAAAACATAAAAATAAACTGTCCACACTCTCATCGAAGTAAAGAGAAATCATTTATTCAGCCAACGTTTGGCCATGAATGGTCTTCGTCAGAGCTAACAAGTGGCAGGCAACAAGACAGGTGACATAACAATGATGACAGCGCTGACCGTTCATGTCTTTTTCAAGTATTTAATCAGAGTGGCCTGTATTTGGATACAGCAGTAGAACCATTTTGGCCATTTTGGATTGCTTATAGATCTAACACTCAATAATGTTTATCCCTACACAACATAGATCACCAGTAATCAAATCTAATATCCCTGTGTTAATTCTAAGTCGATGATAATTACATTAATTTTGAGATTTAATATTAAACACATTCATATACTTCAGAAGGACAGGTGCATCATTCACTCACAGGCAGGCACCACAGATGATGGTGATTATGAAACCACCACCACCCAATGATTCAAATTTCCAGCTTAACTCAGCATGCTTTTCCATCATTAAACTCTTTAGGAACATATAGATGTCAGAGGGTGCTTTATAATGCATTTTAGCACCCTGACTACACAAAACCCATAGATCTCAACGCGACCCAGTAATAATAAAACATAAAACTTTACTTTATACAAAAAAGCAATGGTGCAAATAAATATTGCATATAAAAGGCAGTTAGAGCTTTTCAAATGGTGTGTGAATAAGCATTTACAAACGTTACGAAATGGGCATTCATTTGTTTCAATGTTATTTAGAAGAAAACATACATTTATGCTGAAGTTAAACAAAGTATCAATGGAAATATGTCTGCCATAGTAAAATATCACAGAAATGTGCAAATAATTCCACAGTGCTGGATAAACAAAAGGATCTTGAAAGAAATGTATCTATGTGTATATATATATATATATATATATATATATATATATATATATATATATATGCCTTGTGGTCTGTTTCTGGCTGTAGCAGAACCAAAACAAAGTTCCCTGTGTCTATAGAGCATTGCTGCTGTGTTTTGGAATTCTTAATACGATTCAAAAGAAAACAAAAGGTGAAGCATAAGTGAGCAACCACATCAAACACATTGTGTTTCTTGGGGGATTTTTTTGTTCAGTCTGGAAATACTGACTCATCATTTATGAATCCCTGTGTGTTATTGGTGTACATGTCAAGTGATTGGATTTAAAAAAAAAAAAAAAAAAAAGGCTCACAAATGTGTCAGGGTCAGAGATTAATCATATAATTTGTTGGAATGAATGGGAAATATAGATAGAACAATACTATGATTAAACAGTCTACTAATATACTAATAAGCTTAAAAGTTATAAAAACAATTGAGTCACCTAAATATGCCACTCATGCTAGGTGATAAAGAACTGGTTTGGGATAAAAGAAGAAAAAATAAAGAATGGGTGATCTGATTCTAGCTCCTTGTCATATGAGGTAACAATTTCTATATCATTTTCACTTTTAATTTTATATATATATATACTGAACTCAAATCGACAGTCTAAGGCAAAGCGATACATGAGATAAAGAGGGCTCTGCTCAAACACACTTACAATTAAGAGGATATATATATATATATATATACACACACACATATATATATATATATATATATATATATATACATACACACATATAGATATAGATAGATAGATATATATATATATTCACATAAACCTATATATTTCAAGTTGTCTGGCATGTTGGGAGTTATGTATGAAAGGTGATATGCATTTGCAAAGAAGGGTGTCGAAAGTAGGATAGTCAAATTTTCAGGTGTTTTAAGTGATTTCATAAATTATTGTATGTTTTGCAGACAGAGTTGCTAAAGGGAAGGTGAATGATACAGTATGAAGACTTCTACACATTCAGACAGCTGATTGGACAGAGCACTCCATTGCCTATCTCTTGGATAAAGATCAACTTTTAAAGGACTAAGCTGACTAATGAGGCACTTTTCAGAAAAGGCATGATGATGGCCCTTTTTATTTAAGCAGTATTTCACTTTGGAGCAATTTTCTTAGAAAACATCTGAAAAATATTTCCTGATTTGTGCTCCCTCCCCGCAAACCTCAGAGTAATCCCGCGTCTCCTTGGAGAATCAAGCTAGAGAGCAACAAATGCCTTGAAGTGTTTTGTATCGTGACAGCTGCCACCCTCTAATCCATAATAATAATAATGCTGAATAAAGGAAACACCCTGTCAGGGTGAATTAGTGGGTGTATGTGTAAAACAAAACAACATATCAACTTACACAATGTACTTCTAAGGAGAGCTAGCTAAATGCCAGCATTGTATCTGCTCTCTATTCACTATGATTCTTCTATTTTTTTTATAATTGGATCATTTTGTTTTGATGAATGATAGGACAAAATAAAGCATTTGCAAAAAAAAAAACACAATTCCAAATATAATTCACTTGAAATATTAATACAAATAAACCTCATGAGTCAACTTTGAGACTTAAAGTAAGGAGAACTGAGAGTGAGTGAACAAGAATTGACTGTTGGCTCATAAAATGCTTTATTCATTTCAAAACAATATATACTTTTGGGGGGTCTACTCATCTATGTTACATAACATTATAAGTGTCTATGACTGTGGAAAATTGTGGGGAATATATATATATATATGCGAACGTAGGCCTCAATCATTAAATTGCCACATAAGGAACTCCACTGTATGTTTGGCACAGAGAATTTGTCAAGAGAACGCTTATTGTCAAACTGGCAGATACTTTGTAGGGAATTTAAAAACCAGATCCTTATAACAACTCTGCTGGAGGTGCCTGAGAAAGTTTACACAATAAATTCAAAATGCATAATCCAAGCAGAATTAAATAACCAAGCACGTTTATAAATTAGACCTAGCATTCAGCTATTTTAACTAATTCATATAGTGCTTTTTGGGATTTAGGCGCTAATCAGCTTTTTAGTAATGAATGAAACCAGAGAAGGTCCTAAAACCACACCTAAGTACAGTGCATTATAATAATGGACTTGTTTATTTTGCTGGCTCATTCAATAATACCGTATTTGCTCGATTATAAGACGAGGTTTTTTTCAGAGCAAATGCTCTGAAAAATACCCCTCGTCTTCTAATCGGGGTCGTCTTCTAATCAGACCTCAAATAGAGGTCTGATTATGAGACTAAGATCCAGATCCCCTGCACCGCTGCAGGGGACCTGGATCCTCCTGTCCCCCCCCCCCCCACACACACTTACCGGTGCTTCCTGCTGTATTGCCGGGGCAGCGGGTTGACGTCTACGCGATCCGCGTAGACAACGTCCGCTGCAGCCGGAAGGAGGTGTGGCTAGCAGCGGGGGTTGTCTGCGTCCATCGCGGATACCTTCCCCGACTGTCAGAGATCAGAGTTCCCCCCACCGGTGCGGGGAACTCTGATCTCTGACAGCCGGGGAAGGTATCCGCGACGGACGCAGACAAACCCCCGCTGCCAACTCCACCTCCTTCTGGCTGCAGCGGAAGGAGACGTCAACCCGCTGCCCCGGCAATACAGCAGGAAATTAGAAAGCACCGGTAAGTGTGTGTGTGTGTGCGCGCGTGTGTGTGTTAAATGGGGACATAGGGCATTTCTGGAATGCCTTATACCCCTATATGCCACTCTGGCACTTAGGGGGTTAAAAGGCATATTATGGGGCAGAGTGGCATATAGGGAGGTATAAGGCATTTCAGGAGGCAGAGTGGCGTTAAGGGGGCATTTAATAGAGCACTCTGCCTCCTGAAATGCCTTATACCTCCCTATATGCCACTCTGCCCCATAATATGCCTTTTAACCCCCTAAATGCCAGAGTGGCATATAGGGGTATAAGGCATTTCTGGAGGCAGAGTGGCACATAGGGGGTCAAAAGGCATACCATGGGGCACAGTGGCATATAGGGGGTTACAAGGCATATCATGGGCCACAGTGCCATATTGGTGTGGCAAGCCTGGGGGCAGATGTGCGTAACTGGGGGACAGGTTGGAAAATACAAGGAAATAAAAACAAAAAAAATATTTTTCTCAATCATAGCTTTTATTTAAAAAAATAGTTTACATGAATTAGCATTTACTGGTAAAACTTTTTTCCTTTAGGGTCGTCTTATATTCAGGCTTTTTCTTTTTTTCCTAAGTTAATATTCAGATTTTGGGGGGTCGTCTTATAATCAGGGTCGTCTTATAATCGAGCAAATACGGTATAATGGATAGGCCCTTCAACACTCAGAGACCTAGCCCATTTCCTAATATATAATATAAAACATGTTCTGTAAATTGCTATAATGTCACTAAAATGAAAAAAAAAATAGCTAAATTATTAGGTGCTATTAATAAAGGATAAGGATCCCGTGAGATAAAGCGAGGAGCAGGGGAAAACTATCGATTGGATAGAGAAAAATGGAGTATGGGGATCCCCATTGGCATTTCATCCACTTACAAATGAGGGCCAGAGCCCCCCACCTAGGCTGTATTTGACATTAAGCAAGTGCAAAGGAGGTGAAACAGAATAATGAGATTAAATATCAAGCAAACAGGTGTTTTGTGAACACCTAACTGGAATCATTTGACATACAGTAGTTTAAACAGCTACTCCCATAAAACCTATTAATATGCCGTTTGAACTCATTTTCTGTGTAGTCATGCTCAAATTTCCTTCAATTCATCACAATGTGCTCTGTTATTACTCATTTCAACTGGAATGAACTGGGACTTACTCATTCCTTAACCCTTGAACATCTGAAGGTTATAGAACACATAGCTGCCTCCATGAGTCAGAATTGGTTTAAAATAACATCCTCCTGAAAAATCAAGAGAATATTTTGTATTCATCTCATCTTGTTATTAATCTAGTTAGATACATGTAAGTAATGTTTGTGTCAGGTATGACTTAGAAGAGTAAAAGACAGTGTCAAGTTTCACCCTGGATATTAATCTGCAGTGAACCGTATCCAAATGTAGTTATATGGTTTTTATCCAATTCGTTTACACATCCTTCACTAGATGGAGTCTGACATAAACATATCTCTGGGTGAAAGGACAGCCACGTGCCAACTGAATGAATGGAGAGTGAATGAATGTCTGCTTCTTTCCTTCTAAGGAAAACTCTAGAAGTATGATTTACATTCCTAGCAAATCACAGCACTTTAAAAATGTCCAAAGTAAATTAATAACCCAAAGATCTTCTAGGAATATTATATGTACTCACAGCAAATCACCATAGTTTGAAAATGCATAAAGGACCGGAATAACACACTGTCTAGTTTCTCTTACAAATGTAGAAACTCATCCATAAGTAATTCATTTTACTTTAGTCACTTTATCCTTTTCCCCAACAGAGTTTCAGATCATATTAACCCCTTAAGAACAGCGGCTATTTTTATGTTTTTACTATGTCTCAGTTCAACTGTAATGTCCCTCTCTCATTTTGCGCATACAGACAAATTATATATTGTTTTTTTCAGCACGAGTAGAACTTTCTTTTGAAATAATATTCAGAAATGTAACATTATTTTGTGTGATTAAAATGGAAAAAATAATTTCTTAAAGCTTTAGACGTACATAAATTAAGCACAGCTAGAGCCAATGGGATAAAATACCCTAAATTCATTCCTCAAAGTGCCCTGATTTGGTAACCATTCTATATGCCTAAACTGTTCATCTATTTTCACTGTTACAGGGAAATTATAACAAGGTGTGTATCACTTTTTTTCAAATTTAGCATGGTGGGACACTAACTTTAATAGATATCAAAACTACCCCTTAAAACCATATGTTAATGAAAAGAACACCTGGTGTATGTGGCCAGTCAATGAGTTACTGTGGCAGGATACCCAACCGGGGTCTTTATAGGCCCTGCGAATCCCTATTGCATCACAGGGA
This sequence comes from Spea hammondii, assembly GCA_029215755.1. NCBI lineage: Eukaryota > Metazoa > Chordata > Amphibia > Anura > Pelobatidae > Spea > Spea hammondii. The sequence continues at coordinate 51,007,277 of JARDYJ010000004.1, read as the reverse complement.
TTCCCCAATTATGTTGCCAGAAGGAAATCATTTTCAGTCTGACAGCTCAGGGGCAGAAATTTTGTCCCCAGCTGTCAAACAGGGGGTTTAGGCTTTTGACAGTCGATCTCCTGTTCACCAGCAGGGATTTAGTCCTTGGTCGTATACAACTAGTTGTGATGTATCCCTTATGGCCTTGGTCGTGAAGAGGTTTATAGTTATAAGACCCGAAAAGGTGATGCACATAATACACCCTGCTTTATGTGTGATTAATCTATTTTTTGGTGTCGCATTAGTATAGTTTTACAGCCAATGGTAGTGTTGTTGCAACTCATTAAAACCCATAATAACTCAATGAAAGCCCTTGTATGAAATAGCCAGTCCATACAACATAGTAGAACAGCCACACTATTGTTAATTGCCTACTGAAATTCTCTTAGACACGAGTGTACTGAGACAGGTAAAGCTGGCACACCACACCCAGTGCTATGGGAAATCAAACAGATAGGGGTGCTTGCTGGTTCCAGTTAGTCGAAAGGAACTGTGATGTATCTGATGCACATACAAACATAGATCTCCAGCTTTTTACTTGAAACCCTGAGATTCCCTACCATCTACATCTTTAATATTAAAACAACTTTACTTGTGTGGTAGATCTCTTATGTGATGTTAATGTAGCTATACCATACTTTTGATGACCCAATGTCATCTCCTATATCACATATGCTATGAACTTTTTATTACAATTTCACAGCAGTTTTTATTTTTACATATATCCATTTTACATTTCTAAAGCGCTGCAATAGCATGTTTACCACATTGCAAATGGATGTTTATAAGTTTGCTAACACAAAGTAACAGAAGTCTACATGGTCACACGTCAGGCAAACTCAAATGTTCCTTGCAACTGAAAGCTGTATTGAAAACTACAAAGCAAGCAAACCACGGTGTTCCGTGACTAGCACTCACAACCCATATGGTAAATGTACTTAATACTAAACGTTTTTAATCCTCCAAATATGTTCTTAATCCACTAAATATGTTACACATCAAAACATAAAGTTACTCATGATGCAGCCTTTTTTTTATACTACAGAGTATTTCTAATTATAATAACTACTGTCAAATTGATTTGATATTTGTGAAAAATGTCACTCTGGAAATCTTATCTGGCTAAGTATGCATTCCTAATTGACACATAACGTATGATTAGGGCAAGGTAACCTGGCTGTTGTGGATACCCATGCCGTTCCCAGCAAACTACAACTGTTGCTCAGTCCAAGTCACCATGAGAAAACAGTGAAATCTTGTGTTTTTTTCATGGCCATTAATCAGACACAGGTGGGAGTTCAGGGTCCTTCTGAAAACTGGGCCTGGGGCAACTGTTACAAAAACAATATATGAAAAACACACAGAGATAAATTGAGATTGGGCACTGAAATCCACCATGATTAATTATGAAAAGTCATTAATCATGAAAGTCATTGAGGTAGTCATTGTAAAATGCACAGAGTTTTTGTTTTTAACCTTTCATATTACAAGCTAAAGGCAACTTTAGAACTGGATTTTAAAAGCCTTTGCTATCTGTCGTTGAAGGATATGGAAATGTTAAGGTGTTAAGCTGTTTAGAGAATGAGGAAAAACATCTGCCGGCAGTGAAATACTCCAACTGAAAGGTGAGTAGAAAACAGAAACATTTAGTAGCATGCAGCTATACAGATTCTATCATATTAGCCCAGAAGTCATCCCTTGATACCTTTGTAGCATTCAACCATTCAAGTATTTGACATGGTTTCCTTAAATATTTAATTTCTTTTAACTGTAAAATATTATTAAAATTGGGCTGCGGGAATGGGCAGGAATAATTTTCTGCTTGTCCCATTTCTCTACAAACTTTAGGCTGAAATATTCTTTGAACAAGTTGCTTATAAATTAGCACAACAGAGATGCAATAAGATCAGCTTTCAAACACAGACTAGCTTAAATAGGTTTTAACCTAAAACGTGACCCTGCCCCAGTTCTAAAAATACAAATTTCATCCAACTCCAAGGTTCTTCTGACTTTCCTGTGATCTTTATTGATCTCAAATTGTTAAGAATTTGAAAACAATGTAATCCTTATTACTTGGCAAGATTGGTATTGTTGGAATTCTCAAATATTATTTTAGTAAAAGTAGATTATACTCATTTGCAGACAATGGAAAGAAAACCAATTTTATCTGTGAAACTAGGTGAAACAGGATAGGTAAGAAAATTAAGAATTGATTGAAACACGTGGAACATTACAATTGCATAAAATGTATTAATTTCGAACAAGATAATTGTGAGGCTTCATCCTTTGGGATCCAGCCTACATATACATTTGCCTTGTCCCTAAGCAGTATTAAAGATTACATGTGAAATGTTATACATACTGAAATAAATGCCTGATGTAGTCACCTTAATGTCACTCTAGATTAGGGTGACCAAATGGCTCCTACTGGGGACGGTACATTTTAAGTGTGTTAATCTTATTGTCAAACTGTATATCATCTATTTTAACCATTGTTTTCACTTTCCTCCTATCCTTAAAAAAAAAAAAGAAAGAAAAATTCAAATGTACAAACGTGAGGAATACTTTCTTTTCTACTCACATATTTATTGGCTCTGAAGTATTGCTATATGCTTAAAAAATTTAAGGATTGACTTACTAAACAATAAACTATAGACAAGTCGACATGAGATGAAAAATATCACACTTCTTTAACTTCGTAACAAAAAGGACTCACAATAGTAAGTTTTTACTGCAAGAAGGACAGAGTTGGCCCTGCACTCCATTCAGGCATCTGTCTGGTAGCCCAATGGCCAGTACTGGCCTGTAAAAGACACTTGTCTCCTCATTTAAGGGAATGCTGGTTTAACGTGTTCCCGGAGGCTTTCCATTAAACAAGAAATGAAAAATAGTTATTCTGAGCCTTTCAGTAACATAGATGAAAGTGACAAAGAAATTCTCTCTCCTAGATTGTAACTAGTAATTTGTGATCTAGAAAGATCCTGATTAGTATGTATGCATCGTATATCATGTACTTTGTGCACTTTATGTGGAATTCTTGTTGTGGGGGCCCAGCAAAATGGATAGGAAAACCCAGCACACCGATCAAAGGCATTCTGGATACCAATAAACAATCCAAACACATATTTTTCCTATCCATTTCGCTGCTTTTGTTTTTTGAAGATTAAATGATTGGAGACATAAATCATGTGTGGAAGAAATCAATTTATTGGGCTACAGCTCATCCAGAAAATCTGTGTGCAACTTCATTTTATCTCAGATTATCGGTTTTCTTGTCATAAATAAATTATCCAAAATATTCTGTGATTTAGTTCTAAATGCAATGGAAATGTTGTTTCTTGTTCCTCCAAATATAAGACTGTTTTATTCATCTGAATTGAGTTTAGTTCTTTCTTCCCAGTTGTTTGTAAATTCCAAAATAGAAAAAGTATATGATGAAAGCAAGCTATACATTACCAAAGATAAATGCTGCGTACATCATCACAATAACACATGGAATTGATATTATGCAGAATTTTCCTATGATTTTGATGAAAGTTGAATAACACACCTGAACTCCATACGGATTTCTTAACTTTTGGTATTTTTTGTGAAAAGTGTTTAAGTTAGCCGAAAAATAACCTACGCACTGTTTTTCTAATAAATACGCAGATTCTGAAGTCTCTTAACTGCAATCATCTGTGTTAATCATCTCAATCCAACTTTATTTTCATTCAACAAAAGGAGCAGCTAAAATCAGAAGGAGCACTTACCTGATGCATCATTTTAAGTAATCATTGCATCATCATGCAGTTACATTTTGCAAATTACATTGTGTATCTTTTTTACATTATTTTACAGCTTTTCAGCTCCCTATCATTATACTTATCCTGTAACTAGCTACAGGTGATGTGAGTTGCCATTAAGCAAATTAAGTTTAATTGCTTCATTGCGTTTCTTTTTAAAACCAAATGTGTGATCACAACTAATATGTTCCTAAGTTTATGCGTAAGTATTATTTTTATGGGGCCCCGATAAATCTTCTTACCCACAAAAGCATATATTTTCAAAGAAGGCTTTATGTTTAAGCTCTCTCCTGAAACATGCTTCACCACTTAACTTTCTTTAGTTATTAAAGCAGAGTTTTTCACCAGGGAGCCCAAACGTGCATAGTTTTCTACAGCATCCTCTGTTGAACACAGGAGAATCCATCAATGGCTTAGCATTTGAAAGATTCACCCTTAATTCACCTGTGATTCAAAGCATATATCCGGAAACCATATACTTTTTGGGTCCTTAAGGAGCTGCGATGAAAAGCGGTGCTGTAATCTATCTGAATGTTTCCATTATATCTCCTCATTTTTGCTCTGCTATACATACTAATGTGTTTAAGCATCTACTCACGTTTTTACGTGATTTTAATAATATATGCCCAGTGTTCCTTGTAAGGTTACCAGTGCTATTAGAACTAGTTGCAATAATGTTCAGATGTAGCCCTCATAACAGAATGCCTGATTAAATGGTCCGTATGATTTACCGGGAAAGCAAACCCCATCAAAATTATTCTTGACCTGGCATAACCCTTTGACAAGCTGGTGGTTTCCTTTGAAAACCGAATGAACCTGCCAGCAGTGGGGTAATTAGAGTGATCATAGAGAATACAGCAGTTGTGAGACCCAAAATACAGAGCCTTGAGTCTCTGGTTGTGTAGAGTTCTGGACTTTGGCTACATCTCCTGCTCCATGGCAATCCACATTTCTGGAGAGACTTGGAAAGCAGGCACACAATAGAGCCTTTTGAAATCAAGTATAGAGAGAGATCTGTGAAAAAAAAATTCATAGCAATCTCTGCGTACCTGCTAGATGACCAGAAATATCAACCTTGAGCAACCTTTCCCATGTTGGACGCAGAGTCTGTTTAGGCCATAGGGTACTCTTGCATGTATTACTACATTGCATCCAAAATTCTACTTAAATCAGCAGAAAATTCTATGCCAAGAAAGGTTGTGTGCAGACCGGTCAAAAGAACAAGAAAGAGAGTCTTGGTGTTAAGCATGTACATATTTTAGGCACAGATGTGGATAATATCGCCTGCATCAGCAAATTGACTTAATTCCCAATTAAGCAAGGATTATTATGCTCATTACTGGCGGGCATACAAAAGTGATATATGGTTTAGTGTAATCCTGGATAAATATTATTTCTGTTCCACATTATTTAACCTTTCCAGTGCTACCGACTAGAAATTGCAAATCCAAAATTTAGACCCCCCCAGCATGGAAAGATCTTGGTTACCAGTATAGAAAATAGCTTAGTTTATCTCACATTCAAGTTAATATGTATTAATGTTCAGTACAAGCATTAGTGACAATAAAAAATGTATTTCCTAGATTATTTAGTTAAATTACATTTATTTTATAGAACAGCAGCAGAAATACTGTAGCAGAAGGATAAGAGGGCCCTGTTCTTACAATGTATTGCTAGGCTGTTATGTATAATACTGTTATATTCTTAATAATGCTCAAGTCAGACAATTGTTGTTGCTGTTAATTTTGGTGAAATAAGCACCTTCTGCCGGTAAAGACATTAAAGTTCTACCAACTCTCCCAAAATTAACTCTTCTGTAACTAAATGCAGCATTTTAAACATCATTCTTAGCACTGTTAAATTTTGCTGGGGAGACTTAGGCTAGGTTTCCACTTGTTTTTTTTTAGCTAAAAACGCCCATAAAAACGCCAATAGCGCCACCTGGCGTTTTTTTAGTGAAAAAACGCAGCAGCCAGATGTTAGCTGTTCTTCAATAGGAAATCGCAGAATGCCATATCCACTTGGCGTTTTTTTGTTTGGCGTTTTTTCAGTCCTCTTTGGCGTTTTTCTGCTTTTTTGGGCTCTGTGGCAGTTTTTCAAAATCGCAGCATGTTGACACTCTGGCGTTTTTTGCAAGGAAATCTTGGCATTTTTCTCCAAGAGAAGTCTATGGGAGAGAAAAAACGCCATGAAAAAGCCATGTGGGTTTATTGCCTTGGCGTTTTTTATGGCGTTTTTTTCCACAGTTACAATGCAGAGGATGGACCCAGTATCTGTGTGTCCTACGAGAAATAGGCTGGAAACAAACAGTTTCACACAAAACAAAGTTCATATTGAATTCTACACCATTTGGAACAAACATGCCATTACAAACAAACATACGCGACGCATCAACTGGATCCTGCGTGCCAAAAGCAACAGCAAACAATTTGCACCATCATTTGGGGCCAATCTTCCTAGAGGAGCAGACATTCGGAATAAAGCACGCCTTACAAACCACAGAAAAGCGACAAAAGGGTCCGCCGGGGCGTTTAAGTAGAACTCTACCAAGTAAATGACATCAGAGGGCAGATACTTGCCATTTATCCTAATCCCTTTTAGCTGGGTGAAACTTCTAACTTGTAAAGGCTGGAAAAACTGCCTAAGGTCAAAAAAAGCAATTTCCACAGAAAGGCTAAAACGCCAGAAAAAACTCCAGAAAAAAACGCCAAAACGCAGGAAAATGCAGTGGCAGTTTTCTTGGCGTTTTTCATCAAGAAAAAAAACGCAGGACAAAAACCCAAGTGGAAACCTAGCCTTAATTGTCATGTGACACAAAGGCAGACACTAATAGGTTGTTAAAGAAACTGAAAAGGTTTTTTGAAAGTTCCTGTGTGGTTTAGGAAAAGACTAAAATGTCCAACTGCTTAGATCATTTAATGCTTTGTCTAACGGGAACAAAACTGTTAATCCATACATAACAGTCATAAATATTCACACCTACAATTCCTCCTATAAATGTCTGTATATGCACTGCAGTAAACCATCACCATGTGATGTTAACTGTAATACATTAAGCTCACTTGTTAAAGCTCTATATAAAATAACATATGCATTAAATTATGCCACCATATCAACCTGTGGAGAAGTTTTTCAAAGGATTTTGTAAATCTGAATTTCTTCCAGCAGAGGGCTGCCTAGATCGCTGTTCACACAAACACTAATCATTACAGCTTTACCAGACCTATGTTGGATTTCTTTTAATACACCAATAAACTTGGCAATGGAAATAATGCTTACAATGGAAAGGAACATTTTAAAATCATACACTGAAATCGTGGAGAAAAAAAATTTCCAATTAAAATAAATAATAGCACATCAATCCATACTGTATTCACTGTATGAACTTCTTTTTGTTCTTCCATAGTCTTAACTAACACACTTAAATCGCACAGACATCTAATTTGTCTCCCAGATGTGTCCAGTTTTTGGGTTACTGTATCCCAACAGTAAATCTTATTGTAGCATTACGAAGCTACATATACCTAGCCGTTTATTTTAAATGCAGCCCTTATAGATAAAAAAAAAAAATGGACAAAAACTTGTGAATAAAGAATATATAAGAATTTGCTCCTCATGAGCAAAAGAATTGCTCAGGAATGTAATTTAATCTAAGGTTAGTGGTGAAATCTAAATACGACATCCCCTTTACCAATTAGGGAGTTGGGTAGAGGTGTTTGCAGGAGAGATGCAGATTTATCTTGCTGGCTTCACTTTACATTTTGGAAGGCCATTATGAAGGGCCAACCCCTAGATAAGCTTTGATGGCCCTATATAAACCATCTTTAAATCTCTGAGAGGTCTTGAAAGTCACTGATTGAACTATGCATTATTGACTGGGGTGCAATTTACAAATGCTTTGTGAGCTCTCCTGCAAACCTCAACACCACAAAAATACACTGTTTTACTGTCAACTAAGGAAATCAAATCAATTAGAGATCTACAGCACTTAGGCTGGGACCGAGGCTGGGACCGAGGCTGTTTTGACACTTTTGTGGTGCTTGTGTTCAGCTGTAATTTTCTCCTCACCCATTTAGTGTACCCACATAAGTTATATATTGTTTTTTTCAGGACAAGATGGGCTTTCTTCAGATACCATTATTTTGATCGTATCATCTTATTTACTATAAAAAAAATAAAAAAAAACATGGTGAAAAATTGAAAAAAAAACACATTTTATGACTTTTATTTGAAAAATCTTTTACTCACCTAAAAAAGCAAGTAAAAAAACTAGCTAAATAGATTCTACTACTTGTCCTGAGTTTAGAAATACCCAATGTTTTTATGTTTTTTTGCTGTTTTTTGTAAGTTATAGGGCAATAAGTACAAGCAGCGTTTTATGATTTCCAAATCTTTTTTAACAAATCTGGTCAGTCTGCCTCCATCTCCTCTTTGGAACATCTTTGAAGCCGGTTAACTCAATTTAACCCATTCAAACCATATATTTTTCAAAACTAGACACCCCAGGGTATTCCAAATGCTGTTATTTTAACCCTTTCCATGCACCAATTATACAACTACACTTTGTCAAACTTTGTAATAGTAATTTTTTTTATTTTTTTTTCCACACAAATTGTACTTTAGTTATAGATATACAGGTGCTGGTATATGTCACTGTCAAACAACACCCCAATATGTGTTCAGCAACATCTCCTGAGTACAGCGATACCCCACATGCATGGGTTTGTCAGATTGTTTGGCTGGTAAAAGGCTACTTTTGGGGCATGCGTAATTCAGGTGGTCATTTGGTCATTGTGCCTCCCTCTCCTCTTTGGAATATCTTTGAAGCCGGTTAACTCAATTTAACCCATTCAAACCATATATTTTTGAAAACTAGACACCCCAGGGTATTCCAAATGCTGTTATTTTAACCCTTTCCATGCACCAATTATAGAACTACACTTTGTCAAACTTTGTAATAGTATTTTTTTTTTTTTTTTTTCACACAAATTGTACTTTAGTTATAGATATACAGGTCCTGGTATATGCCACTGTCAAACAACACGCCAATGTGTGTTCAGGAACATCTCTTGAGTGCAGTGATACCCGACATGCATGGGTTTGTCGGGTTGTTTCAGATTTAAAATGCCACATTTGGGAAGTGCGCTTATTTTCTCCATTTTGGTCAGTCTGTACCTATGCCCTATATTTGAGCTAGGCCACTCCAATTTACCCCATCAGCCATTTTTTTTATATATTAGACACCCCTTGGGTATTTGAAGTGCTTTTATTTTAACTCTTTGTTGAGATTTTTGAGAATTTTTAGCACTTGCTCAAAATAATAAACTTTATTTTTTAATTTTATTTTATTTTTTTAATACTTTTTTTATATTTTTTTTTACACATTTTGCTGGTACTGGATGGTTCATCTAGTGACATCACTGCATAATTATTTTTAAATGTTAGCACATTTTTTTTAATTTTTTTTCCATTTTTTATTTATTTTTATTTTTTTTTAATATTTTACTAATCACATAGTGATTAGAAAGCTGGGCTCCATTGACTTGCATGGTTGAATGCAGTACCTGTATTCAACCAGCAAGTGGGGCCAGTTCTCTAGAGGGTCTGGAGACCCTCTAGCGAACTTTTTCGTCTTTATTGTTTTATTTCCCGGGCCGCCGCCATCTTGCTTGATGGCGAAGATCACCGGCAGCGGCGGCTGTGACCGCTCTCCGGAGCGGTCACAGCCCACCCAGAGGTAAGTGTTTGGTGTCGCTGGATGCCTCCTGATCGAGGCATTCCAGCGACACCATTTAAGTTTAGGAGGCGATCGTTGATCGCCTCCTAAACGCTTTTAAAACGGGCGTCCGCCGCCATACAATGTATGGCGGCTGTTGACGCCCCGGGGAGGGGCCAGACATGGCCCCCGATGCCGATCTCGGCCTTGCTGAATGCCTCGACATCGAGGCATTGCAGCAAGGCCATTTAAGCGAAGAAAGTGATCCTTGATCACTTTCTAAGCTTATTTAATTTTTTGACGGTTCAGGACCGTCAAAGGTCATTTAGTGACCTTCTTGTTATGACGGTCCTGAACCGGCAAAGGTCGCGAAGGGGTTAAAAAGTAGGCAGGGAAGGAAGGATTTTTGCTTTATGCTTCTCAGGTGTAAGCTTCATAAAATATATTTATTACATATGGTCTAGCCTTAAAGCTATTTTTAATAAAAGATTACTGCAAGCTACCATATGAGCTTTGGTAGCCAGTATGTGACAACAGACGTTTCAGATGCACTATAGGACCTCAGGCTGTGCCCAAAAGGGTTCAGATTTCAAAGACCAGAAGGGAGTTTATTAATGAACAAACCAGGATTATGGCACTGATCCCAGCCTTCTATAGAATGGGATCAAACTACAGTAAAATGCCACAGCATGGGTTTTATAACAAGGTTATAAAATTTGATCTGAATAGTGGTAATGGCAATCCCTACCATTTACAATGCATTTTGCAGGCTTATGGAAAGGTTCACATTTTCCATTAGATGATTGCACAGATGTACCTGCCATTAATGCAACACCACAGACAGGTTCCTTATTATTATCAACACTTGGGACATTGTGAAAATGGAACTTAGATGGTTTGTTACTTAATCTCTCTCAGTTGCCTCTGAGGATTTTTTTTTTTACCCAGACAAAGCTTGAACTGCTTCCATTGTTTGAGAAGGCTGCTGTTCAGCTTAAGTGAAGGAAATAAAATGTTTGAAAAAGTACTTATCTGAGCTCTAGGGGGGTTTTAAGTGCAAAAGAAACACACTCAAAGAGGAAGTGTAAACATTAGAAAATAAGTTAGGAGGAATCTTATCCAAAAATAATGTAACTAATTTGGGTTTGCACAAAGATAATGAGGATATTATGAAAAATGTTTTTTTTAATGGAGAGCCATTTCAATGGCTTTTACATTATATCAAAATGTAGATAACTTTTGTGTGCATAGAGAGTTTTATCCCTCCTTCATGCACTTTTTTTACCTGTAACCTGTTGTTTTTAACCTCTTTTTTTATGCCATAAAAAATGCGAAGCTTGACTCTTAAAGCCTTAGGACCTAGTAGAAAGGTCTTCTACTACTGATACCAACCAATCTAAACTTCCTCAGTTCTACAACTCCACTATGTAACCAAAAGAGTGAAGCCATGTGCTCATCAGACATCTTGTTCCAACATCATGGGAGTAATTATAGCAAAGTCCCATCCTTGCTGCCATAACAGCCTTCACACTTCTTGGAAGGCTTTCCTCTAGATGCTGGAGTATTGTTGAAAGGATTTGCTTCCATCTTGAGGTTGGGCACTGATTAGGTCTTGCTCACAGTGGGCATTCCAATGTATCCCAAAGGTGATTGACATGGTTGAATTCACAGCTCTGTGGAGGTTAGGCAAGTTCTTTAGCAGTAATTCAGAAATCTTTCTCTATGGAAATGTTTTGTACATGAGTATTATTAAGCTGAAACAGGTGGCTGCCTTTACCAAACCATCGCCACAGTTGGTAGCACAGAATCATCTCTAATGCAATTATATGCTATTTCAATAAGATGTCTTTTCGCTGGCACTAAGTGACCTAGCCCAAAACTATGAAAAACAACCCAGACTATTATTCCTCCTCCATCAAACTAGACAACTGGCACTATGCAGCAAGGCAGATAGTGTATTCCTAGGATCTGCCAAACCCAGATTTGTCTATCTGACTTGCAGAAGGTGAAATGTGATTCACATACCTGGAGCTCACCCTCTACTGAGACAGCGGCTTTGTGAGCGGGCATGGGTAGCCATGTGTGTGGGTGGATGGGCACAGTCATGCAAGGGGCGCGGTTAGCCATGCAGCAGTCGGGGCTAGCTGCCAATAATGGTTTAGCTAGCCCCGAATAGCATTGCGTTGCATCGGAATTGGAAAGGAGAATGGGTGGGAGTGGGTATGGCTAAACACTGCTCCCCTGCCCTGCAGGGAGAGCAGCAACATCTGGAGGAGCAGTAACTCACCTGGAGAATTCCCAGGTGTTTGATCACTCCAAAGATCTCTGCTCTAGAGTCAACAGAAGCAAGCATTATACAGCTCCAGCTGACAATTCACATTGAGCATGGTGATGTTAGGATTGTGTCGAGCTGTGTGGCCATAGACACCCAACTGAAAACAAAGTTCTCCCAGTGATCATGAAAAAATACGACTAGTCCTATATTTCCAATTATGTACCTACAGGGTAACAGCTTTAAAACAACATATATCAAGGTATAACCCTGCTACTAAGTACTGTTACTTAGCATTTCAGCCAAGTTCTCCCACTAACAACACTATTTTTTTCCAATCATTAAAAATATCTCTGTGTGCTCTTTTTTTTTAATTTCCTGGGGGAATTCCTGTTGTTAGTAAGAGAGGATTACAGTGCACTAGATTCCAGCAGCAGGGATTGTAATAAACCATGTGTTGTTCTAATGTATAAGGCTAATCTTTATTAAAAAATACACTTATTTTTAGATGATTTATAAGATTAACATTGTCCTGGTTTTTTTTTTTTTCAGCAGAAGAAAATTATTTCGCTGCAGGAGACTAGATAGTCTAGGGTCTACAATTATGGTAATCCATGAAGACATGCTGTTTTAATTCAATTTATTCATTAAGGCCTAATGTGCATCTTACATATGAATATTGATACGTACCCTTGATTTTATTATACACCTTTTTATCTAGCATCAGAAATCTATTCCAATTAAGTTATAACATCAATGAAATCTACTCAAATATTTTGACTAGGTTCCCCATCTGTAAATCAAAAACATTTTATTTCAACTTATGTGGAGTATAAATATGAAAACATATTTCTAAATGTTGATAAGTCTTTCTTTTATGATCAGAGCTCCAGAATAAAATAAATGAATGGAATGCTGGAATAAATACGTCACTATGTGCCCAGGAGGAAAACAGCTATAACAGATTCTGTCTACCAGATGTGTCTCCAATGCAGACTCAAGGATATATTCCTTGCGTGACATATCTGTCGAGCCATACGGAATGGATTCCCATAGCAGAGGAGGTTAAATCAATTCATTTATAAAGGATTATTGAAATACTAATATTAATAAAAAGTGCTAGAATATTACTTGCAGTATAAAAAAATTAGGCTTGATCAAATAATAAATAATAAGTTGTAAATTAAAGATGAAGAGAAAAGTATGGGGACACAAAGTGAGTAGAAAGTGTTTTATATCTGTCACAGGTCCAAAATAAGACTCAATATGTTCAATCATATATAAAGTGAATGGGGCATGCTGGCAACAGCTTAAATACTTAAAAATAGGTGCAACACTAGATATTGGATAATGTTATATCATAAACAGAAAAAAATAAACTCCATGTACATGTTCACATATAAATAATAATTATACACAACTAAATCAGTTAGAAATTAGTCAGGTACCTACATCTGGTATGTTGAATGATATTTCAAAGATAGCAAGGGGAAGCAGATATCTAGTGAACTGGAGGACAGACAATAGGGAAGAAGAGGGTTCCTATACAGGGGAGACACCGGGGCAGACGAGGAAGGGGTTAGAGGAATTGAGGAACTAGAAGGGGCAAAAGGAAATTAATAAAGAATAAGAACAGACAAGCTATAGCTCTGCCCAGTCATCTGGCACACCAGGTAAATGTCCAGTGGGCTGGTGGCTGATAGGGTCTCTTACTTTAATTTAAGGTGCCAGGGGATCCCCAGTCTGGTCCTGGTTAAGTAGAACAAGTATTAATGGAAAGAGAAAGGGCTAACATCAAGTGAGGAAAGTGTATAGGGTGCAGAACAGATATAGATTAAGGAGACAAAAAAGGAAGAAATGGATAGAGTACACATTTACGGAAACAGGTAAAAGGTTATGGGGGATAGAGACAGGAAACATAAGGGAGAAGAGAGAGAGATCTGGGATAGGGCTAAAGATGACTCAGAAACCAATGCAAACTTCACTTTTTTGCTGGGTAGGAAATGCTAAGTGGGTTAAATGTCTCTTATATCTCAAACACTTTGTTAAGGAAACATGTCTATTTTATTTCTAGCAAATGTTGAGGAATAAAACGCACACTGTTATAGACCTTAAGATTTTATAGAATGAAACTGTTTATTGTCATACAACGACAGCTTAATTCAGTTTGTTCAGTTGTGGTTAGTAACCTTTTTTTAAAAATATAATGGAAACAATCTTTTACTGTTTCAAGTCTTAATTAAAACAAATATTTTTTTCAAATAATAATGAAAGGGCAGAAGAAATGTTGGCTTTAGAACAATGGAATGAAAATCATTTGGTGAATATAATTCAAGAGGTTTTTGTCCCACTGTAATCTGAATCTTGTCTGTACAGGGTATTTGTATTCAACCGTTCATCCATTTAAGGCTTTACAGTTTTAAAATGTAATGCCTTTAAGGGATAAGAAGAAAACAGTGTCTAAAAAATGTGATGTGATGTTTCTGTTTCAGTGACATTCCAACTGAGCATCATGAGAACGAGTATCAAACATTAATCAAGGATTAATACCCTTTTGATATATTGTGATATGAACATGTCGTGACTTGTAACGCCAGAACAAATTATTTTCATTGGCTGGCAAGCCTAACCAATCTCGTAAAGAACTGTGTTGTCTTCCAGCTAGAAGTTTGACTTTCTAAGTAATTAATTCCCTTTATTCAGGAAATATTACTCTTTGACCGATTTTGTATTTTGATTGGTATTCCATCTACAAATATATATTTCATCAGACTGATTTTGATTTATCGGATCTTATTTTTTGACCATTAAATCTATAATGATTTGCATGTGCATGTCTGGCACACCTTCATAGTCATCCAAAAAATATTGCTCTGCAGCTTTGGATATCATAATTATAAGAAACTAGATCAATATAAAAATAAATGGCACTTTCCACAATGTTTACCATGCCAGGAAATTCATATGAGAAAGTTCTCAACTTTCCTAAATAAGACCATATGGAAGTAGTTGACCTTTACAGATATTCTCATTTGTCATAGGAGAAGCAAAGCAAATTATTCAATCAACCTATTGGGACTCTGCAAAACACAATACATCCGCTGTCTCTGTAATGTGAAAAGGTCATGTACTTCAGACAAGCCAAGACTTGTGAGTTCTTATCTTATAGGATTTTTGTGATCGACAGAAAGTGTAAAGTCACGGCGCTGGGATATAGCCTGAAGACTTGTTAATATCAAGCGTCAGTTACCTTAACACTAACAATGCAAAGCGCCAGTATTCTTACAACATGTAAAGTAAATATACCATACTTGAATATTTAATAGACTTGTGCATTCCGACTCATATGAACTTTATTTTTTAACAAAGTTAACCCATTTCTTGCGTTCATATGAATCTCCAATAAAAAGGTGGGTCCCAGAGGAAACAAACAAAAACGAACGAAAAAAATCGCAGAAATTTCTGTAACATTTATTCATTTGTTTGCCACATTTTGCCGCCATTACAAGGCTTTTTGGTGCCATTACAACCAGTTTTAGTGCTCTTTGATGTGGTTAAGTGGAAAGGGGTTGTGTGTAAGAGGTTACTAATAAATGACCGTAGCCCAGTTAGAAGTAGCCCAAAAATCGGGAGGGGGTGTTCTCATTTATGTTTATGGCTGTGATTAATGGGTGGATTTAAGACATTGTAGATATTTTTTTCATTTGTTTTAAGGCTGTTTTCTCAATTTATTAAAATAACTTTAGTTTGTGGAGAACATAAAATAGGTGCAGTTTGGTGCAGTGCTGCTGTTGCTGGTGTTGGATCTTTTCCTAAACCTTTAGATGGTGCTGTAGGTGAAAGGTGAGTCCAGAATATGTCAGGCACTTTCCTCAAATGTAATTTCCAAATAAAAAAAGCCCTTCTGATTTTGTCTAAATGATTGAAAAAGGAAATTTGTTGCTGTAAACACAGCAAAAACTTTTTGCTTGCTGTGCACAAGTCTAAAATTTAAACAGACATACGATATGTCTCTGAAAGTTAGTTGCTTCTTACATTGTGTGTTTACTTTCAGGTAGAGCCAGGTGGACCGAGCGGCCGGCAAACTAACATTTAAAACAGCCGCTGAGCGGCTGCGAGCGGGATTGGAAGCCTCCTCGGGCGCCAGGGGTGGGCAGGGGGACAATTGCCCCCCAGGCCGCCCAAAATCTAATCTAAACGGCTGCTGGTTGATGGTTGATATGGTAAATAAAAGGAAATAAAAACAAAAACCAAAAATGTCTCAATCATAGTTTTTATTAAATATGAAAAAATAGTTTACATGAATTAATAAAGAAATAAATGTTTCTTACAAGAATATCGTGAAGAATAATGTGATCACTAATTTGTTCCACTGAATAAAATGGAACTTTCTCATCTGAAAATGTTTTGATTCCATTATGTGTAATGTATTTAATTTATTAGGGCCTTTATACACTTTTGTTTTCTGGCATTTTAATACAAATAATGTGATAAAAAGAATGTTTTATAGTTATTTGTTCGGCAAATAGTGTGACTCGGATATGTATAAGAGGTGTGTGTGGGTATAAGAGCTTGACCGCGAGATAAACTATATGGGGCTGGTCTCCAAATGTTTCCAGGGCTGCTTTTCAGTCCCAGACTGACCCTGGCTCACACACAGTTACACATCCATTCTCACATACACAATTACACACACAATTATACATCCATTCTCACATATACAATTACACACACAATTATACATCCATTCTCACATATACAATTACACACACAATTATACATCCATTCTCACATATACAATTACACACACAATTACACATCCATGCTCACACACACAATTAAATATATACACATATATACAAACATATTTACACATATACATACATCCCGCCTGCCACTGCTTACCTCTCAGCGGTCCTGCAGCTTCGTCTCCGGCGGCTCGCACAGTGCCTCTGTTTCAGCGTAGGGTCACGTGGCGTCACATTACTCCGAAGCACTCCTTTCTCCCCGTGTCGGTTCAAAATAGTTTAGAAAGCTCAGCCATAGGCAAACATGGGTTTTTCATGGGCGCTGCCATAGGTACAGGCATGTGTAGTTTAATTGTGCTGGTTGGGTAGATCAGACACCTTTTAACTGCCCTAACCGTGCACTGAGGAGCCTGATTGGGTTATCTGCTCCTGGTTTTGTACCCTCCTCTAAGCACAGCCCTAGGCCAAATTGTGACACCAGCGGACTTATAGAGAGTTCACACCGGTTCCCATCTTTTAACATTTACTTTTATTATAGCAATCAAGTACATCTTAGCCAGACTATATAAAGAAAAATAATTTCTCACACAAAACACAGTTAATGCCCAAAAGAATAATAATGAAAAAAAACTCTAAAAAAGAGGGCTTCTTAAATGCATAGAAATATTTTACTTTAGGATTTTTACACTGAAAAAAAATACCTTTTATCTAGTATTTAGCTTTACTGGGTGAAGTTTGTCTTATCTTGATATCATACCCACAACGTTTTAGGTGTTCAAATCTGTCGTAGGGGGTCATGATTCAGACTGCCCACAAAAGCAGCCATCTCCATGGGACAGCACGCAAAAATCAGGACTGTCTCATAAACACCTGGGACTCAGGGAGTATGGGTATCTCACAGATCAATACTTGGGTTCTTCTCTGTCTTGATCTGCTGCTGTGTCTTCACATGCTGTGCCTTTTTTAACTGTTGCAAACGTCAGTTGAATAACGTCTTTTTGGCTGGGGAAACCGTTATCAGTATGAAATTTAAAAGAAACCCCAGAATATATGGGTGCTTTTTAGGTAAAGGAATAAAACACAACCCTTTGCTTACAAGGTCCAAGCATCCAGTGAGTAGACTTCTTCAAAACCGCATATAAATGTATAAAGAGAACAAACCCAAGTTACATTTACAAACAGGAGATTTTAAAAGGATATCGGTGTTCAGCTCAAGTCACAATTATTCTTTTATTCAATTAGTCTGTTTGAGGAAAATAAATTCTTATACAGTTTCCATCCCATAGAATCATAAGAGAGACCAACTTAGATTTTTAAACAATATTTTATTCGCTAAATTGGCACATACACTGCGAGTCTCCTATTTAATGTCCTTGGCCTTCTTCTTGGCCGTCTTCTTGGCCTTCTTCTTAGGGGGCATGCAGTTAACAGCGTCTGTCTGGAGATATCTTTTAGCGGGAAGGACTTCAGCCACTTTTCCCGTTTTCATTATTTGCCAGGCCTGGAAGGTTGTCACAGGATCCAGAGCTGCTAGAAACGCAGGATCTTCCAGGATCTGTTCTTCTTGGCCCTCTGTGATCTCCGGTGTTCCGATGGAAATAGGGGCATCAGTAATGTAAAAGTCTCCACAGGTCATGCATTGTTCAAATGAACCGGTGGTAACACGTAACTCCTCTGTCTGCTCCACACCATTAATAGTTATGGGCAGTTGTTGATCATCGTTCTCTCTTGATTTTTTGCTGTGTGTCTTCAAGTGAGCGTTTAAAATCCATAGCTTTTTGAAGCGCCGCCAGCAGATGTGACATTGGTGGGGGAAGAACTCCCCGTGGTCACAGGGATCCAGTGGCTGGAAAACCAGCATATTGGATATTAACGTAAGAAAACAAAATATACACAAGTTTCTTCAGATTTCTACTGAGAATGAGAATAAAGCTCCACACTTTCAGGCAACCAAGTGTCGAGTGACTTCTCCAGTGCAACGTGGGCTTATGACATCAGAGCTATTGTGATGACGCTGGAAGTTTGTTGCCTTGGGATGTACTGATAAAGATGTGCTATACAAATTGTGATAAATGCATACTGATAAAGATATAAATATTGTATAGTAAAAGGTACCATGTTTTTATTTAATATATTTCAGTAGGTATATTTATGGATGCACAATATCAATGTTATGACATTCATTTAACTCAAACTCATTTAACACAATTACACTTAACCCCCTATATGCTACTCTGCCTCTATAAATTCCTTTTAACCCCCTATATGGCACTGTGCCTCCAGAAATGCCTTATACCCTCCTATATGCCACTCTGTCCCATAATATGCCTTTTAACCCCCTAAATGCCAGAGTGGCAAGCCTGGGGCAGATGCGCATAACTGGGCGGGCAGGTTGGCAAATAAAAGGGAATAAAAACCAAGACCAAAAATGTCTCAATCATAGCTTTTATTAAATATGAAAAAATTGTTTACATGAATTAATAAAGAAATAAAAGTTTCTTACAAAAATATCGTGAAGAATAATGTGATCAGTGTTTTGTTCCACTGAATAAAATTAAACCTTTTCATCTAAAAATGTTTGCAGTAGCAAATGTTTTGATTCCATTATGTGTAATGTATTTAATTTATTAGGGCCTTTTAACAGTTTTGCTTTCTGGCATTTTAATACAAATAATGTGATAAAAATAATGTTTTATAGTTATTTGTACAGCAAATAGTGTGACTCGGGTATGTATAAGGGGTGCGTGTGGGTATAAGAGCTCGACCGCGAGATAAACTATATGGGGCTGGTCTCCAAATGTTTCCAGGGCTGCTTTTCAGTCCCAGACCGGCCCTGGGTAGAGCCTCCTCATTGAAAGCATACTTGCTACTTCTTCTGTTTTGCAGCCATGTTATGAATATGGCTGTCGGTAAAATCATATCATAAGTTTCAAATTTTATCACAATTGCAGGTGTGTACGATTCATTGGGGTTTTTTTATTTGCCCAATAAAAGGGGCTTTCCCATCTAACACATACAGAAGCATTGAAACTGAATTCAGGTTAATGACAGATAAGAACCATTTGTCCCACCTAGTCTTTTCTGCTTTAAGGACTCAGCATTCAGGACAAGTGTAGAAAGTGTGAAAATGTGGGGCAGTTTTTTCCTTTTTCAAAAAGACTGATTACATAAAAAAATGTATACAAAAGATTATGATTTTTTTCTGCTCCATGAGAAGGACCTTTCCTATCAGTGCTCTCATTTTATCACACAACTATAGGTATATATTTATAGATTCCATGTCACAATATTTTGTATGGCGTTTCAGTGGCAGCCAGGAGTGTATTTATCTTCCAGTGATCGCTCCTTGGCCACTGTCCTTACTGCAGAGCATCAGGATATGGACTATTAAGATGCATAGATCCTGGGAATGGTGTCTGGGATGAAGGCTGTGATGGTTCAACACAGTTCTCCATAGTGTAAATTAGATGCGATACCCCCCTTGTAGCTGACCCATTGAACAGCAGCTTACCAAGCAGCCTGATTGCCCAGAAGGCTGACATGTCCCTGGTTTGGTGGCGCTGCCACTGGTGCCAGCTTCTACCGGGACCTGGAATCCACAGAGTCAGTGGGATCTATTTGAATTGTGTTCTATCTACAATTTACAACAACAATGTACACAGCACTTCTTACAGTACATATATTCAAAGGCTATGACAAATCTAGTATTAACAGAATAAGACAAACCAATACATTAGGTAAAAACACAGACACAAAAGTAGTACAATATGTACTGTTGCCATGTAACATAATATAGTAGCCAGCATCAGGCAGTTACTATTTTCTGGGAGTGTGTTAATATAAATTCATCAGGCATTAAAAGATTAAAAGAAACACAGATGTATTTGTTCTGAAACTGGGAGTTGCTCTGTAGTTTGCTGTAAGACTTGGTGGTGACCCAAACCAAGCAAATAACACAGTGGAACCGGTTTAGTATGTTCTACAGCTTTAATAACTATTCGGTCACAAGGTTAACTGATAGCATTAGTCAATATACGTGGGAAACACTGAACCCACAAATATAAGCAATAAAACTGCAGGTAAAAAAGGCTATAGTAAAGTATAATACCTCAACTCTTTTATGTGCAGACAGTATATTTTAATTTCCATCTAGGTTAACTAGAGCCTTGTATAGCCTCCCAGTAAAGGCTTTACAAGACTATCCCTGCGCCATCTCCAGCTAGCCCCACCACTTTACAAAGCCATGCACCCAAAGGAAGAGCTCATACCATCGGACATTTACAGGTATGCCTATGCAGAATGGTCTAATTAATCATTTGATTCTCAAATCATCTAATACTCACAATATGTATAAATTAAACAGGAATAACATCAGCCCTGGTTGTCTAGATGGAAGCAGTAACAAGATATTTGTCTCTGGTAGTTTTGGGTGCTCTCAGTGACTGAAGACGGGCTTCACAAAAGCACTGGAGTGAACATTGGCCTACAGTTTATATACACAGAACTGCATAAACTCATGTGGTTTATCTCATCAGAGAGACCTATCACCCTATCCCTCCCTTTATATGGAGCTAAGTGGTTTTATTAGGCTCAAGATATAATCCCCAATAGATATCAAAGATTCTCAAAGGTTTGCCAATAGCTTTGAATATAAAGAGGACTAAACAAACAGTTTTTTCAATGACTAAAACAGTCAACTATAACAAAAATAAAGTTAGAATTGTGTAACTAGATCAATTTTTCAGTCAACGACTAAGAGTACTAAATGTACATAAAGCACAATCTTATACTTTCTAGGATGGTAGATAGAGGTTTAACGAACAGTACATAATACTTAATTAGCAGTATGTTACCAGTTGTCATAGATACACAAATTAAACATTTCAGTCACTGTCAGGCAGCAAGCTTCCCAGAAAAGGGGTTACATGAATGAATCAAAAGCCAAAACAAACAATTTAGTATAAATCTATGGATAGATAAAGAACCTAAGCTGATAGAAGTGCAGGCTCTGGAACTGCATACTGACCAAACATGCATCTCCCAACAACAACTGTCATCCAACCCCATAACAGAAGGAAGAAGCCAGTGCATTAGGTCACAGACAATAATGAAATCAGTATGTAAAATATATACAGCTGATTATTTGTTAATTATTTTTCAAAGGAACAGCTTTCAGCAAATCTTTATTATGAAGGCCAATAATCTACTTTTAATTAGGCATTATCCTGGACAAGCGCAAACCTTCTAGTAAGAAAAAACAATAATACGATGTTTTGTATCCATGTACATTGGTAAGACTTTGTATACTGATGGGCAGGGGTATATTTACTTTTGAGGCCACCCTAGCACAGTGAACCCCGTCGCCTCCACCTCTGTGGTATCTCTGGTACAATACAAGGCGCCGTGCGTCTTTAACAAACAGAGCATTGCAATCTTATCCTAGTGTGCCATATAGTTTAATGAAGACTATGGAGGTTGTGCTGAGCAGGCACAGCCTCCATAACATAAATAGGTTGAATTGGGGAGATCCCTTGTAACCGGCCCACTGTTTGGCAGTGTGGGTTTGATTGCTCCATCCCCCTGAACCTGCCTAGGCCGGGATAGGTCACTGCTGATGGGGTTTACTTAATCTACTTAATACTGAGGAACAATTCCCTGGCTCAAAATGGCTTACAGAGATGCCAATCCGAGAACTTCCAGAGGTATAAACAAACATGCATTGCAGTCCATTGATTGTTGTTTGAACTGTCTGTATTCAGCATAAAACATGGTGCCAGAATGACTACTGTGATCATAAAATATTTACACCCAATTTCTATTCCCTTTACAGTTACTAATCTGAGAAACATCAGTACTCACAGCTAGTAATCTGAGAAAATAGAAAAGCCAGACAAAGTTCAATGAGCTATGTCTGTAAGCAGAAATAAGTATGTAGCTTGTTGATGGCTCAAATATGTATTTTCACCCCATAAGGTATTTTTTTCCTTTTTCTAATAGAATGACATTTTTCTATAAATACAAAAAAAAAAATTAAACAGCAAATACTCCAATATGGTCTTTTCAGAAAGCTTGAAGACTCCTTAACCGATTTTTCACTCTAACCATTAACAAAAGATTTCACAGTTCACCGAACAGATTCAAGGTAGTCGAAAGGTAGACCTGTCCTGACAGTATATGAAAATACAATTTAAAGGTGGATTAATAAGAAAATTGATACCTACAAAGAATCCTTGGTCTTTATAAGGTAAAAAATCATTTTTATTTTATTGGTGGCCATTATCTAGCTTTTCAGTCCTTATAACTCCACCTTCAATATGTAGTCATCAACAAATCCCTGTATGATTCTATAGCAAGAATCATATCATATACATATCACTACCAAACATGGTTTCTATATTATGACTTAGTGTACATATTTATAATTAAGATGTTACACTTCTAGCTAGTTTAACGAATATAAACATAATTAAGTAATTTAAGCAATTTAGAACAGGGCAGGACTTTGGATGACTAAGGGGCCCTGGCCATTTAAGGCCAGTGGTCCAGCAAATGACAATTGTGTGGCCGCACACTGCATGACACCATAAGTATGGGGCACCAGCAGCCTAACCCAGTGCACCAGATGGCCAGTCCAAGGCTGATTTTAGAACAAATTATTTCACAAGCTATCCGTACCCTTACACTATACAAAAAGAGAACAGAAATAAAGAAATTGGGTCTAAAAGAGGTACTCTTAAGAAAAATACTTAAAAGAAACTCCATGCTATTAGTATCACTTATAAAAAAAGGATTTCATATAATGATGAGATTTTGGTTTCACAACAATACCAGTTTTCACAGAATATAATCTTTTTGGTACAATATATTTATTTTCAGACGTAATTAACCAATATTATCTCATTCTTCACCTTTGCCAACATCCTAAGCACGCTAACGGAGATGTTTTACAGAGGAACCATCTGACTAATGATGGCCTATGAGGCACAATGTTAAAATAAGGCAGTATAAAGTCTGCTGTAATGCAATCAGCAGTGTGTGGTTTGCGAGAATCCCCTACCAAGCTCATGTTCATTAAGTGGAAAAGCTCCTACAGAGTGATATTACCAGGAAGATGTGCGAAGCATATAACCAGCCCATCAAACACATATTAATAAAAACAAAAACAGCTGACTCATATTTAATATATTTAATATAAAATTGGATCCATCACAGTTTTCTATATTCATATGCACAAAACATAAAGATACAATTAAATAAAATGAAAATGTTTTTCTTGAACATTTCAACTTGCTTCAGCATACCAAGAGAAACCAAGAAAGGAAGCAAGGAGTTACTTTTTTGGGTGTTTATCGTACTTCCGTTTATTGTATTATACCCTCGTAGTTCCTGTTATAATCCATATTTTAAAATTAATTCAAAATTGCCTCTTTTATTTTCTATCCACTTGTACATCTAAGCCAATCTAAACAATCATAGTTTATTCTAACAGGCCTAAATCCTTTACAGCCTTTGGCTCAAAAATGAAAGAATGAATATTTTCAAACCAGTTACAAGAATTTTTACTTAGTTTATCACTAAAAGTATCTAAGGCTGAAATGTCTGAAGCACAAAAAGTCTGTTTGAAATATGCCTTATCTATGTCTTCTAACTGTAAATAATTGCAATGCCCACACAATTTTCCTTCAACCAAAAAGCCTCCAAGAATCAAGTTAGCAGCTGCAGTGTTTTATTGTCTGACCTTTCATTTGTCAGGGAAACATCGAGAGTATATGGGCTGCTGCCTTGATCATTTCTACCTCATTTCAAATAGGACTGAAACTCAGTTTAATGAGTTTTTAACATCTGGAGAACCCTCTAAAGAATTACGGAAAGCCAAGGTCACTTCATTAAAATGTTAAGGAATCCCATGGATCTACCTCACGTTTTCTGGAGGGTTGGAAACAATCTTGTATTAGGGCAACATGAAAGTGTGGCTATGTCTATTCATTTGTTTATGGTGACTTGAGTCATAAAACTATTAACCCTCAGTGTCAGTGTGGTACTCAAAAGGTTAAGTGAGTCACAAAGTATAATACACTTGTTCTAATGGGAAATAACAATGCCGCTGAGTTGCTTGATTTAATTGTTTTGATTGGAGATTTAATATTTTTTAACATAGAGAGCTTTGATCAATGAGTACCATATTTGTGACAAAGATGTAATTGACCATGCACTGAGGTCCAGAGACTTCTTGTTCATGGCTCTAGGCAGCGATTCCTATTTTGGATCATTCTTCCTTCTTCAAGCCTATTTTACCTGTCCCTAATATCTAGCATTAGTGTTCCATCCACTGGAAGGTCTCTAATGATGCTCATCTAGTCAAACATTTGAAATCATGTGTTTGATCCTCATGGTATTTGTAGGAAATAGGCTTATAGCCTACCATAACATCAAAGGTCAAAATTGTTTTTTGTTTTTTTCCTCTGACCATACCTTTCACTTTCTGGATGTTATAGAATCACAAAAAATATCAGCTTGATACAAGCTGGAAGTCAAAGTTTTAGCTGCCCATCATCTTTAATATATGGTATACATTACATTTTACTGTAATACATGGTATGCATTACATTTACTGAAAAAAAAAACAGCTGCATTCCAAAAAGCCAAATAATATAAATACGAATAAGAAAGAAAAGAAAACAAGTAGAGGCAATATTTTCAGGAAAAAACCAAACACACACAAGACTACATCTGGAATACACAGAACCCATTGTACGTGTAACTCTAAACAGGTACACTTAAGTTCCTTTAATGTATAACCAAATGAGCATTTGGGCAAATCTGCTTATTGAGTACATTCTGCTTTGCAGCTCAACAGCTTTTGAGTGCTTAAAAACTGTTTCATTATGCTCCATTACTCTTTGCACTACATAATATACAATATTTTTAATGACAATTTGCCAACAGTTTAACGCACAGCTGGCTGTACTCTTTCCCCCAGCGTTTCCCAGTCTGCATTTCAAATCACAATGTCTATTCAGGAAGAGGCTCCGAATGATTTAAGATAACATCGGTGGTGAATAACTTGGACTATCCTGAACTTTGCACCTTTCTAGTCAGCACAGGACTTTATAGGGGAGGGGGGATTCAAATTGCTTTGTGCCTGCTGAGTTTGTGAAACACTCTCTTTAGTATATGAAAACATTTACGTTTTTGTCACGGAGCTGGCTAGTCCGACCGACTGCCTCCGCTGTCTTGTGCTCCCTTAGCCTGGGACAACACACTTTCCCCGGTTCCCCAGTCACTAGCCGAGACTCAGTGTAGGGTAAAACCAAACGAAGACTGATTTATTTTAGACACACAGAGCTGGATATATCCAGCAAAACACACATTAACATAAAACAAGATATTGGGACACAAACCGCCCCCTTAATCTGCCTCTCAGAGACAACAGGGGCAGTAACGGGATTAACGATACAATAGGTGGGGGGAGACTGATTTATACAACATTAAACATCAAAGAATGGTGGTCACTCCCTGGTGGCAGATCCTGGCTGTCTGCTGGAGATAATCCCCTCAGCCAGTGATGAGAGGATACTGCTGGGGGTAGCCACAGAAGCCTTTACAAACCCAGGGCCCATAGTCAATAGGGAGGAGGCTGGCAATCAGGCTTCTCCAGTGGTCCCAGTGATGGAGGCTTCCGTCACAGTTTTTTATATACCGTATTTGCTCGATTATAAGACGACCCTGATTATAAGACGACCCCCCAAAATCAAAATATTAATTTAGGAAAAAAAACAAAAAAAGCCTGAATATAAGACTACCCTATAGGAAAAAAGTTTTACTAGTAAATATTAATTCATGTAAACTATTTTTCATATTTAATAAAAGCTATGATTGAGAAAAATATATTTTTTATTTCCTTTTATTTGCCAACCTGCCCCCCCCCAGTTATGCACATCTGCCCCCAGGCTTGCCACTCTGCCCCAGATACTCCTTATACTCCCCTATTTGCCACTCTACCCCATGATGTGCCTTTTAACCCTCTATATGCCACTCTGCCTCCAGAAATGTCTTATACCTTCCTATATGCCACTGTGCCCCATGATATGCCTTTTAACCCCCTATATGCCCCTCTGCCCCATGATATGCCTTATACCCCTATATGCCACTCTGGCATATAGGGGGTTAAAAGGCATATCATGGGGCTGAGTGGCATATAGGGAGTTAAAATGCATTTCTGGAGGTATATATATATAACTGCGAACAGCAATCACACTCCTATCAAGCCAAGGCAGCCAGTACATGCTGGAACCTGGGGATGATAGTAGTGTGATTACAGCCTCCCTATGTCATGCTACCACCACCACCACCCACCTTACACATCCATCCTATCACACACACACTCATTCACAAACATTTAAATACTCATTCATTCCATTAATCACACATATTTCACACATTAATCACAAAAACCCTCCCCCACCCCCTTACCTGAACTGCAGATCTCCCACTCGCAGACTTCTGCAGGGGCCCGGCTTTGCGAGCAACTTCTCTGGCCCCACCCCCAGAGGAAGGAGGGGGGAGGTAGAGTTATGTGAGGACTGTGCTAGCTTCCTGTTCTCCTGCTGCTAGTGGCAGAGACGCTGCTCGCGACCAAAGCACTGTAAGCAGCATGGCCCCAGCAGAACGAGGTCTGATTAGAAGACGACCTCGATTAGAAGGGGCATTTTTCAGAGCATTTGCTCTTATAATCGAGCAAATACGGTAATTTTCATGTAATAAATAATTTTTATTATCATGTATAATCCCATATCATATATCCATACATATTAACATATTGCTATATATTACCTTATCTTGTAAAATAGTGAGCCAGTGTGCAAGTGACACATAGATAAGACATACCCCTCTGATGGGACTGTGATTGCTGTTAGCAATCACACTCCTATCATCCCAAGTCAGCCAGTACATGCTGGCTGTAAGTGCAGACCCCATACTGCTGGCAGCATCAATACACAAGGGGGGCAGCTAGCCAGGTTTCAGCATATAGTGGCTGACTTGGCATGATACCCAGACAACCCATTTATACCCAGACAACCCATTTATACCCAGACAACCAGTAAATGCTGGAACCTAGGCATGATGGGACTGTGATTGCTGTTAGCAGATTGCTGTTAGATGTTAGCAATCACACTCCTATCATGCCAAGTCAGCCAGTACATGCTGGTACAGGGTGGCTGTAAGTGCAGACCCCATACTGCTGGCAGCATCAATACACAAGGGGGCAGCTAGCCAGGTTTCAGCATGTACTGGCTGACTTGGCACTTACACATCCATGCTATCACACACACACAAATTCATTCATTCACAGATTCATTCCCTCACAGGCGTACTCATTCAAACAACCTCTCCCACTCCCTTACCTTCACTACAACTCTCGTTGCCGCTCACAGCCTTCAGCAGGGGGCGTGGCCTCCCTCGTTCTCCTCACAGAGGAAGCAGAACTGGAGCAGAGAATAGACCCTTCCACAAGTAAGCAGCAGGGCTTGTGATCTTGGCTGCCGATCTCACGCGGGCCGCATGTTGGACGCCCCTGCCATAGCATATAATATCAATACCACGGATTCTCAATATGTGGAGTGCCGGCATATAATATAATATTCTGATGCTTATCAGAGAGTACAACAATTTAGAAGTAAGCTATAGGGGAGGTAGGCCTAGGGCAGACCCCAGCCTAAATACACCACTGGCCCTCTGACAAATTTAAGAGTGATATCATACCTCCACATAGCCACATACTATATTTTAGCAGGAAGCCAGGGAATAAAATATGGAATCCCAACACCCCATGAACCCATACACTGAACCCACTTTGACCTCTGTGATGAAGTCCAAATGATTTTTGGCTGGATAAACGAACATAGCACTCCTTTAGGATCTTAATACAATAACGTCATAGCAACAGTATAGACAAAAAAATGTATCTGCATTAAAAAGCATAGAATAACCCAATAATTATAAAACTTTTAATGTGTTAAAGAAAATATATAGACCTGCCAAACCAGTATTCCACATAAAAAGAACGAACTCCATTAAACATTCCTGTACAGAACCAAATGTTATGGGTATGAAATATTTAATTGTCAGTTATTACAGTAATTTACTGAGTTAGATAATCAGATTCTAGGCTATTATTGCGTGCTAAAATTGGCTACATGCATCAGAGGCAGACAAAAGGATGTACAATTCTTTGCATAAAAGAAACCAGAATTGTGCTACATTTTTTTATCTTCGTTTAAATCACACAGGATACAGAAAAAAAACATTTAATAATGAGGTGCACAATTGTCATTCTGTCTGTTATGCGTGATTTTTTTTATCAATGTAGCGCAACAGGTATTGATATAAGGAATACGTATGCCACTTCAAATGCTGTCTTAGTCTCATAAACATGTATGGGAACTTCCCAGAAATGTTGTACATGATATCCCCTACCTCTATGTATATATGAAGTTGAGAGTTGGTGGCGCCAAGCCATAAAGCAGTTGGATGGCAAGGGGCTGAACCAGATGGGGACCGAGCAGTTGTTAAAGTTTGACGGCTTATCTCCAATACAGACACACTAGCGAAGAATGCTAATTAAAGTACTTTGTAAATACCTGCATACACATTCTTTACCTGTACAGGAAAATAAGATTTATAACCTTTATAGGAAGCTGCAGGTCTCAAGCCCCCTCTGTGCAACGCTATTCACGTCAATCACTCCCAGGGAAGCACTCGCACTGAAACCAATGGGAGCGATTTCTGTGCACGCTTTGGTGGGGTTTCACTTTGGAAATTTCACGCAACTTAATGCATCTCCTGCCACCCACAGAGCTGGGAGACAGCGAAAAGGTGCAAATGCATAGGGGCAATTTTGGAGAAACCCTCCATGCTTTACAATAAAGTACATATGGTGGCTGGGGTGTCTATTTAATTACCTATAATAAGACCTCTCTGCCATGACAGTTTGCTGGTGTTCTCATAAACCTACAGTTAGATCAGTTGGCTTTATGTATAAAAAAAAAGTAAGTTTGAAAAGTGCATGTCATCACACCAAGCGATGAACTTAAACATTTTACTTTTTATCACGAGGGGTGACACAGTTTAGGTAAATTTCCTACACAAATAGAAATTTAGGTTGTAAATTATTCAAAAACCGTAAAAAGACTTGTAAAAATAATATATTTGCAATTTTATACCAATCAGAACTTAGCAGATGCAAACAACATTCATCCATTCGGGGATACAATGCAGTTTGTAAAAAAAACAAAAAACTTTAATCTTAATGTTCTTTTAAAAAAAATAACAGCTTTTCCCAAAACGAATTATTAACTCAATTTTGCTTTCTTGGTTTTCCGATGAGAAACCACAACAGCTTAGCCGTGAGATAATAGTTATTTCTCAATCTGTCTGTACTTCAGTGAATATGATCCAATGCCTCTGGAAAATCTCTGTTGGAAGACTTCCTGTAGACACTTAGACATTGGCTGTATGATATTTGTAAAAATTACCCATGCTGAGAGGGTCACATAACAAAGGCTTTGATTTCTCAACATATTAAAAAAAATATGGGACAAGGACAGCAGATAGATAGATAGATAGATTCATGGGATTTCTTTATTCTGTATTCTAACAGTATCATTTAAAAAAAAACACACAAAAACATATTTTTCACTCCATTTCCTCATTTTTATAGTGTTTAAATATATACTATCACTGCATCTCTTATAGAGGAATGTTTTAACTCTTCTTTTCCACCACATTTTATGAAACCTGGAATGTCTCATGTACAGGGCCTGATGGCCCGGTGGCCGCCTGTGATCCATTGGTCTTTCCTAACGTACTGGTATATACATGTAGGCTGCACACATGTAATATTTATTGACACAGTGTCATTATACTCCGTAGTGCTATACAATGGGTACTAACCAGCAATTAAAATCTGTCCGTCATAATACGTATCAGTATCAGTGCGCAATACTCCATTCAGATTCCTTCCAGACCACACATTATTTCTTAGACTCATTACTACGGTGACTCAAGTATACTGCCAGGAAATTCTACTGTTACGGTCCTAGTCAGCAAAGGTCATATCGCTTGACTAAGCCAGTCTTTGGATTAGTAAAGCTGCCTATGAGAAATAGGGCTGCTTCCTGTACAGTGGATGCCTGCAGAAGTCAGCAACACTTATTAGGAAGTCATCTCACTTTTCACCTCTATCTGTTTATGCATATTAATAGATTATGTGGAAATTAAAGGTTGCTGCAAAACAGGAAATCTCTTGTGCCAATACTCCGTCAAAAGGAAAACATAACACAACAAGCGTACAGGTGTTAATTTTTGGCACTTTGCCTTCCATGTCTGTTTGCAAAGTTACAGTACTAACAACACGTTAAGTTCTAACCTTATATAAGGGGCTCAGAAAGCCCACACCGCTAAATAAAAAAAAAAAAATTGCAAGCAAAACATAGAATGTACAATACATAAGGGGAAGTGCTTGGGTGATTTGTATTTTCCACTAACTCGGTATATAAACGGAAAAAAGTTAAAAAAATACTTGCTGGTAGGAAGCTTGAAATATGGTTAATATGAAAGAAAAAACAAAAATATTTGTTCCACACTGAACAAACACTGGTCAAACAATGATATTCACACTTGTAAAAAAATAAATTAAACTAAAATAAATATTTTACAACATGAGACAAGTTCCAGCAGGCAAAAAGACCATTTATAGTTGATTAAAAGGGTGTTGTAACTGTCTTTTTCCATAACACATATGAAACATCTATCAATCTATAGACCAAATAATTACATTAACTATGAAAAGTAATAATAAAGTCACATGCCAGTTTTAGCACATTGATGAACCCATTCGAATGAGAAGGACCTAAGGCTGCAGGACACTAACATGTGTTCAACTAGTGCCTACAGGCTTCAAGTCAACTACCCTTCTTTAATACAAGAATGGTTGGGCGTTCTTGCCACATGAAGAAAAGGTGGTTTGGTTATTTTGAGTACACAGGTAAGTATGCATCAGCATGTGAAAGTAGCAGATAGAGTCTGATGGATAACACAATAAGAGCAACATAGAAGAAAGTAGCCAAGAGAAAACAACCAGCTGGAAGAAATCAGGGGTAGGTGGCAACAAACTTGGTGTTATACACTTCAGTAAATGCTCCATAGAGACTAAAGACTTACACAAGCTTTATTGTCTGAAGGATAATATTGTAATTATTACAGTGTTTGTAAAGTTTAATACTGGAGCCAAATAGTACACGTTACATTGTTATTATGTTCCTCTTTTAACCCATAACCCTATGGTTTTGGGTTCTTATTTTGGTCTACTTTGGGTGTTACCAATTTCTTACTTTGCCTGCTATTCTTCCAGACCAAACTCATTCAACCATGTCTTTATGGACCTTGCTTTGTGCACTGGGGCAAAGCCATGCTGGAATAGAAAAGGGTCTTCCCCAAACTGTTCCCACAAAGTTTGAAGCAAAGCATTGCCAAAAATGTCTTGGTATGCAAAGCATTAAAATTCCCCTTCACTGGAAGTAAGGGCCCAATCCCTGAAAAACAGCCCCATACCATTATCCCTCCTCCACTAAACTTTTCGGTTGGCACAATGCAGTCAGGCAGGTAACGTTCTCCTGGCATCTGCCAAAGCCCATCAGACTGCCAAACAGAGAAGCGTGATTCACCATCCAACAGAACACGTTTCCACTGATACACAGTCCAGTGGTGGCATGCTTTATTAGATACCAATATTTACTTCGTTACAATTCCCATGCCCACGTCATGTAAAATGTGTGATAATGTATAACATCTGGACTTCCTTATATCACCGTTATGTAGGCTTTGCAAACTATGCTCTCATCCAAAGTGTACTCTGCGCCTATTAAAACAAAAATGTTATTCTGGCAATGAGAACCTTTACATGTCTCATCATATGCATCATTTAATAGTAATTTCACAGGTGAACAGTTAAAATAGTATTCTACCTGTTATCACTTTTATGACATGTCCTCCACATGGTCCATTTGGCTTCTTTTCCAGGAGATCTTTTGTTCTGGTTATAAAGTTTTTATAATCATTATTTTGCCTCCCACATGCTAGCACATTATACCCAATGAAAGTAGCCAAGTAGAAATCAATGGTTTGCCGAAACACTTTGTCTTCATCCTGTTTTTAGAACATTTATTTCATGTCACTCTTTAGGAAGGACAATCTTTCCTTGCAACTTAAACCCCTCTTTCCTCCCCTGATGTATCCATTGTATATCTGACACTATGAACTGAGAATGTTTACTGGGGATGAGCATATCACAGTGTTATACAGCCCTAAAATCATAATGTGCATATAAGCACCACAAAATGTGTTTATAAATTAAATGATATAAATAAAATAGATATAAAGCTATCTATTAGACACAATATCGTCTATTTACTAAAGAGGAATTTGGCAGGAGAGTTGCAGTTTACTCTCTCTGTCTTCACTTTACATTATGAAGGCCAACCCCAGTGACCTCCTTCTCCAACAATGGTTTCAGGGGTCCTGTGTAAAGCATATTTAGCTCTTGAACTAGAAATGCATGTTGAAACAAAAAAAGTCTATTGCCAAATCCCATTTTGGTAAACCCTTGAAAGGTCTATGTAAAGTGGCACCTCAGTCATTCTCCAAAAACTAAATGTATGGGGTTATATCTATGTGCCTTTGGCAACCATGGGTTTATAGGTTACACTAGCAATGTAATAATATGCAAAGCCCTAGTGTATGTATTTGTTCTTGTCACGGTATGATATTTTTCACATGTATTTGTAGTCATTGCAAAGTTATCTTTTCATACATAAGAAATGTGTTATTTGCCCCTTACGTGTACAAATGCAGGTGTAACATTTGCTACAGCACTGATCACTATTCATAATGTCACTTTAGAATTTCTGTGTAGTTTAAGATGTAAATCCCACGGTCAAACATACCATATAAAGCCATGCATTCTTTTTAAAACAACCTCTTCGACCAACAAGCACCAACATGATGAGGAACGTTTCTGAAATAAGAGCTAACTTAGGAGCACAATGCAAGCTTGTTGTGAAACCGTACGTTTTACTGAGTTTGTTCAGTGGATTTGAGCTACGCTAACAATTGCTGGATCAAAACAATGGTTGTACTTCCTGAACTCGTAAACTTAATTTCACTGTGACAAATACTGTCAAAACTTCTAATCTAATAAGAAAAAACACCTGGTTACGCAATGCATTTCTCATTCCAGTGGAGAAGAATTTAGGTGTAGGGCTGAAACAACTAATCGATCATTATCGATTAATCTGAAAAACTCCTCTCTTTATATAATCCGACCTCAAACAGAGATCGGATTATAACACTAGAATCCAGATTCCCCGCAACGCTGCAGGGGACCTGGATTCCCCTCACTGTCGGCCGGTCTCTCACTTCCGTCTCTCTCCCCCCTCCCATACACTGCTCTGCCTCTCTCCCGACTCCCTGGTGCTTTGTGAACCTCCGTTGCTGACAGGAGGCAGAGTGGAGTATGGGAGGGGGAAGGAGGCAGAGTGGAGTATGGGAGGGGGGAGGAGGCAGAGTAGAATATGGGAGGGGGAGGAGGCAGAGTGGAGTATGGGAGGGGGGAGGAGACAGAGTGGCGTATGGGAGGGGGGAGGAGGCAGAGTGGCATATGGGAGGGGGGAGGAGGCAAAGTGGTATATGGGAGGGGGAGGAGCCAAAGTGATGTATGGGAGGGGGAGGAGGCAGAGTGGCGTATGGGAGGGGGGGGAGGAGGCAGAGTGGAGTATGGGAGGGGGGAGGAGGCAGAGTGGAGTATGGGAGGGGGAGGAGGCAGAGTGGAGTATGGGAGGGGGGAGGAGGCAGAGTGGAGTATGGGAGGGGGGAGGAGCCAGAGTGGTGTATGGGAAGGGGAGGAGCCAAAGTGGAGTGGGGGAGGGAGAGGAGCCAGAGTGGTGTATGGGAGGGGAGGAGCCAGAGTGGTGTATGGGTGAGTTATAGTGGTGTATGGGGGGGTATTATGAATTTCAGGGCATATAGGGGGTATAAGGCATATCGATATTAGGCATATCAGGGGGGCATAAAACACATCTGGGGGTAAAAGGTATATCAGGGGGCTCAGTTGCATATCACTGGCATATACGGAGTATAACGCATATCAGGGGCACAGTGGAATCTGGCATATAAGAGGTATAAGGCATATATGGGGGCAGAGTGGCAAGCTGGGGGTCAGATGTGCATAACTGGGGGCAGTTTGGTAAATAAAAGAAAATATAAACAAGGCTTTTTTCTCATAGTTTTTATTAAATATGAAAAACAGTTAACATATGAATTAATATTTACTAATAACTTTGTATTAAAACCTAGTTTGAGAAACACTGTGTTTGGGTTCTTGTAGCTTTTATTATTATGTCAGTAAAATAAGAAGGTGAATAGAGAGAGGCCATTGCAATAAAGAGATGAAAGTCTAAATTGTACGTTTTTTATTACATTATTTTAAATTTAAAAAAAATTGCTTTTTTTTATCCGATTAATCGATTAATCGAAAAAATAATCGGCCAACTAATCGATTATTAAAATAATCGTTAGTTGCAGCCCTACTTAGGTGGATTATTTACTGTTGTTATTAAAATTATCATATGATTTTGTAACTATGGAACCGGTAGTCTGAGTTAGAAGTAATGGCGATTACAAGTCCCCTGCATATTTCTCTACTACAATATACATTTTATATATATATATTTATATATATATACATATACACACACACACACACATATATATGAATATATATAATGTATAATGTTTATAGAAATTATATATGTGTTTATATACTGTGTGCCTTAGTGAAACTGACCGCTATATCCAGCTGTCCTTTACCTTCAAGCCCCTAGTAGAGAAAATCCTCCTCATGTTTTTCAATAACCTGAAAACCTCTGAAAAAGGTTTTAAAGTTCCTGGCATCATATCTAATGCAAGTTAGTTTTACTAATGGGCTTCACAAACCCATGTGACATCAATTTTAAATTTCACAAATTAGATTCTTTTTTATAGGAACAAATATTATGGATTAAGCAGTAGTATCCTGCTTTACCGGATTAATATGTATAATGTATATGGTTTAAGTAATATTTATTGCTGTTGCTTTTGTTTCTATTCATTTTATGTTCAACATGAATGCTATTGTGAGAATGCTGAAAGTTAGAAGGCAAAGGGCTCTGATGTCACTGTTTATTGTGTTTATTTTTAAATGCATAAAAACATATAAAAGTACCTTGTTAGTTTAAGTCATGTAAAAAAGGAACTTCTTTCTATCACAATGATGTTTAAAACATCAAATAACGTA
Source organism: Spea hammondii (assembly GCA_029215755.1). Taxonomy (NCBI): domain Eukaryota; kingdom Metazoa; phylum Chordata; class Amphibia; order Anura; family Pelobatidae; genus Spea; species Spea hammondii. The sequence continues at coordinate 50,971,336 of JARDYJ010000004.1, read as the reverse complement.
AATAAAAAACGTCCTAGGTTTGTGTGCATATTATACTTTGTGTTTGTCTTTTTTAACTCCTCATCTTCTGCATCTGTTAGGAATCAGTCTTTAGACTGTTTTTAAACAATTCATCATTTGCTTGTGATCTACATACACTTTAATACAGAAGAAAACTTTCAAGATATCTTTTAATACACATATTTGTTAATGCTTTTGGGGGAAAGGGAATTATTAAAATAAAGAGGTATTCTGGAAGCATGTAAGCTAGCTATATCAAGATTACTATTCTATCTTGTATGAGAACCAGCATATAATGATGCATATCGTGGTATCATTGCTAGCTAAATGAGAAAATTGCCCACAAAATTGCTGAGATTAAATGAAATCTTACCTTGCTGTGCTATGCTTTGCAAGGTTACAGTATATTAAAAGGCTTTCCAAAAGACCAGATTACGTTTTAGTAATTCCAATCATTTATTATATTTTAAAGCAGATTTTATGTGGGCAAATGTCCTGTGTTATATTTCAGCTGTAATGGGAAAAAGGTTGAAACAGATAAATATATCCATTATTGGGGATTATTTCAAAAACGTATGTTTTATAACCATTTTTTGTACGAAAGTGACATGTGACATAAAAATGAGACCAAATAACTTTGTGTGAGATTTAGAGATGTCACTTGCCTATTGTTTATACACTATTTCTTCACACATCACATCCAGAAAATCAAGTGAAAGAATGTCGTACTTCTCTAATCTACAATAGCTACTCTTGTTTTGAACTATGTCAGCGTGTACCAAGGATGGTTTTATCAATAACACTATTTGAAAACATTATTGTACAAACTATGAATTAATTCCTGTTCTAAGAAAACATCTCTCATGCAACATTGTAAACCTGTAATCACAAAGTTCACTGCTGGAAAATGGGAAAAAACAACCCTGCCTGCATATCAATACATGATATGTGCTTCATAATGACCTTTTTATGCCAGGCTTATTCCATAATGTCATTATTTTACAATAACATAAATAAATCACACAATGCCAACAACTGATAATATGAGCAAATGATGGAAAAATATTTAAGTGGTTCGTAAAGAGAACAATCACAGTGTCTGAACAACAATTGATATTTATAGTGTATTCTCTAGCACAGTTATCGAATATGTCCATATCGTAGAGAAGCATATCATAGAGTTGAAAGGACAGACCCTAATAAATGTGGGATGTAATATAACAGAGCCTATATTTGTGTGTGTGTTGCACAAAAAGTCCTCATCTGGCCCACAGACCTCAAGATGGACAAACCTTTGAAGAATCTGTTTAGGTTGTGTTTGATTTTTTAAGTAGCTGATTTAGGAGAGCACATCTCCAGCACTGGAGGCCCGCAAACATCATTTTTGGATATCCCAGCTACAGCACAGGGATCTGAAAAGTCTATCAAATTAAGCCTACAGTCCGAAATTAAAGATATCTTTACTAACAATGAATTCCTTAGCATCTGCATACCAACAGTTTGGCTTCAACGTATATGTCCGAGGTCTCCTAATAAGCATAATTCCTGTCTAAACAAATCTAGGCAAGACACTTTTTCAAAACTATTAGAAAAATGTGTAGCCCTAGAAAGTGCTCAAACAGCAAACAACATGAAAAGAAATGCAGACACTCATTTACTGGTTATGATTGAATTTAGGGCTTATGTTTTACAGAGTTTTCTTCAGATGAAAATATCAAATGGAACCTGACAAGAGTGTGCACTACCCTCCTTGATTTCTAACGTGTTTGCGGCCCTTGAGTACTGGAGTAGCGTACCCCTGCACTGAGTGGCTATGAGCATTGAGTCATAGTCCCTTTTGGTAAAGGTAGCTTCCGGGGGGAAAAAAATAGCTTGACAGAGAGCCCTTGGAGGTACAGGAGCCCAGGAAGGCTGAAACAATCCCAACACTTCCAGCTGGAAGGATGGATGAAGTATGTAGGAAGCAGCTGAAGCAAGTCTGGAGACAGCAGCTGCTGTTCCTTGGTGCATTCAGACATCACAGGACACATGAAAGAAGGCACAGAGGTTTCACAGACATGTAAGAAACTTGATATGGGATTCAAAAAACAATGATGTGAAATTTATAAAACAAGTTTAGAAAGTAGAGAACCCTACAACAAGTGAATGCAAATCCATCAATCATTGAAACAACAAGATAATAGTCAGCATTTTCATCATAATGCCACTTTATAACAAAATTATTTTTCAACCTTATTCTAAATGACAGCTGCACAAAAGCACCGGTCTAGTTAGCATTAAGTAAAGCAAATCTGTGAGCAAATAATCTCTGTGTATATCATATCAACAGAATTATTCATGTCCCCCCTTAAAGAACACCCATAAATCTTAAAATATCTACCTCAAAACGAAAATCTCTTCTGTCTCTTATGAGTCACAAACCTCTTACTACTGTTACAAAGCCCACATCAAAGGACCACTTGCTTAACCAGTATAATTTCCTTATACTTCTTCAGTCATGTATTTGTCGTTTAAATTACTAGATTCATTTTCTTTCAATGGCTTGATTGTATGCACAGCGCTTCTTTGTTTTTGCAGAAGGGTTGGTATGAATTTAAAGTCACGGGTGTTTCTTAATAACCCCAAACAAGTTACTGTCTACTCCCTAGGCCCATTTAAACATCTTGAAATCGTCTATTCTCAGATACAAATTAAGTTTTGGTTGGCATTGGGAACTACTTTCCATCAATTAACAAAAGGTTTCAAGACTAACCAACACCCTCTGTGAATGATTCTTAAGTGTTATCCTTGAACCCAGGTAACTGACCTCAGAGAAGGGAGCTATAGAATTACCTTTCCTATTTTTGTGACAGGCAGGACATGAGTCCGGAGCATCACTATGCACTTTTGATTTACTAGAGGCTGTGTAAGAACTTAAACCCCTCAGCCTCAGCCATGGTCAAAGCAAGATAACTGTGTCCCCAGTATATCAAATGACTAATTGAACAAAAATTACAAAAAACTACCGTTCTTCACTGAACTTTCAACATTAGTTTTCTATTGATAAAATTTTTCTAAAGGATGGTAAAGCATTGCTATCAATAATCTATTTGTATATAAACATACACATTTACCTCTACACACACATACACACATATGGGAACTGTATTCAGTGTCAAACCTATCCAAAATGTTTTGTAATTCTCCTAGGATGCTCTCGGCTCTGCTTCTCCAGTCGACTAAAGCCAGCTGGATTCATGTGTGAGAAACTAAGATTACAAGCAGTGCAATGGGAATCATTGGTGACAGAAAAGAGGGTGTGACATTAAACTTAATGTGACTTGGGTAATGTCTGCCAAAAAGGAGTACTCACCATGCTTTTGGGTGGAGTTCACATTTGGAACTATCCTTTGCCTTTTTACAGTAGAGGAAAATACTACAAAATTACACATTGTTTCTTATCTAATCACAGTTAAGGTATAGGATATAAGTCAAACCAGTGTTTTCCATTATTTATAATTCAGAAATGTAAACAAAATATGTAAAGGCTATCCTGCAAAGTAGATGAAGTTCAATTTGCTATTTGTATTTTTTATATCTTCACGCTAACAACAAGTGTTGATACATGTCAAAGTCTTATACAAATTAAATGAAGTCAAATGGAAAATATTTTCCTTTGAGCAATACAGTTTTGTAAGCAGCAATGTACAACTGAAGTAAAGTGTTTATAGGTATTTTACCTGCAGACCTGGAGGCTGTAATTGTTCTCTATGTGCCTGCTCAAAAACCCCACGCTGAACCGATTCTTTATGCAATGCTAATGAAGTCCTTTTTATCCAATGAAATCCCTTCCTCCATAAACTTTCAATATAATAATAATATAATATAATAATAGAGTATCAGTCTGGGCAATTTGTTTTTTCTTTATCACACACGTGTGATACAAATCGTATTTCTACTGGGACTTCCCCTTTAATTAGTAAGTTAACCATGGACATAGGTGGCCATGATTTTTGTATATCAATATGGCAACGATGAGAACGTTATAGTTGACAACATGAATGTGTACTTGTACTTTCTAGGCAGTAGTTTAATATGGTTCTCCTATGAATTATCTTTAGGTCAGAAGCATTCATCCACACATTCTCATACCTGGGAACACTCCAAGTTAGACCAGGAGTCTCTAGGTCACTTCTCTCTCTCTAGTCAGGAAGAGCAATGTTTAGCCTACCTGACCACTTTCCTTCCTACCCAATACTGTCTCAGGTTAGCAGGCTATCCATGCCCCCATGACCGGTAAGGCCTCCTAGAAGAAGTAGAGCTCAGAGTATCCAGACCTGGCAACTCCTCATGTTTGCATATTTTTCCCATGGCAAATATTAGGCAAATTATACTGTATATTTACTGTCAGAGTCAATTGTGCTTCTTCACTTTAAGTAATTTAAAAGTGACGTAAACCCTGCAATGGCAAAAACAGAAGTCCACGTCTTTTCATGATATTGAGAATTTAAATTCAAATTAACCTTTACTGAATGCTGCTATTTAAGTGCTGTAATTTGTTATCTGTATTGACATTCACTTGTCCCCAGTTCTCTGCATTTTCTTTTCATACTGGGAATTAAAAGTTGGAGCAAAATCAAAACAGATCTAGCTGCAAATGCCTTTCGACTTCATAACTCAAGCTGACTGCAGAGGCTTTCGCAGAGGGTAATAGGATAAGACGTTTTACCTCACAATTGTAGTTCTTTTGTCTGGAATGATGAAAGGTCTGAATTGTCTGATTTCCAGGTATAGGCAAGTTAGATAAAATGCAGAAAATTGCCATATAAATCACATGTACAGCAGAGTGCTTTTAACCCATATAATACCAAAAGGGTGGCAAATGTGCAAACTCTGGAAATCAAGAGGGTAAAACATGTAATTTCTTTCTAATGTGACATGTGTCCAGTACAGATAATTAATTAGGAATTTAATGACAGGAGACACTGTGATAATGTTTTGATAAAGCATTAATCTTAAGGAATTTTACAACTGTCTGGATTTTCTGTAGAAGGAAGGAGACTAGACTGAGACAATATTCCCAGGGCACGTAAAGTGAAGCTGAATGACACCAGTTAAAATTGGTTACATATATTGTATAGATTCATGACAAGTATTAAAAATGTCCTAAATGTGGCTAACATTTTAACTCTGGGCTGTACTGTAGGGGGTGACTAAATTTAGTTACATTTCAAAGAGCTTTTTGTATATTTCAGCTATATGAAACTTTTGAGGGGAACATTTTCTAACATCAGGTTTGAGACTTTATTATCACTTTAAGTAACACATCCATTCTGAAAAAAGGACAAAAATCAAGTTGCGCTTTATGGGTCAGTTGATTTTTATAGACCATCAAGGGTTGAAGAAAGCATCAGTGCAGAGTGTTACACAAAACCTGTCCAAGGAGCAAGGGAAGGTGTTGGGCTGTTACACATCTACCAATGTCCCAGACTTTACAGGACAGCCACGATTGCCAGGCACTGTCCAACTTTTGCAGTTGTGGAGATCATGGGTCATTTTGGGAGATCCTCCTGATCACCCCTGACAAGCCCAGGGAACGTAAAATCAATAAAGCTCCTGTATGGCTATTGACTGGCCAAGGAAGCGTAGATTCAATGAGGTCCTACATGTCTATTTGTTAGATGACAAAAAAGGAACAGAGCAGTTTTCCATTAAATCTGTAATTTATGTTACAGTATCACAAACACTCAGATTTGATCTATATTTTTAAGGATGACCTTTTCCCCTTCTCCTTTAATAAAGATCCTAGATGTTTGTGGTTCTCAAAGTTGCAGTTTGAGAGGCCTTCTGGAATGGATATAGGCAGAGTGGGTTAATGAAATAAATTATAGAGATGTAAAAATAAAAACACATGCAGTAGAATAAAATAAGCCAAACCAAAATGTTCCCCAGATCAATGGCACATAATAGTTTATAGGCCTAAAACTTTCTAGAAGGTCATCAAAACCACATTCAAAACCCTTTTTAAAATGTGGAAACCCACACGTCCTTTAAGTGAAGATTTTGTTTTCTATCTAATTATAGAGTTATTAAGAATACCATTTCAGATGATGTTTTACTTTTATATTATCCTTTAAAACAACACAAATTCCGCAACAACAATGTGGGAAAGCAAAGTGTTGCCAGGAAAATACCATACAAACTATGAACTGGATTCGCTAACAAAACTTGGAATCGACTGAAGTTCTCACTTTTTTAAACCATTCCCTTTCCAGGAACATTCAAATATTAGAAATTATGTATGAACAGCAAATCTGGTGCTGGTAAAAGTGGAGAAGTTCGCCATCACTCTGTTGGTCACTAGGTGACTGCATCACTTCATTGCCCGCCATCTTTGCCCACAATGGTTAAATATACAGTATATGCCATACACAATGCTCATAACTGAATTATTAAGGTTTTTTTTTACTGAAATAATCAATACATGCACATGACCTCTTGTGTTAAGGATAATGGCTGAACTAAATATACCTACAAATGGCTACCCTGCAGAGGTATGAGCTAATTATCAGGGAAACATTATGCAATATTATTTTGCAGCATTTATTTTATAGTCATAATTACTACTTTTCTGTCATATGTACAGATTTCTGTGCATGGTGATCACCTATATGGTATCTAAAGTTTTTCATGTAATACACATTTTCCCAAACTGTCAAATGTCACAAAATAACCATTTTTGCAACCATCATTGTGTTGTAGTATGTAAAATGCATTGAACAGCAATTAGCATCACTCAATTGTGTCAATTATGGGACAAATCACCAAATCTGAGTACAACCATTTCATGTGCTTGATATGGCTTAATAAATCCAATGTGAAAAAAGGCATAGAGTGGAGCTGTCACTGACACACTAAATACATTTGCCAAACCTGTAGACTACAGTCTGTGATTCTGTTGCTATACATAGATGTACCTTGTTTATACGTTATAGACTATTTATTAACTCATTGTCAAAGTCCTGATAACTAATTATTTCTCTATCCCAAACTCCCTCTTCTCACTCTCCCAATTCTACTAGAATGAATGAGTTTCCACCAAAAGGGTAGATAGAGTGACACAATCCAAAGCAATACAGAAACACAGATCCAGTTAAAACGGCTGCTCTCAATGATTTATATGTAATGTTGATTTTTGATTCTTATGTTATTATTTATTGTTTTATACAGCGCAATCAAATTCCATAGCGCTGTACAATGGAAAGGGACAGGGCAAAACAAGTAGTATGTAACATAACAATTTCCCTTACAGAGACAACAGGTGAGGAGGGCATGTTATTGTAACCTGTGAATACCCTAACCTACATTTATTTACTCACTACGGATTAGAATATATGATCTGTGGGCTATAATTGGGCAGTACACCAATAAAACAATCATCCAAAGGGAATTCTTGATAACAAAGTTACATTGTCCAATTAGCTAAAATTATTAAAAAGATAGCCAAAGTGAAACTTTGGAGAGCATTTATGCCCTAACAATTATTATTTACAGGGATGGTCCTAGGGTTCCATAGGCCTGGGCCTTGGCATTTTAGGTCCGGAAGACAACCTATTGTGTACAACCATGTGTACATGACCCCATGCTAGATCCACACAGTTGACAAGCTGCAGTCTTACATCCCCCGGCTAGGCTATTGCAGCATGTGATAAAGGTAAGTGTAAGGCACAAAGGATACCTATCCACTGTACATTTGCCTGGTGTGCCTGATGGCCAGCTCGGGCATGGCCATAAACAAGATGATTTATTGAAACCCCATATCTAACACAAGAAAAATATCTCACTATAATATAACCTGGTTAGGAATCTGCTTCTTGCTTGTATTATAGGAATCAAGGGACCCCTTAGAGCTGTGGGGGCTCTAAGCAGCTGCTTAATCTACTTATATGATAGCATCAGCCCTGAAAATGAACTTGCAAAGCACTAATATATTCAGTAGTACTGGATAACTGAAATAAATTGCCAAATCATAAACATGGTGAAAAAGTCCTACAAGGTCCTACTCTTGAGATAGTTACTAGCGAAAGAGAAATTCAGCAGGGGAGGTGGAACAGCATCTTTAACACTCCCTATGCCAAACTTACAAAAATTCCATTAATTGTGCACCCATTCTAAGAAACACGATTTTCATGGTATACATAGGAGTAGAAACAAACCAATTCAATATAAAGATAATTTTTTTCCTCGTTGAACAAGTGTTCCTCCCTCTACAGGTGATGCACACAGGCAGAGAACTATAGATTTTACTAACCTTTCTGTCGTCAGGATCCTTGACATTTCCTTGGAAAGTTTTCTTCTCTTCAAAATCAAAAGATGATTTTAATGTGAGTTGACAAGGATTCATTGACTTATCTGCCCTTGTATGCTCCAGAGTCCTTGACGGATACTGTTGTGACACAGTCCTGCCAACTTGTGGTATAGGTAGGGCTGTATGAATTGGCTTTGATCCTACAGCTGGCTGTCTTAACTTGGAAGAAACTCCAAGAGCAGACATAGTATTTGTATTTCCAAAGTAAAAAAAAAAAAAAACCTTCCAGATACAACAAAAAAAAACTCTCCTGAATGAAGAACAAAGTGAGAGTCCTAATCCGGTAGGTTCCAGTTTACAGCATAATGTGTATATTAGGTAAAAGATTCAGCCTAATGGGTTTTTTTTCTTAAGGATTGGGTTTACACACATTCTCGTAGCGCTGCTGGGATTTTCTTCATCTTAAAGAATTCTCACACACAGACTCGGCTCTGCTAGGCAGTTGCACAGTAATATTAAACACTCCTTTGGGGCGTGAGTCCTGTTTGAAGGTAACTATCACAGATCTTTCTGTCTAGGATTATGATTCATTCCCCACCTCCTCCAAAGCATTTCAAGAATGGGCTTTCTCAGAATTAGAAAAAGGGGGGAAAAGAAAACGACTGCACAGAACGCTGTCTCACTGCAACTGTCAAAATAGCAGTGGTCGCAGGTTCTTCCTGACTGCATCGACAGCCAGCCTACATTTTTTGTTAAGAGAAAAGTTTCTCTTTATTTTTGTTACTTAAAAAAAAGGAGGCAGGACGTTCAAAGTGGCCAAAACAAGCAGCTGTGAAACACGCTTTTATTCAGGAAACAAACTCAGCAAAACTGTTTGTCTGAATCCTGTTGTTTTTTCCTACTTGTACAAACATATTTTTTTACATTATTCCTGGTAAACAAAAGCAGCAGGTCTTTGTTTATTCCTTGTGACACATGCAACCTGTTAACTGTGTGATCCCTGAATCATTTACAAGTCTCTATTAGAGCTTAAAGGCAGGTACCCATTGCAATATTAGGACTCATCATGCTGAACTGAACCGTTACCAGTTTTTTTTTCCTCGAAAACTGGTAACTTTATCTCAGGGGGAAGTAGTACAGAAATTAATATACAAACTAGTAAAGTGTTGTAACAAGACATTATGAATAAAGATACCCTACATAAAAGTATCACAATTGTGACGCACACATATAGAATGGTTACCATATTAGCAAAAAGCAGTTTTGGTTCAGCTGCACCAAAACTGAAGTGATCTAGCTTTTGTAAATGATGTCCTAGCTTTTAATTGTGCTAGAAATGTCTGTCATACCAGCAATATGCATGTTGGATTTGATGGATTATAGAGAATTATCAGTCTCTAGCAATGGAGGCGCTAGTTTGCTTGCCCCCGCTCCTGGTTTTTTAAGCATGTGATGATTAAATCCGGCTCTTATGAGCTATTTTACCCAGTGATTATACTTGTTTAAGTGGACTCCCTGATTATTTAAATCCATTTAGGTTTGGGGGACTTGAGAGTGTATCCTCAATAGGATTTTAACACAGGACAATAAAAGTGTTTGCCGTCTTCGAATTAATTTTGATATTCAGCATTAGGATTCATACAACGAAGAAGCAATCTTCAGAACTAGATGCTCTTCATTCTTTATATACCCCTTCCTTCCATTCTTAGATTGTATTTGCAACATTGCCCTCTGACACTACAAAATCTAAAATAATGTTGTGTATATATATATATATATATATATATATATATATATATATATATATATATCCCTGTATTCCTAGGCATCCAGATAAGGAATGGGTATGGACTGTTTTTGCTTTATGTGACTTATCAGTATTAGAAAGGTTTTGCTTCTTTAACAGAAAATTGCTGAAAAACTTTAATAAGCAAATATCCACGTGTGAATGTTATAATTGTGGCAATTCTCACGGGAAGTATGATTTTTTTTAAACAACTTCTTACTTTCCACCTATTTGTTTCACTGGCTCCTGATGAAGCTCTCTGGTATAAAAATAAATTGTGTACTGCTTTTATTTCCAAAGCTTCTCTGTCTTTATCTTAAGTCTCCTAATTGCGTTAGACAAAGGACTCTGGATTCTATGCGCTTCCTACTCCCACCATCAGACTGCTCTGTACTCCCAGAGGTGAACAAAGTTATGACAACTCAAACAGATAATAACTTCCTTTGATAAATGTTGTAGGAAGGGATTTCTGATAAGAGATAGATAAGGTTTGTGAAATGTAATCAGTGTATCTGAAAGCTGTGTTACTTATTCTAACATCAGTCACATCAAAATGTTGCAGAAAGACAAGCCAAACTGATTGTACTATTTTACTGTAGTGATGTTACTTTCTAGAAAATAATCCTTTGACAACCCATCTCCAAGATAACAGCAATAAAAAGCTGTACTTCTTAAAGTGGCCTTTACTTGTGTATAATAAATCAGTGAGTTTCTAGGCATGTTGGTTTGGGATGGATCTGTCACCCATGCACAACATAACAATAATGTGAAAAATGCTTATGTGTTGTGATATTTTTAAGCAGATCAACCATTTTAGATACATTCAGTAGGCTTTAAGCAACTAAACTGATTACTAAACCCAAAGGCCTGTCTGCATATTATTTATTTTTTTACTTTAGAGCATCTAGGAAAAGTTGAGTTTCAATCAGAAAAGAAGAGACATTGTAAATCATTTTAGCTGTCTGACTGAGTGCTGAACTACATATAAATGAATATGATTTAATATCGTATTTCCAAATATATATCCAGCCTCATATGGATTGTGGTTATATTTCTCCATGCTAACAGAGGGTAGCACTTGTTAAGTGTTAAAAGGACAACCCGCACTGAGGGGAAGATGTTAACAGGCTTCTATAAACTAGCTGGCAAGGTCTCAGTGGCAAGTGAGAATCTGAGAATGGAAACCATTGCTATATGAACTCTGGCACACATGTCTGTTTGGGTCGGTAAAAGGGAATTTTAATGTCTCAGCTACACTGGCATTTACTACTGGACTGAAATATAAAACAAACTCCTCCATGAGGTTTCCATTGGCTTAAGGAAAGATTAACATCTGGTGTAAGCATGAGTAGCAGGTTTTTGGCCAGTGCTGGCAACGTCAGGATCACAGAGGAGAAAATCTGACATTGAGGGAAACTTTGATGTCTAAGAGTTCTGTACTGTTCACGCACTCAATAAAAGGAGAAAAACACACAAATAGGTATTATCAACAGGCAAGTGAAATATATGAAAGGTGGGTATATGTATTACAGGTGGCTATATATGTCTAAAATGGCTAGACATAAAACATCAAATTTAATAAAATGTATGAAAAATTTTAAACACTTTATAGTGTTTCTTAAAAATTGATTGTGTGAACTACATAAAATCCAGAGTGTCACGGACTGGGTCCAAACAGATGACTGAAAGGACCCAGCGCGCCCGATGATTGTATGCAGGAGTCACAGTGCAGTAGTTGAGTTTGGACAGGGCTTGGTTGCAGGGTGACCACACTCACCCAGGTGTTGAGCACCTAGGGTTGTGCAGCCAAACACCAGCGCCCTGATATGGCAGCGGATGAAGTCCAGAATGAAGTGAAGATATATCCTGCAGGCACCCTGGAGCAGGCATGAAGCATATCATTAGAATCACGTGCAGGATGCTGCAGGCTGGGAGTATGGAAGCTAAGCAAAGGGTAGTAGCAGAAACATAACAAGCAAGGGACAGGGAGACCAGGCACGAAACATAACCAGACAAGAATAAACATTACTAGACAAGATATACATGATACAGGGCATTACAGTGAACCAGACAAGGAATAAACATTACTAGACAAAATATACATGATACAGGGCACAACAAAGGACAGGGAACAAGGCAAGGAACACAGGGGAAGGAGTGAGGAGCCAGAATCCTCGGACGCTACTCCTTTAAGCAAGGATAGGCCATATTAACTAGGACAAAGGGAGAGGAGAGAGGAACCAGAATCCTCAGATAATACAAGGAAGAAGAGAAAGGTACATAAGAGACAAACAAACATGAATACAGAAACTAGCCTAAGACTGTTTGATAACAATTGGAGATTCCGTCACATGATATGGCCATAGTATGCTTAGCCCACCACTACGCCAAAGTACTCCAATGACGGTGGGTCCTAACGCTAATCCCTGCTGACAGTGGTACGAAACAAACCAAACATGTACACCAAACACATAGCACTGAGACATACCTTAGACTGAAGACTGAGACAAACAGAACACACAGGTGGGGCACACCTTATAAAGGAAACAGAGCTGAAGCAGAAGCAAGGAATGGAAGATCAGAACAAAGCAAAAGGAAATCCAGGAATGGATCGAAGCGAAACAGGGAAACTGAAACAAGACAGATATGCAGCTCCGCAGCCTGGGCAGAACGTGACACAGAGTACCTGGGCTGCCATTAGGGGGAGTATAACCAGTACACCTGTATGGGGCCAGCGTCTTTCCTGTACCAGCCGCACCTCAAGTTCACATTTCATTTTATTGACATGCTTTACGCCTTGTGTCAGTGATGAGAACTGGCATCAACACAATTGTTCCCTGTGTCTATGCAGGCACTGCACGCTTCCTGCAGCTCAAGGGGCCAGCATAGATATTATTATTATCTTTTATTTATATAGCGCCAACAATGTACACAGCGTTTAATACAATACATATATTCAAGGGGTATGACAAGACAAGAATTGACAGACTACAACAAACCGATATATTAGGTGAAGAAAGCCCTGCTCGCAAGCTTACAATCTTGAGGGAATGGTGTGACAAACACAGAGGTTTGCACAGAGCTGAAAAGGTAAATACATATGTAAAGGAGTAGGAATGATTAAAGATAGGGGAAAGGGTGATTAGACTGGGGCAAAGGAAAATGAGGGAGCAGGGACATTGGGCAGAAGGTCATAGGGCTAGGGATAAAGAGATTGGGCACAGGAATATGGGGGTTGGTAGATAGAGACTGTTTCGCAGGGAGATGGGAAAAGCTACAGGGACATGTGAATGGCATAGAGACGTTGGGCACAGCAAGACTGGGACAGTCTTTGGAGTAGAGGGACATTGAGGGAGTAGATTAAGGGAGATAAATGTGGGAGGCATATATAAAGAAAAAAAACAAAAAAATGGGAGGGTGATCGAAGAGCGATAGAGACGGTACTGGGCCCAAAAGTTCAGTGGTGGCCCTGCACAATGCTGTAAACCAATGTCAAACAAGATGCAGATGAGGATTGTCTGCACAGGTAAACATTTTTTATATATAAAGTACGTATTTGTCAGAAGGGAAGGAGTTCAATAGCTATGTTTCATAGTATTCTGTTCACTTACAATGGGGAAATCCAGCTATGGAGTATGGATCCAGCTTGGCACACAAAGAGAGGCTAGTAATATATTTGTATGCATGTATGTTATTAAAAATTACAACTGTTTAAGGGTAAGCTATGGTTACCTGGTTTGGAGTTTGTATTCATTTCTTTTAACCCAGGGAACAAAAGTAGTGGTGTTATATTTGCATCTTACAGAGATGGCATTTTAACATTTCACTATCCCATCCTGAAGCCAATGATACAGTACAGCCATATGGATAGCTTACGGCATTCCTGGTATATTTAAAAGCTTCACATTTTCCCCTTATATTTTCCATATTATTGCCATCCTCTTGGCAATTCACCTGAACTGCTTTATCATCTACAAAGAAAAGGAAATACGATTTAAGCATCTGCTGCAGTCAAAAGCAGACCCAGTTCACATATTTCCTTCCTGACGGAGAACACAGTGGTTCAAGTTATTGTACATATGTGCCTCATAGATAAAAAATACCTATAGGGCCAGGTACTCATTAGAATTAGAGTTAACATATTTTGAGTGTCAATTACAATACAACAAGCTTGATACTTTGAAGGTTATGTATTACAGGTGCCATGTTTAGAAATGGTTGCAGAAAACACAATTTGCACACTTCAATCTTCAAAAGGAGACTTCCATCATTTTTATCAGTGTCAAATTAAAATTTGTTTTACAATCATTTTTATTTTAAAGTTGGTTTTCTTTTTAAAAACAGTTCTAGTCTTTGCATAATGTAATGTATTTACACAGCTGTATATTATCCATGTGTATGTGTTCTAGCTCTTTAATCGTAGCCCTGTCTAATGAAAGTCTAAGGAAGATGGGAACTTTATCAGCATTGCCATAACGAATAAGTTCAGTGTAGTGATATCATATGACTGACAACAATGGTAGCCTCCAGATCTGCAGTTAAAGGCAGTTTATTGAAACAAAATGAGATAAACCATTTTCTTGTCAATGCTTACCTACATTTTTATACACATCACTGTATTTCATGTTTATGTATTTTATGTTTTATATGTTTAAACGTCTCCTCTAAACAGGTTTCTAGAAAACAAAATGGGATTTTATCAGCTAGACGAGTACAGTGGGAAACAGATACAAAGGTGTCAAAACTGCCCCTGTGGCAAGAACCTTAAACCTTATACCGGGCGGAGAAGGTGTTCCCTATAGAGTACATTAAAGGAATATTGAATTTATCCTTTCGCATGTCACATGGGAGGTCATTCAGGACACTGAACTTTTTACATGTCACCTCTCTTTTCACAACCAACTAAAACTGTATTTTTTCTTGTCAGCCAGTGTTTAGCCCTGCTCGCACTGTTCTGTTATAAAGTCATTTTGATTTTCTTTCATGATCTCTAGGAGACTGAAGCATTATAACCACAAGCAAATGGCCACAGTAACATAAAAGATTTCTGCAAACTTCCCAGCAGTGTTCACAATTTTCTAATAACACAAATAGTACGCTGGCCTTTTTTTTAGGTCACGGACGGTGTATCAATTCCACAATTTCTTTATTACTATTCTCTGGTTTATGGCATGATTATTGGTACATTATGAAAGCATGCCGTATCTCATTACTTTCTTGCAATCAAGAATCCTATGATTAAAGCTGTATTTTATACTGCCTAAGCCCTTAATTGCATATGCCTGAAAATAGACCCTGAAATCAGTATAATATAGTACCTAATAATGAGCACCGTGTCTGAGATAGCCATTGAGTCAATCAAGATTCTATTTACAAACTATCATTAAGGACACAAACTAAACAAGGTAGATAATAAATCATAATCTCACAAGTACAGTGCCTATAATTTAATATCCCAGATTACACCATCGATATTGGATTGTCATTAAAAGAGTGCTGTAGCAGAAAAAAATATGTTTTAAAAGGCACTGTGCCTGAATATAGCACAAGACAAAGAACCAGGTTATGGGGTCTTCATAGAAGAAAACAATAGGAAGACTAAATGAGCAGAATGGTTATCTGCTTTCCAAATTTATGCTTATATTAAGCCATATCCATGTTTTACCTCAAGTAGCATAGCAAAGCGTGTATATAACGAGTGGAAGGAGCACACATAACATACTTAAACCAGTATAAGAAATGGATTGTAGTGAAAATTCACTAAAATCCATATCTTATACTGGTTTAAATAATAATTGTATCTTTAGATCCTTTTACTCTTTCTATGGTTTTAGTTTAAAAAGCATATTGGGGTGTTTCCTACTTGATTAAGTGAGCTGCATTAAATTATCTACACCTTGGGTTGTACCAGGGGTGTTGCTAGGGGGGCTACTGGGCCGATCTCAACTTCCTAGCCCCGAATGGAGATTTGCGGCTAAAGCATACTTTACCCCAAGTCTCTATTCAGGGCTATGGGCTATGAGGTAAAGAGCAACAGAATGAATGGTAAAGAGAAAGAGGAGTAAATAGAGATAAAGAGAAAGGGTAGAGAAAAAGAGGATAAGAGATAAAGAAAAAAAGGGGGGTGATAAATAGTACAGAGATACAAAAGAAATGGAAAAGATAAACAGAAAAGGAAGGGATAGGAAGGAGGGAAAATGAGAAAGAGGAGGAGAGATAATGAGAAGGAGGATTAAAGAGAAGAGTGGGATAAAGCAAAAGGGGAGAGATAAAGAGAAAATGGAGAGAGATATGAAGTAAATAGCGAGCTAATGGGAAAGAAGAGGAGAACTAAAAAGCAAAGGGAGAGTTGAGATATAGAGAAAGTAAAGACATAACTAGAAAGGGGAAAATCAAGAGGAGACCTGAGACTCTGAGAGGACTGTGGATGCAATCTGGGCAAATCCTGCCATTTCCTTTTTATTACATTGGTTGAACAATGCACAGGTTTAAGAATAAATGGCATGTTTAACGTTTACACTTATTTTTTTGTCAGTTGTATAAAACTGGTTCATTTCTACCAGTCACACATGCCTAGCTAATCACTAGGAGGATAGAACTCTTGGCCAGAATAAGTGGTACAATACATGAAGTCGAAAGGTACCCAATTATTTTTAAGAAATTGCATACAGCATAAAAACAGCCTATACAACCAATAATATTGCAATATTGTTTGTGTGCATATTTTTTACATTATTAATAAAATGCTTTCTGTTATGGCATGCTGAAGCATTTAGTTAGACAGAAATGTAAATATATCATAAATGCCTTAGGATTTCATAAAGGAAACAAAGTACATGCTTTTATAATAAAGTTATAAGTACAACATGTAAACCAAACTTGGCTCATGTTAACTTAGATACACTTGTACCATTTTACAGTTATGTTTCTATACTCAGTTTTATGTTTTTTTAAGAAAAAATGTGTTATTTTACTTTTTTACTTCATGATAAGGAGACTCAAGTATGAGAAGCCCTCTGGCAGAAGTAGCATTCATGGAAAGTTATATTTAATTCCATACGTCAAATAGTATTATTGACCACGCCGAAACCACTAGAAACGGATAACATGTACAGGCCTCATAAACATCAAGCTAGACTTGTATGAGAACATTTTTGTTATCTTAGCTTAATTGAAAACACTCTTGCACTCCTAATCGTTACAGTTAGTCTATCAAACATTAACACAAGAAATACTTCTTTGACTAAGTAATTTCCATTTTACACCAATAGATCATTTGAAATAAAGTCTAAAATTATCACCTAACTTATTCCCTTAAGCTAATAACTGGGGTTTTTTGGGTTTTTTTCTCAAAAAAGAGTCATTTAAAAATCTGGTTTTAATGAAAGTATCATTACATTTTAATGCAGAAGTAAAAGAAGCCAATGCAAATATTTTTTAAATCATTCTTTTATTACCTTGGAACACAAGCATTCCAAGAAAATATTAATTGATGTCACTATTTTATGTTTAACTTATCCACAATTAACAATAGTATTGTATAGTATACAAGATATAGTTTCCTGACAAATGTAATTGACACACTGATTTATATTTTATCTTCTACATTTATGTTAAATATGTGGAACTTGAAAAAAGGGAAAGGCAAGTATTTATCAGGTATGTATTATTAACTACAGCAATGCACTGCACGTTGTTAATTGCCATACCTAGAGGAGGAACTTCTCAGGTCCACTATCTTGGAGGGCTCCCACATGAAGGGCAGGGTTAGGGTAAGAGAGGGGGTAGGACTGTGCAATGAGTAGGCAAGACTAGGCACACAGTGGTCTAGAAACCATCAGCCCAGAAGGACCATCCAAGAGGTTCATCATTCTGCTGAAACGCATATGGCCTCGGGGGTAGAAAAATATTAAACAAATAATACTACAAAGTTAACTTTTTAAAAAACCTTTGTTGCCTGCCAACCCACAATTATTAAAAATGATATCAATATGTAAGGGAGTATTTGGCCCTCCATAACATAAAAAACACCAATGTATTAGAAATATTACTGTACTCAAGGGATGTTTCTGAACATAAATTGCTTTTTTGTTTGTTAGCAGTGACGCCTAATATATGGAAGAAATTTCAAGCCAAACTGCCAAAAAGCCCCTTTTCTTAATGTACCATAGTGCTAATAGTTATTGTGTTATATATATATGGTAACGGTATGTAGGAAAGCCCTGCTTGTCCTAAAAAGTTCTCTTTTTAGTGTATGAAAACCTTTGGTCATGTAGTAGTTTAAAAAATAATTGAGTTGCTTACAAACAAAAGGACCTGTCTTACACACGCAACTATATACAGTAGACAATGATGACAGTCGACCAAATTTTTGATGGTTTCTATGACCTCTCCCACCTTCTTTACTTTCTTCTAGTGTATACATATTAAAGGAACAGTGCAGGCCCCAAATATTTTATTATTATTTTGAAAACATGTTGGAATCCATTTTGTATGGACTCATGCAAGGACAATGCATCGTACAGCATGCCAACTGGTGGAGACATTCTTTAGTTATTGGAGTTAAAAAGTATAAAAGTAGGACGCATATTTCCTGCGCATACTCATTGGTTGACTAAAGGTACTACCACTCATATGCAAGTATCGTACATACAAAAGTTTCCTGCTTTCCATACAGGCAGCTGGAGGAGAAGTCTCACTTGCTAATGCTAATTAGCTAAAGAATGATTGCATTAAGAAATGCATGTTTCTCATCAGGTGAATATGTCTAGCCTATATAGTATATTATTTTTGTTCAAAGTAGATCTTACTCCTAAAACTGCGGCAAATATTTGCTTCACAGAACTTCAACAACATTGTTACTGTAATTTTGTACAACCCAAAAACTAAAGTAGATTATCACCAACATTAATGCAAATTAAGTTATTTTAAGGATAAAGAAACAATCCACAATGGTATGTTTCACATAAGATCAGAATATAGCAGTATAAAAAACCACAAAGTACACGCAATGAGAATAACCATGTAGAAGACACAATTCACCACCATTTTGGTGTAAAAACTTTTTTCAGGAGTAAGGTTTTATGATGAAAAGTTTTTAACATGTAAATAAAGGCATTGGTAATGTAACAGTTCTGCTACTAAATTTTTTTTACCAAGTTTGTGCTAAATGACCAGAGCAGTTTTTGTGTTTTTGCTATGTCTTTATTAAACAGTGATTGTCCACTAACTCATTTAGTGTACCCCACAAAATAACAATTATGTATATAAACCATCATTTAGTATTAAAAATATCTAAAAATGTGGGGAAAATTAGGGGAAAAAGGCAATATTTTCACAGTTTCACATATAAAAACTATAAATAATCAGTATAAATGGAAAAACCCTCCAAAAATGTACTGTATTTAGGTATTTGTCCTGTTTATGGAAGCACCTCATATGTCTTTCATTTTCATGAAAGGTATTTTCATTTAGTTTGGCACTTACAGGGTTAAATATGAATGACGTGCATCGCTGTTTCTAAACAAGATTTTTTTCAAATGTGGTATGCTGGTAGTTGTGCCTAAATAGCAATAGAAGTATAGATTTTTAGAAAGTTGACATCCCAATGTATTTTACTAGGGGCATTTTAACACTTTTTATTTAACCATTTCATTATTTTTTTTCTCATTTTTAACAAACACATTAGGTCTTTTAGGTTCTGCGGTTTCAAAATTGGAACATGCGCATTACAGTTTTCACAGAATTTTGACAGATCCGTTTGCTGGGTATAAAACAGTATATTCCCTGAAAGCACAAAACCCAAGGACCTCAAAGCCACTCCCTTACGTTTCAGCTTTGCTAAAATAGGCGTTAGCTGATAGCGTAAGGCGTAACACTAGGATCCTGTTGGTGGATAGTTATCAATACGGTTAGATGTTAGGTTACAGTACTGTATAGTAGAGCCCTGCGCGGGACTACTTTTTTAATCCCGCTCCCGCGGTTTTTAATCCCGCTCCCGCAATGTGGGTGTGCCGCTCCCGCCCGCTCCATTTGTGGCCAATCCCGCCCGCTCCCGCCACATTTGTGGCCAATCATGCCCGCCTCCTTACCTGATTTCCCGCGCAGTCCCGCGCGGCTGCCCTCGAGTTGTTCCCTCACGGCGTCTCTTCTCTTGCTCCGCCCAGGAACAAGGCGGAGTCACAGGAAGTGACGTCACATCATGTGACTCCGTTTTGTTCCTGGGCGGAGCAAGCTAGGAGACTCTGTAAGGGAGCAGCAAGAAGGCAGCCTTGCGGGACTGCGCGGGATTACCTGGACCCGCAGGTACAGTGCCTGACCGCCCGCTCCCGCCCGCAGCCCCAGCAAGACCGCCCGCGCCCGCAAGTTTTTTGGCGGGTCCCGCGGGACCCGCCTCCCAGTGCAGTCCTCTACTATATAGTGTTAGTGCTATGGATGATTATCAGATTAGGTCCCTGGCTATTGAAGTGAGATGGATCAATGATTAGTGACCAGAAAGGTCATTAGTTTTTTGTATTATTACCTTAGATTACCTCTCTCTTTCTTTCTAGGGCATGGTGATTCAGGGGCTGCCATAATGATCAGATCCCTCCTTATGGCCTTTCAGTCTTTTCTTGGTCTGTACATCTCATGATACACAGCCAGACTTATAAGAGCTAGGAACCAACAGCAGCTTAAAGGCCTCAAGGTATTTTACTATTTAAGTAAAGTAATGTTCCCCACTGCTCACAAAATTGTGACATATGATGGTATAGTTACACGTGATCAAGAGACAGTGCCCAGAAATCAGGACTGTCCCATGAAAACCATGACTGTTGGAATGAATGACATTTTGTGATCTTATATTACAGACCTTTGTACATTTCCAGATATAGGTCCATAATAGTCTATTATAGTCCCTTGTTTTCATATGAATTTCCACTCTTCGCCCTGATTGGCAATATCTTCCTTATGCATTATTAACGACCTGCTTGAGAAAACTCAGATACTGTATGAAAAAAATTAAAATTCAAATACTGTATAAAAGACAAAATAGATTTTAAAATAAGCTTTTTTTCTTTACACGTATAGTTGAGCAGTCACCAAGTAAATGAAGATTTCTAAATTTGTTTTATACAAGCGAGCAAAAGGCCAAATAATTCCCACATTGTGCTTTTTTGTCTCATATTTCATTGTAGTACAGAAGCCATTTATTATGCTTTTCATAAATGTCTATGGGAAATTGAATATTCATTTATTTCTACTGAATCCAAGAGATCCTTACATTGTGTAAATATTGTACGGACAGTTACTCGTGAAAACAGATTCTTAATACAGTATAGTTCTAGTTTCTAATGTGATAAAAACTTTTCTTACAATAAAACTTGATATGTCATTCATGATTTTTGTACAAAAGTAATGCAAAATAAGATGATCTTTCTTACTATAGGTTACTAGAAGGTTGCTAAGAGTCTGCATTTTTTGTGCTCGCCGGTAAAAATAAAAAAAAAAGTGTACAATCCTATTTAGGAATAGTATTTCACAAAGTCTGATGCCCAATTTTGTTGCCAATATGTATCAATGATTTATTGTTTTAGGTTGACTACAAGATTTGCTGGTAGCGTAAATGTTCAACTGTCGTAACATCTACTCAGGAATATATTTCAAAGACAAGAAACAAAACAATTCTTAGGTTCTAGAATATACGTATGAGTATACGTATGTTTTACATGGCTCCTATTGTCAAGTATATGTTATTAGGTAGGCATATTATTGTTGACATCAGGAGGAGTTCTGGAACATAAAAGGTCAGTGGTGACTGCACACTGTTGTATTTCTGCATACCGACGGTTATACCTGGTTGTTGAATCACAAAATTCTGCTGATTTGTGATACATATGGACCACCTGTATCGGAATATCAACCGCTACTTGGATTCTACATGCTTGGGTAAGTAATACTCCACAGGAACATCCAAATATCAAACATATTCTCTTTATTGCCAGTAGACTATGTAGCTTTAATCTACATATGACTTGAGTCTTTACAATCCTCAACTTCTGGGTTATTTTACAGGGTTCCTTTTGGGTCTTCTTTTCTTCACAATTTGTGTTTTGTTGGCACTTCAAACACATGCTTTCCTAACTGCTTTGCTTGATATTCATTGTTTAAAATACCTCTTATATTTAATTTTTCAATTTTATTCAATCTATTAATTGTAATGTATTTTCCTGCAGGCCCTGATGATGAGCTTGAGCCTGTTAACCCAAGGCGAATTGTGATTCCACATTCTACCACAGCGGCATGGGGTGAGGCAGCAAAGCCGGTCACCAATAAATAACACCTTAAGCCGTAGTAATACAACAGTGGAATCCTGCAACATATGCCTTGCAGACTAGGAACAGGGGCAACATATTATCTGCTTGCCCTGTCACCATCTGTTTCATAGTCAGTATATCCTTATGTGCCTCTAGGATAACATCACCTGCCCACTCTGCCGGCACCAACTGCTTCAGGATAAAAGGCATAGGACGATGCTCCAAAGATCATCATTCGGGGCCAGAGAAACACAAGACATCTGAAAACATGAGATGTCATCTATGTGGACTCCGCAACATCTATTAAAATATATCTTAAGCGTTGTTAACTTTTATTTAAACCACTTATTATGAAATCACTAATGGCTTCAAACTTCAAGTGAATGTAAGCCTGAGAGAATGGCTGAATGCTTTGGAAGGATTAATAGGAAATTCACACTGCTTCAATCATGTGGAGATTACTAGAAAGCAATCTCCCTGGACACCTATGGAAGGGGAGGGTATGACAGTCAACCCAGTAGCTGATTTTAACAGAATTTTACTGTCAAGTGTACTGCTCCATGTTTCTCACCCTCCCTTTTCCCTTTTTTGTTTCTTTACAGTCACAGCTTGGCGGTATCATGACCACTACTCTTCAGTGTGGAGGTTGTCAACAGCCCTCATGGGCTTGGAGAGACGTGAACTGCGGGTGGTTTAAGGCGCTGCAGTCCAGAGGGCTCTTGGCGTATCTGGTAAATAATTCACCTGCTGGTTTTAAGATAGCAGGTGGTACAGTTGCTGGTTCATAAAATGAAACAATAAAGCTGTGGCCAATGCCTTACACCACATATAGATTATGTTTGTATTTTTACTCGGTATGGAGCGTTGGCCTATCTGTTCTTGGTATTGACAAGTCAAGGTCATAATGAGATGGTACTTAGTTCCCCACCGTTTGGCCAAAATATTTCCAGGTGCAATTAATCTCTGTTGGAGACGATGTTCAAATGTAGGAACAATGGCACACATATAGTGGCATTGCCCTGTAATTTACCCCCTATGCTCAGCCATTTCCCACATAAACATTAAATATATGCTCATACAAGCACCAGAATGCCTGATGTTGGCTTTCTTAAATATGGTTCCACCAACCTGCCCACACCATCACAGACAACTAGTTACTATAATGCGTGTAGGTACCAAAAACCATGTTATCAAATATATCCAAAGTATCAAATAAAGAAGAGTTATGGAATGGCACATTTAAAAGGATCATCAATGATATCTGTTTATAGGAGGCAATAAACATAAGAAATAAGTACACAATTTCTTTAAAAAAAAAAGCTTTAACCCCTTGCCAGGATAACGCCATTCTATGCTTCCTTTACTTAGCATTAGCAGTAATGCTAAGACATAAACATTGCTCCTTAAGAGCAAACATTCAATATAGCAATATTAATTTAATCAGTCACATAA
The DNA here is from genome assembly GCA_029215755.1 of Spea hammondii. Lineage (NCBI taxonomy): Eukaryota > Metazoa > Chordata > Amphibia > Anura > Pelobatidae > Spea > Spea hammondii. The sequence continues at coordinate 50,947,515 of JARDYJ010000004.1, read as the reverse complement.
AATGCATCAAATCATTTGAAATAATAAAAAAAATGTAAATGTATACAAATGAAGGATTCTGGCAAGCCTAATTGCAATCAGATGTATTAGAAAGTATAAAACATGTCTAAACAGTGAACATTCATACTAAAATAATCCTTAATGCAAGCTTCATTTCTATGTCTGCTTTCGTCAGTCAATATAAGAGATTCATCAAGAAGAAAAACAAAATAGTTATTTCTAGGCAAACATTATCCCACATAGTTGTAAAACATAGCTTATACATCAAATAGATATAAATATATGTAACTGAGCCATGTCACTGATGTACGGCACACCAAAACATTATTGATCTCATGGTTCGGCTCTCCAACCAACACAAGGTTCTTTGATAGGTCAGGGAAAGGTATAACTTGTTATGTGCATAGCAAAGACTCGGTACATCCATACAGTTGTTCATCATAAATATAATCCCCAAGGGAGGTCTGCTTTATGAGGTAAAGGGGAATGTGGCATCCCCTTACTGCATCTAATAGTTTGGTAACTTTAAACTGGAGCTGTATTTTAAAAAGTAGTACTGCATTTGTCAGAAAGCTTCTAAGAAAATATCCAAATATATGTTTCTGGTCTCCATAGAGATGAACTGACTTGAATTCTGTAACCTATGAATTTGCAGGAAAGTAGAACATTTCAACTCCATTACTTCACTATATATTATGAAGAGCCAAACTTGGCACACCCAGTTTTCAAGGCGGCCAGCCGTAGCCAAGATCAAAGTAATGCATATTCTTCATTTTGCTACTACCATGACTTACTTTATTTCAACCAATTTCCTCCAAACATTTCAAATGACAAACAGGCACATTTTTTTATGGAGTAAGGCTACGGTTTTGGTTAGGAGGCAGGACTTTATAAAGATTTTGTATGTGTTGTGACCTATTGATGGTTATTTATAAGGTGTTTCTAAGAAGAATATATGTTACTTACACAATTCAATATATAAACAAATGTCCTGATGTGTCTACACAGAATATTGTGATCAATATATCTGAAACTGGTACACCAATATCCATCAAAAATTCTGAGATCCTAGAAAGTAGAGACATCTTGGGAGGAAAGTGGGACTTGGGTTACAAAGAGAGACTGTCCATAGTAAAGGCGGACACTTGGGAGGTAAGATGTTTGGGCAGTAAGACGACATAGAAAGCTCTGGCTAGGAACGGGTTAAAATGAGAAGTAAAGGGTTCAATGAAACTGAATAGTATTTTTGTTTCATATATGTATACCATCTGTGTATATAAATTTAACAAACTGAAACGTGTGAAAAACACTTAAATGCAAATAGTTAATACACAAAACAAACTATCTCAGTAGAATTGATTGATAGACATGCACTCATCAAAGAAATTGTGTTTTTATGGTTTGTCACATTTTCACAGTTACTTTGTAGGTTCAAAAGGTTTACATTTCTCATCATCAGTTATATAACTACTTCAAAGAAGCACGTGGCTTACCATGTACTTTTCAAATTCTGTTTTTTAAATGCTAACAGCAGATCAAGTAAGTCAGCTTCCAAGTTCCTAAGAGGTAAAAAAAATCCCCAACATACTTTATTCCTTTATGAATCTTCTTTAATCATTTCACCTTATTTCAATGCATATGGAAGAAGTCCACTAAAATATGGTCTCCTTTCACAAAATAAGTTAAACATTACAACTCAAATAAAAACATGTACAGACGCAAAGAATTTCAAAACTACTACTCTTTTGAAGTATATATATTGACACAGCTAATCATATTTATGGCCTTTCAGTCTTTTGTTGGAATGCACATCTCATGATACACAGCCAGACTGATAAGAGCTAGAAACCAACAGCAGCTTCAAGGTACCTTACAATTAAATTTCCTACTGCCCACAGAATTAGGACAGTGGCATAGTTACACGTGATCGAGAGACAGTGCCCGGAAATCAGGACTATCCCATGAAAACCATGACTGTTAAGAGGTATGACCTTTTGTGATCTTATATTAAAGACCTGTGAACATTTCCAGATATAGGTCCATAATAGACTATTATAGTCTCTTATTTTCGTATAAGTTGTTACCCTGTGCCCTGATTGCTTGAGAAAGCTCAGATACTGTATGAAAAGATTAAAATTCAAATACTGTATAAAAGACAAAATAGATTTTAAAATCAGCTTTTTTTTCATTTACACATATAATTAAATAAAAAATAAAACCAGATTTCTAAATTTGTTTTATACTTTTGTCTTGTGTACTTCAACTTTCAGCAAAATTTGGTTAATAGTGAGCAAAAGGCCAAATAATTCCCACATTGCGCCTTTTGTCGCATACTTGGTTGTGGTAAAGAAGCCATTTATTCTGCTTCTCATAAATATCTGTGCAATATTTAATATTCATTTATTTCTACTGAAGTCAACAGATCCATACATTCTGGAAAGATTGTACTGACTGAAGTTACCTGTGTAAAAAGGTTCTTAATACAGTACAGTTCTAGTTTCTAATGTGATAAAAACACTGTCGTAAAAATAAAAAAAGTGTACTAAAGTAATGCAGGATAAGATGATCTTTCTTACTATGGGTTACTAGAAGGGTTTAAAGTAATAAAAAGTACTTGGGTTATCAAACTTTTTGTAATAACCATCTGTATGAATTTGACTGCATTAAACACATGAGCCGTTTGAGCCAAGGTCATTGAAGGAGGAAAAATGCAAATCATACAGTTTACTTTATTGATGCCTATTTCATAAATCTGTAATTATATATAAAAAAAAATCAGTCCATATTTGATATGCAAGTAGATATTACATAAGAAAAAGATTTAGGATGGAAGACATTGGAAAAGAGCATTTTTTTTCTTAGTCCAGTTTGTCTTTATTGTTTTTAGACCTTGGAGGTTATTTTCTATCCTGGCCCCAAAGAATATTACTGGCTTTACCGGAAGAATGATGCCGCTTCCCAATAACTCAAAGAATACAGCATAAAGGGTCCAAACGCCTAACTCTTCCCCATTTTTGCATTTAGCTGTAAGCATGTATTTGGTTCTATGTCAATATATAGTATAGTGTCATACGTTCATGAGCATGACAGCCAGACCTCCCACAAGCCTTGCAGGATCAGGCACAATTATTCTCTTTGCAAATATTCCTTGTTTTGCACCTTTGTTCCCCTGTGAGCCTTAATGAAACACAACAGCCCCAGCATTACAATTAGGTTAAATATTTTTTTAAAGAAGAACATCATTAGTTTTCATTTGCATTTACTAGATTCAGTGTGTTAAGTTGTTAAATTAAATCAGAAGGACTATCCTGTTAGAATTGGGTGTCTAATTAAATCTGTTTTTGCTCAGCATATATAGTAAAGTTTGAGGCAGGTGTGACACATTTTGTGAGAATGCTTTTGAAAATAGACATGTTAATAGTTTATTTTTTAGCATTTAATAAAATGCTAATTGAGTGAACAGAAGAAGAGTCCAAAGTAAATCACTACTTTGGTGTTGGAAAAGATTTTAGCACTACTAGAGTAAAGACGTTCAGTACTGCTGCCGCTGCTGATTGCGGCTCCTGGTAGTTCCAACTCCAAGTAAGGCGGCTTCGGCCTACTTGGGATTGGTTTATCAGGAATCACACGTTCTCACAGACATTTCCAAATTGTTTGTGCTCGCCGGTAAAAATAAAAAAAAACATAATCCTATTTAGAAATAGTATTTCATAAAGTCTGATGCCCAATTTTGTTGCCAATATGTATCAATGATTTATTGTTTTGTGTTGTCCACAAGATTTGCTGGTAGCGTAAATGGGCAACTGTCCTAACTATCAAAGACAAGAAACACAATAATCCTTAGGTTATGGAAGATAAATGTATGTTTTACATAACCCAAAAAAAGGCTTAATATCTCTTACATCCTTGAAAGGATGAGCAAAAGCCATGGTCCCTTATTGTGATGTCAGGTATATGTTATTAGGTAGGCATCTTATTGTGACATCAAGAATTCTGACATAAAAGGTCAGTGGTGACTGCACACTGTTGTATTTCTGCATACCAATGGTTATACCAGGTTGCTGAGCCACAAAATTCTGCTGATTTCTGATACCTATGGATCACGTGTATCATAACATCAACCGCTACTTGGATTCTACACTCTTGGGTAAGTAATACTTCACAGGAACATCCAATACCAAATATATTCTTTTTATTGTTAGTTCCCTGTGTAGCTTTAATCTACCTCTGACTTGACTCAACTTCTTTTAAACGTTCAGGGCTCCTTTGGGGTCTTCTTTTTGTCACAATTTGTGTTTTTTTGGCACTTTTCTTAATCTGCACATGCTTTTTCTGAATTACATCTTTCATTTTCTTGCTTTGCTTGATAGTTTTTGTAGAAAATATTTATATTTAATTTTTTAATCTCTTAATTGTAATATATTTTCCTGTAGGCCCTGATGATGAGTGTGTGCCTGTTAATCCAAGGCGAATTGTAATTCTCCCATCACATTTAAGAGGTAGGAGAGCAAGAACACCTGGGAATGTTGAAGCTCTACCACAACGGCGTGGGGTGAGGCAGCGAAGCCGGTCACCAATAAATAACACCTTAAGCCATAGTACAACAGTGGAATCCTGCAGCATATGCCTTACAGACTATGGACAGGGGCAACATATCATCTCTTTGCCCAGTCATCACATGTTTCATAGTCAGTGTTTCCTAATGTGGCTGCAGAAAAACACCACCTGCCCACTCTGCCGGCACCAACAGCTTTAGCGTAACAGGCATAGGCTCGTACTCCAAAGATCATCATTCGGAGCCAGAGACACCGAAGACATATAAAGAACATGAGACGCCATCCACGTGGACTCCAAGTGCAACGCCATCCATGTGCAACATCTATTTAAATATATCTTGTGAAGCTTTATTTACTTTTAATTAAACCACTGATTATTAAATCACTAATGGTTTCAAACTTTTTATTTTATTAATTATGCCACAGTTCAGAATGTTACACCTGAATCATGCTCCTTCAGCCAAACACTCACAGAATCTTGAGAGATCTGCCCAGAACAGTGATGTCATCTTACCACTTGTTCCATTAAGTGATGACTATGCCATGAGAAGTAACCTGGCACCCCTAACCTCTGTTAGATTTTAATATCATATATATTTTCTCAGAGATTTCATTGATGGTATGTAAGAAAATACATACATTTTTGCAGCTGATATGATCATAATTTCAGTTTTATGACATAAAAATATTAACACTCCAGGCAGGTAAGTCAAGAGACAAATGATTTAAGGTCTAATATCTTAGGTTTTGAACCTAAAGTAAAACATGTCTTTAAGACACAAAACTCCAAAGGTGGAACACAGACTTAGGTAGTTTGCAGATTTGAAGAATCATTGATGGCTAATGTGAGACAGTTCTGTACTACAGAATAGGCCTCCAGTGAACGTAGCCCAGACAAACACAGTAAGAATTCAGGAAAGCTTTGGAAAAATATAAAGCTTTCCAAAAAAATAATAATAATAATTATTGTTTTATATAGCGCCATCTAATTCCGTACAATGGGTATAAGTAAAAAGCTATTTGAAAAGGGCAGATTATAAGGGCTTCTCTAGGTTCTGTTCTGCAATCACTCTGTATCTGTATACAATACTAACAAATGTGAATTGCAGTACTAATACCAAATAAAATGAACTTCTGCCAATTAAACTTATTTTCCTTCTCAACTGAATTTTATTTGAGTGAAAACATTGGTTTTTCTAACAGGGTTAAAGGGCAACATTTTTAGATAGTTTAGTCCCATTTTATAGCCGGATTTCAAAGCAATTAACTACCCAGGAAGCTGGGCTGTTTAGTAGAAAGTTATTTTTGGCAGCCAGGACATTTACATGTTCAGGGAGAGACTAACCGTGTGAAAACAAATCACAATTAATAATAGGAAGCCGTTAAGGGCCTCACATAGATCCCTTTCTTTTTATCATCTGCAGGATAGAGTTCACTGAACATAAACTTAATCTGCGTGCAAGTCCTCATTCAGAATCTAAGAGCGTGTGGTTAAAAGGCACTTTCCTACTTATAGCATGGGGTCTGTAGCAGTAAAATAAACCTTTTTCATCTTCACGTTCAAACGTTCTCCTGCAAAGCTCAAGTGGTAAAATAAACACGTGAGTTTCATGCATATTATTCTACTAAGAAACCTGTTTTCAAAGTTTATAAAAATACGAAAAAATAATAAAAAATGTAAAACGTTAGAACTGATCCTCTGTAAATGTGATAATACATCAGAGAACACTCTTTTTCAAAGTACAGCAAAAGAAATTCAGGACATATTAAGTATGCTTAATGTATATGTATATGTCAGAACAGAGGAAGAATTATTTTCATTGGAGTTAAAGCAATATTTTAGATGTAGCATATACAAACTATACAACAATCACCAAAATATTTACAGAGAAAAAGATCCTGAATGGCCAATACTTCACTTTCATGGTTAAGGTATTAAAGGGCTAAGCAGGTCTAACCGGTATAATGTCTGCCTAAAATAGGGAAGAACATTTGTGAAAAATCCCCCCCTTTATCTATGCATGGCCAACTCATTCCACCTTGCAAATTAAGCCCACTAGAGTTTGGTCTTCTAAGTGTGATATAGACCCCAATATGTTTTGTGAAAAATGTGTTAACTCAACTAAAATACTTAGGGTACAACCTCTACTGTAGTATGTTTATGTACTGAATAATAAAATCATTTATAGATGCTTTATAAACAATATTTTAAAATTATAATTGATTTCTTATTTCAGAGATAAAGTTTTAGGGGAAGTTATTTAGAAACAATTACTACAGATGGAGAAATGTTCTCTACTTGTAGATAAAGAAAAAATTCATACCGTGTAATATACAAGAATGCCTTTAGTGGCATAAATAAAATGGTACTTACAAACAAATAAAAACATAAAAACAAAGCTGGTCTCACTGCTGAAACAGAACTACATTCAGAAGCACGTATATCCTTCAGACTTCTAGAATCAGCCACACTGTCCTCTGTATCTGCTGCTGCCTGCCTACAGCCCTTTTATTGTACAATGTGTAGTAATTCTGAGCCGTAACAATGGCTCCTGGTGTCTGGGGGAGGGATGTGGGTCATGCCCAACACTGATGTTATAGTCACTTCCGGAAGCGGAAGGAAGCAGATGCACAGAAATATTGCCATGGGCAGCTAAAGTGTGGCCCTCACCGTGAAGTTTGGGATATAATGTCATTATGTCATCTTAAAAGCATGTAGCACCTTTTAATGAGGTCTATGGTGGCTGTGCTGAGCAGGCACAGTCTCCACAAAATAAATAAACCGGTTGCCCCCTTGAGGCTGGCAGGATACGTCACTGGAGTGAGAGTAAACTGGGTTCATGTAACGCATGTTACTGGACCCTGCAGTAAAACCAGGGGTGCCTGCAAAATGTGTCTGTAAAGAAATGCTCCAGGCAAGGTGAGGCTGTGATATAAGGAGTATGTTTTAGTGTGAGTTTATATGTGTAAGTATGTATTAGGGAAGTGTGTGTTACAGTGCATAAGTGTAAATTTGTGTGAATGTGCTAGTTCTAATGTTAGTTAAGGGGGCAACGAGCCAAATAGTGCTACTCAACTTTGACTCCCCTAAGGTCAAAACAATTTGAAATCAGGTGGTCACAATATAGTATACAAATGCAAAACCATGTATTAATCAAGTGAGACTGTAGAAACATACAGAAACACATATATCCATAAACTTTAAAGTTGGTATGAAACAGTTATCCAAGTACTATCTGACATAAAAAAATATTTGGACATTAACTCCCACTCAGAGATATAATTACAGAATAATTTCTCCTAGGCCAAAGGAATCCAGCTTCTGAATGGTTTTGTTTCATGTTTTACACTAAAAATATGTTGTGTGCCAAATTTAAATTAAGAACAAAAGTCAAAAGATTGTACATCAGTTCTGGGTTTGGCCACTGGACAGAAAAGATAAAAAAGGAAAAAAGAGGTCTACCATATTTAGAAAACTAAGTAATAACCACAACTGGAAGAACAAAACTGTGGAAACAAACAAAACTGCTGTACAGAGAAATCAAAATTACATAGGAAAGTATACCAACTCAATACAGAAAGATGAAAAAAAGGATATAAACGGGATATTTGGGTAAAATAACATCTACATGAATTTGTTTAAAATGAAACTCTGAAGCCAGATCAAATGTCCAGTAAGAATTTTAATTTCCAATTGGGTGTTTTGGAGATTTGGTCACACAGTTGAACTTTTCTTATGCTTGATACAACAACTGAATATTGTTTTCTAGTTTACCAGTCTCAGCTTTCATAATTTCCTTGAATTTGACCCACACTACAAAAATAATAAAAATATGAACACATCTTACATGTGCTGCTATATCTTAAGGCTTCCTTCCTCTATTGTTATTTATTTCACAAGGTAAAAAAAATAATGTGAGCTACAATATATATATACACACATTACATTTAAATATAGAGCACCGGCAGATTCTGTAAAACAGAAAGGGCAGTGTAGGGAGAGGTGAAAACTAAAACTAAAATGCCACTATATGAAGGTGACAATAAAATTGACACACGTTGAGAACTACTGGTAAAGAAAGAGAAGAGCGTCCTGGTGATAGTGTGCAGTGGCTTCTTCTATGTGTTTAGGTTTTGTTGAACAGATCCCAGACTTAATCATCCGGAGGGACCCTCTGGCTAATTGTGGTCTATGAGACCTTTGCTGTTAAGTAGGACTTCATTAGCATAGCCATAAAAAAGTTATCTACAATTTCTACCCAATGATCAGCAAACTGTGTAATACTATTTCCAACACTGGATTTTAAGCGCAATGATTTTCTTTCATGAGACTTTCCCAGTAAATGCATAAGAATCCATAGGAATTCCAAAAGTGAATTCACACTACTGTCAGGACACGGGTGATCAGGTCGGGTAGGAGCCCATGCGCAGGGGATACTTAGGGTTCAGTATGTAACCCACGGTGCATGATTATGCAAACAAATACACCACAAGCAGAAATCCAGGTAATGCAGTGTATTTTATGTATATAACAGGACCAGCAAATAAGGGTAATACAGGCAAAGCAAGAAACCAGACGTATGGCAAAATAAATACCGGTAATAAGTCTTTTGGCAGGGAGCCCGCTTGGAAGGGCACGACAGACAGAGAGCCCGCTTGGAAGGGCGCAACAGACAGAGAGCCCGCTTGGAAGGGCGCGACAGGCAGAGAGCCCGCTTGGAAGGGCGCGACAGGCAGAGAGCCCGCTTGGAAGGGCGCGACAGGCAGAGAGCCCGCTTGGAAGGGCGCTACAGGCAGAGAGCCCGCTTGGAAGGGCGCAACAGGCAGAGAGCCCGCTTGGAAGGGCGCGACAGGCAGAGCCCGCTTGGAAGGGCGTGACAGGCAGAGCCCGCTTGGAAGGTGTAATGTTTCTGTTGGTAAATGCAGGTAAGGAATCCAGTATGCAGGAAAGGTAGGAACAGGAACGGTTCGGACAGAGTCCAAAGAATAGTTGAGCAAGCCGGGTCAGGAATGGAGAAGGTAACGTAGTCAGGAGTAAGGCAATGGTTCAGCAACAGGAGGATCCTCAGACAAGCCGGGTCAGGAGTGGAGAAATCAGAGTAAACAGGAACAAGCCGAGTCAGCAACGAGAGGGTAATCAGACAAGCCGGGTCAGGAGTGGAGATATCAGAGTAGCCAGGAACAAACCAAATCAGGAGTAAACGCAATATGCAGCAGGGAACAGCTCAGCTGGGAACAACAACCGAGCACTGAATGAGTGTCAGTGCTCAGGTTTTAAACTTGCCGCCTCTCCAAGCCCCGCCCCCAGCTGATGATGTGGAGCTGTGCGTGCAGCGTGATCTCCACTGAGGCATAGAGAGAGGGAGGGGGCGTGGCATGTGTGCGTGCTCCTCCTCCCTATTCTGGAGGGGCGGCATGGGGAGCAGCAGACCCCGAGTGCCCACCGGACGCAGGCACCGAAGATTGTGCACCGAGACGAGAACGTCCCGGATCGTGACAGAAGGGCGCGACAGGCAGAGCCCGCTTGGAAGGGCGCGACAGGCAGGGAGCCCGCTTGGAAGGGCGCGACAGGCAGGGAGCCCGCTTGGAAGGGCGCGACAGGCAGCGAGCCCGCTTGGAAGGGCGCGACAGGCAGCGAGCCCGCTTGGAAGGGCGCGACAGGCAGCGAGCCCGCTTGGAAGGGCGCGACAGGCAGGGAGCCCGCTTGGAAGGGCGCGACAGGCAGGGAGCCCGCTTGGAAGGGCGCGACAGGCAGGGAGCCCGCTTGGAAGGGCGCGACAGGCAGGGAGCCCGCTTGGAAGGGCGCGACAGGCAGGGAGCCCGCTTGGAAGGGCGCGACAGGCAGGGAGCCCGCTTGGAAGGACGCGACAGGCAGGGAGCCCGCTTGGAAGGACGCGACAGGCAGGGAGCCCGCTTGGAAGGACGCAAAGCAGGGAGTCCGCTTGGAAGGACTCAAAGCAGGGAGTCCGCTTGGAAGGACACAAAGCAGGGAGTCCGCTTGGAAGGACACAAAGCAGGGAGTCCGCTTGGAAGGACACAAAGCAGGGAGTCCGCTTGGAAGGACACAAAGCAGGGAACCAGGAACAGTACAGGTGCAGCGCCACAGCAGGAAAGGTCCATAGACTTTAATACAAAGGCCCTGACTGAAGGGCAGGGCAGGTTCATAAAGGCAGGGTAATCCAGGTAACAAGGCCCAGCTGGATGTAGACTAGGGCTCAACCCAGGTAACAAGGCACACCTTAGTTCTGAGTGCTCCAGAGGGCGGAGGGTGGCCACTAGTGGTCGCAGATGTAAACGCCACAGGTATAAAAAAGCCATGGTTCAGGCAGCGAAAAATTGGTTCCTGACAACTACCTATTCTGTTCTTCCAGAGTTATAGAAATGTGGCAGCTGCATTTTTTTAAAGCCAAATTAGGAACTAAGATGTCATTCACACCACACATCTGGCACATATTTCATAAGCTTGTGTTTTACTGATGCATGATGGCACAAATGGCAACTCGTAATATTGAAGGTTCAAGGGTTTGTAGGGCAAAGTGCGTGTTCATTTTATCCAGAAATACCCAGAATGCCCTTATGCTCCTGTTATCCATTTTTTCTTTACTTTTATAGCCTAATCAGATCTGTCAGACCCCTGCACACAGCTTTCCTAGAGTCAGTTCTGGAGTACATCATGTGTATGGACATTCATTCGGCCAAAGGCATCTCCTTCACAGCATATGTGTGAGGGGCATCAAAGTGGTAAATACATATGGTTTGCAGAATCCCCCCATGCATTTCCAAGTGAGACATCACAGAAATTTAAAGGGGCCGTGCATTAAAGTGCATTTGATGGCTGGAATGTCCCAGTTAGACACCTCTGCATGATAGAGTGAATAAACATTTTCACGTAACAAAAGTCACATTAACGTTACAGAGTAAGCTTTTGCACCACGGCCTGCAAAATAAATGGGATAAATTAGAAATCATTGTGACTTTGTGTACACAGTGGCATTGTTGCTATAATTATTTAATGCAGAATGGGCACAGATTTCAGATAAATCAGTAATTATAATGCCTTATTATTATATATAATTAATCCTCAATAGTAAAATCAGTAAGCTTGCAAGCCTTTGTTTTCTTCATGCAGGCATAAGTCCTAATTGTGACATATTTTCTAGGGAGCAAATAACACACACATATTAATATTGTCTAATTACGGTGTATCAGATGCATGCTGTAAAATAAACAGTAACAGGATCCCCTGGAAATGTGCTGAGTTGTATTAGTAGAAACCAGAAAGGGCTAACTAAATTGACAAAATGGTACAGAAGCCTCCTGATACTTCCTCTAAATAAGAAATATGCACAGACAAGCAGAAAAGATAAATGGCCCTTGGTATACCTCAACAGACCTCAGAATTGAAAAGTCCTGCTGGTTCAGCCCGAGTTGTCATTACCTCTATAAATTAAGTAAATTATCGCTACATACAAATCTCAACATGTTTGTCAGCACATTAGCTAGATATTTACTGGATAAAATTGGCATCAGACTTGTATAAACTGTGTTTTGATTGGCAAGGAAGTGCAATCCGAAACTAGGAATGGATTTGTTTCAATATGAATCAATTAGTAAATCAAAGTCTGAATGTACTACAGTTTTTCAGAGCATTCATTGTTATGGATGTGATATTAAAATTATCCATTACTCCATACACACCCAAAACTCAGATCATTAAACCCTGGCCCGTCAATGGATATCCCGTATTGCACATGTACCTAGAACAATTTGTGTGCAAGCAACATATTATTAACTAGACATATGATAATGTTATTCACTGGAAAATAGATTTCAATAGATAACATTATTAATGGTGTCCTAATGTGATTATTTATTATCCAATATGCAATGGAATGATCCCTTTCTGGGTTAACTCATTGAAGTTTATACTTCAACGGTGTCCCTTTAGCTCTTACTTTATGGGTATAAACTATCTAGTCATTTACAAGGTTTTGAAATTCCTGTTCCCAGGATCTACATCGCCATAAAGTTATTTCTACCCTACTGTTAAAAGGCGTCAGTGTATTTGTCTTGTAGATTAGGCCAAGATAGCACAGCTATTACCCATATAAATTACTAATATTCGGCCATCAAAAACTGCTAGAACTGTTCAAAACAAAAGAAAACAATCTTTTTAGAAAAAACATTTTAATCTGCTACTATTAATGATATTGAAAATGCCAGGAACCCATTAAGTAGTTGATTGGTTTTAACAGCATTTGTGAGTTTTCTTTTTGCCCTAGGCAAACATATATTTAATCCATTTGGGCAAATATATGCCCATGTGATCACATCAAACATGTTCAATTACAATGGTTTTACCTATTTTTTTTTACCTACCGGTAATTACAATAATTTTACCTTATTTTGACACACAGGGTAAGCCAGAGCACTGAAAGATATTCGGTACAGGAAGAGTCAGATGTCTATAGGCCTCTAAGGATGTTTGCCCCTTGGGTAGTTACCCTTATTGCCCTGTGATAAAGATGGACAAGACTTCAGGAGAGCAAATGGAATAAATTATGCAAATTCTGCTATCCCAATCTCCACAAGGTTAATGTTTAAATATCTCCTCCAAAGCATACCGATTAAAACATAACATAGGCTATGTGTAGCCTATTTCCCTTTAAGCATTATATGCAAATTAGTTTGACATTTGAATGTGCTACTGTATTTTACATGTTGGTACAAATGTACTTGTTTTGACTTAATTGTTTTTAAAGTCAGCAAAGCAAAATTACAAACTTCATATGCTCACTACTTTGTTTGTTTGGAAAGAATAGACCTAAAGTAAACCATAACTCTGTCAATTACAGTCTTTGAGTCCTAACAACAACATACACAGCCTGGAGACCACACTGAGATCAGAAAAAGCCAGAGCAAACTTAAAAGCTAACTGTGCCTGACAAACTCTGGGGTCTACCAAATCGAGGAAGATGAAAATGTTTGTAGAGGATGAGCCATGCAAAACGTTCTAGTGAGTATTTATTTTATCCCGCCTATTTTACTGCAATCAAGACTTAAAGAACGCCAGAAAAGATATTTAGAGTAAATCTGGTCCCTTCAATCAAACACAGGGTAGTCATATGTGTCCCAATTAGTGCTATCCAACTAATGGTCACAGGCTGGAAGATCTTCTCAATGCACTGAGAAGTCCTCCTTCTATGACCTCAAGGCTTGTTAACACTCAGTCCATGTTTCTAATAAATTAGTTATTATTATTATCATTATTATTATTAAAACCTCTCCATTTTAATGTATTTTCCTCCATTGAGATAATGGTTTGTATATTTGGTCCTAAATAATACAACTATAGCATAGCTCAAAAGCTTTTGAAGCTTTTGCTTGATTCACTTCCAGTTTGTCTTCAACAAAGAATGGCTTCATTAGAGACCAGAATTCAGGGGAGGGCTGGCAGCCCAAGGCCTGGGGGGCAAGTCTAGTCAACTGGCCCATTGCGCCACCAAAGTGGCTGCAAGCGACATTGAAAGCGGCTGTCGTGCAGCAGTCACTCCACCGGCGCCTAATGAAATCAAAGCGGCCGCCGTGCACGCACCGCACCGCCAAATACCGGTGCCTCAGCTCTTCATCCCACCCCTTTTAAGACGTGGGACAAAGAGCTAAGGCACAGCCATTGGGTCTGACTGCCGCATGATGCAAGGGCGTACCGAGAGTATTTGGCACCTGTGGCATATACTGTATGTGACACCCCCACACACACACTTTAAAACTGCATAGTTTCTATGGTTAGGCAAACACTGACAGGGGTACAGCATAACTATTATATACTGAGGCACACATTGACGTCAATGCGTGCCTATCACTATACATTGAGCCAGACACTGACAATACTGCACTACAACCCCTATCACTATATACTATGCCAAATATTGATGTGGTGTATGCCTACCATGTCAGTGACTGGCTTAGTATATAGTAGGGATGCACCGAAATGAAAATTCTGGACCTAAACTGAAAATTCAGCATTCAGCATTAATTAGACTAAAATAAAATCAACAACAATATGAATTAATTTATATATATATATATATATATATATAATTAACAGCAATCACAATCCTATCATGCCCAGGTTCTAGCATGTGCTGGCTGACTTAGAATGATAGGAGTGTGATTGCTGTTTGCAATATATATATATTATTCTGTCCAATAAAAGTGTTGTTAACGCACCAAAATTGGACCAAAAAAATAATTGATAACAGCAATCACACTCCTATCATGCCTAGGCAGCCAGTATATGCTGGAATCTGGGCATGAAAGGAATGTGATTACAGCCTCCCTATGCCATGCTATCACCCAACACTTACACATCCATGCTATCTGAAACCCTCATTCACAAACATTCAGCATAACACCCATCACTCTCACACACTATCCACTCTCCCTGAATCTTGTCCTACCTTTCTTCTGTCACTGTCACTTTTCCTCCTCCTCTTCGTTCTCCCTCTTCTTCTGTGTCCTGTCCTTCAGGTGCGGAAGATGGTGGGCGTGGCTTCAGTGTTTTTCTCAAATCCTGACGCACAGCCACAGTTGCCTCGCCGGCACCCCTCAGATGAGCGGCAGCCGGGACGGGCCGCCCCCCGCCAGGTACGCTACCGGCACGACGGCCGCATTCAATCCAGCCGCAAACTAAGGGGCTGCGTTGAATATCCGTCTGCCGGCCATCCGGCCAGCCCACCGGCCCGGATTCAGGGCGGCCTGGGGGGCAATTGCCCCCCGGCCCAGCCTGCCTCTGCCAGAATTGTTACCAATGGTATGAAAACAAGTTATAGTTTATCATGGTGCATTATTATAATCCAACCCACTTCACACAAGATGCCCCTTAACATATGCTACCACTTAAACAAAGCTTTCAAGGCAGAGCATATTTTTTTTCTACAGAACAATAATTTGCTCTATTATCTGCCTTTCACTTTATTGCCTCTTTACATCATATTCATTTCATGCTGTGATGTTTCTGCCTTCACTCTGCTACTTGGTCACTTCATTGTTCAATGTAACGGGTTCACCAAGAGAGCTGTAGTAACTCCCAGAGATCACCCACATGTATCCTCCTGTTGTCCCCGGAATCACTTCCAGCACCAGCCAGCATGCACACCTTAGAACCCTGCTATGTGTACCCAATAAGTAGACACAACTACCCTGAACTGAGTACAGCAGGAATGAACAGTTTATTGACGTAAAACATAGACTCATATATCCAGAGAACTGCATTAACATAAATTAACAGATACATGTATACAACCCAACCTTTAATCCCCAGGAAGCAATCCTATTGATGGGATTAATTAAACAATGGAGTTCCTGCCTGTGCTATCTTTGTTTGGCAGCCAGGCTGGAGCCATCTCTGACTACTTTGGGGCCCTGTATGACAGGTCATTCTGTCACATTCAATAATGTGGAATAGCTTACCTTAGTGTGCAGTTTTAATATTATCAGTGAAAGTAAAGCATCTTTCTTTCTCTAAATGTTTCTTCCACAATTTATCTTGAATGTTGCCAAATGCCCCCAAGTAACATAGGGTGTGGAAATGTTGGGTCATCAAAATAACTTATAATAACTTGTCCCAACATCTCACAAACACAGTTAATGGAGCTTCTCCTGATTGGCAACGCACAAGTTTATATGCACAGCCCATAAGCATGTGGTTTCGGTGTACCAGCCGGTAACCTGAATTAATAGTCATTTAATAGTGACTAAAACATCTCCCTGTAGAATTAGATGACATGGAAATCAGTAGACGTTACAGATGTGTGCTTTCATCTTGCTTAAGTACTGTACAAACATGTTGAATGATGTATCTGTTGTTTCTATGATATCATCTAAATTTGCTATGTCTCATATTTCTCAAACAAATATGAAATTGAACGCAGACCAAGGTAGTACATAAATATGAAGATCATGTCTATGTAGTACCCTGCTCTGCATCATGAGAGCATAACATTCTTGTTCATTAGGTAATCTTGCAAAGGATGGTTCTTTTTCAAGGTTTTAAGGACATGAGGTAACAGAAAAAAATGAAATAGACAATTTCCTAACAGCTGGGCACCCGGGTTCCTGCAGGTGTAGGAATTAAGATTATATCCTCAGGCATCATTGATTTTCACAGCATATAGAAGACAGCAAAAGTTAAGGACCTCAGGTATCATTGATTTTCTTGGGTTATAGGCACAGCCAGTGAGAACCTAGATTTCTATTACAAGTTCAATATCTACACAGGCAACAAACCAGTATATATATATACCTAGAGGATATAAAAGAGGATATAACAGTATAGCATCTTGAGTAACATT
Organism: Spea hammondii; assembly: GCA_029215755.1. NCBI lineage: Eukaryota > Metazoa > Chordata > Amphibia > Anura > Pelobatidae > Spea > Spea hammondii. The sequence goes on along the minus strand of JARDYJ010000004.1, from coordinate 50,930,606 downwards.
AATTCCTTGCATGAACAAGAATGCAAAAACATATGAAGTTTTACGTTACTTTGAGTGTTCAACCTGCATCCTCTTGGCACATTATAAAAAGGCACCAGTCATCATGGATGATGCTTTGTAGAACATAGGGCAATGACATATATCGACCTGTTTTACCATATCCTTGTGCAACTGAAGCAACAGAACACTGGACTTTAGCTCATCTCTTGCTAATATAGAAGCATAAGTTAATCTAAACAAAATGTACACTGCGTCATTACTAATAACAGGGCTTATTGTTGAATATTATATGTTGTAGACATACATAAAAAACATATGTAAAGGTCACTGTATTGATAAGCTGTCATCAACCACATTTCATTACACAGCCAATTGGAACTAAAAACAAATAATATCCATCAAAAAGCTTAAAAATCCATCAAAACGCAAGTGTTAATAATTTATCTATATCTATAATATAACTTTAAATAACTGTACATAATTTACTGAAAATTCTAGCAATAAGGATAGTTCATCAGAGCATATTTGCCATTACATTCTGGTATGGCTTACAACATTTGCATTTCAAATGTATATAGGGATGTATCTACATATAAGCCCTTGATATATTATGGAATAATTGTACTGGAACATTGATTGCTATCAAATATGGTTTGGGTGAATTTTTTTAGTTTTGTGAGTGCTTCAGTCTGTCTTTACTGTGCGGCTCTAGGTAGAATAAAGGTTTTTACAAGTCAAAAATCCAGTTCCATAGATGCACTATTTCATTCAGCTCTATGAAGGTAGAATAATGTATTCCTCAACCAATTCCACAAAAATTCAAGGCATGTGAAATCTCCTTCTGAGGCCCCCTGCACAGTTACCCAAATCTAACTAAACGTAAGATTAGCTGTTCAGATAACCAAACTGTTGGGTTTATTTTAAGACGGAAGGCACATACCGTATACGAGGCGTTCTGCAATGCAGTACAGAACACAATCATCAACAGCATAAAGTATTTTAAGGCATAATGTGTACAGCCAATAATAAAAACAGTACCATACAATGTTGACTTAAGTTTGCCTTCAATTGCCCTGTCAAATAATAAAATAGCGTGGCAAGTATGTTTGTTTTATATGAAGCCAGAATTTTGGGATTGTTTATATTCCAATGGGTGGAGTGCAATGTGTCAAGAATCCCAAGGGTGTTATCGTGTGTGATACGTATACTTCAAAGACAATTTAAGCCTTTCCTAAATTCCAGTGGGTCAGCTTTGCGTGGACCCTTTTAGGCCGCCTAAACAGATACACTGTTGTGTTTAAGGACCTCTCCTGTCATATGTGTTGTAGATTAAGAATAAAGCTCCCTCAAAGAGGCCTCAGAGTTAGACAAGCAGAAGTTGTGGTTCACCACATCCATCTGTTTATAGATACATTCCAGAGATTTGTCCTCAAGATACTAATATGCTATAATAACATGGTGCTTCCAAATTATATAGTTTGCAACTTTTATTTAGTAATTTTCTCTCTCTCTATTCCCACCACAGAAATTATTTACCAACATCAGTGTAATCATGCTGCTAAGTAACTGTTTTAGTGGATTCAGCAATGGATTTTATTATCATAGACCTTCACACCTTCTTAATCTGACAACAAAACCAATGTTTACTCTTAAGAGAATGCCGAGGTGCTATGTCTTCACAATATTTAAAACTAGAACTACGTGAACATTTTAAAAAAGCACAAGGCACATTAACTCCTTCAGTGCATGGACATAAAAGTATATCCTGAAAGACAGTTTGTGGAGGACATATGACGTTCCATTATGAGCTACATTGGTTGACATTTGCAGGAAGATTTTCCAGTCAATACACGGACCACTCCAAGTTGACACAGTATAATGGTGCTCGATGTGTGTACTGTTACAGAGATAGCTTTGAGTGACCAAACAGAAGTTTGGCCATTCCTTCCTGCTGTGCAAACCCTGACACCAATGGAAGTATTAGACAGTGGTTTCTCTGATGACTCCTTCTGATCACATGTACTGTGATTAGGAAAGTGGGGCTGCAGAAGATTTCCGCTCATTAATTAAAACAGGACAAAAATACATATTTGAAGAGATCCCAGTGATTTTATCATGAAATCATCAGGGGTACCCTCAAGTTACAAGAGAGATCTCTGGAGTTTAAGAATACATCAAATGAATCTCTATAAAAGAGTATGAATATAAAGAATATGAAAACACTTTAATATTTGACAAATAAATACCCTTTACCCATACCACAACTGTCCCAATTCATAAGGGACAGTCCTGGATTTAGAAGGAATGTTAAGGGGTATGAATACCTCAAAATCTCCACACTGCCCACGCTATATAATATTTCTATATATATATACATATATACATATATATATATATATATTGACAGCAGGGGCTAATAGTAATATATATCGTCAGCAGGGGCTAATATTACCGTATTTTCCGGCGTATAAGATGACTGGGCATATAAGACGACCCCCAACTTTTCCAGTTAAAATATAGAGTTTGGGCTATACTTGCCGTATAAGACTAACCCTCCACCCAGTATAGAACAACCAGCCAATCACGGCAAGTGATGTACCTTACCGGTGATTGGCTGGTTGTTGTATACAATGCCTGTTTGGATTGGGTGGGTCAGCTCTCCCTAACATATGCCTGTCCACACACACACATGTATAGACATACACTGCCCTCACACACCCCTTCCTTTACACACATATACACGTACACACCAGCTTACAAACACACACATATACACATACACTGCCCTTACACACACCTGACCATACACATACACTGCCCATACACAGACATATACATACATACACTGCCCTTACACACACACACATATATATATATATATATATCTACACATACTAACATACGCCTGTCCATATATACACATTTATACACTGCCCTCACCACACACCCCTGCCTTTACACACACACACACACACATATATACTGTATTTGCTCGATTATAAGACAAGGTTTTTTCCAGAGCAAATGCTCTGAAAAATACCCCTCGTCTTATAATCGGGGTCGTCTTATAAGACGACTAAGATCCAGATCCCCCGCAGCTGCAGGGGACCTGGAATTCCCACGGGGGGAGTCCCGGCAAAAGAGATTGTTAAAGCACATCGTGCAGATGTCCCGGCTGCGGAGGTTGTTTACCCGCATCGCCGCAGCCGGTGACCGTCCACACGATGTGTTTTACCTCTGCCCCCAAGACTTACCAGAGCAGACTCCCGGGTGTCTTGCGGGGCCGGCGGGGGACATCTACGCAATACGCGTATACAACTTCCGGTGCCGGCACATCCGCTGAGTGCCGGCACCGGAAGTTGTATACGCGTATTGCGTAGATGTCCCCCGCCGGCCCCGCAAGACACCCGGGAGTCTGCTCTGGTAAGTCGGGGGGGGCAGAGTGGTAGCATATCTCGGGGGGGGAGAAGGAGGACAGTGGCAGCATATCTCGGGGGGGGAGGAGGACAGTGGCAGCATATCTCGGGGGGGGGGACAGTGGCAGCATATCTCGGGTGGGGGGGAGACAGAGTGGCAGCATGTTTTTTGGTGCTTATTTAAAGAAAAAAACTTTTTCTTTAAAAAAGCACCAAACTTTTAGGGTGCGGCCTATATACGGGGGCGGCCTATATCCGAGCCAATACAATATATATATATATATATATATATATATATACACACCTGTCTGTGTGTTCTTATGCACTTCATAGTGTGTCCCTGAATGGCAGAAATAAAATATGATCACCCTAATCCAGAGCCCTCCTCAACTTTTATTTCATCCTGTCCAAATTGTTATTTGATGCAATGACTTGTTGTGCCCAGTTTACTCACTGTACAGTGCTGGGGTTACAATGGTTATAGCAATCAAAAACTAAAAAAAATATTATCTGTTTATCTGGATAAAACTGTAATCAATGTTTTTACCTCCAGTTTGCACTTTTTCAGATTTTTCATACTAAATGGTTGCTTAACTATATAGATATGTTGGAGTGGGTTTGTAACAGATGCATGTATGGGAGGACCCACGGAGATGTTTAAATGCCTGTATTCCAAATAAATTGTGGGTTTTTTTTATCTAGCACGTCGCTTCCTTTAAATCTACAGTATATTGGTATCAACGTGTAATGATTTAGTTAAGCCAGACACTAACAAATTAATATATAACCCGCTTTCATGCCAAAATGATTTTTCAGAATAGACAGTATTATTTTGATTATTAATCTGAGGGCTGTGAAAACAGACATGCAAATAAGCAGTGTGTGGAGACATTAAGTAAGGATTCCCTTGTGTCAAATGGATGGAATGCTTGTACCTAAGCAGCACCATATGTATCCAAATGGATTTTTTAAAGCCTGTGTGGTTTTTTCCATTAGTTTTAAGCCAAAGAGGCTTATCCAAATAACCCCTTTAGTTTGCATTATGATCTCATTTAATTTTATATATATATTATAAAAATAATTCTAGGGCTTGAGTATCTCATATTTAACAAGCCACAGAGCTACATGTTATGTAATCCTTGTATATATATATATATATTTTTTTTTATTATTATTATTTTTTTGTGCCCCAGCTCCACACCTTTAATGTTTTAAATACAAAGTACAATAGATTTAAAAATAAAAGAAAGAGCATGGAATTGACTCTAACAATTAACATTTGTTTAATCATATTTTCTGTTATAATCTATGGAAGTCCTTTCCTTGTTACTGGACAAGCAGCGGAAAGTATAAAAAGAGTTGCGTTTAGATGTTTCTATAGGTGAGAAGATCTTTCTCCCTCGTCACTCTTCAGTGATGGCTGTGCTGCTGAGATCACATTGAGTTGTGTGATGTCTCCAAATCCATGTGTAGCCCCTAAGGAGAAGTCAATGATAGGATATGTTTTATAAACTCCACCAAAACATAAGCAAGAATAATAGGGTGCATGTATAATAATATAGGTTTAGGTCAAAACAAGTTCCTCCTTCAGGTGTGAAATTTAAATCTTTACCCTCTTCTTTGTGCAATATACAATATTTCAGACCCAGACTGGCCATCTGGAATGTTCCTGGTGGGCCACTGACCATCTCCACATTATATTCACCTGATCTGCAGATTAGGTGCTGCAGTATTTGGCAGACATCTAGATATACTGGGCCACACGCTACAAAAGCAAAAAAGCTTAATGTGCAGCCACACATATCCAGCCTCTCCAAGAGCTCCATGTATTGACAATGAATATACACTCACTGGCCACTTTATTAGTTACACCTTGGACCCCCTTTTGCCTTCAGAACTGCCTTCATTATTCATGGCATACTTTCTACAAGGTACTGGAAACATTCCTCAGAGATTTTGGTCCATATGGACATGATGGCATCACGCAGTTGCTGCACATCCATGATTGGAATCTTCTGTTCCACCACATCCCAAAGGTGCTCTATTGGATTGAGATCTGGTGACTGTAGAGGCCATTGGAGTAAAGTGAACTCAATGTCATGTTCAGGAAACCAGTTTGAGATGATGTGAGCTTTGTGACATGGTGCATTAGCCTGCTGGAAGTAGCCATCAGAAGATAGGTACACTGTGGTCATAAAGGGATGGACATGGTCAGCAACAATACTACGGTAGGGTCCCACGGAATGGATCTACAGTCGTGTTTAAACGATGGTCAGTTGGTCCCAAAATGTGTCAAGAAAATGTCCCCCACACCATTCCACCACCGCCACCAGCCTGAACCGTTGATACAAGGCAGGAAGGATACATGCTTTTATGTTGTTTATGCCAAAGTCTGACCCTGCCATCTAAATGTTGGAATTAAGACTCATCAGACCAGGCAACATTCTTCCAGTCTTACATTGTCCAATTTTGGTGAGCCTGTGCGGATTGTAGCCTCAGTTTCCTGTTGTTAGCTGACAGGAGTGGCACCCAGTGTGGTCTTCTGCTGCTGTAGCCCATCTGCTTCAAGGTTCGACACATTGTGCGTTCGGAAATACTATTCTGTATAACTTGGTTGTAACGAGTGGTTATTTGAGTTACTGTTGTCTTTCTATCATCTCGAACCAGTCTGCCCATTCTCCTCTGACCTCTGACATCAACAAGGCATTTTCGTCTACACAACTGCCACTCACTGAATATTTTTTCTCTTTTTTTGGACCATTCTCTGTAAACCCTAGACTTTTCACTTTTCTTATATGATTTCAGTATTTTTCCATTATATTGAGTGCCACTCGCACGTCAGATTGGCAACCATGATTTTGGGGAAAGAAATAATTGGCTATATTCAATGACCTGACTAAAGGATGTAAACAAAAACAAAAAACATAGTACACAATTCAGCTTCACTAAAACATGACTAAACATCATAGAACGATCATACATTCTATGCTACAAATACACAGAAAATGCTACATCAAAACTGCCTTCTCTTGAATGATTCAATGAGGTGCGCAGTGTGTCTGAGGACCTAAGATGCATATGTTTTTGCCCGTACATTTCTGGACACCAAATCTTTAACCTAACCACCACCAGACCTGACTATGGTAAATGCGGACACCATCAGAGGTTTAACCCTTTTAATGCTGACACGTTATGCACCATTAGCTAGCGACCACATCACTACTCCTGCACCACTTACTTACACATCACTAAGCATGCTTAAACCTCACTAACAAGTCCAATCACGACTGCCAAATGCACCACTACCATTTTGCACATACATATCACCACTATTCAACAAAACACCCTGTCACTCACACCGTTCAAATAAAAGTTTAAAATGTGTAATATGTTAAGTGTTTGCCCGATCCTACGGTGCATATTGTGGTTAGGTCATAAGACTGTTTACTGCTCATATGCATTTTGTTATTAGTCTGGGGCATTGACATGTTATCTCCATACCGGTTACACAATGAATATTCAGTATTTTTTTTACTACAACTAAATTAGTTTGGTCCATTGAATTGAAGCCTTGTGTACTGTATAGAAAGAAGCGAAAATATTTGAACTTTCAACATGGTTGATAATAACATTGTAGAAATGGCAACATGACCCAAAGATTATCACCAGAAAATATATGAGATTGGATTCACCTATATACAGTTTGCAGGGCATCATTAATGTTTGTTTTTTAACTTTACTGCAGAGAGGATTCGTGTGATCATATAAACAACTTTTTTATTTGTTATTTTGTTTCTTTTGTATTGATCACAGAGTATCATTAAATGCCTTAGCCTGGAAGATTGCACTCATTGCAAATGGGTGTGTGACCAAAATTACTGCACTGCTACTACAGAGGCCAACATTAATTTCAGTGAACATAAGCTCCTTCCCTTGTACTAGACTCTTTGAAGCACACTTTAATGGGCCTGTGTCATTTAGCTCATGTAAAATATGTCAATGGTTCTTAATTATCTCTTATCCATGGAACATATTAATTTCTGAATTTTAGAAGCATACTATCTTAGCTGCTAGAACGTCCTAGTCATTGATACAACCACCACACTACCGCTCACCCTTTCTCTGTGCCTTTTGTTTGTCACCCCATTCCCTCAAGATTGTAAGCTTGCGCGCAGGGCTCTCTCCACCTGATGTATCAGTTTGTCTTAGTCTGTCAATTCTCGTCTTGTTATACCCCTTGAATATATGTATTGTATTAAGCGATGCGTATATTGTTGGCACTATATAAATAAAAGATGATAATAATAATTTTTGGCTATTTTGCTTACAACTTAAATAATACCAAAGGCACAATGCTGCTTGAATTACTTAGTAAGCTCTTGTACAGGCACTGCACAGTATTATATGGCTGCTTTAAAGCATAGAAAAAGGCTTTAATCATTTCAGTTTCAGAAGCGTGAGAAGGACATTGCTATGAAATATACTGCTAACCCCCCTTTAAGGGGTCATTGTTCAAAGTTACATTCTTATGATTTCAGCACATTAACCCCTTAAGGACCGGGCTCGTTTTTTCTTTTTGTACCCTGTGGGACCGAGGCTGTTTTAACACTTTTGTGGTGCTTGTGTTCAGCTGTAATTTTCTCCTCACCCATTTAGTGTACCCACATAAGTTATATATTGTTTTTTTCAGGACAAGTGGGCTTTCTTCAGACCATTATTTTGATCATATCATCTTATTTACTATAAAAAAAAATACAAAAAAACATGGTGAAAAATAGAAAAAAAAAACACTTTATGACTTTTATTTGAAAAATCTTTTACTCACCTAAAAAAGCAAGTAAAAAAACTAGCTAAATAGATTCTACTACTTGTACTGAGTTTAGAAATACCCAATGTTTTTATGGTTTTTTTGCTGTTTTTTGTAAGTTATAGGGTACAAGCAGCGTTTTATGATTTCCAAACCTTTTTTAACAAATCTGGTCAGTCTGCCTCCATCTCCTCTTTGGAACATCTTTGAAGCCGTTAACTCAATTCAACCCATTCAAACCATATATTTTTGAAAACTAGACACCCCAGGGTATTTCAAATGCTGTTATTTTAACCCTTTCCATGCAACAGTTATACAACCACACTTTGTCAAACTTTGTAATAGTGATTTTTTTTATTTTTTTTTCCACACAAATTGTACTTTAGTTATAGATATACAGGTTCTGGTATATGTCACTGTCAAACAACACCCCAATGTGTGTTCAGAAACATCTCCTGAGTACAGCGATACCCCACATGCATGGGTTTGTCAGATTGTTTGGCTGGTAAAAGGGTACTTTTGGGGCATGCGTAATTCAGGTGGTCATTTGGTCATTCTGCCTCCATCTCCTCTTTGGAATATCTTTGAAGCCGGTTAACTCAATTTAACTCCGTCAAACCATATATTTCTGAAAACTAGACACCCCAGGGTATTCCAAATGCTGTTATTTTAACCCTTTCCATGCACCAATTTTACAACTACACTTTGTCAAACTTTGTAATAGTAAGTAAATTGTACTTTAGTTATAGATATACAGGTTCTGGTATATGTCACTGTCAAACAACACCCCAATTTGTGTTCAGGAACATCTCCTGAGTGCAGTGATACCCCACATGCATGGGTTTGTCGTGTTGTTTGAGATTTAAAATGCCACATTTGGGAAGTGCGCTTTTTTCTCCATTTTGGTCAGTCTGTAACTATGCCCTATCTTTGAGCTCAGCCACTCCAATTTACCCCATCAGCAATTTTTTTTATATATTAGACACCCCTTGGGTATTTGAAGTGCTTTTATTTTAACTCTTTGTTGAGATTTTTGAGAAATTTTAGCACTTGCTCAAAATAATAAACTTTATTTTTTTATTTTATTTTTTTAATACTTTTTTTAAATATTTTTTTACACATTTTGCTGGTACTGGATGGTTTCTCTAGTGACATCACTGCATAATAATTTTTAAATGTTAGCACATTTTTATTTTTTTTTCCATTTTTTTTATTATTTTTTGAATATTTTACTAATCACATTGTGATTAGAAAGCTGGGCTCCATTTACTTGCATGGTTGAATGCATTACCTGTATTCAACCTGCAAGTGGAGCCAGAGTTCTCTAGAGGGTCTGGAGACCGTCTAGCGAACTTTTAAAACTTGATTGTTTTTTTTACAGGGGGCCGCCATCTTGCTGATGGTGAAGATCACCGGCAGCTGCGGCTGTGACCGCTCTCCGGAGCGGTCACAGTCCATCCTGAGGTAAGTGCTTGGTGTCGCTGGATGCTTCCTGATCGAGGCATTCCAGCGACACCATTTAAGTTTAGGAGGTGATCGTTGATCGCCTCCTAAACACTTTTAAAACGGGCGTCCGCCGCCATACAATGTATGGCTGCTGTTGATGCCCCGTTACAGTAACGCCGTTTAAGCGAAGAAAGTGATCGTTGATCGCTTATTTAATTTTTTGACGGTTCAGGACCGCCAAAGGTCATTAAGTGACCGTTTTTCCGTGCAAAGGTCGTTAAGGGGTTAAAAAGTGTTCTCATCACAATACAAACTGAAAGAATGATCCATACATCGGGACAATTCTGTTGACTGCTATGATAAGACCACCTTTTAACCCCTTAAGGACAATGGGCGGTCCCTAAACCCATTGAAAACAATGCATTTTAAGCCCGTATATGTACGGGCTTTGTCATTAAGGAGTTAATTTATAAAGAAGATAAACACCAGTACGTATGTGAAAAATAACTGAAAAAATGTATAAGTAAATACTTCCCACAATACTGCAGCAGCCCAATAACACTCCTCTCAGTGTTCAGCAACAGATACAACAGACATAGGGGCGCATGTACATGTGGGAAAAAATATATATAATAGTGTGATAATGTAAAAAAAAGGGATGAAATATGTGATATGGAAAGTAGAAGTAGAGACGAGGAGGAACTTCCACGGTACCATCCGATAGGAGCAGTTTCTTGGGGTTTTTTTCCCTCTACCACCAGACGTTCTATTTTGAAGAGCCTTATCAATTCTACGATCCTGTAAGTGCATTCTGACTTTTATCAAACACCACAGGAAGATATTGCACCATTGGGTTTTTTCTATTTTATTCATTTTAGATTAATGGAAGAAATACCATCTGTGTTTGTGTATCCATATCACATATTTCATCCCTTTTTTTTACGTTATCACACTATTATATTTTTTTCCCCACATGTACATGCGCCCCTATGTCTGTTGCACCTTTTAATTTACCCTAATGTCTTTATTTGCATTATTATGCCAAAAGTGCACCTCTATTGGAAATATGAGGTGCCACTTTATAGGGGGTAACTTTCATGGCTCCCAAGTGTACAGCTAAAATATATGTTAAATATTTAATTTATTATGAAATCTAAAAGGATAAGGAAGGAAACTACATGTAGAATGTGTACGTTGCATGTATACAGAGATGTGTGGCGACATGGGGGCGGAGACGGGAAGTAGGAAGTAGAGAAGGACAAGAGAGCGAAAACTAGAAGGAAGGAAGTAGGATATACGTGAAGGGTAACAGCAATAAACTGTTTTCATTATAAGGTTCATCTGTCTACCCCATCACTGTTTGAACACATCTACACTACAATTATGGCTACCGGGTCATAGAATGCTACCCGGGTTGTGATGGAATGGAAGGCAGTGTGAGTAAGGGTGTATGCCTGAGAAGCAGCGATATTGAAAAATGACTCAGAATGTATATATAAATTGTCATACTTACCTGTAGTGCATGACAGGTCCACATAATTATGTGGAAAGTAACTTAAACAATGTCATTACCAAATAGGTGACACTTCCTAAAAAAACACACCTCCTAAAAAGGAACATAGCACATCACCTTATCTGAGAAAGCAATTCCTGGCAACATCCTATTTTCACTAACTATTATAGACTTTTAAAGAAGACTTTTTTCAATATATTTTTAAATGTAAAACCCAGAGTGACAACTTGATGAGAGAATAAGGGGAATTAACAAGACTATATTAAAGTGCTGATTTGGGAAGTCATTATTCACAAGGTTAAATTGAGGTTTGCTGAACATCTGGTGTCCCATCTAGTTCATCATCACTTACTGTAGCTTTACAAACCTGCTACTACTCCTAGATAGCCTGGACCTGGTATTTCTAGTGGATATTCTAAATATAAAGCACAGATATTTGGGGATTTATAAATGTTGTTTCAGTGATATACTACAACTCAAAAACGTAATTAGTACTTGGGCACTAATTTAAATTAATTGTTTGTGTATATATGTGGTTACTGAAGGTTGATCACTCATTAGCATTTAACAATTCTTTAAATGTTTTTTTTCCAACTGGACCTTAGACTTTTCTATATTTTTATTTTATTCTGTCAACACTTCTGTCAACAGCCATGTTGTGTGCAGGAGATATGTTGAGCCAAAAACACCCCTTGCCACGTGAAATACTTTATTTTGGTTGAATAAATCATGGCATGTGTAATATGTCATGTGTTGTTGTTTATCTGAGGCTGTATTTTTAGACCTGCTAAGGAACAGATGATTATTATTATTACGCCCTGGTATATAAAACCATAGAATTCAAAGAGGGTCTACTTTCTTTTTCACTGTTCAAGACTTTACATTTTACTGCTAAGCTCTCATTCCAAAATATATTTCATCCTGTTCTGCTTCTATAATAACATATAGGCATTTGGTGTAGATTTTGAAGGATTTGATTAATGTGCGTATTTCTGTACTTTCCGAGTAATATGGGAGCAATGTATGGACACTGATTTAGTTACATCTATTTCTATTTTATCATGCTGTAAACAGAACATCAAAGTAATTCTTCAAGTTCCTCAGTAGTAAGCACAGGTGGTTTATTCATAAGCACCTGTAAATAAATCACAGAAACTGTTAGATCTATCCATACTCACATGATGGTATCCTAAAAGCATGCACTCAAAACATGAGAAAGAAAATGAGCATTGAAAAAAAAATAGAAAAGGGGCCACATCATATTCCAAGGGGGATAGCTATCAGCATTGAAAGTTACATAACAATGTCAGCGTACTTGTCATTACAAGATTAGAGATTATATGACACCACTGGTTCACTGTGTGTGTGTATATATATATATTTATATATATATATACTAAACTAGACACTAAAGTGTATTATAAAAGGCCATCCCTGGCACGTTTCCTGGCTGGACCTGTACAAAGAAGAGTTCAATCATAAGGTGACCTCTGCACAGTACTTATTTAGTGAAGACAATAGGCAAAAATCCCAGTTCACCTGAAATAAACATGTTGTGAGTGCAAGGAGGATTTTACATTACATTTTTAGTCCAAGAGTTTTTAAAACCTTGGTTTTGGACTCATTTCTGGATGGATCTGTTACGCTACTGTTACATGATACTGTTACAAGCAAGAAGGAGCGAGTTGTTAAATTACAAAATTCACACCTCTGTGATCAGAGAAAAAAAAAGTGCATATATTCTTCCTTATTAAATAATTCCATCATCAAAAAATTGCAAATACTTAATACACCTGTGTAAAAAAGGCAGCTGCTCAGGTTTACCTTAGGGGCCTAGAAGGGCAGCATTCCCCCATTTTTACTGCATGACCTGACTTGCCACCCAAGGCCAGAAGAACACTTTTCACATCTGTTGATGTGTGGACCATTGACACAAACAAATGTAAACATTTAGGAAAACAATGCAGTTCATGTACAAATCTAATAATAAATACAAATACTGGTGTTTACATACACATTATAATGACTTTAATGGTTGCAAACCACTTCCGAGGGCCTTCTTAATAATTCCTATGCATGCAGTCATACCCTCCAACCCAACACCAAAAAAACCTTCTGCAGATTGGGAGGAGACTGTCAGAATAAGAGTAGTCTTCCCTCAGCATGAGATGTCCTCATGTCACACATGCAGGGCAGTAGAGGAGCACAATGCTCTGCCTATTGAATGGTGCAGGTCTAGCATGTGACCAGAAGCGGAAATGTGAGTTGCAATCAGGCCCAGCCTTTGGGTGTTCAGGCGCCCTGTACAGGCAACCCCTTGTGGTACACCCTTGTCATCACCAACAGGTTCCCTTTGTCCCTTCCTTCGACATCACAGCAGGCATGCTTTGCGAGGGAGCAGTGAAACAGATATCTGTATGAACAGACCTAGCGTTCTATTTATTTGGGGTGGTTAAAGAAATCTCCACGATCTCCCTAACCGGCCCTGCTCCTCCAGTGGCAGCAGTCCAGTCCGCCTCTGGAGAGAGCTGGCAGCTCACAAATGCTCTGGCACACATTTTTACACACACTCAAAGACGTACACACTCATGCTCACACACACTTACACATTCATGCTCATGCACACTTAAACATTCATAATCACACACAAACATTTACACATCCATGCTCACACACACATACAAATTCATGCTCACACAAACACACATAAATGTCCACACACAGTTACACATAAATGCCCACACACCTACACATAAAAATTCATGTTCACACACTTACACATACACATTCATGCATACACTCTCACTACTTCCTCCCTTACCATCTCCCTCCTTCTCTCACTCACACTTACATTAATAGATTAATCTTTTGTGCCACCATGTAAACAAAAAATAAACACTGCATTATATATGTACAAGAGCCAGAATTATGTTTATAAAAATATCATGCATGATGAGTTTCTTACATAGCAATTTTCCAGCAGGAGAACAGGTTAATTATAGAAAGCTGAAATGAATTAAGTGTAATATATTCAACAAGATATCCATGTAAATTCTGATATGCAAATCAATAAGAATTATCTCGAAATTTGGAGCATGTGGACAATTTTGAGAGAAGTGCACTACTAATTTTTAAAATTGCCATATATTCATGCCCATCAAACATTTTGAGCTTCTACAAAAGAGGAATGTAGTTTGTATGTAACAAATTATCTTCTGCTGCTACAAAAAATGTGGCTGGCTTTAGAAGCCATATTTTCCAAACTAATCCAGCATGACTATGAGGATCATGTACAATTTACCCCAAATCCGTGTTTATAATGCACATACAGAAGCTAAGTATTCTACATCCTTAAATCGTATTACAGGCAGTCCTACAATTTTTGCCCTGCCAAGCTACAGCAATAAACCAAATCGGAATATATAAAGACCAATGCACACTGTGCACACTGTGCAATTGCAAAAGAAATGACATTTATATTAAAATACAAAATTGATATACACAATCTCATTCTCTCTCATTGAGTAACAAAAATGTGGATTCAGTCATAGTTTAGAACCTACGTACTTTACCATGTCAACACTAATTAACACAAACATTGACCAATATGATATGATATAACCATGCTGGCTGATGAAGAGGCAATTATTGACATTCACAAAATTACATGTATATTTTCCTATGTTTTAGGCAAAAAGTTTGTATCTAAATTTGAGCAAGCAGGCTTTCATCAAGATCAAGCAGAATAGACTTACTCTGTCAAATTAACTCGCAATTATTTGACTTGGCATAGACTAAGAAGATGCCATGTAATGCATATTTGAAGTAAATCACATTGTTGGTTTGGTAATTAAAACCCAGTGTTACTATTGATAAATGTTGTTTTACTACAGTCAGTTTTTATATTTGAAAGTTCATTAGATGTAAAACAGTTGCTGTTATTTTTAATAATTAAATTGAGACGTACATGGTTATTTGTTTCATTTGATAACTTGCTAGCTTGCGACAGCTAGTTATTTTCTTTTTTGAATTCATGTCATACCTATACGGGAATTCCAGCAAATTCCAGTAGATGGCACTAACTACAAGCATTAGTAAGACAGGGCATTGGTAATATGTTATACATTCTAAGCACAAAATCTACATAGAATACAATTTAAAAACTGTGTGCTACCTCACCATAACATGTGACATTTCTAATGTTGGCTCCTCCCAAAACAATTACATTTATTTTAATTAAGCTAAATTATTAGATTTTTTGGTTTACATTAACCTATTACGGTACATATACATTTAACAGTTAGTTGTCTACGGGTAGGTCAGAATCCATTATTTGTAAAACAGAGCTTGATGTACATGGTTTGATCTATAAATGTAAGTTAACCCTTTCAATTGATCAAAATCCTTTAACACTACAATGTTTTACTCAAGCCTCAGGCAAAGTATAAACAGGATTTGCTAACTATTGTTAGTAGAAGTATTATTAAACACTCATCTACAGACACCAGACAAGCCAGAAGGCTTGCTTTTCCCTCAGAAATTGTTCCATAACTTATGTAATGCTAACTATTGTTGAAACTGAAAATATGTATTCAATATTTGAGCATAATGTAAAAATTGTTATAAAATATAAATACTAGCTACCTGAAAATAATCTGATGTTTGAATAGGTGAATGGCATAGGGACTGTTCAAATGTTCTGAAAATACCTATACCAGAGGTCATACAGTTCATTGAGCTATAATTAAAACTATTTTTTAATGATTATCTCTTAATTTTAAGCTTTAAATCAGATGAAGACATCAACAATAACTTTCCACTTTGATTTTCTTAATGAAGTTTTGTAAAGTAAGTAGTTAGTATTTCAGTACTGTATTTTAGGAACATGCAAATGAAGAGAAGATACAGAAGTGCCACCTAGTGATGATTTTAGGAAAGGCAATTGTACCACAAATAAATGTGAAAGGACAGTAGTAGTTACTACTGCTAGAATGAACTGTGATAATAGATCACACAATATATAGCATGGTTTCTGCGGATGAAAACTGGTAAAATGTTCTTTACATTAATTTTGTAATATAGATCAAGTCAAGCATTCAGCCATTAAACCAGCTGTTTTGAGCTTATCTTGCAACACTGATTGAGCTGACTAATGTTTAGATCTAGTAAATAATTTTAAAATTTTACCTAGGGGTTATTACGTGAAAGGCATTAGTTTAGCAAGCAAATTTATTTACTTTGAAAAACAATCTGACATATTTCCCAAATGCTACATTTTACAGTTTGCATATACTTAATAGACCTGTGTAAAAAAGGCAGCTGCTCAGGTTTGCCTTAGGGGCCCTTAGCAGCTTTTACTTGAGTCTCCTCAACAACCACCAGCGTCTGGAGCTAGAGGTCAGCAAGGTGCAAGAGGTCTGTGACAGCAACAGAAGAAACCTCCACCTTCTTATACTTTAGCTATACCTGGCAGGCAGCAAACCTACCACTGGATGCGTATTCCTATGGGCTGTCATTGTTGAAAACCTTGCTGCTGTTTAGAATTACCCACCTGTGGGTCCACTTCCATACAAATATATAAAAATATATATGTGTCTTTTAGAAAAACTTCATCATAAAGCAGACACTGTAAAGATCACACTATGGATTGGAGCCACTCACTTTCTTTGTACACTGTCATTAAAGGTAAAAACAACACTCCACAAAAAAAATCTACAAACAAATTGTTTAAAATCATTTTTTTGGTGATTTAATACCAAGGGAAAATGCTGCAAACTGGAAGTTGCCTTTAAACTGCCACATCTCATTAACTTCATCAAATACAATGTAGCTGACCTGGCTCTCCTCTTACAAAATGGCCATGTATTTGTATTAATGCAAACTTATGCATGCCGATCATACAACATCAGGCTGAAGATCCAGAACTCTATTAAGCTAGGCAGAAGCTATTGATGCAATTAACATGGGAAGGTCACAGGCTATAATTGAATTGTCAAAGCATGACTCATGACATTAATTGAGTTTTAAATGGCTTCAAATGAACAAGTCCCACAGTGGTCAAATCCCGTTTCAACTCTCTGACAAAACTACACAAGTAAAGTGATCATTGTTGGAAAGCCCCTCCAAGGATTCATTATTATATGCCACCAGTCTTACAATAAACCAGGAAAACCATCTTGGGAAATATCATTGAAAATAATATCTTATTTAGAAATTTGTGTCAAGATCAAAAGAGAAAAAATAAAGAGATTGACAACCTCTATCAAAATGGTACATTCAGGCTAAACCAGATTAGTGTGCTTGCTTTTGCTAATCCAATTATGCCACTTAATACAAAGCGTAAAGCATTTTGTGCAAAGAAATGATAATCAGAATTTTCCCTAGAATTTTTCCTGTTGAATTTAGTTAAAAAAGCCAAATTGTACTGTATATGTTCATTGAATAATGGAAGGAAATGGTTACAGGGAACAACCACTGACAAGATCTACTTTAATTGTACCTCACTTTTGAAATGTAGCACATTTCTAGTGACAGTAGCTGGGCAGATATTAGTTTTCACACTTTTTATTATGTTACAGAAAGACAGTGGGGTATGTTCACTTAAGTTGGAGTTGGCATGACATGTGGTTTCTACTTCTCCATTAATTATGAAGGGCAAACACTGCATATGCATTCTAACTAGAGGGGCTGACCTGGCCCTGTATAATGCATGCATCAATATGTGAGAGGACATCTCCATACCTGGGAACATCCCATGTAGACTATTCGGAACTCCCCCTCTTCTGAGGGAATGGCTTCGGGTGAGCTAGCAGTGACCCAGGTACCTGGGGAAGTAGTGAAACCCAGAGAGTTCCCAGGTTTGGAAATCGATTGATTGAACTACACCTTATACAGGACCAGCAAAGCTTTTTCTGCAGCAGAAGCTCATTGAGGTTGGACATTCATTATGTATAGTGAGGAGTCAAGGAGATTAGACTGAACAACTCTCCCTTTGGTGAATAACCGAGAAGGGCAAGAACCACACAGTTTACATTGACGTAGTGGATATTTGTTCACCAAACTGTGAATTATTAGTGAGTGCAGGTTAACATTTAATTTCACACAAGGGATATAGAGCAACCTAGTAAGAGAGTTGTATTCACTCTGCTAACGTATACCGTATTTGCTCGATTATAAGCAAATGCTCTGAAAAATACCCCTCGTCTTATAATCGGGTCGTCTTCTAATCAGACCTCAAATAGGTCTATGAGACTGAGATCCAGATCCCCTGCAGCGCTGCAGGGGACCTGGATCCTCCTGTCTTATGCCCCCCCCAACTTACCAGTGCTTCTGACTCCCCGGTGCCTAGCCGGGGCAGCGTGTAAAGGTCAGACAACCCCCGCTGCTAACCGCACCACCTTCCGGCTGCAGCGGAAGTTGTCTACACGAATCGCGTAGACCTCTACACGCTGCCACAGCTACGCACCGGGGATTTAGAAGCACCGATAAGTTTGCAGGAGGGAGGATGTTTAAATGGGGGGCATAAGGCATTTCTGTAGGCAGACTGCCCTATAAAATGCTTTTTAACCCCCTTAATGCCACTCTGCCTCCAGAAATGCCTTTCAACCCCCTATACGCCACTCTGCCTCCTGAAATGCCTTATACCTCCCTATATGCCACTCTGCACCATAATATATGTCTTTTAACCCCCTAAATGCCAGAGTGGCATATAGGGGTATAAGACATTTCCGGAGGCAGAGTGGCACATAGGGGGTCAAAAGGCATATCATGGGGCACAGTGGCATATAGAGGGTTAAAAGGCGTATCATGGGGCACAGTGGCATTAAGAGGGTTAAAAGGCATATCATGGGGCACAGTGGCATATAGGGGTGTAAGGCATTTCTGGGGCAGAGTGGCAAGCCTAGGGGCAGATGTGCATAACTGGGGGGGGCAGGTTGGAAAAAAAGAAAATAAAACCAAAATATTTTTCTCAATCCAAAAAAAATTCATTAAAACAAAATAGTTCACATAGTTTACATGATTTAACATTTACTGGTAAAACTTTTTCCTATAGAGTCGTCTTATATTCAGGCTTTTCTTTTTTTTCCATAAATTAATATTCAGATTTTGGGGGGTCGTCTTATAATTGAGCAAATACGGTATATAGCTTGGATGAAAGAGGAGATACAAGGACATTTGAATACATGAAGGAGGAGAAATGTATATAATGTAAATAAGTGGAACAGTTTCCCAGCAGGAGTGGTAGAGGTTAATACAGCAAAGGAATTTAAGCATGGATACGATTATATGGTTAGATGTAGATGAGACAAAGAAAAGATTAGGGTTTGAGTCTTTACTGTAAGGACACTTTATATGTCCTTTTTAAATGAAGACTTAGGTATTCCCTGTAAAAAGTAGATAGTATAAATTGTTATAAAGGCATTATTTTTGCTGCACGAACTCTGCTCCCTGCATTTTACACACTTCTTTGTTTACAGCAAAAATGCATCACATTTAGTTATGTGAAATAAATGGTGTGTAGCTTATTATGACACATCTGTTTCTGGGAGGAAAATAAAGGCTACAAAGATGCTGTATTTTCATACTTTTGTATGAAGATGTAAATCACACAAATCATCTCGTATATTAGACATTTTGTTCCAAAGCTGTTCTTTACTATGTGAAAATTTTTTAAAAAAAAACTCTCATATCCCAGCTTTTTCCACATGTTTTATTAAAACTGCCTTTAGCTTGTGCTTCTTGGTTTTTTTTTTAAATTAGGGATGTATATTTACATAGTTACATAGTTACTCTATACATACATATATATATATACATACATACATACACACAATAGCATTCAAAAGTTTGTGGTCACTTAGAAATGTCCTTGTTCTTGACAGAAAAGCAAATTGTAACCATTAAGATAACATAAAATGCATAAGAAATACAGTGCATATGTTGTTAATGTTGTAAATGACAATTGTACCCGGAATATATTTAAAGGAATATCTTCATAGGTGATATCTTATCGCTCCCATCACTCCTGTGTTCAAATGGTACGTTGTGTTTACTAAATGTCCCTTGTTTTCCATAAAAACAGCTAAGTGATCCCAAACTTTTGAACAGAAGTGTATAGTATAATGAAATATTTTTCATAGTACTGAAAGCTCATGCAGCCATCATCCTTTGTCATTGATATATGCCATTTGGCCACAAAAACCTAGTGGGTGTGTTGTTGGCAGTCACCAAATCGTGTGAGCCACATTTGCCATTGGTCTCTCTAATAAAAGCAGACTCCACTGTTTATTTCCAATAAAACACAAACTGGGTATGTCAGAATTCCATGGAGTTCCACAGAACATAGGAAATTGCAAGTTCATTATCATACAGTTTAAAAACTCATTTGTAATAGCATATTAAATTGGGACTGTATCATCAAAGTATCCCTCTGGGTTATTTTACCTAATTAGTAATACTCATGACATGTGACATTGAATTAAATAGCCACTGGGTCATACTTTAGTTTTTCTCAGATCAAATTAAATATTAAGCTTAATAAAACTAGTCACTGTTACAATTTAAAGACATCAGAATATGCTGGCCAATCTCCAGTAAATCATTACTTAAAAAAATTGTAAATAAATACATGCAACAGTAAAAATATTGCTAACTGGACACTATCACGTCTTGTAATATAGCTAAAATAACTTAATTAAAAGATAAGGGGCTATTTTATCTTGAATAACTGGAGCTTTTTGTGGGAAAACTTTATAGAACTTTATAATCAGTTTTGTACCTAGGTTGACCCCCTTCCCTTAACTATACCTTTATGTTTGGATATATATAAAGTGGATTTCCAATAATATATATACTGTAATACTATATATTTATTTATATATATATATATATATATATATATAAACATATTAGTATAGCTAGTTCTAAAATGTAAAACAATTAAAATAGAAGTTTGTTTAACAATTAACAAAATACATTAATATGTGATAATAATACATTACAAATAATAAAAGGCCAGAACACCCATCCCACACATCAAATTTAAAGCAGCAAAAAGTATATCAAATTTCTTAATGTGCAAATGTTATTGTTTTGTCTTGAAAAAAAGTTATTTTTAAAGAAGACAAGCACATTAAAAGATGCCCGCCTGCTTGCCCACAACTTTGTAACTGCCTCTACAGACCTTCCTGGAATACAGATGTCTTCACAACTTAATTTCTTGAAACTAAGTGAAAGGAAAAAAATACTACGGTACACAACAGTATATGCGATTACAACAGTTCTTGAGTCTCCAAGATCCATTCCTGAAATTCCTGTACGCACTTCAAATCAATTCAGAATATGCAGCATATTGTTAAAAAAGGAAGAATATTCTCTAATTTGTTTTAGAGACACCTAAAAACAATCCATGAGGGAAAAGCATACGGATATGCAATACAGCTTGCCGTCGCATAACATATATCCTATGGAATGTAGGATGATTTGAGCTTTATGCAGCATATGTGTCTGCGAAGTCACATTCACCTATTGCGATATCTCCACCGCATAAGGCTTATAGAACCGCAGAAGTATCCGTGGTGGGACGTTGCCCAAACGGACACTATGCGCCGGGTAGCTGTATACCAGAGCACCCCTATTCCATTAACATAGAATATGTTCATTAGTTCAAAATACAGCATTACAGTAGAAAAGAAAATCAAAACATGACAGTGCTAAAAGTCAATTATTAAGTACCTAAATGTGTTCATCTCTAAACCTGAACACTTTCAGCAGCAGAAAACAAAGTGATGACTCTGAAAATACACTGCTATCACCTCATTAATCTTGTTAATCAATAATGGCTGGTCACAACTTCAATGTGTTATCAATACAAGGACTAAACATCTCTTGCTATCTCAGTTTTAATTATCTTATCAAAAGTCAAGGATTGTTAATAAAAAGTGTGTAACTCATGAATAGGGAATACTATTTCCTCCCTTATACTTGACTTGGGCACCATATATTAACATACAGCATAAAACCAAACCTTAAATAAGACACAATAGACTTGAGGTCGTTGGAAAAGTGTAAGGCCACAGCGCTTTATTTCTGTGACAAACGCAAGAAATACATTAAGGACAAAATGAGATAGGTTATGCCATCAATAACATGTAAAAACCATAACCGTTGATAAATAACATTTTGTAGCGATATCCCTCCAAATACCAAACAGAATCCGTTGGGTCAGAACACCCTACCCTCCGAAAGATCCCCCAGTGACTGAACCCGTGGGGAAAAACACATTGAACATAAAATTTTGGCATAACAACCAATTTTAAATATAGCATACCTATCTCTAAAATTCCGCCGAAAACTACAGTCCCATAAAAGAAAAGGTGAAATAAAAGAAGGGGAGGGAGGGATTCACTGTTTTACAATGCTGGTCAATAGCATCTGACCAGTGGCGGGAAAGCGGTTCCCTAAATAGCTACCCAAACCCCTCCCAATAGGCCGAGCAACCCTACAGAACACCCCCCCAAAATAACCCCTTAAATCCTAACCTGGCATGCTTGCTGTTAATCTAGGCCCAGTAATGCAGCCCTTACTCTTAGTATCCAGGGCTTGTCTTATTTACCTTACTCCTTGTGAAATGTAAGGGAAGCATGTTTTCTGCTTTTGGTAGTATAAAATGTAAACCTGCTTAAAACGAAAATGATTGAGAGCACCAGATTATGACATGATATCTATTTCCTCATGTATTTGGCTTTGCATGTTAAGGAGTGTTTGGCGTTGTGCAACATAGATTTGGGCATGAGCAATGGAGCTGATCCAAACCCTCTACCCAGTTCACCAAGCAGAGTACCAGCCAAGCGGGATTTACCCATGAATTAAAAGAGAATACACACAAAACATATGCCAGATTGCCCAGCTCTAGCGCAATAGAAAACTGTAATGTCCAGTTACATTACAATGCAATAAGGTGTCGGAAAAAGCAAGCGGGGTGCTGGGTCGTATAGATAGTGGTATTTGTTGCAGGGAGTCAGGTGGTTCTGTCACTTTACAAATCTCTGCTCAGACCTCAGAGTGTATTGTGTACAGTGCTGGAGACCCCGTCTCCAAAAGGATATTGGCATATGAAGAGTGTTCAGAGGAGGGCTACTAAAATGGTTCATGGGCTACAGGATAAACCTTATAAGGAAAGACTAAAGGCAACGCAATATGTATAGCCTGGAGAAAAGAGAAGAGAGAGACGCTATATGAATATAGTGAGGGATAAACCTACCCTGAATATAAGATCAAGGACTACTTAAGACGGGGGGGGGGGAATATATATTGTAGCCTTGCTATAGTATTCTAGTAAAATAAGAAGCATACCCAATCTATTATAGTATTAAGGTCCTTCTATTTGACATGCCAGCGCTAAAAGAAACAAGCAATAGAGGCAATAAAGAACTCAAAAAGGTAATCCAGCTCCTACACTGAATTGATGGTTATAGGTAGAGCAAGGAGAACTTTTTTTGCATTGCAAATTACCCGAAAATACAGAATTAATCTCACTTTGTAAGCTTTACAAGGCATTAGAAAAGATTTGTATTGCTTATAGTTTCCTGACAGATGCGCTGGAAAACCATTATTTCCCTCATAAATATATACGTTTTTGTACATTTTACAACTTGTGCTGTTTAGAAATTAATTTAAAAAAAAACTGCTTCCACAAATATGCTTCACTGTAAGCTAGTTCTGGTTAATCATCATTTTAGGAACCTTATTTCGCATGGAATGTGATTTTATATTAGGAATGTGATCATTTTCTGTAGTCTACCAGCCATTTATTCATCTGTTCCATATAATTCACCTTAACCGTACCTTTGCTGGAAAGAAGAAATGAGATTCCAGGTTCGCCAACATAATCTATGTGCCCATTCAATGTAATATTTGTAATTTGTGAGCATTAGTCTGAAAGATCTGAAATAAGTAGGCCCATGTTATCACACCCACATTAACATTTTAATTTAGTGTTCTAGACGCACCAAATAGTTTTTTTTCTGATCACCAATTCAGCAGCTTTAACTGAAATATGAAGACCTGATAGAATTTCATATTTATGGACCAAATCATCTGCTTTAATAAGGATACATTTACCCCATTTTAATTAGTGTTTTTTTCACATCCAGTAACAAAGCTTGCATTAATCATAAATAACATCTTGGTTGACAATTAACCAAACATGGATTGTGGGAGGCAGTACCTTTCTGTTCTATAATGACACAAAACCTATAAAGAAACCACCATCTTATGGCCCTAGGAACAGCTAATATCATCTATATTGGGGAGGCTTGATCTGATTGTACTCTTGTCCAATATAAAACCTTAAACTGTGTTCATTTTAAAGCACATTACTTTTATTTTTGGTATTTTCATCTATTCTCTTCATCATCCAGTTCTAGGTAATGGCGATTTAGAAGTGTTGGTATACAACCTTTCACTGCTGTGTGGCATCTGGAAAACATTACAAAATAATCCCTAATATCATTTCATGGAACATGTCATTGTCTGCATCCATTTGAACAATAAGTGGAGTACATCAAATTCATTACATGTCTGTTTTTTTCCCCTGGTCTAACGTATTAAAACCTGCAGCAGACACTAGATTGCTGAATTCAGTACTTCATCTCTGGACAGCGCAGAGGATAATATTCAAGCATTTATCTTTCTGCTTTGCAGGAATAAAATATAATAGGAATCAATGAATTTTTACTGCCTTGCTGTCAAATCTTTTCCAACAGAGCTTCATTACAATGAATATGTGAAATTAAATTCAAACAGGCTGGATGGATCATTGTATTTTCATAAATGTACCATTCGCAGTTCTTTGGCAGAACATTGGTTATTGATGGATTGTTCGTATCACTAGCAAATTCACTTGCAAATTCAGCCTATTTTAATTTTAAAGACCCAGTGCATCATGTTTTAACTAATGCATATTAATATCGAAAATATAATTTATCATCAAGTGTGCTTTTTAATTCACTTTTCATTAATATTGACGCAAAAAAACTGTTAATGCACTTTAAAGAAAACACAGATTCTACTGTGGATTATGTTAACAAGTCAATAGATGGTACAATATACAATATATAAAAATTTTCTTAGTAAAAAAAACACTTAGTGGAATAGATATGCTGCCACTCTGCCCTCCCCCGAGACATGCTGCCACTCTGCCCTCACCCGAGACATGCTGCCACTCTGTCGACCCCACCCCCGAGATATGCTGCCACTCTGCCCCCAAGATGTGCACCCCCCCAGACTTACCAAAGCAGACTCCCGGGTATCTTGCGGGGCCGGCGGGAGACATCTGTGCAATACGCGTAGACAACTTCCGGTGCCGACACTTACGCCGTGGGAAGTGCCGGCACGGGAGATTGTTAAAGCGCATCGTGCAGACGTCCACTGGCTGCGGCGATGCGAGCGTAAATAACCTCTGCTGCCGGCACGTCTGCACAATTTGCTTTAACAATCTCCCTTGCTGGCACCGCCCCCGTGGAAAGCGCTGGCAGGGGAGGCTGTCTCAGCGTATCGGAGAGCAGGATGCAGGTCCCCTGCAGTGCTGTGGGGGATCTGTATCCTAACCCTGCTGTATCCTAACTGTATGTCCCGGGCGCCGGGCGCTAGAATCCGAATATAGGCCGCACTCCCACGTTAAAGACTTACAGTGAGGGGAAAAAGTGCAGCCTATATTCGGGCCAATACAGTACATTTAAAAAAATTATATATATATATATATATATATATATATATATATATATACACTAAATTCAAATAAACCATTAACATTTTACTTATACATACAATTAGTGTAATTAAACACTTTAATGCATTCTAGATACTGAAATACTGTCATACTGAATTTGACAAGTCATGACCAAGCAGGTTTAATTCACACAGTTTGTAAAGGTTATTTCCCCCCTTTTGGGTCACCTATTCATAAATTAACATTAGCTGCTTAACAGAAAGAAAATTCAAGTTGCCACAGCAACAGTAGAGTCTGATGTATTTCGCATTGCACTGGGAGAATGAAGCCAGTAATTAAGAGTAGGTAAGTCTTTTTGCTTCTTTCAATTGTAATTAATTTTATTTAATGACTAGTTAATTTAAATGTATGGCCAACTAAATGTATGCTTAACAACATTCTCACTTTGGTATAACTAATAGCAGTGCTCAGGATTATTGTGTTAGAAAGCCCAATCTTATGTTATGGTTATAAAGGTTCTGTTAGCAGATCGTACGCAAGAACAGCAAATGTGTCTGGCAAGATGCAGTCCTTAGTAATTAACCTTGCCCTGTCTCTTTTTTAATTTTATGCATGGTTAGTTTGCAGTTAAAGAATTTTAATAGCCACTTGATCAAAACAAAGCATTGTCTATTTTCCTTAAACTAAAATCCATGGCGAATAATGTGAAAAGCAGAGCCCAAAGTTATATTAAAACTCAATTATCACAACACATTTTATTCCACTAAGCAGGATTTAAAGCAATTAGTTAAAGGGCATACCTGTTCGCGATCTAAAACCAGTTTGGTATTAACTATTAGAGATAATGGATATGCAGCTCCCTTGCAGTATGGTGTAATCACTGCGATCCAAATTAGATTAAAAGGAATTATTTTACATATAAACATAAGTAGTAAGTTTGTTTAAAATAAATAAGCCCTTCTAGAAAAATCGCCAATATGTACAAAACATGTGTATGTGCTTTACTGGACCAAGAAGATTCTTGTAACTGTAAAGAAGGGAATTCTGATGTTTTTGAAAGTTTGTAATATTACAGCGCAGACACTAATCACAGTTCCCACATTGGCTGTATGATGTAATATCACAGCATTATGCTTTATTACATCACAAGGGGTAAGGCACCACCTATACATCTGCCCCAACAAAGCTGTTGTGGTGGCAGTTCCCCGCCACCTTCATAAACTCTCTTTATTTCTTGTTAAACTTTTTAGAACCCTACTTTACACTTTTTAGTTCCATCTGGATTGTACATCACCCTACTCAACAACTGCATATTGAATTGCTCCAACCAAATCTCACGCTTTCCAATGTCCGATGGCATTGGAGTGTACATGACTTAAAGGGAGAGGTGACACAACACGGCGTTTCGACACTTGTTGTACAACCGATAGCTGGGACGTAATCCCAGTTACGGGGTCAATTCTACAAATCCAGGACTGTTGGCGGGTATGACAACATTGGAAAAGCACTAATGAAATTTCAGATGTTTTAAACTATGTAGCAATATGAAGTTTCTAACTCAATAATAGTAATCTTTTGTAAATGCCATTTGTTTTTAGACGGTTTTTATGTTCAAAACAACCTCTATAGCATTCATATTTCTCACAACAACCTATAGGGAAATGTGAGCGACGTGAGGCAGCCCCTGTAGCTCACTAAGTAACCACACAATCTATTTCAACGTAACACAGACATTGACGGCTTATCATCGAGGAACAGCATGTCATTAGCGCTGTGAGACAAAAAAAAGAAAATGTAATGTATTTCTGCTCTTACAATACTTCAGTGAAAAGGTGCTTAAAACAGTACAGCAGACAGAATATTGTCAGTAAAATTTTTAAACCACTCAGTGACTTTAATCAGCCAGCCAGGGCGCCTAAATTACCATTTCAACATTCTAGTCTGGCCATTAAGGACTTGTGTGATTTGTCGCAGCTTGTGATACAGTTTAATGGACTTACGGGAGAGTTCTTCAAAAGCGTAATTGTGTGAGGGAAATGACAAAACGTGGCAGCCTTCAGTCAGTCGAGAATTTCTGGCTGGTATTGTGAAGCGGATATTTAACCCCTTAATGACAAAGTGCATTGTTTTCAATGGGTTTAGGGACCACCCATTGTCATTAAGGGGTAAAAAAACCCTGCAAACTTTTCCTGCAGTTAAAAAAGATCAGTATTTCTATGTTTGTGTAGGTCATAAAAAAAAATGTAAGCCACATTAAAGATTTTCTTTAAGTCAAAAACAACTGAAAGGATGGGGCTGCCATGCAGAGTGGTTTTTTTTTTAAGAATAGAGAACATCTAAATGAAAATGTAAGGTTGTGTTTTAGCAGGTTGATCCAACATGTTTTTCCCAAACAGTAGTTCAAGATGCGCCAATTAGTTGTGTGTTGTTCTTTCTTAAAACCGAACAGTAACTTGTAAAAATATTCCTTTTCTGTATGCTATGCTTTGGAGCACAATGTATGGCTCACACATGGGTATTATGAACTCATTATGTCTAGGCTACAGAAGCCAAGAATGGGAGAATAATTTACTTTGACTGTAATTGAAATAGCTCAAAAGCAAAGCTCAAATTAGATTGCATCAAAGTAACAGAAAAAAAATAATAGAATCTTTTTTTTTTTTAAATCCCTTAAAAGAAAATCACTTTCAGACGCATTTATCGTAAATTACCAGTTGAATAGCAGGCAGCCTTGCCAATGACCTTGCTTATTGGCTTATACAGGTCACCATCGTTCCCCTTCTGCTACTCTCTGTGTTACATTCTCTTTCACAACTGCTGCTACCGCTTTACAACAACACTGGCCTCATACGTTTGTGCTGCTGTATAATTATTTAACACAAACTCTGTTTGATGCTGTCTTTTTCCACACACCACAGATAAGTCTGCTATAAAGATTTCTTCATTTTTTATTTAATCCCACGGAACCTTGCTAAGCTTAGAATGCCCCCAGCCTCAGATAAGCTTCCAATTCAATCTTTAGGTAAGAGCTGTCCACTGAGCGGGGTCGAGTTTGTCCAACAATGAGATACGCAGTACCCCAAGGTGAAAATTACCTTACTAAAATCTTTAATGCCAGTCCATGGGTAAAATGATGGACCCAATATAATTTTCTTTGCACTACTAAAAATAGGTCATTCACTGTACTAATTAATTCCACCTGCCTAGCTTTATCATCACACAATCATACTGGCCAATCATATATACTGCATGATCTTCTGTGTTTATAAAATAATGCCAGTTCCTAGTTTCCTCTATTTTTGTACTATTTTCTCATGCACAGTCATTTAAATCTCACACTCTATGGCTTCACAAGTCTTTTAAAAGCTAAAAAATAAACTTTCCCCTAAGCAATACCTCATGAATATAACATGAGTCTTATTTCTGTTCTTCACCTGTGTCTACCATGTGCCGCATCCTTTCTTCATAAATTGGCTTTACAGCATTGGGTGGAATGGTCCAGAACAAAGAGAACATATGCAGGGCCGGCCCGACAATGGAGCCGAGTGGGGCAACCGCTCCAGGCGGCACTTTTGAAGGGGCGACACTTTGCCGCCCCAAGCCCTTTTTTTTTTTTTTTTTTTTTTAAAGCGAGAGAAAGGGGCGCTGAGTGGTTTTCGCTTACCAAGGTGTCAGTACCCGCTCGGCGCCCCTCTCTCTCTCCTCTGCGGCGAGTCTCCCTGTTCGGTCTCGGTGCCGGCTTGTAATGCTGGGTGCCGGAAGATTTCTGGCGCTCAGTATTACAAGCCGGCACCGAGACCGAACAGGGAGACTCGCCGCAGGACTGCTGAAAGGTAAGTACAAGGGGGGGGGAAGGGTAGATAATGGGGGGGGGGGGGCGGCAGGGACAGAGGGAGAGGAAGGGTAGATAAGGGGGGGGGGGGGCGGCATTTTAAAATTCGCCCCAGGCGGCATTTTGCCTTGGGCCGGCCCTGAACATATGTAATGAATTATTATTATTTTTAAACATGATTAGTAGTCTGTTCACAAATTATAGAACACTGAAGTAGAACAGATATTGTACCTAAATAAATCTAGGGAAGTGAGGAATAAATGGCATACACAAGGATTATGGGAGCCAGGACTAGCAATGACCTTAACATTCAAAAACTTAACCCTAGTTTCTGGAACATGTGGAGGTGGTAACCCATTGAGGAACCACTTGACATTACCTGTGCTCTGAGGTTATAAACTTCTTCTTTAACAAAAAAATAATATTGATGTGTGCCCAGGCTGCCCTGCTAAGAAACATTTATTCAGTAGGTTTCTGGACCTTGGAGAGCATGTGATAGTTGCCTGGGGTTTTCCATATTCAGCTGTGAAAATACAGGAACCCACGTCTTATTATAAACCTGCCAACCCTCACAGAAAGCCATGAATCTAATTCCCCATCCTGACAGTGGAGCTGGTCTCAAAGGTTAAAAGAACAATGTATCATTCTACAGCACCTGTCATGCTAGCCTTCTGTCTATGACAAAAACACATTTTAGTTTAGTTGAATGACCTGCAGCCTAGCATTGTCAAGGGAAGCAAAAATGAAAAAGTATACCTCATTACATCTACTAACAGTAAGAAGCACTGAACAATACACATTTTACAGAGACTTTCTTTCCAATTTTAAAATCTTGAGGATGCAGCGGACCAGAATACCCCCCAGCAGCTCCATGGGGTAAAATAGTCCTTTAAGTTTAAACATTTTATACAAATTGAAAAGCAAAACAATTGCTTTACATTTTAGTTAGTGATTTTGATAAAAGTAGTGCTTATTTTTGTCCATTTTAAGATCATTTTAAACCATAGTGAAAATATATCTGTTTCTACAGTATCATAAAAAGTAATACCATATATTTCAAAGTCTTAAATATTGCTTTACTTAATGTCATCTCTCAACTGTACATTCAAATGAAGAAGGAAAGGGCATTTACACAACCAGGTTTTGAATGACTAGCGTATCAGCTGGGAATCTGTGGAATATTAACGGCAGAAAAGGGCATTATAAGTATAAATTATCTAGTGCTTGTGTCCCAAAATGGTTGGGATTAGTTAAAAAAAATTATAAGAGAATTCTAATCAAAATACCTAATTATTGTTCAGAAATGCAAAACACTTACGGCACCATTATTCTGCCAAAACAATGAGCTAAATGTTTAATTACACTAACAGAATATAAAGATGTTATTTCAGTCTGAGTATGAGTGTTTGTGTGGTATATTTCCATGGTAAGTCTGGTGCTGGTCGCATCAAACACCAACAGAATGTTATATATAACCATTATGGTACATCATTCTAGTACAGTTCATGGGATCTCACCTCTTCTTCAGAGGTTGCTAAAGGGTTTGTAACGCTTCACTGGATCATTATAGTCTCTTCCTAGAGACTACCCTAAGTGAAAATCACAGTACAAATACAGTGTTACAAAAATACAATGAATACAATGTTGTAGGGTAGGATTGCAACTAGTCCACAGAATATAACGTATGTAATAGCTTAAAACAGGGGCGTCCAACATGCGGCACATGCGGAACCTCGAGGTGCGGCCCACGTGAGATCGGCAGCCAGGCTCATAAGAGCCCTGCTGCTTACTTGTGGGAGGGTCCATTCTCTGCTCCAGTCCTGCTTCCTCTGTGGGGAGAACGAGGGAGGCCGCGCCCCCTGCTGAAGTCTGTGAGCAGCATCGAGAGCTGTAGAGCAGGTAAGGGGATGGGTATGAATGAGTATGTCTGAGGGAATGAATCTGTGAATGAATGAATTTGTGTGTGTGTGATAGCATGGATGTGTAAGTGCTGGAACCTAGGCATGATGGGACTATGATTGCTGTTAGCAATCACACTCCTATCATGCCAAGTCAGCCAGTACATGCTGAAACCTGGCTAGCTGCCCCCCTTGTGTATTGATGCTGCCAGTAGTATGGGGTCTGCACTTACAGCCACCCTGTACCAGCACGTATTGGCTGACTTGGGATGATAGGAGTGTGATTGCTAACAGCAATCTGCTAACAGCAATCACAGTCCCATCATGCCTAGGTTCCAGCATTTACTGGTTGCCTGGGTATAAAAAGAGTGTGTTTGCTGTTAGCAATCACACTCCTATCATGCCAAGTCAGCCAGTACATGCTGAAACCTGGCTAGCTGCCCCCCTTGTGTATTGAGGCTGCCAGCAGTATGGGGTCTGCACTCACAGCCACCCTGTACCAGCATGTACTGGCTGACTTGGGATGATAGGAGTGTGATTGCTAACAGCTAACAGCAATCACAGTCTCATCATGCCTAGGTTCCAGCATTCACTGGTTGCCTGGGTATAAAAAGAGTGTGTTTGCTGTTAGCAATCACACTCCTATCATGCCAAGTCATATTGTTGATTTTTTTTGTCCAATTTTGGTGTGTTACTTTTAATAAAAGTGTGGTTACACACTAAAATTGGACAAAAAATACAATGCCCAGCCAACCAGTACATGCTGTAATCTGGGTATGCCTGAGATTGCTGTTAACAATCATAATATATAATTTTTTGTACAATTTTGGTGTGTAACTTACTTTTATTAAAAGTGTGTGTGGGGGTCATTTTCAGTTTCGGCCAAGTGAACCCTGAATTTTCGGTTTTGGTCCAGAATTTTCATTCTAGTGCATCGCTAAAATAAATAGAACTATTTTATTTTTACTTATCCAGAATCCTGAATTTGTAGGCCCAGAAATCCCAGAAATCAGTGAGAGGAAAAGTAAAGGTTTTGTGTCATTTACTTTATTTTAATCTGCATATCTTATTAAAGGCCATATTTTCTCTCAGTGAAAAATGAGTGCGGCCCGCGCACGTATACAATTCTGATGAAGTGGCCCACTGCAGATAAAACTTGGACACCCCTGGCTTAAAACAAAGAAAGCTGGTTTCTCCATCTATAAATGTCTTCTTCTAAGGCTGATTGTCCATTTCAGCTCATTGCCCTTTGGCTTAGCTACACCCTGAATAACATTTTTGTGATTAGCTGATACTTTGCCAGTGTAAACTCACCTATGTCAATGCATAATATTCTCCTTTTTATACCCTCTAATGTAACACACATCTGTCCCTCAAATTCCCTCAGATATTGTAAGCTGTAGCACCCATACATTGTTTTTATTTAAAAATAGCCTTAAAGTGCACATTCCCTAGTAGGAAGAATGTAAAGCACTGCATGATATCTTGGACACAGTCGGATCGAGCTACAGCCAAGCTGGTTCATACTCCTTCACTATAGAGTTTTGGTCCTCATCCTTCCTTCTTCAGCTTGGGCTCAAGCCTGGGCTTTGGCTTGTCCAAAGTAGTACCAACACCTAGCTCACTCTTGTTGGAGCTGTATAAATAAATGATGATGATTGATAACTAATATCAAGTACCATTCACTACTGCTGTACACATATCTTTGATATTTTATTTTTGGTTTTACATCTTCTCGTAGCTATCAATTATACTATATTCTTCTTTACATAAACTCATATCCATTGAACATTGTGATATTTTACTAAATCCATAAAGTGGCTTTTAGTTCTGAAACATGTTTGTATCTCTATTCTGCTATTATGTAATATATGCAAAAAAAATTACTTTAACCCCTAGATAGCCACTCTCATATGATGTAAGTGTTTGGCAATGTGGGCACAGGAGTCCAATCACTAGCCCACCTTCCTGCAATCTCAAAATGAACAAGCGAGCATTCAGTTATACTTGGAAGCCTTGCATGTATAATCAAATGCTTGGCCTCCAAGGAAGGGAGGGGAAATGTCATTGATTTGTTAGTGAGCAACATGCAGTGTCTCTCTAGAAAAAAACAAAAAAGCTCTGATCACTGTCTGTAAGCCGCAATCAGTAAGGTGTATAAATTTGTCGGCTTAGTGTAGCTACTGGTTTCCATAGTAAACAAAAAAAAAGGCTTCTGCATGCTGGCAGCTGGTCTGTTTTAGGTCCATCTGTCAGTATGTCAACAATAGATTATGAATCAGGACATTGTGATGTACATGTAACTACCATACGTCAAATCTCCTCCACTACCATACGTTACTTACGGCAAGCGCATTAGCTTTATTACCCAGAACATGATAATGTTGAGATTTCTGCAATCCATAGCAGACCATTTTGCAGCAGTAGCCTATAGCAAACAGGTTTACACCAGGTAATCCCATTAATCAGAACACACAAAAAAGCCAATGGATACATATATGGCATGCAAGAGAATCCACTATGAGATTTTCTCAGCCAAAAGAGCAAATAGAGCAGATAAGGCCCTATAAACATATATTTCTCCAAGTTTTGCTTTTTGGAAAATACCACTTTATACATAAATTCATTCTGAAGTGTCAAAACAAAAATTACAGACACAGATGAAAAAGTATGAGAGAGGAGGTCATAAACTATGTTATCAGCAATACGATTTTTCTGCTGTGTCATAAATTTCAG
Source organism: Spea hammondii (assembly GCA_029215755.1). Lineage (NCBI taxonomy): Eukaryota > Metazoa > Chordata > Amphibia > Anura > Pelobatidae > Spea > Spea hammondii. The sequence continues at coordinate 50,896,227 of JARDYJ010000004.1, read as the reverse complement.
GCTTGTGAGGTGATATATTTGGAGTTATTGAGGACAACGCTTTTGCATGTAAAATGCATATTTGTGTATCCCTCAGGAGATGTCTGTTGTTTCCCTTTTTCAAAACTGACAGGAAAATTGAAGAAATATTATCACTGCTTTGTTTTAAAGAAACATGCACAGATATTTCTATACCATTTCCAGTGAGTTGTTGCTGCACCAGGGTTTCACCAGGGTCTCTGGGTCACTATCTTCTTTCTTCGGGGCAGGGGAGGGGTGTTTAGCCATGCCCACTTCCCCACCCAACTAGCCCTGCTCTTGTCCACATCTGACCCCACCCTCACATGCCTAGCCTCACCCACCATATAGCCATTTTCTGAAATGGGAGAGTATGATGATAATGAATTATTCACACCATTCTACATAAATAATTACACTGTCTTTTGCGTTCGATACTGCAGAAACACTATAACAACGCAATTATGTTGTGAAGAACATTACAGAAAAATTATAATGTCTAGTAATTTAAGGTATAGAGTCCTCCAGAAGCATAATTATAGTCCCTCTGATCTTCATTCTTACATGAATCAAAAGGGGCCTTAGAAATATCAAAGTGTAGGTCAGGGACGCAGTTTCAGCCTCAATAATTTAAGAGGCCTGTGATGTAATATCTCTCATTAGTAGACATGGATTTCAAATCAAAGGGAAATAGCTTACATGGAGAATTATTATCCTTTAAAATCAGTGAGTGGATAGGGACAATTAGGTTAGCATCACACAGCTACCAGAGGTAAGCCCAACATTAGAGCAAATATTCACATTATTTTGCTTACGAAACTTTTCATATTCATTCTGTACTTACATTACATTTCATATATTGGTTTTGGAGATGTTTCATTTCAAATTTCACTTTGTGGAAGCAGAGGTCTGAAACCAGAGCGGCACCAGATAGCGGTATCTAATCAATTCCCAGCACTCAAGTACTCTTCTCTCTACTCATCCATCCTTACGAATGCTGCATAAACCAATCAAAAACAGCACAACAGGGCAGAGATATGATGATGGGGAAGAATAGTCATCCAGATCATGAGGTGGGGAAGTTAAGATAACTCTCTCCAAGGAACACAGATAAGGTGTGTTTTATAAAATGATAAATCTTCTTTAATATACATAGTTAAGTATTTGACATTTTGGAAGTCTTTATATCCAGTATATTTTTTTCCGCTATTTGCACCTCCATTTATCAGCTCATTATTTCATGTACTTACATGATTAATAATAAATAATATGGAAATAGTTATGGAAATTCCAGGCTATGAATGTTTATTTGGTCTAAAATTGAAGAAAATTAGTAGAGCTCATCTTCCACAAATACAGCTACCTACCAGAGCTATGACCATACTTAGGAACTGAAAAGCTGTATTTGGATAGTGGAAGGCCCACAACGGCTTAGACAGTGATGCCAACACATTTGTAATAAAAGCCGTGCAGCAGTTACTAACAGCCACAGCAGCATGAGCCTCACTTAAAGAATGTTTTCAACATTTGGTTTGATCCATTACTGATGAAGCAGCCAAGTTCGACATCCCCATCGTTAAAAGCAACAAACACACTGAAGACATTTATAGAGATAATGATAGGCCAAAAACATACCAAACCAAAATATATAAACAAATGGGAAGGTATGTTCAGGGCCCACATTTCTTCTCTGTGTTTGGTTATTGAATTGTTCCACCAAGCACAACTGGCCACCCAAAGGACACCCACGGGACAAGCCCGTTACTAAACCCCTTTTGGCTGGTGGACCACAGCTACCTGCCCACACACAACCAGCTCTAGCACAAGAAACAGACCTTACCCATCTTAACCACAGGGAGGGAGGGAGAATGGGGAGATTTCAGATAAAAGATTCAGATGAGAAAAGAGAAGCCCCAGATGGGAGCATCCTGTTATACTATACACCACGCCTTCCCATAATCACCTCCCTGAAGCTCATCCCTACTGTACACAGCAAGACACAGACATAGATTAACCTCTGTCTTATCGGAGGATGTCAGTTGCACCCAGTGATAATTCTCTTCCCATCTATACGGTGGTCAGTCAGCTCTATCCCAACTGAGAAACTGCTTAAGGGCTAAAAAACTCCAGAGCTTGTGTTTCTTTACAAAATTTTTAACAATCTTTTTATGTGAGTTTAGATATGGCAGCTCCAGAATTTTTTGGTTCTTTAAGGCATTGTACCTATACACATACATTCATTTTTTATTACTAAATAAATACAAATATGGGTTTTCATTGAATTGCACTGTTTCTATTTGGAATACACCATTGATGGTGTTAAATCCTGCATGATAGGCCACTTGTTCATTGTGTGATTGTTTCCCTTTAATATACACTCTAGGAGAAAATTTGTTGGTTCGCAGATAGGGTATAATGCAGACATTTTGTATACGTTAGTTAGTGCCAATGGATTTTATACAATAACATAGCTTTCAAATATTTACTTAAATTGGGTTGCATTCTAAAATGACTCACAAATACATAATACTTTCTAAATTGCATATTAACGTGGAAGACCAGTGTCTGCTGAGTGTGTTTCAATAGAAAATTTCACTAAATCATTCAGGAAGTACGTAAATATCAAGCAACAAAAGAAAGCATTCAGTCCTGGAACAAAATATGCCCCAACAAACCAGTATTTATCTCAATTACATGTCTTTCTGCCAATATAAACAGCAGTTAAAGAGCTGAAACAAACATACAGAGACAGCACTCTATTAGAGAACTCAGTCCTTATTGAGCAAATTTAAAAATGTCCTACATGGTGAAGCGTAGGCATGTTTTCAAGGTTTTCTTTTCTCATGCTGAAAACAATCTAACACTAATGGAATTTAAGAGGCATTATTTCAAGAGAGAGTGCTGGTACCTCTTATAGGGCAACATAGAAAAGATTTGGTCACATAAGCTTTTGGGACCAAAGAAGTCTCTTCAGATGGAATACACACAAAGGAACGGTTTCTAAGGCCCTGAAAACTTATGAGAATCTACATCTTTATCTGTGTTGGCCCAATTAAAGAAAATACCTTTGAATACAAAATCAGTGGTTCATATATATATAGAGAGAGAGAGAGTAGAGGTTGTAGCCGTATTAGTCCAGTGGTGTCAATATCAAATAACAGTTGGAATCTTGTGATAATACCTTTTTTATTGGACTAACAGAATTTTGGAATGACAAGCTTTCGGGAGAAAGGGAGAAGAGCTCCAATAAAAAAAGGTATTATCACAAGATACTTATTCCATCTGTTATTTGATATATATATATATATATATATATATATATATAAATAAACAAATACAAAAAGGAAGCACTCACCCGAACTAGCATTAATTATAAGGGGGTGCAGCTGAAGACCAAAATCATACACAATCTCTAAATCAGCGCACACACATCAAATAGATTATAAACTCTCATGACTGTAGTTAAAACTACTTAAAACACCTTTCTAAGATGACAAAATTGGAGTTTTAGTCACATTATATTATGCTAAGCCCACCACTACGCCAAAGTACTCCAATGTAGGTGGGTCCTAACCTAAATACTGTTGCTTATATGGCGTAGTGGTGGGCTTAGCATAATATGGCCATATAATGTGACTAAAACTCCAATTTTGTCATCTTAGAAAGGTGTTTTTAAGTAGTTTTAACTACAGTCATGAGAGTTTATAATCTATTTGATGTGTGTGCGCTGATTTAGAGATTGTGTATATATATATATATATAATGGTTTAGTATAGTAGTTATGCCCCTTTATACCTGTGTTTCAGTTTATTATCTAGTTTATGGCCACAGCCTAGACCCTAGGTTGTCTACTTGCTTCATCCATTTCTACCTGGTAGAGTCTCCCAGTGGCTACATGGACAAGTGTGCAATGTCCCAACCTCAGGGTCATATGTTCAAACCCTAAAGAATAGACTATAGACGCATGGACCAAAAACACGTTGGACAAATTATTTGTTTTGTTTTTGGTCCATTCATTTTTGAACAACAAATCTTGTGTCCTGCCTTTTTCAGTTCAAACCCCTAATTTTTTTAATTGGGAAACAAAATACATTGTCACTCACCCTTATTCACACTTTTCACTCTCACACTCTCTCAATGTCTCCCTACCTTCTCCACCTACCACTTGTGTGTCCCGTCTCCTTTTCCCCAGGGGAAGTGGACGAAGAAAGAAGAACAAGAAGAGGCAAGACAAGAAGCGTAAAATATTATACATAACACGTTTGAGATGCTCAACCAAGAACACACCGACACTTTATAACCTGTTCTGCGGGGTGTCCCTGCTTGGAAGTTTTAGCTCTCTTGTGCCATTACAGTAGGAAAGACCCATTAACATATGAACACAGAAGAGAATCCCAGCACGCCAAACAGCTTCCAATCCTTAGGTTACTTTATTCAGAGAAAGCAAAACAAAAAAAACCAACGTTTCGGCCGTCCCTTTTTTCCTGCTAGCACCCAGCTTCCTGGGAGTTGAGTGCTGAACCTTTTTTTTTCTATTAACATATGAGTCTGATCCTGCCCCAAGGGCAGTCCAGATCCAAAATTTGAGGCTAATTTCCCCTGTACGAGGGAACCAACAAACAAGACATGAAGCAGAGCTGCAGAAAAGGAGAGAAGGGCATGGAAGCAGTTGGCAGAGAAAGTAGAGACATAATGAAAGTGTGGAAGAAAAAACATTCTGGAAATTTTGAGCTATTTTGTATGCAGTGTTCTATTTTAATTAAGGGTGTGGTGTGACAATATTTAATATAAGCGAGGTCAATTATATAACTGTATATATAGAGAGAGAGAGAGTTGGCAAGTTTTATTAAAATTACAATTTGTATGAATTCCAAATAAACAAGTCTACTATAGGACTTGACAGACTTCTACTGATAAATATAAAGTGTTTCTGGAGGCTCCAGAGCAGAGAACCTTCAACTGGATTGAAACCGAGAACGTTCAATTGGATATCACAGTTGGGAGTAAATCAGTTATGCATTCATGACTAGTATGTAAGTTCCATCCTAGACTTGTTTTAAGCTGTACAAACCTTATCTAAAGAACATATATGTGGTCACTATGAAAAAATATATTGATGAGACGAGTTGTGGGATGTATATGCTTATTTATTTGCCTGGCTATGACAGAGACAACTCTATTAAAATATAGAAAACTAAAAAATATAATAACAGATGTCTGTTTAACTTGAATTATATTCACATTCTTATGTTCAAAGTGTTAACTAAAACTGGCTGGCCGATGGGAATGTGACAAAAATGAAATCAAGACTACACTAGCAGTTAAGCTCGTTAGTTTGGTAGTTCAAACTCTTGATGAACTGGACCTTTAGCTGCAGGGCACATGCGTCCGTGATCTTTAAAGTAACTATGTGATTCATTAAAGATCACCTAACTAAATATTTATTTCTGTGATATTTACAGCAGATCGTTTGAAAGCCAATTACATGAGCAATTATTTCTTCATTATACATTTATTTGGCCTGAGCTAATCAGAGATAAAGTCAAAGCTACTATTATCATCGTCAAATGTGACCTGCCTGTGCACCTGACCATGTGCTAAAAATGGCTTGGCTAATGTGTAAATGAATGACTTAATAGGATTTAACATGCTAAGATGCAAAAAGATAGAACAAAGTGGGAGAACTGTCACCGTCGGGGCTCTTAGCATAAGTAAATTAATTAATTCATTATTTAAACTACCTATAACTGCTGTATTTTGTTTCAATCTGTGATTATGTTTTGGAGAAACGTGTTTTAATGTCAATCACATGGAAGCTGAGATTTGTCTCTAAGGGTGATAGGGCCGGTGTTGCCTATACCGAACTTCTCTCTCTGCCCTTCCTGCCACCTATACCGTGGCTGTCTGAACCAGCAACGTACAGGACTAATCCTGCATATCCTGGAAAAAACACGTAGCCAATTACCTAGCCAATAATTTTTACTAAATTTGGTCTTTTTCTTTCAATGGCTAACAGTACCACTTTATACATTTTTCCTAAGAATTATATTATAAACATATTCCAGGGAACCAGGAATGATTACCAGGTCTTCAAGTCACTATCTAACCAGGCAGCCAGACATTTGGCAATGCTTTATACCCTTCCAACTAAACATAGATGTTGATGCAGATTAAAACCATTTGTCCCATCTCATCATGGAGTGAATGATTCCAGAATTGTATAACCACATAATTATTATTTCCTGATATCCTACAAAACAGCCATGCACACCAAATACTATTTAATTAATAACACATTTTTAAAACTTCACCAGCAGACTTCTAAACTCAATTATTTTTCACACCTTATTTCAGTAAATAGCATATATTTGCCTCTTACTCCAATTTAAACATTTTAATTGGCATTTTTTGGCACACTAGCAATATAGAAACAGAGTAAATTGACCTCTAATCTGCAACACTTTTCGGAACATACTTCTTGTGATAGGCTGTTGCAAACCAGCAACGGCAAAAATAAAAAGTAATGCAAAATAAAAGCCTTCCAAAGACAACTTGTAATGAATTTCCGGGTCCAGCATTTACAGGTATATGTATAAGAACAAAATAGTACGTTATTATTCCCATTTCTTTGTATGCATGAAATCATCTTTCGGTGACAGTCATGGCAGCTGAAACTGTAAAGCTCAAATGAAATTGTAATTAACTAGAACAAAAGCAGAGAAAATACAAACCAAGAACAGATGTTGCATATTAACTGTTCCATCTGCAGTTCTTAGTATTCTAGCCTCCCTTATATTGGGTCAAGGTTAGACATTTAATAACAATTCAATGAGTTATCTGTACCATACCGTTATTCACACTGCGCTGGGGTTATCTAATAAAGCTTCTCTTTCAGCTTTCCTGAAAAATATACATGCTGAGACCTTTCAGACTTTCCTCATATTTATATCATGTATTCCATGCGCCATTTTGGTAGCCTTCTTTTACTTTGGGCCCTCTAGTATAGTATATAATACTCTAGATGAAGCTTCTCTCTGGGAGCATTGCCTCTATTATATTCTGGCTTGTGTTGCCAACTGCTTTGTCCAGTTTGCTCCTTAAGTCATCAGAAATATTTTTTTCAGAAATCGTGGTATTTTGTATACCTTTTCTTATACTATACTATCTTATACTATTCGTATAAAGCCTTCTCTCACCCAAGTTAAGCTTACAAAGATTGTTTGCACAGATATCTGAAGCAATAACATTCTATCCCTTACCAAATGTTTGCAATATAGCACTTTTAACACAAGGACCTCAACACACTCCATACTCACGCACACACATAACAGACACAAACCATCCTGTCTTTCATTCTTTTGTACCCTGTCCTCCATCATTTATGTATTCTGACTCTCACCTTTTTCATTATATCCCCCCATTTCTCCAATGTTAATGCTGATACAGGAAGAGCCTATTCCCCGGTTATCCAGTATGTGGAGCATGATACATGTGTCTCCTCCATCATAGACTTCTGAAATGTTTCTCCTATGCTCAATCAGTTAGCACAATCAGTGACTTAAAGTACCAGGTTATGACAATATATTCTGTGGGCCACATTTTCAAAGAGTGCAAAATCATTAGACATATCTGGTTACATGCACATGGGGGGGGGGGGGGTTACCATAACGTTTTCTTACTCACTATAGTGGCTAGTCTACAAAATTGAGTCCAGCCTATTTTTATGGGTTAACAGTCTTTGCTTACTCCAAATTTAAAATCCTGGTGTATCCTGGTATTTTTAGAATTAATACTATTACAAACAATTTATTGTTTTGGCAGATTGCAGAGAGAGAGAGACGCACAACACGCGGCTTAGTCTTACCTTTTTCTGGTCTTCTAACTTATGACTTACTGGATTCTTCCCATGTTTGCTCATTTCTGAAGATAAATCCATTACATCTGCTTTCTGCCGCTTGGAGTAAAGAATCCTCAGCAAAGTAATCCACAATTCAGGAGTTACAAACACACGTATGTGTGTGTTCTTCCATCACAATACTTCTCTGAGCTTAAATGAGTCCACCAACTGATCCAAAAATGCATTTATTGAACAGAGGCAGGTAACCTTGCAATCCTGTCTTGGTGGCTTCAGAATGAGCATATCGCTTTAAGAAATCTGCCACCCTATGAGGCCTGCGTCAAGAAAATTCTTCAATTCCAGTTTCTATCTCTTGCATTCTTCATTATCTCTCATCTTCGTTAAGATTCACATCATCTCTAGAAACCTGTCAAAATATTAAAATGTTATTTTCTTCCACTTACTGATCATTACGTATTTGTGAAATATTTATAGATTTTCCCAAATAGCCAATATTAAATATTTTCCTAGAGGCTGAGTATTTGCTACACCTATTTAATATTTTACCGATGGGACCAGAAAGAATCCTTGTTGTTTCTTACATTCTAAAACACAAAGTCATAGTTAAAAATCAAAACAGGGCATAGTTTTAAAGCCTTGCAGTAGAACATGTATATTTGCTTGTTTATGCTCTTGTTTCACATAGGAAGAATGTATCATTGATAAAAATTTCATGATGCTTTCAGAAACATATCCAGCTGTTCCTTGCATTTAGATTTGTTCCAACAACACAACATTTTGACCAATGCGATATTGACACATAAAAATGCATCAGTCAGTTCACTAAAGGTGCTTCTGACTGTGCAGAATTATTCTTTTATAAACTGTGTGCATGGTTGGCTGAATGGATTTCGGTACTCTGGATGGGTTATAACCCGGTTACTTCTTATCAGCACAAATGCTATCAGACCTGATTTTGCTGGAACAGCCCTGCCGCCGTTCCCGGTAGTGTTCCAATTTTCAGGATGCACCCACTTCCGAAGATTGTATAAGGCGTATAATAAGTAAGGAAGTTTGACATTACTGAGAGCAAAGTGCATAAGTGAAATAGCCTTCCATCAGAAGTGTTGTAGGCTAATACAATGAGAAAACGTAAACATGCATGGGGGTAGGCATAAAGCTATCCTGAATCTAAGGCAATATCCAAGGATGGATTAAGGTCTGACATCTGGTCTAACATCAGGAAAAATGGGCAGACTAGATGGGCCGAATGGTTATCTGCCATCAAATAGTCATTAGGGATTCCTATTAAATATAATTAGGGTGCCCATTATTGTGATATGCCACATTAGCTAAAGCCACTTATCTACTGTAACATTACCGTAAAGTGCACACTGAAATCATACAAAAATATATGTAATCATTTTGTATTATATATTTCTGTTTTCCATTCATTGTAAATATATTTTTGTTTCTGCAAACTTTTCTATGGTTGTGATAGATTAAGAAGAATTGATACAGGTCGTAAAGTTATATAAAGACATACACGTTATTCATAACAGAAACATTCTTAATGTAAGCTACATCATTTTATATCATATGTTATATATATATTTGTTCTATTATCTATAGTTTTGGAACCTGGAACATAAGAAGACACCATACATATTGTATGTGAATGCATTACTAGGCAATACCAACTATTATACCATTGCAACATTAGACTATATACTTTTAGTTTTTCTACGGTATATTCCATATCTGGAAGTTAAACTTCCAGATTATAAATTGTATCAAAAGACCATTACTATTGAGGAGCTTTCCTATCTCCATGTATGTGTGAATGCACCAAATAGCACCAATCATACAAATGCAATATTACGCTATATATTTTACAATTTTTTCCTTTTTTTATGTATACTCCAAATCTGCATTTTACATACTATTTAAGGGTTACTATTTATAATATATATATATATATATATCTTTTTGGGATATCACCAAGCGCACAAATCACTATTGTCTTTTATTTTTTATGTTGTATTTTTGTGAAAGGGGAGTCACACTAATTCGATGTGCAGCTAGTGTTGAGTATTTCTGCAAAGCGTTAATTTTATACTTATGTTATAACCAAATGAAATCCTCCCAGTTCTTCCATAGAATACTTATAAGTTATCAGATATGAAAACAGAAATTTCACTATTTTTTGCAATTATTTTGTTATTTTAGTTTGTATCTAAGCTACGCCACTAATTTCAGAACTTTACTTGCTTGTGTTTTGGATTAATATGTGGTTATTTTATTTATATTTATGCCTATGGATGTCAAATTGGGTACTTAATGTCCTGAAGTGTTATATTTAAAACCTCACAAATAACAATATCCTCAGTCGTAATAATACTGTTTTTAGTTCATATAATGGAACTTGGATATTTCAAAGCTAGTGTTTAAGTGTTTAGCTATTTCATCCTGCTATGAAAAAACATTCAAATCTCAGTCGGCAATATCACTGTATATGAAACCCCCATTAAATCATCGATTTCTGTGTAAAAGCTCTGCAGAAGCAAAATCCTACTGTGATATCACACTGTTTATTAAGCAGAGAGAGAAAAGACTCAGGTCACATGATTAGATAACAGTCAGGTGAACGACCAAATATATTAGAAACAACACTTAACTTTTGTCTGTTGGGCACAACATGCACAGACAACACTGCACATACATTAACATTTTTTTGTGTTTCAACATCTTACATTTCTTTTAAACATAACTCATATTCCGTTTACTGTCCAGATATTAAATTAGAGGCAGACCTCACTAATTTATACCTATATAATGTGTCTATATAATAAGTATTTTATTCTTGCTCTATGTAAGGTACCCCCAAACCTAGTATCGATAGACCAATATTCAACTTCCATTACTTGAAGAATATGAATACTATACCATATTTGCTCGATTATAAGACGAGGTTTTTTTCAGAGCAAATGCCCCCCCCCCATTTAACACCCCACCAAAACTTACCGGTGCTTCCGACTCTCTGTTGTGTAGTCGGGGCAGCGGGTAAACGTCTACGCGAGGGAATTTTGACAGTCGGAGAAGGTCTGCGCGATGGTCTACACGCTGCCCCGACTACACAGCAGGGAATCGAAAGCACCGGTAAGTGTGTGTGTGTGTGTGGGGGGGGGGGGTGTTAAATGGGGGGCATAAGGCATTTCTGTAGGCAGAGTGCTCTGTGAAATGCCTTTTAACCCCCTTAATGCCACTCTGCCTCCAGAAATGCCTTTTACCCCTCTATACGCCACTCTGCCTCCTGAAATGCCTTCTACCTCCCTATATGCCACTCTTCCCCATAATATGCCTTTTAACCCACTAAATGCCAGAGTGGCATATAGGGGGTCAAAAGGCATATCATGGGGCACAGGGGCATATAGAGAGTTTAAAGGCATATTATGGGGTACAGTGGCATATAGAGAGTTAAAAGGCATATTATGGGGCACAGTGGCATTTAGAGGGTTAAAAAGCATATCTTGGGCCACAGTGCCATATAGGAGTGGCAAGCCTGGGGGCAGATGTGCATAACTGGGGGGCAGGCTGGAAAATAAAAGGAAATAAAAACAAAAACATGTTTTTCTCAATCATAGCTTTTATTAAAAAAAATAGTTTACATTAATTAACATTTACTAGTGAAACTTTTTTCATATATATATATATATATATATATATATATATATATATATATACATACAGGTAAATATATACCAGCATAATAGTGTGCTTTATTACTGGTGTAAGAAAAAAGGGGATATCATGCAGTTTAGAATAAAAACAAATATTGAAACCTTTTTTTAATAAATATATGAAAAATGACGGTATGGTGTCAAAAGATTAATGCAACATATGGGTTTTTTTATGTCGTATTGACTAATGTCAAATGTATTTCGGGTGACAGGGGTACTTTAACACTTTTACATACATATCCTGCAATTTTTTTTTGGCACATACAATCACATCATTGAAGCCAGCAGGAGATCCAATATTTTCATGAGCACAGTAAGGCATAAATGTTAAATAACCTTACGAAAAAGTGGCAATGGACGTTTATCAAGAGAGGAAACTGCTACTAAATTGTGTGGCTTTGTAAGGTAAATCTAAAAACAGAATTACTATTGGAAAGATGCATGAGATTGTATAACCAGATCAATAACTCTTTGTTTGCCCAAGGCATCGCTTTCTAATGCTGAGAAAGCTGTATTATGATATGCAATTTATAGAAAATACCCGCTGATCGCTGCTAGCTGTCAGTCAGATGAAATTAAATGAAATATTATCTTTTACACAAAACAGTTTTTCATGTTGTCAAACATTTAGCGCAGTTATTTTAAATAAATTACACAAAGTAGAACACTGCCATGAAGAGAAAGAGGATTCCTAGGTACATTTAAACAGTAATTGAATTAAAGAATAAATTATGTGTTTAAGCAGAAGAGCAACGACTGAACGTCTTACAAAACTGCAATCTAATAAATGAGAATGCGGGGAAGACAATCTAGATGTAGAACAGATATAATGCACTATATTTTTCTTCGTATTTCCTACCCTGCTGTCTGCCTCCTGAATTATTTTAGATTAACCATTTGGTATTAATAAACTATATAGATTGATGAATAAGGTATAAGAAGGTATATAGCAAGTTCTTGTTCAGGCACGCACCGCTTCCCCAATGGGTCATGTCGGAGCTAGTTTTTTTTTATTATAAGCCATGAAGTGAATTGAAATGTCTTGAGACAGAGAGGAAAATGTCATAAAAAGACTTGCTTTAAAAAGGGGTTTTGTAAAAATGTTCCTCGTCTTTATTGGGTCAACCCAGTCCATTAAAAATATGGAGAATACAATCAGACATCATATTAAAAGAGGAGCAATTAGACAACACTGCTTTTCTTTTAGTTGGCCAGAGACAATATATTTTTTTCCATTTTAGCTTTGCAAAGTAGACAAGCTTTATGTGAGCCTTTAATTGTACTTTGGAAGGATTTGGGCAAATGGTAATGAAAGTGGTGAAAGCCAAAAATCACAGGGGCAGGAGATAGGAAAGCTGGTGTTGATCCAGAAAAAAAGGTAAAAAAAAAAAAAAAGAGGGCTTCTACAGATTTAAAGGAAGGAAAGATCTCTGCTCCCTTACTTGACAAGTAACTTGACAAGAATAATTTGAAATTTACTTACACTTTTTGTAGGGTGGCGAAAAAGTGAGAAATTGATTGTTCCCTTTTTTTGCAGACTGTAGAATTCTCATATCCCATGCACTGGCAGGGATGAAACACTAAAGAAGCCTTTCACAAAACAACTTGGGAAACATCATACTGTGACAATTTGGGCACACCGCACCAGGCCTGGGCATTAAATTTAAAGTAAAAAATGCAGAAAATCTTCGCTCATTTTTCCGTTTTCAATAACTACTACCATCAATATTATCGGCACATACTTATGAAATCTCAGTGACATAAATAACTACAGACCAGTAAATATATTTGAATATGCTTAAAACTACTTTTAGATTAAGTAAGTTTCTATAATCACATTGTTATATATTCTGATCAAATGTTTGTATCACATTTCCATAATTTTTCCTGACTTCTGTATAATTTAATATTGATATAACATTGCAGCAAAAAAATCTAAATAAAAATACACATCTTTTCGTGGTAATAATTTCAGCATTCATACTGGTTCAAAACACTGTGATGTCTTTAAAGGGACAATCCAGCCATTATATATTATTCAGTGCATATGATAGCTTAGAAGTATATATGGATATGAATGAAAATCTTGTATCCATTTGTCCTTTTGCTTACCCTAAAGTTATTTTCTATGTAGGAGCTGTGTTCAGCTGAACCAGTGAGCTCCAGAGATATTCAGACCCATGTGCAGATGCCCTGAAACTACTGCCATTGATATTCATAGAAGTGATTTATTGAAACTGATTGGCTGCTTCAAATAGCCAATCAGAAGCAAGATAAGTTGGACCATAAAGGAGATGAAATACTGCACAACTGAATTGGTGGCATGGGTCATATTTCATATATAGCTGTGACAAGAAAAGGACATGGTAATATTTGTTATTATTTTTCTTAACCTGCAATTGATGGTTTTAAGACAAATTGAGTTTCCTGATAAAGAATGTGGCCCTGCACTGTAATTCTGATGGCGAGCACAGGCTTTAAATTATGTTATCCCAAATAAACCATTTATTTTTAGGGATAATACAATGTAGTCAAGAACACATCAATGTTTATGGTATAATACTATAGCAGCAGTTTTATTGTGTTTTTTCACCGCTCCCAATATACACACACAAGAAAAATGGATAGTGTAAAGTAGTTATAAAAAATTAAAACAAAAATCATGGAAATAAATGTATTTTGTCACTAAATCAATTTACTATTATTTTTGCAAAGACTAATAATCAAATTGTGCATATATTGTAGTCCAGTATAAAATGATGCCCATAATTTTTTTTTTCCCACAAGCTCATGTATTATTTTATATTACTATAGAAATTCAATTTTTGCTGTAGTTTGAATGTAAATATTTCCTTGAAAGCATTTCGTCTTTTCTCTGTGTACAAAGCATATATTCCCATTGGCCTTTATGCTTCAAAATCCAGCATGTGAAGCAGATCCTTTTTTAATTAATGCAATTAATGTAAACAAACATGGATATGAACTGGCAACCATCTCTCAGCAACATGGCAGTAATTAGTAAAATATGTATATCGGCAATGATTGCTTTCTTTCTATTGTGGCACGATGGACTGTCTTTTTTGTCATGTATTTTTGTGCACGTAAGATAATAAAATATAACATATCATGACATAGCATTTGTGTCATTACTTATGTACAGCATCCAGGGGCTTATCCTAGCCAATTAGGCCGAGGGCAGCACATCCAGGGGGCAGTAGCCCTTATGGCACTAAATTAAGGGCAGTAGCCCTTATGGCACTAAATTAGGGGCAGACTGACCTGTGGGATGATCAGGCTTCTAAGTGTGCTCAACGGGTCAGCTCAAACTGGCCCATTTATACTATGGAGGGTTGTGCCTAGCTGGCATAGCCGCATAGCATGCTGTGCCAAGCCACCGCATGTCCTTGTAGGTGGAGGGGATATGAAGTTTTCAGAAACTCAATAGTAAAGACCTTGGCTGTGAAGGGGGGGCTGGGGCCACTGTCTGGGTCATACCTAGAGCAGATAGATACATTGCCAACATTAGCTTAAATTACGACTAAGGAGCCACAGTAACAAAAACACATATAATGGAAAGGAAAGGCCAAAAAATAGAAAAGGTGCTTTGTTTGTGAAGGCGTTTAATAATAATAATTATAATAATAATAATAACGCAAGCCTTTCTATTAGCTAAAGCCATTAAAAAACAGGCCTTTTTCAAGTTATTTAAGATAAATTATTACTAAAGTCACATGTAACTAGATGCACATTTCCACCCACATATATGGGAAAGATACCTCCTAGTCACTACTAAGACCAACAACAGGGACTGGCAGAGAACAGGTAGAAATGTGCAGGGTTTATATGAGGTTTTGTTTCTGCAGCTGCAGAAACCCCAAATATTCCTGTGGCTGGCGATATGGCGTTACAGCTCACAGTAATGTTACTATTTTTCCAGTGCACTATTGTTTTACAAGCCATGATACAATAGATGTTGTGGTAAATCAATCTAAGATATATGTTTTATACTCTGGCAAATAAATAAATCGGATTATCATTCAAAGAGTGAAATAACTCATAATCCTATCAGACAGAGGTCACACAATGTTAACAGCGGTGCCATTCAGAAGAACCCAGTGCAGAAATATCAGATGCAGATATGTTTGATATGTTAGATGGGAACAGTGCAGCGTGTAACCTGACAAAGAATAAAGCAAAATAAATGAAATTCAACCCAGCTTTCAAATGTACTGTTTGGAATGAGCTCAGATATGTATTTACTAAAAGGACTGAATTCCTAACTATGATTTGCAGCATCAGTGGTCAACACTGTTAATGGAAAAGCAGTAAATCTGTGCATATCAAAAAGCTATAAGTCTTTTTTCATGAGTTACCCTCCTCTCAACACCACAATACATTATTATATTCCTGCAAATTCAATTTGCTTTGCCTTTGCTTACATAGACAAGCAACGGCCGAATTATGGGAAAATGGTTTAGTGGCATATTTGGCAATAGCCCATCATCAAATAGCCTACACATTGACAATAGTATTTGGAATATAAGTTTCAATACCCGCAGTGCCATCCCCATACCTGGGAACTCTCTGGGTTTGACCACTGATTCTCCGGTTCCCCGGGTCAACACTCGAATACTTTACCCTGGCATATATACCCTGACATATACCCTGAATATACCCTGGCATAGGGTCTTGACACGACCCACTCCTCAACCATTTCCCCTTTAAATGGGGGTGTTTCACCTTATGTCATCTCCATAGACAAACATTGTCAGTATAATGGGTCATACTGAAGAGCTCAGTGACTTTAAACGTGGCACTGTCATAGGATGTCACCTTTGCCCAGAGACCAACTCCAAAATATTGTAGAAAGCCTTCCCAGAAGAGTGGAGACTGTCATAACCACAAATGGTGGAGGCGCCATATTAATGGCCATGGATTTGGAATGGGATTTCCAACAAGCCCGAAGTCAGGTACCCACATACTTTTGGTCATATAGTGCATTATCATTATCTTTTTAATTATTTAATTTTATTAAATATAATCATGTCACCAAAATACTCTAACATCCCCAAAATGAAAGTAAAAATGTCTTTACATTATATCTTTACATTTACAAGTATATACATTAAAATATTAGATTATAAAAAATATAAATATGTAGAAATTACTTTAAAGAGACATTATAGACACAAAAACCGTGGGAGTTAATGACGCTCGGCTCTTTGATTTAAAATGGATTAGTGGGGGAAAAAATCTTTATGAACAACAATTTACCTAGAGTATAGTTTAGATTGAAAATTACCATGCTAATGTAGTAGTACACTGAGCAAGAGGTGACAAACGTCAAATATGTTTACTCTATGATTACTTAGGTTTAAGGTAATAAGTAATAATTAAATGTCATCATTCAATTCATCGTGATCTAATAGCAACACATGATTTATTCAATAATTAAAATTAGTTATTTGAGAATCTGTTAAGAGAGCCAGAGTGACAGCAATACATGCATTCATTCCAGGCATAATGTGTTGAGTTTATCCTACAATCATTAAATATCACAACATTTTAATGTAAGAGAAACATCATGCTGCCATTGCTACAATTTAGGGTAATTTTTCTTTTATCATTTATACTTTCCCTCCATTCTCTTGCACGGATTCATTTTTGCTGAGAACGGCAAAAGCAAAGATGGCTTTCACTGTACAGTGGATCATATTCCAGTGATAAAAAATTAATGGTTCTAGAGGAAGGAGGATAACGAACGGCTGTATCTCATGAGACCTGTATATTTTGCACAAATCAGGCATGGCGACAGTCCGTCCAATATTGCTAGGCTAAAAATATACATACTTAAAGAATTTGTGGTGCAAACAAGGGTAATCCATAAACTGAGCTTTAGAAGAGGCCATGTTGTTTTGTAATTCCTTTATTTGAAATGTATTAAAATATATGAATTCTCTTCATATGGAGATTATACAACTACATTTCACCCTTTTTGCTGCAATAGTTACATTTCCTGCCAATTGATAAAAAAAAAAACCTCCTGTTCACACTTGGTGAATGCTGCTCCTGGGAAGCCCTGGTTGTTAACAATATGTACATATATTAAGACGTTTCACTTCAAGCTGATAAATCATTTCTAGCCAAGAGGGGCTAAATCATATGAACCCTCTACTCTCCAGAGCTCTATCACACGGGGAGCATGGCTCTGCAGAGAGACTAAAGTGCATGCTTTTTCTAAATAAATTATTAATAGATCTATTCATTAACATGCATTTTTGTCTGCTGCTCAGTAGTTTCAAATTAATATTTTAAGGTTTGGAAAGTGGATACAAAGGCAGGGTAGGATTCGAATTAGGTCTATTCACAAACAGTCGAGTGAATGGGAGTGAGCATATAAGGAAAGTTTGCGGTAATAAACGCGCATCTTTTAGCAAAATTTCCAACTCGTATATTCTCTACTGCCAATTCACACTTACATTTCATTAAAATTATACTCAGCTTGCATCTGCTTAACTACTGTTGCGTTAATGAGAGCTAAATATACAATAGCAACTCAGGGATTTATTAATCCGTTATTACTTGCAAGTTATAAACGTGTCCCAACTTGCACCCCCTCCCTTTCCAAAAAAAGGAATTATATCAATTAAGTTAATGAATCACAACAAATAAAATCTTAAAATATAACAGTGGTCCAAATGACATGTATTAGCCAAGGGAGCTATAGAACCCAATTATGCCCCACCACCAAAGCATGCCTGTAAAGATTAAAAATGTAGTTGACCCTTTAGGGAGGTATGGCTTCAGGCAGCTTTGCCTGTCAACATGGACTAAGATTTTACTACGCACATTTACAATTTTAAATATCCTTGAAAAATGTCAATATACTTAGTAAAGCAATCTTTGTATCAGTTGACATAGAAAAATATCTGGCAAACTCATGAAAGTTCATAGGGCACATCTCATGGAAAATGTTTTTTTTTCTTTTAGCATTGAGTACAATTGTGTATGTGGTAAAGTAGTAAAGCATCAAAGAAAAATACGCTTTATTTCATATCGTTCCATGAATCTCCTGATACATCGTAAGGAAATAAAACACTGATGTCTTTCAGTCTTCAAAAATTTCAGTCTTAAAAATAGCATGATTCCTAAACTTATTTTCTATACTTATAAATCTATTTTCCATACACATTTAATCTTTTAATTCCTTTTAAAGAACAGCCCAGAGCAGTGTGAGTCACTGTTGGACTTCTCTTCTTCAATGTTAACAACACAACCAAGACTATTGCTATTGCTGACAATGTTATTTAATTCTGTAGTCCTATGGTGAGAAGTTGTGCATTATACTTCTTTGTTGTACCCTTACTGTAAGGACAGCCTTATCAAAGAGTTTGTATCCATACCAAATGTGTGAAAATTGGTCATTCACATTGTATTTTTGTTATTTATTAAAAAAGAAAATTATATATTATGTTTGGTCAATACACTGTCACAACTCACAGCTCATAATATTTAGAGAAATGTGTAATAGCATGGTAGGAAAATACTAGAAATCTGATTACAGATTATTTCATAGAATGCTAAAATGGGCATGAAATTATAAAGCAATTTAGTAATTTTATAGGTATAATTAAATTATGACCCAATACTCTTATGATAGTATATACATGTATATTATATATATTAATATATATGTGTATATATATATATATATATATTACTATTCATTGTAATGTCTATGTTAACAACAATGTAGCCAAAATATAGGCATAATGTCCAATCCATTATAGATGAAGAAGGCAGTCAGCTAAAATGGGCATGAAATTAGAAAGCAAATAAGTAATTTTATAGGTATGATTAAATTATGACCCAATACTCTCCCAAAAATGTTTACTACAATGAAAAGCTGTATAAAAATATTAATATTCATTGTAATGTCTATGTTAACAACAATGTAGCCAAAATATATGCATAATGTCCAAGCCATTATAGATGAAGAAGGCAGTCAGCTGAAACATACACTACTGTGTTCACACACAGCAAGTATGTTATTAGTTTAGAGAATGAACAATTTGCAACAGTGCTACCATCACAAGGACATCAGAAAAAAAGCATGAATTCAAGAAAGCCCATCCACCACAGATTTACTTTATGAGTTTAACCCCTTAACGACAATCCACGTACATGTACGGGGTTGCCGTGCAACGAGATAACGACAATGCCCGTACATGTACGGGCTGCCGTTAAATAGCTGCCAAGTGAGGCTGACCGTGGATCCGGGGAGGAAAGCCCTCCCCGGAAGAAAAATGGCCGCCGATCATCAAAGATTGCAGCGGCGCCCGGCTAAAACAGCTTAGCAAGCGATCGGAATCGCTTCCTAAGCATAAACTGTGTTTCTGACATGCCTCGATATCGAGGCACGTCAGTAACACTACCCCCTACCCCGATCGCCTTGTGATTGCTCCGTGGAGCAACCACAAGTGCCATCCTGTAAATGACATTGCCGTCACTCACAGGATGGCATTAACAATAGAAAATGAGTTCACAGAGGGTCTATCCAGACCCTCTTGAGAACTCTCGAGCACCTCCTGCAGGTTGAATGCAGGTACTGCATCCAACCATGCAAGGTCAATGGAGCCCAGCTCACTAATGAGAGAGAAAAAAAAAAATATTGTTGAAAAATGTTTTAAAAAAAAATATGGTAACATGTAAAAAGCCCCACTGTCACCAAAAAAAAAAAAGTTTTTAATAAGCAAGTCCTAAAATTCTTTATCTTTACAAAAATTCCAGCATGGAAAGAGTTAAATATTGGCATTACAAATGCCCATAGGGTGTCTAGTATTAAAAAATGCATGAGTGGATGGGGTAAATTGAATTGGCTGGGTTCAAAGATGTCCCAAATATGGGACATGGGGGCAGTAGGATCAGATGTCTAAATGGCATAAAAATACACACCTCACAAATGCGGCCTTTTACCTCTCAAATAACCCAACAAACCCATGCATGGGGGGTATCACTGCGCTCAGGAGATGTTTTTTCATTAGCCTATTATGACTGTATAACAAAGACAGAAAGTATTAAAGGAGACACCCCAGTCCAGTGGCGGAACTACCGGGGTCGCGACTGCGATCAGGCCCTGGCGTTCTGCCAGTCAGGAGGGCCCAAGGGGTGCCGAGCGGTCGTTTTCAGCAACCGCTCGGCGCCCTTCTGTCTCCTTGGCTGCCGCCGCCTGCCTCATCGCTGCCCCTACTGAAGTGGTGGGAGCGTAAGGCCTGACGTCATATACCGGCGCTCAGCCGTGAAGCCGTGCGCACCGCGGCGAGATGGAGGTCTTGCGCCCCCACCACAGGACTGCACGGTATTGCAGGGGGGTAGGGAGAGGGTAGATAGTGAGAAGGGGGGGAAGTAGATAGTAAGAAGGGGGTAGGGGTAGATAGTGAGAAAGGGGGTAGGGAGAGGGTAGATAGTGAGAAGGGGGGTAGGGAGAGGGTAGATAGTGAGAAGGGGGGTAGGAAGAGGTTAGATTGTGAGAAGGGGGAAGGGAGAGATTAGATAGTGAGAATGGAGGGGGTAGATAGTGAGAAGGGGGAAGGGAGAGGGTAGATAGTGAGAAGGGGGTAGGGAGAGGCTAGATAGTGAGAAGGGGGGTAGGGAGGGGAAAGTTAGTGAGATGGGGGTAGGGGAGGTAGATAGTGAGAAGGGGGTAGGGAGGGGGTAGATAGTGAGAAGGGGGGTAGGGAGTGGGTAGATAGTGAGAATGGGGGGGTAGGGAGAGAGTAGCTAGTGTGAGAAGGGGGTAGATTGGGTTGGGCGTGGGGGGGCCCTTAACAGATTCTCGCATAGGGGCCCTGAGGCTTCGAGTTACGCTCCCCTGCCTCAGTCCTCTTTTACATGTTAAATAGATACTGAAAGCAGGGATCATGCCGCGGTGCACTTCTTGGACGTGCTCAGTAGAACTCATAGATATAAATGGGTGTAGCAACAGCCAATCACATGTATGCTCTCTGAACACTGATGTTTGCCACCATACATATGATTGGTTGCTGCTGCTCCTGCCGATTTCAACGGGAGCTCAGCTTCCTCTGACTTGAAATACAAATGCTTCCTGGTTTTGGCAGAGGCAGCCAGAATAACAGTCAAATAAGTCAAACATGCATTAAGGAAAAAAAACACAATACATAGTACTAGACCATTTCTTTAACATAAACATAAGTGGGCTGTATGTGCTTATATAAGAACATAAGAGTAAGAGTTAATAACAAAAACAATTAAAGTAGCTTTGTCTGGAAAAAGCAGTACTTTAATTAAGTAATCCCCTTGAGCTCTTGTGTTGTGGAAGTGAAATGTCTTAACTCTCTAATGTATAAAACTATAAAACTAATAATAAAATAATGAAAGCATTTTGTACAGTGTAAGACGGGAAGACTGAAGGTGACAGGTAATATAATGGAAATAAAGTGAAAGAATATGCAAAGTGTTGCTTACAGCACAAATAGTCCAGGTTTAACAGGGAAGAATGTATCTTCAGTAGTAGCTAATCTATACCTCTTGTTCCCTAGACACATTTTAAAAGCACAGTTCTGACCTTCTCCAATCCAAGAGATAAATGCACAGAAACAAAAATGAATTAAGTTTCACAGTCAATATGTACAATCATTATTCAAGAAATCTTAGCTCCTTATTCTCCGAAGCATTGTGTCTTGTCTAGTCTTTCAGTAGCTATAACATTACCCTCATCACCTTCCTTACGGCTGTCAAGCCAGAGGACTGTTTACCACCCTATTACTTGGTTATTGATTGTTTTCAATGACTCTGTAATCGAGAGAATAAACAGCATCAAATGAGAAAATAACAGCAAAGTGCAATGAAAAAAAAACAAAGCAAGAACAAAATAAACCACCATTAAGGATGGTAAGCCCCAGGGTCCGTAATGAAACCTATCCATGCAATGACTAAAATCATTTTCCGGCCGATAACCAGGCACATGTTAATCTTGGTACTTTGATCAAACAACATCTACATAATACTTCTTAATAAAATAATTCAATCCAAATAGTAGGTGCAAACAAGTATTTGCTAAAACAAACAAAAAAGTAACCGAAGACCAAAGACAAAGAAATCCCAAGACTTTTAGCTAGACTTTAAATCAGAAATTGTAGTCTTGATGACATTTAATAGATTATCATCTAGGGATCAACTAAATTCATATATCAAACATGGAGATGGTGGTTAGAATTTAGTAAAAATGGTATTATAGGTGAAACAAACTACTGCACAACTAGTTCAATTGGCTCCACATGACTCCTCCTCCAAATGGAAGTTGCCACTTAAATGTAAAGGCGAGTAAATGAGCAAGTACCCTCAATGGTGGATTTGTAATATGTATTTACTGGTAAGTTTAACTCCTTAACACTATTACCTAGGTTAAGTACACTGGAAAGTGTAGCATTGGGGAAAATATTCAGTGACCAATACAAATGGCACACTGAGTTATTATTATTATTATTATGATTATTATCATCAAAAAGGAAAATCAAACAGCACATGCTTCATTCTTAAAATGTCACATTTACTTACCAAAATCAGTAGCATCCAGTATTATTATTGTTGCCCACAGAAATAAGTTATTTTATGTATGCGTATGTGTACCATCTTTGAAATAAGCTTAATATTTCAAATTAGTCTAAATCCCTTAGCCATTTTAGCAACAAAATATACAAATGAAAACCTATCTCTATGTATTTTTTTCAGTAAGCACATCAATGAATTTAGTTGCATATTTGTAAATCTTTATTATTTTCTGAGATGAACTCGCAGTCAGTGTGAGCAGACAGCTGTATAATGGTTTTTCAACACATTATGCATTGAGGAAAGGCAATATATACGTGGAGATACACATCAGAGCATCTATCCTGGCTGGGCAAAAGTGTAATATCGGACCTGCATAGAAATTTCAACTGCAGGGGATATATAATTAGAAATCCCTACATCTCGCAAAAACACAAGGAGCTGCCAGCATGATGGACAACAAGTGTGTAACCTTTTGACCACCCTTATTTTACAGCGCTTTAAAACAAAATGAATTATGGCCGCGTAATATTTATACGTTGTAGAAAGTAACTACAAATAATGAATTGTACTTATCAAATACAACTGCTGGTATGTGTAAATGGGTATACAATTAGACAACCTGTTTCCCACTACTGGCCCAATAATATACATATCAAGGGACTAAATTCCATAATTATAAATATATAGTTTTTAAGGCACTTGTATCTTCAGTTTTTTCTTCTGGAAAGAGAATATATCCCAGCATGCAACTGGCCCTCCCTTCCTAACAGCTACTGATATAATAGTTTTTCACATTTTTTTCATGTGCAGAACACAGAAAAAAAGGATTTACCAAAGTTTCACAAACAGCCAAAGTATAATAATTTCCACAACAGGTAGGCTAAAATCATTGACATTTTAAAAGATATGAATACAACATAATTACAGTATGCTGTTTTTAAGCACTTATGATGATAAGGATACTTTTGAAGACAGCCCTCTTCAACAATGGGCAATGTACATGTTCAAAATAGAGAGAGACAATGTGCTAGTAGAAAAGCATGGAAATGCATCAACAGTTTAGGGGACACTCCAGCTATCATACGCACGTTATATTTCTGCTGTGTCAATTTTGCAAAATACATGCAGGAATTACATATTTTGCCCTCTTGCATGTAGCCCAGTTACTTTCAATGCAGGAGATGTCCCCAACCGGGCACGTGGCCTTCTATGCAATATATTTACCACCAGTCAGCTCCAGTGCTGCTCCTGTACGGAAAGTCATCCCACTCATTTCAACGGGAATGTTTTCCTGCCACTGATTGGCTGCTTTAGGAATCAACGGACCACGGCTGCCACTTCTACCTTAGGTAGAGTACTTAAATACGCATTATTTGCTAGTGTGGCTTCAATTGGTATATGATACAATGCATACCAAGTATGTGCTCAAAATTATCTGCTAGACATCCTATGATTTAGAAACTTTCTCTCCCTCTCCCTTTCTTCAGCATTTTTATAGGGAAGGTCTGATTAGAATTCAGTCTGGGTGTTGTGTAAACAGGGCACCAGATACCCCACTGTTGGCTCTTCTTGAGTTTTCTCAGTACATCATTGATCTGAATATATTATTTTGTTTCCCGGTAGCATATAAAATACCAATCCATTTTTCTAACCATGTAAGTTTCAGAATAATGCAGTGATATCTAGCAATCCTTAATTCTGACCATTTACGTTTTAGATGAATGTAGTGACATCAATCAATAACTCAAAACCTATGGAGTTTGAGATAGCACCAAACACTGCTAGACAGAACATTGTCCATGCTTCCATTTTCAAACCCAATGAATATGTAGAAATTAATATTATCAAGTGTTTGATAAGCCATTCCATAAAATATATGCAATGTTTGTGTTTCCATCAGAAGAAGAGTTCAATATATTGGTCCTATAAAAAAAAATATATATATTTCTTGTTAAAGTTGTATTATACTTGATTTCTGCAAACTCCAAGGTGGAGGACCACAAAAGATTAATATGGATGCAGCCTTATCGGAAATGAAACCTTTTTATTACCTTTAAACACCTAAGATTGGTGATTTTATTTACCTCTGTTCTTCCTTTACTTTTAAACAATGAAGTTGATTTATGCCCTCTTGTTTGATTTCTTGAAGCAAGGCCAAGAAATACATTTGCATTCTAGACTGTTTTTTCAGCAATCAGCTTTGAAACTTCATGGCTCTAAGCCAGTCCACTGAGACTTCTCTAGATACCGGATGTCTGTACTGGTGTAACCTGCTGTGACTGGGGCTCATTAGAGCCATCCCAGGGATTTGCACATTAGGTCTTGAGAGGTTAGACAATCTGATTATTGCTGCTTTAAAAACTTCCAGGTCATGCACGCTCAGATGGTACAGTGCATTTTCTTCTTGTCTTGTAGAAGCTCAGTTGTATCTTTGGTATAATAAATGGTTATATCGTTGTATTACCATTTAAATTTGTTTTTATTTGATTTCTACGGAAGTTAGCATGCTCTATGGAGGAATCCTACATTATCACATGTTTCTTTTAAGGTATTTGGTTTTACATATCACTGGCACACTTCATAATAAATTAAGAAAAATGTAACCTAGTGATATTGTTAATTTGATGCTTCTATTAGTCTATGCAAAATAATACAAAAAGTAAATCAATAATGTATATGAACTGTGCAATGTACATACTTTTTAATGCTCCGGCACTAAGATATTTTAACATACCGGTATTTCCAAACTGTGGGGAAAAAATAGGTACATATTCTTTAATAAGGCTCATAATAATAATATGAAATATAACTCATATATTACAAATAGACAGTGATATACTGTATTAGAAAAGGGAGAGGCATGCACAAGCAGAGCCAGATGCACTCACCCACATCAGAAGTAAGGCCAAAAATCCTGGATCCCTACCCTATTCACAAGTCGTGGCCAAGCTCTCTCCATTCTTACACACACATTAACTATAGACCCAGTGGAGCTGCATGCCAGGACCAGTAAGCTAAATGAGTTCTATACCTCAGTAAGTCATTGTTTATTTAGTAGTCCAACAGGAATCAGTAGGGCTAACAGTTTGGTTAAGGAAAAAGATCTGGAAAACGTTAATAAAAGGGGCAGTCATGCCTATAGTTTTGCTTTTAAGGGAGCAGTGAAAAAAAAACTAGACCTACTACAGTATTCCTGCAATCCTAAAAGAATGTGATGAGTTTCACAGAAATATGCTGCTCCATGACTTACCAGATCTCACCCATGTGATTGGCACAATAATTAGTCAAATCGACTACTATGTCAGCGTCAGTGTGGAGGAACTTAAAAACAAAGTATATTTTACACATATCTGTTCCATTAATAGTCAAGTGAATATATAAAAACGACTGACACATATCACATATAATACATAGACGGTTTAACCTTCATGCAATTGGTTTCGAAAAATGTCCCTTCAAGCGCAATGGCAATACAAATCTATAGCATTGGCTCATGAAAAGAAAAACTTCCACTTGTCTCTACCATACCAATATCTGGGTCACATTAATGATTGCTTTTGGTATACAACTGTTTGCTTGGTTAATATTTTAACTGAAAATGTAAACCCAGATTGTGTTTAAATTAAGTATTCCATTCAACATACAAGCAAGTCATTATGTAATTAAGCTGTTTATTGGTAAACAATGGCACATGAAAGAAAAGCAGGTAATTTGAGGGTCGTTGCAGAAAATAAGCTGCTGCTTATCAGTTGTGAAAACAACCAAGATCCTATTTGGATGGCAGAATTCTGTAAATTGTATAATCAATGGCAGATTTAGAAAGATTCTATACCAGCATTATCATGCTTGCCTTAACATTGGTTTTATAGATCTATAAAATGCATCCACAGTTTTTAAGGATATCTTGTTAAATATACATACATGACAGTCCTAATATAAATAAAATATATTTTCTGCAGAGTTTTTTTCTGTTTGAAACACTCTTCCTGACTATACAAGTAATAATATAAACGCGCAATAATAAAAAGAAGACCATGCATCCACATGGAATAATAAGTCCTCAATATAAATAGTTTGTTCCATTGTATGCATTTCATTGAAGGTATTTTATAATGAGCAGGTCTCTGTTATCACAATCTGGTGTTCTTTTTATAGTGAAAAAAAGTTCTTGCAATAACATTCCATTTGAAGCTGCCCTTTATGAGTGCCTACAGCTCATTTGTGCTTTTCTCTTTGATGTGTTGGCACAGTTGACAACTCTTTAGTCTTTATGCCATCTATAATTGGGTTGTTTACAGTCTTTGTCAGTAACAACTACCCTTTCTATCTTCTTTCATGAGATTTAGTCCAGAGTGACATCTGTTCATAAGGCCAGATGCTAGCTGCCTACCACTTGTTCCTTCATACCTCACTACTCTACTACTACAGCATGCTTACATGCAACTAAAATGATAAGGCTTTACTATCATGACTACCACACTATTTTGGTTTTATGCATTGTAGTTAGTTTTAAAATTGTGAAATGACTACTTTATTTGCTTATATATAAGAGTGAACATTTTACTATACTGTATATATATATATATATATATATATATATAAATATATATATATACAATGTTTTGAAAAATGGCTAAGCAGTTTTATTTTTTCTTAATTCTATAATGTTTTTGTACGTGCATTACAACTGTTCTTAAACCTATGCCTAGCTCCTGTTCGTTCTGACGTATGGATATGGCTGACCTCTTACTCACTTTGCATACGGTCCAATCTTTCCAAACAATGGGAACAGACCAGAAGAGGTTTGATGAAAGATGGAGGTTACAAAAAGAATTGTAAAAATTGTGCTTCTATATCAAAATCCAATATATTTAAAAAGAAAGAAAGAAAGGAAATAATGCAATTCTTTGAATAGGAGTTACTTTTACTTTGAGTAGTAAAGGCTTTGCAATGTTTAGCATTTGTTTATTTAATTACCTTCAAATCTGCCTAGAACCTTATAGACAAAAACACCCCGTCAGCATTATTTACAAGTAAAAATATTAATCATATGAAAAATATATTTCTTGCCATTTGCTGTGAAAATGGAGCTATTTGAATGCTTTGCTGTAGTCATGCTAAGAAACGATTCAGCCTTTCTTAATATAAACGTAAAAAACGATGTTCTGATTTATAGAAATACTCTAAACTATTGATGTAGTGGCGGTAATGTACTATTTGTTTTCAGGAACAAAGAAGCAAACTGGTTGTTTCAATATCCTTGTATCTCAACAAAATGAGAAAGCTGCTTGTTGATGTTACCAGCACCTACCAGTCTGACCAGTTTAAGTGATTTCAATGCATTTCCCTTTTGCGCATATGAGGCTCTTAAAAACTCTGTAATGTGTTTTACATAGACGCACTATGCAGGCCACAGGAATGCTTATTGTTTTGGCTTTTACATTAAAAGTAATGCGAACATGTAATTTACTTTATTAGGGCATGTTGTGTTTAGCTCTATAAATCACTGGTACATAGAGGAGACTTTCACTTTCATATCATATCTATCTGTATCAGTGACAGTGATAACAGGGTAAAAGAACAGTGATTATGTTCCGCTATTATACATCCTAACATGGCACTTGCATGAAGAATATTTGAAGTTGTATCCCTAGGCACTTTTCACAGGTGACCTTTAAGGTCAAGGTGGGATCAACCTTGCAATTCCTTTGGTATTTCATCATGAGGTTCAGAAAGAAAATCAATAAGCCAATGACACAAAGCCATCCCGTTACCTTGGGGAAAAAAGAGTGATATACGTCAAAGCTACAATTAAAGACAGCCTCTTTTTTTAATCCTGGCACGTAATATTTGGGTTATCCCCTGCTAATGTATGTTACAATGATTATCAGCTATGCAATGGGAGTGCTAGAATGATCCTTGAACAATGCTGTTAGAAGCAACGGCTGTGACCGGAAGATAGGAGTTTAGAGCTGTTTAGAACAGTAACAACAACATTCATAATAGAAAATAGTACAGTAATGAATTGCTAATACTGGTAACATGTGCCATCTGGAACACAGTGTAGTAAATCCATTAAATTATTACACAACTTTTCACCTAGGCAATTATTGAATGATTTTAAGCCGCTAGCTGTGAATGTATTGAGAAGGCTTCTCTGGTAACCTGTGAGCTATATGATATATTTGCTCTATCCTGTGTATTCTGGGAAGGCTGATACTGCCAGAGAACAGGGCAGACATTAGCCCTGCATTTCCAGCTCTTCTCCTTTACAGAAAAACACCTCTCAGGTATTTCAATACACTTTCATTTGCTTCAGTGGAGCAAATGAAAAACTCTAATTGGAAAAAAGATTAAAAAAAACACTTTTTTTATTTTATTTTACCACAGTTAATCAGGGCTTATATATCTGTTTTTCGCACACATTTTCTCATTGCAGTCTATGGGAGGGTTGCTATTCAATTACTTATGACTGACTCCAACCCAATATTTATCTTTCCATTCAGAAATATTCTGGCATATCCTCCGGTAATGAACATGTGTGAAATGGGATTAAAAATGATATGCCTATGATTTCATTAAATTCAATAAATTTAATTAAATGTGAATGCAATTAAATTATATTTTAGTTTAATTTGTATACAGCACTGGTTATGTGCAATGTTTACAAATACAAAATTTTACTATTTTAATTTTAATATTACATTTTACTAACAACAAAATGTTTTACTGTCAGCTTGTGTCCAGTTATTTGAATAGAGGATAAAAAGAGGGCGCTAGTAGACTAGAGGACTAGAGGAGCCATGGTCCAATCTTAAATAAGGACCCCTGGTTGGGGTATGGTGACGCCTCGGGGAAGCACTAATGCATATATATATATCTATATACACACAGTGCATTAGCAAGTCATTGACTGCTTAGTGGGGTTACTCCATTATCATCCCTAGGAATCGTATTCATGGGGACAGGATGGGAGCCAAGGAGAAAGATAGGAAGATCACCATGCAAAGCAAGTTTTTTTCCCACACAAGTTAGTCAGCTAACTGGAGGTCCACACATTACCCAACAGATAAGTCAGCATAAAAATAAACCCTCACATTTGTCATGGTGTCAAACATACTGCTACTGTCCTTATGCTGCTAGACTGATATAAACACACAGGTATATTGCATATACATGAGTACACACACAGATATGAATAACAGGCACAGTCACATGCATTATACGATGATACATTATCTCCACATATCCACACGCACACACCTGCTTACACACTGACTGCCATAAACACAGATCCCAGCTCCTACCTGCAGAAAGATAGTAATCCCTATATTTGCCCTTTTCCTTACAAGCAATGAACCATGCAGCTTCTACTTAATGACTGGAACACGTGACTACAAAAGTCACAAAAAATATATATTTTTTGTATTATTGATGATAGTGATCACATTGATTTTCGCTGACATTACATTTTCAGGTTTACTAGTGTTGGCAACCCTCACTTCTACTGGGATAGGCTGTTAGTATGCATTTGTCAATGTCCTGCTTGCAGGCCCTCAAAATGTATACCACAGAAGAGCAAAAGGTGTGGGACATGATAAAATCATTAAAATATGTCAATGGATAATATATGGTGCAAGAGGTAAGCATTTGTAACATAGAGAGGCATTCCATAACCAGTGGGCATGAGTTAAAGTTAGAGGATGGAACACTGATGTGGGAAAAATATCACAGATAGGGTAGTAGATACCTCCATATTGCAAAAGTACAAAGTAATTCAAAGGAACAGCTAAATAAGCCAATTACTTTTCTAATGAAACAGGTAAATCTGGTTTACAGTCTGGTCAGAGGTGCAGGTAAATTGGATTCCAAAGCTTGTTTGGGTCATGCGGGGTGCTTGAAGTAAGTAAGGTGCCTCCAAGTAGTAATAAATAATGCTTACAGGAACAAGATACTGGCTGACAAAAGCTCAACACATTTCACACCTGCACTTTACATATAAATAAGATGTCAAGCCATTTATTTCAATTATATTTACACTATTTATATCTTCCGCAAAAGCTTATGGTTTTTTCAATAGGGTATTTAAACAGAGTAACATCTATTACTAAACACATTAAGACATCGATAAAATATTTTCTTTAAATGTTTTTTCCATGGTTGCTATGTCTACATATTATATGCACAATTCAAATGTTACTTTTGTTGATTCACTGCACACTAATTTGTATCAAAACTCATTAAGCTTTCTAAAAACACATTAAGCTTTCTTCAACCAGTATCTTCCTTTTTCCTGTAAGCATAATTTTACTTTATTATCCGAAGCAAAGTGAGTGCAGAGTTTTCTATTTCAATAACCTTCCTATCTATGTATCAATATAGTTCGCAAACTACAATAAAAGAGTATTAGGATAACTGGATATCCAGTTGGACCAATGGGAAAAAATATGTAAAATATGTAAAATCACTCTTGCCAGTTTTTAGACATGCACTAGAGCAAAAAGTAATTGGTGATGAACCTGCGCTATACGATTTCTCACACTTCAGATGTATTGAAAATTATTTTGCCATTTTATATATGCATACACCAGACATAACTAGCTTTTTGAAGCAATCAAAGTCAATTTGCTCACAGAACAAGTGAACAGCAGTGTTCCAAAGTGCTGTCATTCCCACGTAGTTTACACAGAAAATTAAATTTATATGTATCAGAGGTGTATTGTTATCCACAGATGAATGACTAGAGGAAACAATACAATCTACTTGCAGCAAATTGTCTAGAGCTGGGAATAAAGTACGTCAAGCAAAATATGGCAAATCACACATGGTATGGGGACTGAACTAGGATAACGTCTTCTTTTGTTAACAAGCAATCACTCCGCAATACAAGGATTTTAGATTGTGAGCCCCAATACACCATACTGGTCGGTCTCCTATTTGGTTAAATCAAACCATCTGTAATATGTAGAGTGCTGTATAATATAATATAGCTAGTATTATATGAATAAATGATAATAGTGAGCAGGGCTCTTAACTGAATCATAAATTCATTAACAGTGCATTCACTAAATTGTGCAAGGTATATAATGGTGCACTAACAAAGTACAAGAAGGAAGGGCAGGTGGGTGCTTCATGAAAGGAGACAATGTAGGCCCTAAACCTCCAGCCAGCAATGTCAAGCTAAGCCAAATTCCTCATCAACATAAAGAAAGCTAACGCCGCTTCTCTTAGCTATACTGAAATCCAGGGTTTGTCGCTCAAAAAGCAATCAATAAATGTTGTTTTCTTTAAACGGGAGTTAAAACCTTAGCTGTCTCCAATATTGAAAACAAATATTGTGTTATTAGTATCCATGTAAATGCTGTTTTAATGTCTAACCATTGCCAGTTTTACTGCTAATTTGAGACTAAGTATAAATCTCAAACTCTCCTTTACATCAAACCTCTTGCCTTGTAACATTAACAATTGAAATTGCTGCATATTACAGCCTCTTAGCACATTTAAACAACACTTTTAAAAGAGACCTATTACTAGCCGTATTAAATATATTGTGACCTCTATGATTACTCCTGTTCATTTATTTCACCCCTGTGATGAGGTGGTGGGGAGCTACAATGTCTTCAGCACAAACATCTACAATAATATTCAGAAGCCATATTGCTGGCTGAACTTCATGGGAATTGTAATTATATACTAGGGTTGTGGTGGCCTACACTACACACTAACTGCAGCTCCCATGATATATATATATATATATTATATATATATATATTATATACAGACATTACTGGTTGAACACCATTACATTACATTTATTTATATAGCGTCAGTAGATTCCATAGTGCTGTTTCAACAGTCAGTAAAATAATTTAACATTATACACAATAGCAAACTGGTACAAAAGGAGAAGAGGGCCCTGCTCTAGCGAGCTTACAATTATTTAGTCTAAGACGGCCGATCTATTTCACACTTTAAGCCAGGGCTTGACAAACTTGTTGTGAATCTAGGCGCCAGCTAAAAAAGTTAGGATTTTTTTTTAAACTAACAGTTGGTTAGGAGTGATTTGATCATCATCAGCCCACTTACTAAACTCACAGCATTTGACCTGGAAGCACCCTGGACTTTCAGGTCAGTGCTGTTTTTTTTGTTTTTTTAATAATTTTTTTATTTATATATATTTTTTTAACGCTTTCAATGCTGATGTTGGAGCACAGCATTGACTGATATTTAGTTCCCACAAGCTTCTGGGGACAAATGTTAACCCCTGCAATGCCACGAATGTGTTATACACAATTGTGGAATTGAAGGGGTTAACGCTGCACTGTCGCTCTCATGGAGCGATCAGGCAGCAGGGGGGTGTTGGGGCTGGTCTCCACACTCATGTGGAGACCGAAGAACCCTCTCCCCCTGTGCCTGAAGCTGCCTCTGGCAGCTGGGAAGCAATTGCTGGTCTATAGACCAGCCATTGCAGGGGGGAGTCTCTGATGACTGCTGTAGGCTTCCATGCCTACAGGAATCATCAAAGGGCTTGTGGGGGCTCGTTTTTGCTGTTGCTGGCCTGAAACCACCAGCAGCAGAGCCCCGTACAAAACGGGAATTAACCCCTAAAATGCAGTGATCGCGGCATTGAAGGGGTTAACGCTGCACTTTCGCTCTCATGGAGCGATCAGGCAGCAGGGGGATGTTGTGTCACTTGTGTGGGGAGCCAATCAACACTCCTTTCCTGAAGCTGCCTGTGGCAGCTGAAAACGCTATTGCAGGTTTTCCTGCAATCGCAGTTTCAGCCTACAGAATCACTCCGTGGGAGTGATCTCAGGTTCGGGGCGGGCTCTGAGTGGCTGTGCTGTCTGCCCAGACTCCTGGCCAGACAGCAGCAGCAGCGCCCCCGCGATCACAGGCTGACAAACACCTAGTCGCCATGGCAACCTGGCGCCTGGGATTTGTCGAGCCCTGCTTTAAGCCATATCCTCATTACCATGGGGACAATGAAATGAATTCCATTATTCTACAAAATAATGCAAAATATGCCACTATTATTGCAAAAAAGGGTTGTGCATAGTAATGAAATGATTCATTAAATCACTGTTAGATAAGAGTCTTGTATCTCTGATCTCCAATACACAAAAAATTACTTTATCTCAACTTCCATGACCAGAGTGTTAAAATGGTACTTTAAATAAGCGCCTCATACTGTAGATTAGATATGTGCAATTCAGTTACATTTATCCCTAAATTAATATATACGGTATATATATAAAACACACACACACAAATGGTACAATCCTACTAAAAAGGAGAAAAAAGACAATAATTTCTTCTTCGTTCACAAATTTCTTTTGCATTTGTAACTCCTAAAAAGAGAAGGCTTGCTGAACAGGCTGAATAACGACTTATAGGGGGAAATGTAATTCTTACAGGGAGCTCCCACCCAAGTGTTTTATTACCAGTATCATATAAAATAATAATAAAATAATAAAATAATGAATTTAATGTTTTGAGACAGATGCATATTAGCCACTATCTGTATGTGTTGTAGCTATGTTATCTTGGTCCAGTCTACTAGAACACCTGGACCTCTTATAATACTGCATGTGGCAAATAAAAGAATGGCTCAGTCTTAATCACCCTGCCAGACACTCTGACTGAAGAAAGTCCATGGATGAAAGGTCTGCAGATGAAGGAAGTTTACCAGGTTTTGGTAAATGCTAACCTACATTACTTTATACTGTATTTTATGCTTAAATAGAAAAATACTAACCCTTTAAGGATCAGCTGTACTGTTACAAGTTGTGTTTTTGTCTTTATTATATAATTCCTTTCTGTGCTATTTAATTGTTATAAAGATTATAGCTTCTATTATTCACAGTGACGTACCACATACATACATCTCAGTTTAAATCAACACACATAAAGTGCATGAAGCAGCCTACAAGAGAGTAGGTATTTGAATCACCATTGGCTATTTGGGAATTTAAAACAGGCAAATAATGCAAATAAATAAATAAATAAGCATTGGATTCATATTAATTTTAGTCCTCAGTCCAACAGACCTTTGTAGTTTCTACAGCAATAAATAACTCTTCCAGATGGCAATCATTATACTGACTAATGAGCTGTGTCAAATAAGATCCTTGATTAACAGCTTTTTTATATCTTTTATGCAAAAGATAGAGCCATTCTTTGCAAGTATAAGAGGCACATTGTGATCATAGGCAAACACACCTTCTCGTAACCTGACCTGTCTCAACTCTGTCTATGATCAGTGGAACTGGGCAGAGCTTAAGTGCAAGTATGGGAAGCTGTAATCTTCCTCGTCTTCTAACCAAGTGAGCCATAGTTCAGTGGTTCCCAGCCCTATCCTCAAGGCACACCGATGGTGCACGTTTTATTAATCTCCCTATTATAATATAATGTTGTAATTACTAAATCCTGTCCTATCTTGAGAACAGGGTTGGGAACCACTGCCATACTTCTACCGGGTGTCCGTGCTGTGTGACTCGGCAAAGCTGTACTATTTATACAAAGTTTGTATCTCTTGCAAAAAAAAATGAGGGCTGAATCTGTATCTCAGAGGTCTTTAAAAACATCAACAGAGTCCTTCACGAGCAATATATATTACGTTTTACTTTCAAAGCCCAGAGAGGGCCTCAGAGGCAAAACATTTAGCTCTAATCTCATTTTCTCTTTTAAACATGTATTACCGTATATCAATATCCTCAGTCAAGTTACTGGATCCAGCACTGTCTTAGCTGGTTTCGGAGGCGCCAAATGCCTTATGGTGATATACAGCTTTCCAGTTAATTTGTTGTTAATAGTTGGTTTTACATTGCTGATCTGTAACAACCGACAATTACTTGACAATGTTAAAATAATGCAATTACCACAGCAAAATTAACAAAGAATATTTCCATTCAATGTTTACTAAAAACAGATATTCAGCATAGACAAAACATTTCAATCATACTACAGTAATAACTTTATTTGAATACTACTTTTTATGCTAAATGTACAGATTTGTAGCTCATAGCATGTGCAACGTTCTCTTTCAGACATTCTGTATTCAGTGAAATAAAACCAGTGATGTCTGTTTGCTGTATAACCAGAACTGTTGAATGGATTCAACAACAACCTTTATACTTATATTATATTTGGCAGTGGTTTACCAAGGGATCTCACTATACACACTTTCCAATTTTATACCCACAATTGCAATCGCTTTAATTTTCCATGTAGTGAGAAATTGCCTACATACATAACAACCATAATCTCGTCATATACCATTTGATTATTCCTTTGTATTTATTTATATTTTCTCACCCTTGTTGACTCTTTTGTTTCTGGTATAAACTGGACCATGTGATCACCTACTAAATAAAACACTTAAGCTAGGAGAGATTCTTCAAGCTGATTGCGATTCTTCACACTGATTGGCTTCTTCAATGGGAGTTCTTGCCAAAATCAATGGAAGCGCTTGACACACATAGGCAAAGGGATCTGAATAGACCCCAAAACGCATCGTTCATTAAGCCAGTGCCGGATATGACTGGAGGTATAGCCGAACATGTCTCCTGGGGGCGGCAGGGGAAGAGGCAAATCCATATGAGATATTATGCAGAATCCTCCTCATGCATTTGCAAAAGGAACACCACAAGAATGTAAAAAGACCTCGTAGATATAATAAGAATTAAAATGTATATGATGTCTGGAGTGTCCCTTTTGAATGTATACCAATTCTGCTCCACTGCTTGCTCGTAAGCCCCTCTGCTGCAGAAATGCTGTTTCTATATTTTTCTAATAGTTTCAGGACAGCTAAAGTTAATGATATGTTATTCCTGAACATGTAGTGCAATAAGCAATAACGTTGTGTTTGGGCCATAATCCCCCATTATTGTACAGGTAGTATCTAAGAAATATACTTCAAATTAAAGCAGTCAATCAGGCATTTACTAGAACATTTATGTGGTAACACCACCCTAAACTATACCTTATTGTGACCAGCAACGTATTGGCTTCTTATCAAATTATTATACTTATCAACATTTTAATGTCCCGCAGTGGCAGAATGTGTGGTAGGTGTAATTTGTGTCTCTGCCCACAGCAGAGTAACGAGGCATCCCACCCAGGAAACTAACAAGCTGAACCCCTTTTCTATCATCCATAGTGACTGCTGTAGGCATTGTGCATACTATGCTTCCAAGAGCTAGAGCACAGACACAGTCTTCAGGCTGCTATGACTGTCCAAATGATAATTTCTAGTCAGTTTGACCTCATAATGGCTACCTGTGAAATAATGACTACAGAAATTTATGTTTGCTCTCTTGGGAAATGAGCAAAAACAGATACGGCTATCTTAAATCCTAGAGCTTCAGGCTTGCGAAACAATATTAGTTGTGAGCGCAATAGACACTATAACATTTAACAGCCTTTAGAAAGAAACAGAGAAAACACTGAACCAATAAACTATACTGTTTTTTGTGGATAAGCACCTTGGATTTACCATGACCATAAAAAGACATTATACTGCAGAATATCTTTTTCAAAATGGCTGACTCTTACAATACGAGAATCTAAATATTCACAACAGGCAAGTATAAATTGTAACAATTCCCATTTCAATATTTCTTACCAGTAATTGCAAATACAGGTTTACTCTTTCAAGCCGTTGTATTTTACTTTTATCTACATATTAAAGGAATCTTTAAACACAAAAGTGTAGCTTCACAAAGTCTCACAGGAAATGTTCTTGTAACGTCTTTATGTCATAAACACAATTAAAACCACTTCCCTTTGTACCGCACTACAAATATCTATAATAAATGGTTTACAGATATAATAACAGACAATATTTTCAGTTCCAAGCCATGCCATTTTAATTAAGTGTCCCGAAAAGTCTGTAGTGTATATTAAAATTGAAAAAATAAAAAATAATATTCATGCTACCTTAAGACATGTGAACCATAGATAAAATGTATGGTGCAGTCATATGCTGACCATGAATTTTAAGAAGCTTTCTTTTGCGCATTTAAATTGTATAATTGAAAAAAATGGTTTTATAATTGAATCCCAGTGCATGATTATTGCCAGCTAAACTTCAGAGATTTTTACCTTTAATCTACACCTCAACGGCTCTTACATCTGGATCTGCTAATAATAAAACAGAGCTGCTCAGGAAGTCCAACAATGACATTTAATTCCGCTGCTGCTCCAAACATGTGCAAGAGAAATAATTATCAGATAATAAATCCAATCCTTCAATTTACGTAAAATGAAAAAAAAAGATGCTTGATTACTTGTCAGAGTTAGCACATTTTACAAGAATATCTTCAAGCAAAAAGGACAAGTATAAAAATGAGGAGCATATTTAATAGGACCTCAACCTCTATAGTAGAAATAAATTAAAAGCCCTGCAGGGCCCTATATATTTATTTATTGAACTCCATAGCATTTTTTTTCTTTTATACATTGGAGACAGGTTTTATTCCTAGTCAATATATACCCATCAGTACAGGATCCAATGTGATAAATATTTTCACGCTTCATATGTTGCTTTTAAAAATGTATAATAATACGAGCTTTCTCTGTTTGCTGTTTTGTAATATTAATAACACAAAAATCAAGCAACTAGAATGACAGCATAGAAATGTGAAACTCTTAATAATTTATGTATGTGGGCATTTGACAAAACATTGTGTCGCAGAATGCAAATGTGATTCTTCACCTTTTCAGTTATTCATCCACTGCTTTGACGCACACGTAGATATAATAGGATAGAGTCATTCTATACCGCATTTGCATTTCAGATTTGACAAAATAAAACAAATACAAAAGCCAGGGTACTGGTACATGAACTACAGTAAACATCAAAGTTGTACTGTCGTTCTGTGTATAATGGTGCTCTTTCTTCTCAAAGGCTGGCAAATATTTCCAAACAACTAATACAGAAGAGATTAGTACCGTTGATGGACAGATGGAACGCCTTGCATTCCTGGCTACGTGATGCTATTGCTGCAGTGGAGAGGAAAAAAATTGATTCCCAGTACAATCCAAGGCACTCCAGCAACATAATTATATGAGTGGGTCTGTGCAGGATAGCAGGCAGAACTATTGAACTGTGAATAAAATAAAGCAATGCTTTATTAGAACATCAATGTGTTGGCTGCAATGTTCATTCTCAAAAATGACAGATTTTCCAAAGGGCTTTGTATGGTTTTAAGGCAAAGAATCGATGGTTGTGTTCAATGAAAACCTTCTGTTAAATGTTTGATACCATAACTATTTAAAGACAAGTTTTCTATGGGAATGGAAGACCTTTTGGATTCAGTGATTTATGCACTAGACATTTGTGGGGCTGTAACCATACCTGGGAAGCCCTGCTTCCCCTGGTCTCCTGATCAGTTTCCTTGTATATCTCTTATATCCACTCAAATAAAGTTTAAGTTAACTTAACCTTAAACACTAACATGTACAAGGCAATTAACAGCCTTATTAGGCATCCATATCTATGTTAAGACCCTTCCTTCACTTTATATGTAACAGATCAATATTTAGTTTAAGAACTGCATAGCTACAATGTGATTGTTAGCGAATATACAGCTTTAGCGGCTGTACAAACAGTTAAAAAGTAGGTACATATGTACCATGTTTGACATGTTACCCAGCTAGTTTAAGAGTAAGACTGACAAAACTGAAAGATATATAAATAAACCAAAACTTACCCAAGACAAAGTATGGTTGTTGTTTTATTTTATTTTATAATACAGAGAAGGATATAGTGAGTTCTACATTGACAGTACTACATTGTCAGTTCCCAACAAAAGCAAGCCAAGCCTGAAACCAGAACAGAGCCGAATCTCCCATAAAGTCTAGTAACTATACCTGGGAATTTCCTAGGAAACAATCATGCCATCTAAACTGTTTATATTTATATACATATATCATGGAAAATATTCAGATTCTCACATCAATGATAATATCAAAGCAGGACTTATCCATAGCAATTAGGTTGCCACAGAGAATGAGAATGGTGACCTAGAGATCCATGTAAGCAGAGCTTCATCCAGAGACATCCAGTTATGCTAGTAAACTTCACAAATAACCTATACCATCCAAACAGCCATTTTTCAGCAAGATATTCGCAATTTTTATCACTGTCTCGGAGCTGTAGGTCAGAAAATCTCCCCTGAGAGGACCACCAAGATGAACTTCATCTTCCACGTGGCTTCCTTACATCTATTGCAACTGCACAAAGAGATATGATGTTCAAGCATTCTGCTTCAATGTGAAGCAGGGTACTAAGGTAAGTCCACAGTCTTGCCCTTAATCTTACCCGCCTCCAACTATGCTCCCAGTGGCGTCTCGATAGCACCCATTGGTTAAAGTGGCACATCATTGGGTGAAAATAGTCCCAACTACATATAAGGTTGTGATTATACAGTATATATATATAGTATATATATGAAGTATTTTGCACAGATGCTCTTGGGATATAAATCCAGTGTGCACTACAATCGTAAGGTTGCAATATTTTGCACGCGTTACATTCTCAGGCTCTTTTTTCCATATTGTTAGAAGCGATTAGGTGACAGAAACACTGTTGAAATGCAGAAGAAGCGGAATGTTTTCCTCCTGAACATCAGAAGTGCTGTATTCTGAAACAATAGATTGTTATCATGCAGCTGCTCCACTGGTGTGACTAATCAGGTATACCAAAAACAAAAAGGGTTTCTAGAACTGAATTTAAACCCACTTGTTTTGCACCTCATACATCAAAGAGACACTGAATTCATGGACATCATGCACTGTGCTGGTTTCTAATAATGCCTAATGTCAATCTAAATGCCATTGCTTATTGTAAGAACAACCAGCTTTACTACTCATGTGAAAATCATAATTAGAGGGTCTGTCAGAGCTATATCATGTTAATATTAACGGAATATCATACCTGAAATGGAGATGCTTGCTCATTTATCCTTCACTCCTGAGTTAACTGAAATATATTCATTCCACGCAGACAAAATAGGAATACATTTGAATACTGATGGAAAGTACCCCTTGTTTAATAATATTATTCTTTTTGTTTTATTATTATTCCATTGTTTTTGGTCAATTAAGGGTATCGTGAAATCAAATCAAATTAATAATAAATGTAATTATATTGTGTAAGGTACTACATGGCATTTTGTTTCAAATATATACTACATGGTATTTTGCATTTTATTTAGTTTTCTCTGATTTATTTTCAGAATTATTAAGATTTCTTAATAAGCAAATGTATTGTGTTATCTGTGGCATTTGAAAAGGAACATTTACAGTCCACTGCCATTTTCTGGACATTCCAGTTGAAGTAATCTCAATTACCTTCATGCTTTGTGAGATAGCTGTGGCAAACTCTCTGGTATTGTTGAGAACTCTAAGGGGTATAGTCAATAAAGTAGCCGAGAGAGTTGGTAAATTTCCCCTCCTCTATGCAAGATGTACTGAGATGGCCCTGCATTAGTAGTTAATTTCTTCAAACTCATCTGACTGATTTAGCAATAGATTATGCAGATGAAGCCCTTCTTGAATGTGAAGCTTGCTAGGGGTGGTCCTTTGCAATGTATAATGAACATACCTGGGAATTTGCAGGGGTTAGCACTCTTTGAGCTGTCCTCTCCATCTAATAGAACCTGACATGGGAAATGGCAGGGCCAAATGCTGCTGTCCTGCAATCTCACTTTTTAGGAAATTAAACCTAGTTTTTTATTTCGGACCTGACCACCACTGTATAATGGCATATGCCAACGCATTACTGTGGCAGATCGCCCTACATAGCCGGGCCTTCTTAATGTGCTGCGGCTCAATGGGCTGGTTCAGGAAATCAAAGATCTCCCAATGACACTATGGAAGTCTGTGCCTAGAAAGCACAGCCTCATAGTAACATAGTAATTTAGGCTGAAAAAAGACCTAAATCCATTAAGTTCAACTATTCTTCCTGTTTTTGATCCACTTAGGGGGTGGGGGGTAATCCTCTTTTACTCCAAAAAGGCAATTTGATTTCTTCTTGGATCAAGAAGCTCTGAAATATGAATGTTATATTCTATCATTTATAGTCCTGTATGTTCTGTATCCAGACTCAGTAGTACGTTGTACTGGGTGCCGCCAGTTCTGCAGAGAAATGCCATCATGTTCCAGTGCTTTTAACAGAACATGTACTGGACTCTGAAAAGGAGATGCTGGCAAGTAGGTTCTGAGGGGCACTGGAGGCTTTGCATTGGGTTAGGCTTACAGTAAAGCCTCAACTGAATATACCACTGATCCTGGTCACTCCACCATTTTGTTTTGCCTATTTCCAGGTTCTAGAAGCGTTCTCTGGACTCTTGCTTCTTTGTGTACAGTACCTAAACTCACAGTTCCAACTAGTTTGAATGCAAATTACAGTTTGAGGAGTTGTTTCACCAAACTACCAAGTTTTCCATATATTACATTGTCGAAGATGATCCATTATTAAGCCTACTGTTATGTCCACACTGAGAATATCAAACAGGACACATGCAAATATTAAAAATACACAATGTTTGGTATGTCTGTTGCTGGTTGTACTGAATGAATTCTCTCCAGCTACATGACCTGAGTTGGTGGACGCTGAACAAATGCCCGATATGCCCACTGTTTAAATAAAACAAGATTGGGTACCATTACTAGTTACTATTAATATATAAGTATTATTATTATTAATTACATTAAAAATAATATTAATATTCAGCCCAAAAAACATATTTAAAGTGGTTAAAAATGAAAACTACCAATGCCATGCCAGATTTCAGACTCAATACAAGTTACATTGTAAGGAAAAATTATTAATAGTCCAATTTATTGATTCCATTATTAATGATGCCATACCTGAATCATATATTATTATTATTATTATTATTATCAGTAGTAGTAGTATTATAGTTAGCCTGTACAAATAAGAAAACCTGTAGGTATAAGCTAAAATGTACACATGAGGTTAATGTGAAAAATGTTATTTTATTTCAATGCTACTACTATATTTAAATTGTCAAAAACAGCTTCTTCCATTTCTACAGTGCAAGCAACAGGCTTGGATGAACAAAAAGCAAATACTAAATGGTAGCCACATGTTCACGGGAAGAGGTACATTTCAATATGTTAGTTTAACTCTCCTAAGCCTTAAGCTATGTTACAGATGCATTACTTTTAATATTTAAAAAGCCTGATTTTTTTTAGGCCACGAGCAATCGAACCTTGTGACATTATAAAGAATTTTAAAAAGGAAAGTCAAACAGATACAGAAGAAGAAACATTTCAGTATATGATAAAATCTGGTCCCCTGGGTTTCTTTAGATGATTTCCAGCCAGCTGTGGAGTGCCTCCACCACAGACACCTTCCAGACATATGATAAAGAGTGTTTTATTCACTTCTTCTTCATCATTCTAATCGAAACAGTTATTAATAAATGTTGGTATATGAATTTGCTTGCGGCACTTATTTTTAAGAATACCACTTCAAAACCAACTCCACCCCATGCTGTACTTACATTTTGCCCACTGTCTCCTATCTCCCAAAGGTTGGTAAGTACCACAGTAAAGTACACCTTTAATTCTGAATATAGTGGATAAAATAAAAGGTATCTAATGTAGTGGATGCATGATTCAAACGATCCAGTACTGCACCCTAACGAGGGTCCAATGATGGGGCCATGTTATGTGTGTCAACTTGGA
This sequence comes from Spea hammondii, assembly GCA_029215755.1. Classification (NCBI taxonomy): domain Eukaryota; kingdom Metazoa; phylum Chordata; class Amphibia; order Anura; family Pelobatidae; genus Spea; species Spea hammondii. The sequence goes on along the minus strand of JARDYJ010000004.1, from coordinate 50,852,361 downwards.
TTTAAATTTGCATCTGCTCTGGATTCCTGGGTAAACACGTGCCTTAAGATTCCATAAAACTAAAAATTTAATTTAATTGTACCAAAGTTACATATATGTCCACTATTGTTCCAATTTCCACTATGTTTGAAAGAAGTATTATAAATTGATTTGAAATGTCTCATATGATTTCATTTCATGCTTCATCTGTTACTGCTATTAAATTACCTGGCTGTTTCATCAAATCAATGTACTGCCAATAGTTTTCATTTTACGGTTAAATATGGCATTTTATTTTATACAAACAAGATGCTTTTTTCTAGTGTGATTTCTCAATGAATTCAGATACCCCAACCTTATTCAGCCAGAAAAGCCATACATGTACTGTACTAGTTAAATACCACTGCTCATTCTGTGATCACGAATCAGAATAAACTGAGTTATTCTCATCCTATGTGTGAAACAACACTCACACCATGGACAACAATATGTATTCTATTTGCATTAAGGGAAACAAATATATGAATACATCTGCCAAAGAATAAAGACCTTGGAAGTAAAATGTGCTATTTGATTGGATTCAGCTGCTGTCATAATTGCAATTTGTTTTTGATTTCTTTGCACTTGGTACTCGATTATAAAGATTGCATGAAAATGGGTAGGAATGCACCTGTACCAGTAGTTCTCACAGCATGAGAATGTTTTTTGTTTTCTGTGCCATGTGAAAGAATGTAAAAGTCCTACATGTCACTGATTCCGTGCCAAATAAGCACTCATGCAGGCAGATGTTCATGTTACTTGAATTACAAAAACATCCTGATTCTTGGATCTTGATTATGTGTGTACATTTAAAGTTGATTCCCCTCACACTTGGTTGGGGAATGCTCTTTGTAGACTTAATTTATCACAGTTTATTGCCAGTAACATATAATTCATGGTATATATGTTATCATGGTCACAGATCTTACGTTATGAGGCTTTTGCCCAAGCTGAATATCTGCTATAATTAATGTGTTATTTACAATTAAAGTTAAATAAGAAATTATCTCTAACTTTAGAAAAACACAAACGTACCCCCAGAACTACAGCATGGGGGATTATACCACTTGGTGAGCTGTTTGGGATGGTGTAATAACGGTGTATTAAAAGATCTATAATAAGTTATTTTCTTTCTCTGTGCACAACACAGAGACATGGGACCAGTTTTCAAACGTGTCCTTTTACATGATGTTCTACCACTCACAGGATTGTCTTACCCTTATGGTAGCTATATTAGGGCAGAAGTGCCAGTTAAGGAGATTCTCTGTCTGCCCTGTTTCTGGAATTAGCTTCGGGGACAATTCCCTCCCAGGTCAGCCCGCCCCTGACCTTAACTCACTGTTTAGTGAACAAACCCCATGCAGCTTTACAAATATAGCCTTTGTCAGTATAATTAATTTGTCTTCAATAAATAATCATGCTAAACAAGAACATAATGACTAGTTAAGATTTGCATTCTTGTTTTGTATATTTTAAACAAATATACGCTGATAGCTCTGTCAATCAGTCTATAGCCAGTAACCATATTACCAAAAGATTAAAAGCCAGGCACAGAAAATAGATGTGTGAATTCAGGAGTAAAATTAACATTACGGTGTGATGTAGAATAATCTCGGATTGATTTCTAGCACAGGTACCTGCTGTACCTGGAAACAGCTGATAAGGAACTGTCAAATAGCAGTAAATATGTATGAAATCATATGTTTTGAATGAGTAGTATTTTACATTTTTATGTGGCAGAAGCTTAAACACTATATATATATATATATATATATATATCCCACATACACACAAGGCCATGGATTGAAAGTCCATCATGGACGTCTTTAACGCCATTTGAGCCTGCAACAACTAGCATTGCCACCCCGCTGGTATTTTACCGGCACAGCCGGTAATCAACCCTTTGAAGGCAGTGCAGTGCCGGTATAATTAAATTACGGAAGAAAGGAAAAACCCTTAAGAAAGAAAACCCTAAAGAAAGAAGACAAAAGAAGAGACAAGAGAAGAAGCAAGGCTGTGGAGAAGGAGACAGTGACATTAAGCGGTCAGTGAAGAGGGTAGGGAGACATTAGGAGAGAGAGAACAAGTAAGAGTGAGTGAACGTGAGTGAGAAGGTGAGCTCAGACGGAGGCACTGGCTGGGGATATTAAAAGATGTCCCCCCAACCAGCTCTCTCTGTTGGGGCAGGCAGCCCTGACTGATCTGAGATCTGACTGAGGGGAAACGTGAGACTCCGAGAGGAGACCACTGTGGGTTTAATCTATGGGGGTAAATCCCGTGAATGCAGTCTGTGTAAATCCTGTATCTGTGTGTTACCTGCAAAAAAAGATGAAGATTCCTTGCTTCAAATATGAGTGCTGGGCAGGTCCTGTGGATGCCATCTAGTGCTGGGGCAAGTCCTATATGTGCAATGTGGGTTCCAGGGCAAGTCCTATGTGTGCAATCTGGGTGCCAGTGCTGGCCTTTGGGGTGTGTGACCTGTGATCTATGTCTGCGCTTTAGGGTTTCCATGCATAATTTATTTGATCTATACCTTAAATGCTGAATGAAATTTTTTGGTGCTTTATAAATAAAATGTAGTGATAATAATAATAATTTAACTGTGCTTAGACTTGCCACACTCTATACACAAAATATTTTAGGCTGCTCCACAGGTCAAAAACAGTTATTAAAACTGACTCCACATTTAAGTTATGCATCCCAAACTAGGCATCATGTTCTATTGGCCAACAGTGAGAGAAAGTAAAACTGAATTTCTAAAATATTTTTACTATTCATTTACTTTTTATAAATGTCATTGAAAAAAGGTAAAATCTGATGGACTTCACCATAGGCCCTATTTTAAAATTCATAATGCAAGTTTTGTCAGAACAATAGCGCAGGAGAAATAAATAAAGAAAAATCAACATAATGCAGAATGGGAATATACACTCTCAGAAAAATATATAATAAATTATTAAAGACACCATAGTAAATATCCACATAAAAATGAACAGCATTACTTGAGCTAATTCCTGTACTCTTTAACTAGCATTATGCTAAAAAGTCTCCTCTTTCTTTCTTTCTTTCTTTCTTTCTTTACCATATACATAAACTACAAAATGCTAATCTGATAAGGATGTTTTAAACTGCTATGGGGTCTTTCTGAAGTTATTATTTTTGACAACTTCGGAATGTATTTGTCCACAGAAATGCAAGCAATCTTTGATGTCCAGCATGGAGACAGTTGAAACGTTACAGACTGTCTCTCCATCAGACAGACGCTGCAGGCACGGGAATCAAGCCAGCCAAAGAAAAACAATTATTAATTAGTAATTTTCATCATGACTTTTGCTTCAGCTAAGTATGCAATGAATTCAAATGAGGTGAAAGGAAGGCAGTAGCTTTCCTACACGCGTGTTATGGTAACGTTATTCAGAGTGTTTTTTGCTGAACCCTATTATTACAGCGATCCAAAATATATGGATGTGGCTATAGTTCTAAAAATTATATCACACACGTTAAACATGCTTATGGAAAACGGAAATAAACAGGTTTCCGTACAATCTTTATCTAAATGGATACAAAGCAGATTTGGAAGAGGAAATACAATGAGTTAAGGGCAATCCAGTCCACACAATTATTATTTTACTTTTAGTGCATATTGAAGTGCGCTTTGTATAAAATCAGATGCATGTTACTGCATGCAAATCAGTGCCTACATTCTCTAGTCACTAGAGTGAGGAAATGAGCCAATTACATGCATGGTATCCAAAAGCTGCCATACGCTGCCACTAGTGTCTTCTGACTTCAATCAGAGTACATGTACAGGAAGCCTACCTCAAGTAACATTTTCTTACTCTCAACAAAGCAATTGGTATGAGAGCAGAAATGGAGGAGCAGTATTATTGAGGGCTTTATATGTCAGTACAAGAATTTTAAATGTAATTCTTAAGGTAATAGGGAGCCAGGGGAGCGTTTCACAGAGTGGGGAAGCAGAAGAGGGGCATTGTTTAAGGAAGATAAGCTTAGCATCAGCTTTTGAATAGATTGGACAGGAGACACAGAGCAATGCTTATCAGAAGAGTGTTGCAATAGTTGAGGGGGAAATCATAAGGGACCAAACCAGGTGTTTATGCAAAAGATGTCTTTTCGGTGCAAGCATCAGGATCTGTCAAGGGACTGAATGTGTGGAATGAGGGAGAGGATCTAAGTCGGAGGTGACCACAAGGCACTGGACTTGGTTAGTAGGAGAGACAGTCGAACATAATCCACAAAGAAAGTGAAGCTCTGAAACGACTGGCGGAATGAGGGAGAGGTTGTCCCTGTGGTGTGTGCAGAGGCTCCGCCCTAATGCGGCAGTGCTCCAGGAGGCCAGGGTAACGCAGCAGATCACTGCAGAAGAAATGAAGACACATACAACAGAAAGAAGGAGAAATGGAGAACAGGAAGCGGAGTTGTGGAAAACGAGACGGAGAAGGCACGGGATATTGCGAGAGTGCATGACAGAGAGTGCTACAGCGAGTGAGAAAGAGAGTGTGACAAAAGGTGCCAAGAGTGAGTGCGGAAAACGAAATTTGAACAAAACTTCAGAGCTTTTAGCTTTGTTTGATTTGTTGATGCCCTTCCAGCTTTACGGATATTTGTACGAGTTAACGAAAATGGCAAACCTTGTTAAATTTAAAATTTGTACACAGTGTAATCCCTACCTACAAAGGAACAACTTTGCCAACTAATCACAGTCTTTCTGTTAAAATTAAAAGTATCAACTCACTTTAACAATTGTATCTGTGTACAGGCTGCTTTGGGAAAAAAGTCAATTTCTATTTAAAGTGACTTGCCTTAATTTTACTTTTGCAGTAAAATGTGTTGTCTGAAAGTCGGAAATGACAATGGTATCACTATGGTCTTCCAGGTCCCTTTTGCAGTTAAGTTCATGTGATGTAGGAAGAGACAGCACATGTCTCTTGCGAATTTTGCTGCACGCCTGATGGTTCCATTTTTTAACATCAGCCCATAGTATTCTCATCAACTTTCAAATTTAAAATGTCACCACAAGGAGAGGTCAGTTCTTTTCTTGAATCCTTGTGGGTACACACATTTTTATCTTTACAGTGCTTATTTACAGATATGTGAATAATGAAAAATTACAGTTAGAACAAGTAGAGAAGGGAAAAGCGAATCCCTTTTTAACTTTGCTGAACCTAGGATATATCATAACTAGATAACATCCGCTTTAGAAACATAGCTTTACAACACTATTGTCCTTCTAATAGAAAAGAACGACTGTCAGCCTACAGCCATCAATGAATCACTGTTTTTATGTCTTATCTGAAAACAAAGAACATTTTTTTTGGCTTCATTTAGAATTTAATTTAGATAGCCGATTCATGGCCTACTCATATCTCTTAGTACTAAATAGATCTTGAATGTGTAATTATCAGCTTTGCTCTGCAAAGAAATCCACTGGTGCTGTAATGCTTAATGATGCTCTTTTTTTTATATGGAAGTTTCTAACGATGACCTTAAAGAATGTAAATGGTCTTGTACCTATGACAGCAGATAGACTTCAGAGGCAATTTTTCCATTAAATAAATTGCTTTTTTGAATTATACAAGCCAAGGATTGTTTTAGAATATTTTAATAGTTTACATTTATTTCTCAAAAATGTACATGGGAATATAAGGGGTTTTATTAAATGTTATACAAGGGTAAGGCAAATATTTAATAAAAAATGATTGTATTCCTAGTGCTGTCTCCGAGGAAGCATAGCTGCCAACACTTGCAAATTGTTGGGTAGTCCAGACAACCAGGTTTATATTTATTGGGACTGTCAATGTCTTTGCTTACACTGTTTGCTAAGCAGATGAGCAGCGTCATCGTAGTTTTCCATAATTAAACCTAAAAGAAAATAGTGAGCATGGATATATATATATATATGAGACACACATGGCCTAATTGTAGATAATAACCTTAGGAGTCATTATTATTTTTATTTACTGATTTATGAGGCATCATATTTTCCAGCGCCTAGCAAGCTACAATAATAACCCAGAGTCTGACTGGAAAAAGTACATCCATTGTTGTTGATAACATAATTTAATGACATGATGCACATTAGTCTGAGTTTAACTTGATGAAGAACAGGCAACACTTTACTAACCCTTAAAATTGACTAGTTAAGGTTTTTCAGTATGGGATATCATAACTTAGCATGAGCTTCCTTCCATGGACATTTTTGTTTCTTGCATTGCTGTATGGAAAAGAAAAGAAAATGATCTAATTTGTATCTTACAGTCTGAGATACAGTCTGAACTAAGCGATACGTGATTGGTAAAAGTCCATAGAAGCACCAAATGCTTAGAGTATTAGCCCCCCCACAAGCGAATGAATGATCAAGTCAGGCAATCAATGGAGCATTACAGTTGCAACTTTAAAAAGTTCAAACATTTTCTATAGAGTAAGTAAACTCCGGGCAAGCCTGCTATTTATGATTAAGATGAAGGCTTTATAGGTCCAAATTTAGCCTTCGGCTATCTTGCCTCTTTGTCATGTTAATGAAAATCATTACTATGCAGACTAGACGTGTACCAATTGAATCACGATAATAGGCGACCCACAGAAGGCAACTAAAGTTTGACCCATGTTAACCAAGCCCTCTCATTTTGAGAGCTCTTACTTTCCTCTAACCATTTTCTGTCCCTGACCTGCCCGTTTTAGGACTATGCTACTTCTACAATAAAATATGTAGGCCTTTTTTTTTACTTTCTTAGTCTATGGGGCACTTTGAGTATTTTTGTTTTAGAGGTGACATAATTTATTAATCAACAACATACCGCACAAATGATCAAATGGTATAATAAGGACATGGCTAGAAGAGGGGGTGCACAAATAGACAAAATAAGAGAGCAGCCAACCAGGCATTTGTCCTGTATGCCCAACGTCCACCCTAGACCTGCTTCAAGGATTGGTGAGTATCCTTGATTTTTTCTCATGAGAAGCGGGAAATAAAACTCATGACCCATATCTGGATAATTTTGGATAATCTGGTACTTCACACATATATATACATGCATAAACACACCACATGTAAAGCTGATGTGTGGGTCATGCACATCTTCACTAAGATACCTGTATAGACTGCAGGTGCAGTCTAGGAGTGCTCATGGTCCAAGATTCAGGTCTCCGTGACAAAAAAAACTAAAGTACCAGGACTGTCCTGGGTGCATGATTATCGTAGTGAGAGTCATTGTATGCAAGTACAATTTGATGTATGTCAGGTATTATCAACTGTACCATGGTAGAAAGGAACTGTCACCCAGTACAGCACTTCATTTTAAAGAGGGACTGTCAATCAACAGGATGCAAGGTGAAGAATGACAAAACTAAGTATTATAATGTACAAAATCCATTTGACAAATGATATCACGAGCACAGAATATTCAATCCTGTTTAAAAAACTAAACAAAATGAACTGTAATGAAAACCAATAAAGGTATCCTAGAAAGCATCCAAGCATTGTGCAGGGCTGGTCTGGCTCACCGAGCTGCCGGTAAATCTACCGGTAGGAGAGTCATCCACTACATATCTGACCATGCATGTCTAGAGCAGCAGCTTCCATGGAGAGGTACATGCAGTATTCTGCAAAACATACATTACTTTAGTAGCCAAGAGTATATTGACATCTAACCTCAAATAATAAAATACAATAATGGTCTGATAGGTTGTTGATTAAAAGGGAACATGTACACTAAAATGCATTGTGAGGAGTTGAATAAGCATTTCTTAAAAAGGTAAGAAGTTACAAGGTAGAAGCCACCTGCCTCCTCTGTGGTCCAGCCATTCTCGTCATTGATTGGCTGCTTGAAAGTGACATCAATAGGAGCACCCACTCCCCAAATTTCTGCTGAGCAAGTGCACAAATCGACTGGCAGAACGTATATCACATGTCATGAGATGAGTTTGGCTGAACACATCTCATGCACTTGTAATTACTGGACAGCGTACCCAGGGACAAATACACCTTTAGGCAAATTGTTTACTTGATGAGTTATTGATTAGAATTAATTCCAATAATGTACATGCAACACTTGCAGGAAGTATGTTATTTAGTGTAATTAATGATGAAATGCCAATAAAAGGAAGTTCTTGACCTATGGGCTTCTTCCATTGTTGCTTCAAACACCTAGATAAACAGCATGGTTCTCCACTATAAAGAGTAAATGTTCAAAGTATGTATTTCAGCTTTCAGTATTTACATTCTAAAATTAACCTGGATACACAACATAGGGACATATTAAAGTCTGTAACATTTGAGCAATTATGCTGCAAAGTGCAATTATACAGAGGAAAATGTAAAAATATTCAGTTTGTTTCAGTGGTGATCCATATTTTACTCAAAAATTCAACCACTTTTCTCAGGATAAACATGGCCCATGGTGCTTTGATGCCATTTCATTTCAAATCACATGATATTGTAATAATTATGTATAACACATCAACATATTTACTACAGTGAATAAGTATTGTGTTTATCACACGAATAAATAAAGATAAGAAAATGTAATCTATTCAGCGGTGTTAATAATGAACTGTTTTCTAGCACATCGAATCTGAGGTTAGTCTTCAGCCAGGAACCAGTAAATCATGGACATGATCGTCAATCTTTTTTCTCTGTCATGTGTATGTGATGTCACACATGGTCCTCGATATTATTTTAATTATAAATTGGTTTGCTTCCTCTGCTAGAAGTGAGCAGAGTAGAATACAATAAATCAGGATTTAATGAAATCTGGAATCAGTGGAACTTGGAAAAGGTAGACAGAAAGGATTGACTGTAAATCGTAGAGCAGGATATAGTAACTTTAATTTGTAGAACTGTCCAGAGTATAAATTTAGCTTGTCATGTGGTCTTGTCGAAATGAGTATTGGTGCTGTTGTATTACTTTGAAATGTTTGCTGATCTTATCTAGATTTTACCAAAATCTGCCAGTGCTCTTACAAGCAGGAGAGAACGGACACCTTTTTACATGAGGGCAAATACACCCAAGTAGGGTGACCACATCGACCATATTTTCCAGGACACATATAATTTTTACATATTGCTGACCAGCCCAGATAAAATGTTGCCTTGTAGTATGTGTGATGTATATCTGACTAATTGGTTCCCTTCCATGAGTCTATATATCCCACATACTGCAGGTCAGCACTTAACCTGTGCTGGTCCACAATATATAAAAATTATATGTGTCCCGGAAAACATGGCCGATGTGGTCACCCGACACCCAAGTGGCTCTCACTTAGACTCTTATCACTTAGCATTAAGCTTACCTTTTTGGGTTTGGATGTTAAAATAGTTGAATGGATAAAGCAATGGTGGAGTGGCAGGAGACAGAATGCTGTTGTTAATGGTGTATATTTAGAGGAAGGTCTTGTTACAAGTTAGGTAGCTCGGGGATCAGCACTGGATTTTATTAGTGATATTACAGAAGATCTTAAAGGTTTATACATGACCCTCCTACTCTACAATTACTAAACTAGTACTCAGGGTCACACAATGAAAGTTTCAAGATATGATTATATTAAGGAAATAACTATTCAGATAATTCATCTATTTTGCTGATGGATCTGGTCTAGCTTTCAGAGGCCCATGAATGGATAGGCACAGACATGGTTCATGGCAGACATTTTTAACGTTACTGGACTCAGTGAAGGGATATACATTTTTTCAAAAATATCTAAGTAGAAACACACTGTCAATTTATAATTCTAAATTATAAATATTACAAAATAAAAATAGATCGGTGCTGTTATCGTTTTTAGCAGTAGCTAAGCAGCTTGTTAGTTTCCAGTATTAAGGCTCTCTACTTGGCGTCATCACATATGTGCTTCTTATATAAACACACTCTGTGCCGATTCTCATTTTCCTTTTATGTTTCTGTGCCCAGTACGTTGTAAACATTATTAATTCAATCCTAAGTATTAATACTCTACATCTGCCACCTTGTTGATCTGTGCTTTTAGAGAGTGTCTGCACTGGGAGCTGCTAGGCAGGCTGAGAATCACAAGAGCGGTAATTGATAGCAAATTTCAGCACATCCCTGTGCTAAACAAAGGGATGGCTTTTGGAGGCCATGGAGGATAGAATCAGCTATGGATTAATGAGCTGGTGCATCGTTCTTTCTCAAAAGACAGCACAGATCAATTGCAGTGAAGCCTGCATCCTCATTAAGAGCACTGTCTATCACTTTAGGCAATCCTGTGAAGGACCTGCTGTATGCCCAGTATAAGCAGACAAGAGTGAATAGAGGAAGAAAATAAAGAATAATGAAAAAAGGCTTCAGCTGTTATCTGACTATGCTGGAAATGTTACTATAAAAAGATGCAGTCGGGATCACTGGAACACCAGGCCTGCATGGGACAAGTCTCATCTTCGTTTGATATTTCATATCTGTGGACAGGTGCATTATTTACAAAGACTTTAAAGATAAGCCATACTAATACAATTCTCTGATGGTTCTATTATCATACAACCCATTTCACTGCCTCTTGTGTAAATATAATCTGGCTTTAGAGCTACATGGGCAGTGTATATGAGAATACCAGCGAAGTGGGTGTCTTTTACAATGGTATGGTAAAATCCATGTCACCAAAACGCCTTGATATTTTATAGTGAACCATTTTAGTAACGTGTATTTTAAAAAAGAATAATCCAAAAATAATAAAATCAAGAAAAATAATGTGTACGTGCTATATAAGCTCATAGATAGATATCTGCCATAGACATTTTCACACGAGGTGGGGTATGCACCATTGTGATAGCAATATGCATATTACTATGACTGCCTTGCAAATGAATGATTTAACCACAATAACATAGCACACGTTTTATGGTTATACACAATAAATATACAAAGGCACATTTTCTGTAACTGCAGTAAAATTAATAATTTATGAGCCATATAGATAAAAAGAGATTTTGGTCATCATACAGATACAATTAATCAGTGTTTTGAAATAAAAAACACAGTCTTATTCACAATGGGCTGTTCTGCTTCAAGGCTTTCCGACCAAACTTTTCATATACCAAGTGAAAAAATGTAACAATTTATAAGTCCTAAACCAGGGGCGTCCAACATGCGGCCCGCGGGACCTCGAGGTGCGGCCCCCTTTGAGATCGGCAGCCAGGATCACAAGAGCCCTGCTGCTTACTTGTGGGAGCGGCATCGAGAGCTGTAGTGCAGGTAAGGGGGTGGGGGAGGGTGTTTGAATGAGTATGCGTGATTGAGGGAATGAATCTGTGAATGAATGAATTTGTGTGCGTAATAGCATGGATGTGTAAGTGCTGGAACCTAGGCATGATGGGACTGTGATTGCTGTTAGCAATCACACTCCTATCATGCCAAGTCAGCCAGTACATGCTGAAACCTGGCTAGCTGCCCCCTTGTGTATTGATGCTGCCAGCAGTATGGGGTCTGCACTTACAGCCACCCTGTACCAGCATATACTGGCTGACTTGGGATGATAGGAGTATGATTGCTAACAGCAATCACAGTCCCATCATGCCTAGGTTCCAGCATTTACTGGTTGCCTGGGTATAAAAAGAGTGTGTTTGCTGTTAGCAATCACACTCCTATCATGCCAAGTCATATTGTTGATTTTTTTTTTGTCCAATTGTGGTGTGTTAACGCACTAAAATTGTACAAAAAATACATTAACTATTAATTTATATATGATTGTTGACAGCACTCCTAGCATGCCCAGCCAACCAGTACATGCTGGAATCTGGGTATTGCTGTTAATCATAATATATAATTTTTTTGTACAATTTTGGTGTGTAACTTACTTTTATTAAAAGTGTGGGATTTTTTTTATTATTTTTAAAGGTGAGGGGGGGTCATTTCCGGTTTCGTTTAAGTGAACCCTGAATTTTCGGTTTTGGTCCAGAATTTTCATTTTAGTGCATCCCTAAAATAAATAGAACTATTTCATTTTAACTTATCCAGAATCCTGAATTTGTAGTCACAAAACTTTCTAGGCCCAGAAATCAGTGAGAGGAAAAGTAAAGGTTTTGTGTCATTTACTTTATTTTAATCTGCATATCTTATTAAATGCCATATTTTCTCACAGTGAAAAATGAGTGCGGCGCTCGCACGTATACAATTCTGATTACGTGGCCCACTGCAGAAAAAACTTGGACACCCCTGTCCTAAGCAATGGTGGCAGATGTATAATTAAGTGGGATGAAAACACTCCCAGTGTCAGTAAGATTTTGGCAAACTATAATAACACATGGTTTGTGGAATTTGTACCAATAGAAACTTTTTTGTTTTTCCTCTGTTCTGTTTATAAACACCCTGAAATTATGGGGAAGCACATACCATGCTAATACTGAGACATCAAATTTATGATATCACACTAATGCAGCCAAAAATGCAGCCCAGTTTTGTGTCTGATTTCATCTTTGACAATCTTAGCACCTTCCCCTGCAATATCTCTTTCCTTTCCTAGAGTTGAAATGGTCTTCAACAAGAAACACAAAGAAACAATATTGCTAACTAGCTACCTCTGGCTTTAAAGCAGTTTCTGAATTTGACAGATAATGACAGAGAAAATCACACAGGAATAGACACCAGGTCACCTGAAGATCATGCAAATTGTGCAGACTGTAAAGTTTGATGGAGAAGGGATAATGTTGTGGGGCCCCTTAAATAGGGAAATTTTAATGCTTCACCATATCAAGACATTTTGGACGATGCTATGGTTCCAACAGTTTGGGAAAGGCTCCTTTCTATTCCAGCATGACTGTGTCCCAGTGCACAAAGCAAGGTCCATAAAGACATGGTTGGATGAGTTTAGTGTGGAAGAGCTTGACTGGTGCACACAGAGCTCACCCCACACAGACCTCAACCCCACAATTGAAATGAACAGGAATGGAGATTGCGTGTCAGCCCTTCTTGTCCAACATCAGTGCCTGGCCTCACAAATCCTCTACTGTATGAGCGGACACAGAAACACTCCAAAATCTTGTGAAAAGTCTTCCCACAAGAATGGAAGCTGTTATAGCTGCAAAGGGGGGTCCAACTTCATGTTAATATCTATGAATTTAGAATGCAATGTTATCAAAATCCCTGCAATGGTCAGGTGTCCAATTCTATTGTACATTTAGTGTGTGTATATATATATATATATATATGACACTGTTGAAAAGTTTGAGGTCAATTAGAAATGTCCTTGTTTTCGAAAGAAGAGCAATTTGTTTAAAAAAAAAACATCAAATGGATCAGAAACACAGTATAGACATTGTTAATGTTGTAAATGATAATTGTTGCTGGAAACAGATTTTTAGAGGAATAAACACTCCAAACACTTGAACAATAGTGTGTATATACAAATAGTTTTAGTGAATAAAGCCAATGATGTCCTTCCAATTTAACCCTTAATGATCAGTCTCACATAACCCTGTGGCAAATCTAGTCTGGTTACAAAGGTTTTAGTAAAACTTAAACTTAACTCCTTTGCAGTCAGTCATTTAATCTGCAATGTTTAACTATATCAATTTCCTTTGTAGATATGGAGTACTTACATTAATGATTAATATCATTCTTAATTACAAGCTTACTAAATGGCTATTAATACCCCTGCATGTTACCTCCAAGAGCAATAAGGCTATTGATTTAATAATAATTAAATTAATAGCCATATACTGTTTATGGTAAGCAGATAAATTGCTCCTCCAGGAGACAACATTTAGGATTAGAAACGTAGACTGGGTCATCAAATTAGATCAAAAGTGTGATTGAAGCCTACATTGACACATGGACAGAATAGTTGAAAATTATCTAATTTAGTTAGATAGGCAGGCCTCCAAAATACTACATTATTCCCTAGGGTGGCAATACCCCAACAAATATCACAGTACCTATTGTACTGGGTTTCCTCCCATTATTGCCTCCATTGTAAAAGGGAGGGATTGAATAAGCGTTACCACCTTTGGTTAGAAAACATACAAGACATAGAGACACTTTTAAAAATGTTGCTATAACAAATACTCTTGGTTTGTGGTGGGGAGCAAAAAAGTGAGTATTAAGGGGGCGGACTGGGGTTTTGACATTGTGTAAAAAGATGCTAAGGTCTGGTGAACCAAGGCTATCAAATTGTGCATGTTCATATTGTCCATATATTTCTGTGTTGGGGAGGTGTAATTAAACCTCCTCCCAATTAACCCCTGGACAGCAAGCTGCAACCAGACTGATGAGGAGCCAACAGGGAACAGAAAAAATTCTGTGAGGGTGAGAAGCGCAGACAGTCTTGTTTGTTTTTTGTATACATTGTACAGCCAACACACTGTATTTGCAGCATGCTCAAACCTGTTTGGTAGGCCTCATATTATACATTTGTATTATTTGAGCCTGAGACTAGCTTAGCGCACCAACATTTTTTCTTTTCCCTATCATACTGTGATATCTACTTTCTACCACACCGAAATAGGCGTGTGTATTGACAATGAAAGCTCTTTATTGTTTGATAATTTAGCTACCAGGAGAGGTATGGAAGGCACTAAGCTTCACCTGCTGTGACCTTTTTAAATCCATTTCTTCAATTAGCTTTTGGGGTGGTTCATTAACACTGCCTGGCTGGATGTGTTTCCTGCTGTGAAATGTAGTTTTCTGTGTTTAACCTTGTAGAGAGTATACACACACACACACACACACACACACACACACACACACACACACACACACACACACACACACACACACACACACACACACACACACACACACACACACACACACACACACACACACACACACACACACACACACACACACACACACACACACACACACACACACACACACGTATGTACTACAGCTAAACCATTTATAATAGAACAGCTAACAGTAAGCCTGGACTGGTATGCATCTTGCTCAACCCCATCAGTTCAAGTAGCTGATCCAATCCTTTAAAACGCGGCTCCACACTGCAAAAGTGCTTCTGGCTGACATAAGTATGCAGTCTGCAACTAGGACCCAAAGCTATATTAAATGCAGCAAAATCTCAGAGTATACCTACCTGTGAGCATTGCCACAGTGTACTGCTATTGCCATGTCATGTGGGATTTTATCACTCAAATGTGAGCTAATACAGAGACAACTACCTATTTCCTATAGGGTTTCTGTAAACTAGCAAGAAGTATCTAGACATTTGCCTGTATTAATTAATAAATGTAGTTTTAGTCATGTGACACTAGAGGTTTTATACAATTTACATTTTTTTCCCTTGATCTATTCAGTTAGAATTCTGTACACATTGGGTCCTGACAGGAATAGCTTGTTTAATAATAATATTAATAATAATAATAATGCAATGTATTCTCCTAACAGTGAATTGGAATCAGGTATTACAAATGTTTTTATTTACATGCATTCACAGTGATGTTCATGAGTTCCAATAAAATGAAAGTCAAATTTTATCTTTTCCAATATTAACCCTCTTCCCCCCCCTTCGGCAAGGAGAGACAGCTATTAAATTTCAGCAGGACCTCATTAATCTCAGTTTCTCCTTGGGCAAAGGGAGGTGTTGCAATTATAAGTGGGAGGCACAGAAAATATTACTCCCCTTAAGAACAAAAGGAAATATACTATTTTAAAGTTTTGTTACATTTCCTATATATATATTTAACCTTTCCATAACAATAAGTATCATCAAGGCATCTGAATACATTTCAGACAACAGAGTCGATACAGTGCTTAATTATTTATAGAAGCAGTGGGGGTGCGTACGTGACTGCTTAGCTTAACACTAGTCGGTCTCTTAGCCATATTTATTAAATGCATGCATAAGCATGATATAGATAGCCTGCCCTCCACCTAAGGGAGCCTTCTGCCTATTGGGGCAACAGGAAGTCTGCAGATGTGCGCCTTGAAGTGCACCTTATTGTCCCCAAGGACATTTTTAAAAATCCAATCCAAACTGCAGGATTCCTCTTAAAATACCCACTCAGTTTACCATTTGAGTACTTTAGTAAATTCGAGGGTACATTTATAACTCCCTTAATATGTAACTAATTTGCTGAATTATCTGCCAATAAAATGGAAAAATCAGAACAGGAATGGAACTCTGAATGGAAAGTCCAAAAAACAATGTTCTTATAGGATCTTTTTTTGTGGTAAAGAAAAAAACAAGTTAAGACTTTAGTTTAATAAAAACAAAATAAATATAGGGGAGAATATCATAAAATGTATGTAACTTGTTTTTTGTAATTATGTTTTAAATGTGGTAAATGTTTTAATGTTGATGCATACTCTCTACTCTTCTCCCCTCACTTAAAATGTTTAAAAAAATGCTAAATGACTAGAAACGATACAAACCTGCTTACATTAAAAAAAAACCTACACAGAATGCATATCTAATCACTGCCTTATTCCACTGAAAATCCATTCCTGCTCTGGAAATTACAGCAAACTATGCAAATTAACTTGCTTACAGATGGAAATTCAATTCTGTAATAGTAATTACCCCCTTAAGTCATTTCACCATCGTCCTTTTATGTGTCTTTTATGAATGAGCCTTAATATTATTCTATAGTGACTTAAGGCACTTATTAACAATACAACACATAATAAGCAATGCCAACATGTGATTTACCAATTGCATTGTGGGGGCCCAAAGACCTTGGCAAGCTTATCCACTGTAACTAATAAAGATGACTTGCACGTCTCTACAGCTTGGGCATTGCCAAGCAACATAGTTTTTTGGCTATGGCCTTTGAGAACAGAAAATCAAAGATTTCTATTTTTTGCTATATTAAAAAAAAAAAAATGTTCTCCATGGGTGATGTACTAATTTTTTTTTCCTGTAGATTAAATGGTACTTTTCCGTGATAGTTAAACTTTAAGAAGGTCCCAGTATTTAACTTCCATAAAACAGGTAAAGTCAGTAAGACCAACCATTCAACGTTAATTCTCCTTAAAAAATATTTTAAACTTGAGTTTATATTTGAAAATATATTTCTCTTACTAAAAATTAAATTGTATCCCCTAAGATGTTTTCCATTTAAGTGAAGCTAAAAATTGAATAGCAAAAGAGGCATCTGGCTGGAAGTGTCTGCTCTTATCAAACAAATGTGTGCGGTGCCTTAATTTGTATATTAGCAAGTCTCTTGTGGATGCTAGATAAGTGGACCTGTCATCTAAATCCTCTGGTTTTACAAGAAGGATATTGTACGTCGGAATAACAAACAGTATCTCGACGGAGCTCTCCAGGATAGGTTACACAGCTGTGGTGGGAAAGGAAGCAGCAGATTGGGATGCCTGATTTAGTAAAGGGTCATGTAATAATTTGTTGTGGGCTACACATTTTTGCAGTGTTACTTTGGCCAGTCTTAAATTTCAGTTCGCATCATTTTCTCTTAACTTATTATCTTATCTTATACATATTGTTTTCAGTCAATAGCAATTAAAATAGTGTGTTGCTGGGGTAGGGCTAATGGTGTAACAAAATGTCTTCACAGTTAATTAAGGAAGATGTATATTTTAAATTGCTGATCTTCCATATCCTAAATGATCACAGATAAAATAGATGTTAAAGGCAAGTATCAAATGAACTATATGGTATAAAAAAAAAGGCCACAACTGGCCCCCAGGTTATATCTTGTCCAACCGTGCCATACACAGACTGGTTCAAGGAAAACATCTTGTCTTAAAAAGGAATCGATGTCTTGGACAGCATTATCAGGGCTCTTGGAAAGGAAACAACGTAGACAAGCAGGAAAGTACCAATTTCAGTTTGCAGTTGCAAAAATGAATCATAGCTGTGCATGAACATTTCCATAAGACACAGAAAGATTAAAGGGAACATGTCACCAGTTAAAAGAGAATACATTTACCACGTGTCCCCGGTCTATCCATTTCAAACATTTTATTGATTTTGAACCTTTGCATGCACTCACTTATTTTGTCTCTCTACAGCTATAAACCTGTTTTTTATTTTAAAGGCTGGAGTACTATTTGATGAGATCAATATCTGAATAGTTATTTGTTAAGATCATGGGCTTTATTATGTAGTCTTTAAATAATGCCAAGATTTCCATGAAGACCAATTTTGGGTAACATTTTTTTTGGCGAGTATTACTGAATCTTCATGATGGGCTATTAAATGGTTAATATTCCAAGAGTCTCAGGGTCAGCTTATTTAGACAGTTCCCAGGTTTTCAGCATTTTCTTTAGTGTTGTACCCCCTGGCACTACTGAGATGTGCTGGTCATTAAGACCCAAAGAGGCCTCTGCAGAATTTAATAACGTTTCCACAGACATTTCAACATGCAGATATATAATTGGGTTATTATAGACTTTATCTCGCCATACATGATCTTTGACCCACTGTAAATCATAATTATCAGGTGAACTGATTCAGTACTAAGATAAATGAAGCAGGGCATTTCGGTGTTAAGAATTTGCATCTAAATTGCCTTATGCGTATATCTGTCATTGTGACCATGCTATCCCAGGCAATAAATGTACAATTTAAGTTTGACTCTTGTCCAGGGGATGTAGTTTTTTATCATTGATAGCTCATAATTTAAAAACTGTTGTAACCAGGTAATATTTTAGCTATTTCTGTTTTAGAAACTTTAAAGGGACACTCCACTATCATATGCACTTTAATGCATATGAAAGCTGAGTGTTACCTTTAAATTTCCATGTGGTCCTTATCCCCCCATATGTGTTTGCTCCTTTTTTTTCCACCCCCAGCTATTTGCCATGTAGGAGATGTGTTTAGTCAAAACCATCTCCTGTCAGGTAATATACTTACAGCCAGTCAGCCCCATACATTTCAATGTATGTATGTATGAATGTATGTATGTATGAAAGTATATGTTTGTTGACAGAGCAATAAAGGTTTACTTAGCACTTCAGTTGACAGTATAATAAACAGGAGGTTCAAAAAAAGTTGTCAGATAATAAATAGTCTACAGATCTTTGAATACAGTAGGGATGAATACACTTGAAAAGAAAATTCTCACCCCCTAGAGCTCACATTCTAAGTGCCAGTAGTGAAGTGAATTTTTTTTTGTAAATTACTGTCGCAGTACCATTAAAAGCTGTTTTTTGGTTTTGAAATTATGGATAGTTGAAGCTTGATAAATGTCAAGTGGTAGGGAGTTTCAGAGTTATGGAGCAGCAAGTAAGAAGACCTTTAGAATAGGATGTGGCTGTCGAAGAAGTAGAAAGATGACCAACATGGATGTGTAGAAGGTGTGTGGGAATGTTACAGGGTATCAGAGATTAAATATAGAAGGGAGATGAGTGCTCAGGAACCTTGAAGGTAAGAAGGAGGATTTTAAAAGTGTTGATGTTTTATGAGCCAGGACATCAGTGTTAGTATGGAAGTGAGTGGTGTTTTGGAGGAAAGAAAGACTATTCCGGCGGATGAGTTGAGAACAGAAATGAAGCAGGAAGACCAGTGAGTACAGGTAGTGCATTCACATGTTTTGGTTGTAGGGTGAGAGTGAAATGGGCAGATTTTAGCAATATTCTGGAGAAAGACGCAACAGGTTTTAGCTATTTCCTAAATGTAAAAGAAAGTGATGATGGATAAGAAGAGAGAAATGTAGATTGGATTTTGCTGTATGAAGATCATGTAATACTTTAGGAAGGACCGATCCAGTTGAGAAGGTCAGGCAACAATATCAGATTTTTTGGGGTCCAAGTTTAATGAAAAAAATGTAATGTACTTACAAACTACTTCAAAATACATACATTGTTCGGGAGGCTGTCTTAGACACTTGAATGTCCCCTTAAGTTTAAAAGTATTGATAGAAGAATCCACGAGGTGGAACACTATTAACCCACTTTACTGCCAAACTTTTAGAATACAGTATTGCCATTGTATAATAGAAGTACTGCAGTGTAAGAAAGTGGAAACATATACTTGTCCTTACAGGCACACATGCTAGCACAGGTACACTTGCCCTAATATTCTTTCTTTCACACACATTTAACACACACACGCTCACAGAGCCGGCCTTCAAACCCCCCCTGCCCCTTCAAACTACACCCCCCCTGCCCCTTCAAACTACACCCCCCCTCACTTACCTTCTTGCCGGTGTCCTGCGGTGAGAACGGGAGGCATCCGTCTTCTCGCTCTGCCGTGGTGCCGGCATTTGCGACGGAGTCACGGAGAGTAAGGGGCGCCGAGCGGTTGCTGAGAACTTCACGAGCAACCGCTCGGCGCCCCTGCCCGGGACATAGATTAAAGCATCAGGTTTTTTTTTAAACTTTATTTTAAAAAAACCCCGATGTTTTAATTTAAGTCCCGGGCAGGCGCCCCTGCTACCATGGCGCCCTGTGGCCGCACACGTCGCACACCCCTAAGGCCGGCCCTGCACGCACACACTGTCTCTCTTCTCTCTATTTTATCTTCCCTTTCTCTCTCTTATTTCTCTCTCTCTCTCAATTCCCCCTCTGTCTCTTTCAGCTATCTTCTCCACCTGCTTTAATCACTGGTGGTCTGGTGGTGGGAGTATGACGTCTGTTCATAACTTCACTGTGTGTATCTTTAGTGCTGAGACAGGACATCATATCCTGGTCCACCACGTGAAGGAGCTCTGAAACAGAGGTCCGCAAGAACATACCTTGTGCTCCCTGTAATCTGGGCTGGTTAAAAAGGGACCAATGATCTCATTAACCAGCCCCAATCCTCTAGCGGCAGTCAGTACAGTCGCCATGGTGATGGACACCACAAATCATGATGATGGACACCTTGCTGACCCGTGTTTTAAAAAGTGATACTAGTGTGAAAAACAACTTTGGTGGAAAAAAACTAGAAAGTACAGAAAGGACAAAGTGTACAGATAATAATGAAAAAAAATATCCCAGCCTTTTCTAAAACATACTTGCCTTGTCCTGAAAAATAATGAAAATATCTTTTTAACATAATTGGTAAACAAGGATTACTGATCCTGGGTCTTGCTCTACAAAATGTAAATCCGTTTGCAAAGATTTGGACCACAGCATAGTAATTAAAATACAAATCAAAGAGTGAAAAAATACCATGCAGTTTAAACAAAACAATAACTGTAAATAGCAATGATTACATCTACAATTTAATTTCCATAGTAATGGTAATACTTTAAACAAACCTTAACCCAATGCTTTTGTAATTAAGCATCAATGTATAATAATCCGGGGAAATTAATCTTATTATCACACAGTTTCAGTTTTATATGTGAAAACCAATACTTTGATGTTGAAATCAATTTACCGTACATCACAAAGAAAAAAAAATGCAAAAATTCTGTTATTTGAAATAGCCCAACTAAAATTGGGGAACATAGAAACTCATTGATATCGATTTTCACATTGTCAAAAGAAACATTACATGAAAGTAACTGGAAAGGACTGTTTAAAAGTAGCATTACCATAACATTGTATTACTAATGCCATCAGCCAGAAATACTACATATCTAAGCAGCCTAGTAATTTCAGTATTTTGCTTAGTCTGCACAAACAATATTTTTGGATACTGACAATGTTATATATAAACTTGTGCAGGAACAATATGTCCCTGCCTCAAGGTACTTTAAATCTGTTTTTGGTGCATGAAAAAACAAGAAAAAAATATTTTTGTATGTACAGCATTAGGTACCATCTAAAAAGCAACACACCACTGTGTGCATATAATTGGAGTTTTTGCTCTGTACAACATTTAGAATTAAGTAAATGTTAAATTTCAATTTCAAGTAACCATAGCAGAAGTATTTGCTAATCATGAGTATTTGAAATAGTGACTCTAGTTCTGTACTATTAGAGAGGAGCCAGACTTCTTATCCAGAAAATATATGTGGTCCCAATGAGAAACTACATTATATTTTGTGCATATGGAAATTGTTTTACAGAACACTTCAAATAATAAACTACATGATCTTTTGTAACCAAATTGCAATTTGACAGAGGTTTCATACTATTACTTACATACATACTTTACCATTGACCTTAAGTTATGGGGCATTCTTTAAAACAAAATGACATGGCAGTATTACTTTTTCAAGAAGAAAGTCAGAGATTGTGTATATGGTCTCCCAACTAGTGTACATGATAAGATGTATTTGAAAGATGCTTTTGATAGGAGATAACCATTTAGCCCATCTTTGCTATAAAAAAAACCTTGAACTGTATTTAGTCTTATGGTCAGTGCACCTGCTAAAGAAGACTAACTGAAGTCCTTTAGTAAAACGGTCTGATGATTTCAAGATACAATGATAGGGGTGTAGAGGCAGAACCGAAACAAATCTAAGCACTGCCGTATGAGCAGGAGTGAGTGCATAAAATCAGAATCTGCATTGTTACAAATATATGATGGCAGATGAGAATCATCTAGTGTGCCCATTTTTCCTTCTGTATAGACTCATACATCCATCCTCGGTCTTGTCTTATACTCAG
This sequence comes from Spea hammondii, assembly GCA_029215755.1. Taxonomy (NCBI): domain Eukaryota; kingdom Metazoa; phylum Chordata; class Amphibia; order Anura; family Pelobatidae; genus Spea; species Spea hammondii. The sequence goes on along the minus strand of JARDYJ010000004.1, from coordinate 50,829,916 downwards.
GATGGCCATAAGCCTATCCCATGCATTTTTAAATATCAACATTTGTTGACATTTCCACAATAGCTATGCAAATAGATTCAGAACATTTCAATACATGTTATTACAGGGTAGCTAATCATTATTCGAGAAAGCATTATATATGCCTCTCAAAGATAAATTGGGTTTGTCATGGGGATAGCAGACACCAGCTATTTAACAACCTATTAGAAGCTGGACACAGATCAAAAGACAGGACACTTCAAAGAAATAATGACACATTGAAACAACATTTCAAGGCCTCCAAAATCAACATGAAATCTCAAGGAAGACCAGACTCTGGAGACAAACAAATGGAAGCATCATTGTCATAAAGATACAAGAATACTGGGATTCAGAATGGTATAATAATGGCATAAGGGGAAAAGCCGTTGACAAGAAAGCAAAGGTATATATATTCAAACATTCTTATTCTATCCTAATTTTATCTTGTGCAACTAATTATACCTAAAGTGTGCTTTCTCATAGAAATATGTGCGTAAAGAATTAGTTTAGCGTCTTTAAAAAAGTTTTTTTATAATGATTTTCTCCTTAACTTATATTCTTTCACCAATGTTGTGTAACCTTTTATAGTATAGAAACTATAAAGCCATATTCTTAGCCTTTCAAAGAAGGGCAGTAGTAAGCAGAAAATAATTATGGGCACAGTCTTCCATACTTTTAGTGGGCCAATTGGGGAGATCAATGTGCCCCCTTTTGACCAGCCTGTTGGGCCCAAAGGGTGATTGGATCTCCGTTAGGGCCTGCCTCCCTAGGGCTAAAACAAAGAAAAATAATAAGCTGTATAAGAACTTATTAATTTATGGGGCCAAGACAAAGGCCCACTCGATGCATGGGGCCCTTCTCCTGCAGCAGGGGTATTTACAGAGACACAGACTACATTTCTGGAGAATGATCGGTGATGACAGTAAGCTGCATGGTATTCTGCTGTGAAAAGAAGGCATTGAATTATAAGCTAAGGATCCTCCAACCATCAGAGACAGGAGCAAAGATACTATGTGCAGGTAGTCAGCTTGGATCCATAAGTATCTCTGTGTTTGCATGCATTTATGTGGGGATGTCTTGGTACATGAACATGCCATATTTAAAGATTTCTTTGTATCGGGTCTTGTCTGATGGATACTTGATTATGTTTGGATATTCGGTTGGCTGTTACAATGTATCTTTGTGGAAACAAAAACTTGTTTCGTGTGACGATTGTCCTTGATTTGCATGCAGTCTCCTTAAATATGATTCTTCAGAACCAAACTGGCTGGGGTTTTCAAATCTCAGGCTGAATTGCGCTGCGACTGTCTATAGTGTGAATAAAAACTGTAAAAAGAATTGTAAAAAAAAACACTGAGCAGCCAAGGGTTTGTTAATACACAGGCACTAGAATATTTATAATTATATTGGAGGGGGCTCTTTATAACAGTGTTGCCTCACCTGATCTCCACCCGCCCCTGCTTTAAATGCTGCAAAGATGAAGATACTAAAAAACTGAGGTTGCAAGTCATAACAGTAAATTCCCTAACTAGCCAGCCTAATGATCTGATGCTAGGCATAATAACATTAAGCAAGCTAATGAGGAAAACAAGCCAAATGTCAGACTTTCCACTTATCTGCCCAAGCTCATGATCCTTCATGTGCAACATCCATAAACTGCATAAAGATTTTTTTGGTCCGTCGTTCTAATGAATCCAGATAACAGCCAGACTCCGACACAGAAAAGACCTTCCGGAACGTTGTTTTTTTTCCTGCCTTAATGAATAGCATAGTTCCATTCATATTTAATAGAACCCCAATTTTCTGGATTTTGTGTTTTAACTTCAATAAAGACCCATCAGCGGATCTTTGAATGAACATTCAGTTTAAGCATTAACTTGGAAAGTTCCGAATATTAGTATAAAAGCTTAGGAAAAATAAAGCAAAAATAGCATCAGCTCTGCAATACCTAATCAGAAGTGTGAAGGATTCAGTGCAGAATTAAGAACCAATTTGCAGGTTAAACAGTAGAATATTTTTAGCTTTCCAGAAAGACCGCTGTACATCACATTGCATACATGGTGTGTCAATGTGATAAAACGTGCCCCAAGTTGTTATGGCAACAAAATTGTGTCTGGGACATAAAGCACAGTCTTTCCTCCGATGGATTACAATTGCATTTCAAATTGAACAAGCATATTAAAATCATATATTCCCTGGAATCAGCACACCGCAAGGGTATCATAGCACGCATGCAATTCACAAACAAAAGAACGGAGGAGAAAAACAGATTTAAGTATTTTATAAAAGAAAAGTTTAGGGTTTTTTAATGCAAATGCAGAATGCATCATTTTTACACAGCATATACGATAATGGACATGTATTGCATATTTACTAGAACATTGGAGTCTATGTGATGTATATACAGTATAGTAATATTTTTTTTTTATACAGAGCACTTCTCCAGTTACTGAATAAACACTACAGTGATATATAACACTAGGCTTGAGGATCGCTTATAAATTATTATACACACACACTAGAAAAAAATCATAGCACCTTTATTTTTTTATCATGTGGCCGTATATAATGCATCAGTAAAAATGTCTGACAGTATAATTATATTTGCAGTGGACAAACAGTGTCGCTCTCCTGTCTACTCGCACACTAGCAGATAAGGGTACAATATATGTTGTGTGATTGTAATTTAGAAATGCACCAAATTCTGTTTTCGTAGATTACATCAAAAAAGCAAAAGTTACAATTATATATACACAGTAGAGTACAATGTACCATAAAAAGAAAAATATGTAGTATTAATATTTACATTTTTATGAGTATCCTTTTTTATCCATTATATGTATGGACTGAAAACAAAGGAAAATTAAATAAAATGTAGCCTGTTGGAAATTCACTGAGGTAGATAAAATAAAGGAATATCAAGTTATAGTATGATTTAATAAACGTAAGGGCATTGATAAATCACAGTGCAATAACCGACTGGCAGGTGCACCAGCTGTTTTACGGTATTAAAAAATAAAGAACATGTAAAATTCTGGTGAATAATAAAATGATCATCTCCCAAATAAGTTGTCTGCCCCATAGGTTAGCACGATTGCTAAATTATAACTCAGCTATATTGTTCTAAAAATCTGTGGTTCCCATGACGTATTTTAATGCAAAGTAAAAAGCTTTTATGGATTTATGGCTGAAATAACTTTGGAAACTACAAACATTCTCAGTTAAGCCATGGATAATATCAGTTACCACCTAAAATGCAATAGGAGTGAGAGGCAAAAGTGCAACTTCAGTACTAAAACATTTTATAAGATGGGACATGAATGTGTTTTTAATAATAGGTTTTACACAAGGTTTATGTTCAAGGGACAGATCAAGTAACAACTAGCCTCACAGAAGCATCCCAATGTACAGAATAAATCCTACGAGGTAGAAAAACATTGTACAAATATAAACCAGATAAACGCATTGAAAATGAAGTGGTGCTCAAGCAGGAACATAATCTTATATTTAGTGTCACATATCCATCACAATCCATCAGAAGGATTGTAAAGCAAAGAGAAAACATACTGAGTATTAAACAGATAAGCTTCTTCACACAAAAATATTTTGTAAATATTCTGACTTCTGTGTTTTGGCAGCTAAAGGAACAGCCTAGTCCCCAAGATTGTATTTTAATTGTTAATGCATGTTACTGCATTTAAAGAATTCTGTCTTATTTGTTTCCTCCCCTGGCTGCCTCTATGGAAAGCAGAAGCATTCATATGTAATTTGCTTGCATATGCTCAGTAGCAGTCCCGCTGAAGTCACTGAAGCAACAGCCAATCACATGCAGTCTAGAAAATTATCATCAGAGATCTACTGAGCATGTGCAAAAAGCATATTGCAGTAGGCTCCTAGTTTCAGTACAGGAACCCAAGGGAGGAGATTTATGAGACAGAAGAACCCCAATAACTAAAGAATCCCTGCACTAATCTGCATGCAGTGAAAGGCACTGGAGTCATTGTCCTTTTGACTAAGTCCAAGTGAGTCCCCGTGAGATAGGGAAGGCTTGATTCTCTTTACCCTTAAGGCTGGGATTGCCAGATGCCCTGAGGGGTTATGAAGCCCTCAGAATAGGTCCATGATATGGGCGACTGCCACAATGGGTGCCTCTGTTTGGGGTACACATTTTTTTTTTGGTACATTGATAAGTGTGCACATTGGGACCTTTTCTGGAGCTATATTTTTATTTTTATCTGTCACTAGCCCCAGCTACTTAGGCTGGTCAGTGGTGCAGAATATTTCTGGGGCCTGAATAGCACATTTTGTCTTTGTTTGTTTTTGCCCTCAGGTATGCACTCCTTTTATTGCCCTGACTGCACGTGACAACTATTTTTTTATTTGAGAATATTATTCTTTCCTGGCAGTTTTTTGACGCTGAAAGTGGCCTCAGTGGATCAGCTGAACATTCAGTTTCTGGTGAGGGAGGCCAGTTACCCTTTTGGGTTCCTGCCTTCACTCGGAGGCTCAGCTACCAGTAATTGTACATCAGTATGCATAAGTAAATAATTACTATGTACTTTTAGAAAAAAAATCTCTTGAATTGATCAGCAGTTTAGATGCCAGGTACTTCTACGCAAACAATAAGGATACCTGTCATCACCTAAAAAATTTAAGAAAAGTTGTTGAAGTATAGACAGGAACAAATGAGCCGCCTAAGCAACAAGGTAGAAGCTAGACCTATAACCCAGTTTGCTTTCCACAATGCTCATAAAAACCTGAAGGAAGATCCAGCCGATGGCCCTGAATTTGTAATGTAGGCTTACAGTGCACTTACCAAAAGCTTTTAAAAAATTCTCTAAAATTGCACACAAATATTTATTACATAAATCAACTGGAACAGTTCTTCCTTGTAAAATCTCACAATCTTGTTTTACTAGAACACAAGTGTAGATGCATGGCTATTCAATGTTAGATTGTGTGCATACAATGACCACCTACTGTGTTGTCTTGTTTGCTTTAATGTATTTGTTACTTGTGGTGACAGAGCATTCCCATTTTACCTAGTAGGGAGTGAAAAGAAAGCAAAAACCCATTCTTTCAGCTGCTGTGTAAAATACAGCAATAGAAACAAATGGATGTATTCAAGCTTGGCTTCCTGCCTCAGATTTGGTAATATGCCACAAAGAACAGGTGGCTTTTTGCTTCAGTAACACGTGAGAGGGCTGTGAAATAAAAGAAAAACAAAGAACCTGATTTATAAGAAGAAAAAAAATATTTTGTAAAAAGATCCACAGGGCATGACGAATCCAGTGGATTTCTCAAAGTTTAAAATTTAAGCAGACTTATGTAGCGTTGGTTGAAATATCTTATTAAAGAATTTTCACATAACTTAACATTAAAAAAAAATCAACTTAACAATCATTAATGGCCCTGCTCTCTGGGTGCTCCTGCTGCGAGGCGCTCGGAGCTGGCTGGACTTTGCTTTCGGGACTTTGCTTCCCTGCTCTGTGGGTGCCAGCCTGCCCGTCGTGACCGCCGCGGTCGTTTGTGGGACTCTCCTTGCCGGGCCTCGCCGTGTTTAGGACGCTGCCCGCCATGTGTTCCCATGGCCCACGTGAGCCACCGTTTTGCTTGCCTTTTTGTTTTGTGCTATTTCCGTTTGTGTTCCCCCCCCTTTTTTTTTTTGTTTGTTTGTTTGTTTGTTTGTGTGTTTGTTTTGTTTTGTATTTTTTGTTTTTCTTGTGTGTGTGTTCTATTTCGGGCCTGCCGCTACTGCTGTCCGGGAGATCTCGGCGTTTTGCTGGGCTTTGTCTGTTTTTTGACTCCCCTCCCCCTCTATTGACACGAATGGCTCTATAGGCCTCTGGACAGTTATGCTTTCCTATAGTCTCTACCGGAGCTTTCTCTGCACACACTCACTCACTCCTCTGTATGGTCCCGTATATTATTTCTATTTCTATATATATGTATGTATGAATATATATGTATATCTAAATATATATTTTATTTAGATTTTTTTTTATTTTCCGCCACCGGGGTGCCCCTATGCTCTGCTGGACCCTCTGGCCCATTACGGTTAGATTTATCGGTTTGTTCGTTTCATGAACCATGTCGACCTATGCTCTGCACACTTGATGCTGTTTTTTGGTCTGTTAATATTGTACCACTTTCTATCACGAATGGCTCTATAGGCCTCTGGACAGTTATGCTTTCCTATAGTCTCTACCGGAGCTTTCTCTGCACACACTCACTCACTCCTCTGTATGGTCCCGTATATTATTTCTATTTCTATATATATGTATGTATGAATATATATGTATCTCTAAATATATATTTTATTTAGATTTTTTTTATTTTCCGCCACCGGGGTGCCACTATGCTCTGCTGGACCCTCTGGCCCATTACGGTTCGATTTATCGGTTTGTTCGTTTCATGAACCATGTCGACCTATGCTCTGCACACTTGATGCTGTTTTTTGGTCTGTTAATATTGTACCACTTTCTATACTCACAAGCATCACGGTGTCTGCTTTCGTTATTCTTGCTGGCGTTATAATAACCGCGATTGTTCTACTGTGCGGGTGGTGTGTTCCTCGCACACTACTTTATTTGTTACTCACCGTTGCGTTGTTGCTGCTGCAACGTTCACTTCTTTGTCTCCTAGCCTCACTTGCCCCGCGGGGCTTTGGTGTCACCACACTCGATACTGGTGGTCCTGTCTTCCTCGGCTGAGGCGCAGGTTTCCTACCAGTACGCGACACATTCTCCCTACTACTCCTTTACTCTCTCCCCTCTTCTTGTTATCGCCCTCTCCTACTTTTCCTCCTTCCTGTCGCTCTCATGTCCTCCCCTTTCCCCTTTCCCCCTTTCTCTGGGAGGCCGGGTCTCATCCTCATATAGATGGCCTGTCGTCCGACTCCGTTGACCCTTTACTCGGTAAACGCCAAGGGCCTTAATCTTCCTGAGAAGCGGTCAAGGGCTCTCAGAGAATTTCGCTCCCATAGGGCCTCGGTAGTTTTTGTGCAGGAGACGCACTTTAAAGAGGGACAGGCTCCTGGCTTCCGGGACAGGCATTTCCCCACCGGCTTTTTTAGCAACAATCCAGAGGCCAAGGCCAAGGGGACTGCAGTCCTGTTTGCTAGATCGGTGCCTTTTGAGCTTAAGGGCACTCTCCTGGATGAATCCGGTAGATACACTATCGTGAAGGGTCTTATTTCTGGGGTCATGTACACATTCGCCAGCATCTACCTCCCTAATAGGAGCCAACACACCGCCCTCCGCTCCTTTCGGTCCCTACTCTCTGAGTTTAGTGAAGGCGTACTGCTAGTCGGTGGAGACTTGAATGTCCCTCTGGTTCCTCGCTTCGATACCTCCTCTGGTACCTGTAGTACCCCGGAGAACCAGTTGCGCTCCATGCGTAAATCCCTAGCGGAGCTCCGCCTGGTCGATGGTTGGCGTGCCCTAAACCCGGAGGCCCGCGACTACACTTTCTATTCCGCGCCTCATAACCGGTATTCCCGGATTGATTACATTTTCCTCTCCCAGTCCCATCTTGACCTCTTATTGTCTTGCACGATCTTGCCGATGACTTGGTCGGACCATTCTCCTGTCTGCTTATCTCTGACTTCGCCTCTATCTAAGCCTGGGGAGTGGACGTGGAGACTCAATGACTCCTTTTTGCTAGATGAGACTTTGGTGGCTCAGACGGGGTTGGAGCTAGAGCGGTACTTTAGCGAGAACTCTACGCAGGAGACGCCCCCTCTGGTTGTCTGGGAGGCTCACAAATGTGTGATTCAGGGATTTTTTATACGGCATGGGGCGCAGCGAAAGAGGGCTGGCGCCCAGGAGATAGAGCGCCTCACCTCACGCATCGCGCACCTGGAGGCCATTCATAAACACACCCTCTCTGATGCTTCGTACGGCGAGCTGTCCTCCCTAAGGGGCCAACTTGCAGACGTTTTGACCTCTCGTTTCCGGCGGACTTCGCTGTACAATCGTCGTTTTTTTCAGGAGCATGGCAACAAGTGTGGTAGGCTCCTGGCGCGGACGCTGAATCCGCATAAGAGGCTCACACATATACATAGGATTAAGACCGTTGCTGGCGCGGTGTCCCCCTTTCCCTCCAAAATAGTGGAGGCGTTTCACGCCTACTACACATCCCTCTACAATATCCGCCAACCGGGGTCCCCTTTGGGCTCGCCGTCCAGGCACGAATTGCTCCATCGGTATCTCTCCCGTCACATTAAGCGCAAACTCGCTCCTGACGAGGCGGCCTCGCTCGAGGAGCCGATCTCTGCTGAGGAGCTCTCTGCGGCGCTGAAGGCTTCCCAGAGTGGGAAGTGCCCGGGTCCGGACGGGTTGCCTTTGGGGTACTATAGGACTTTCTCGGAGAGGCTCCTTCCCCATTTCCTTAGAGCTGTCAATTCCATTCAAGAGGGCCATAGGTTTCCCCCCCAGACATTGGCGGCCACAGTCACGGTGCTGCTTAAGGAGGGCAAGGACCCCTGCCTCTGTCAGAGCTACAGGCCCATCTCATTGCTGAATGCCGACCTTAAGCTCCTTGCCAAGACCGTTGCGCTGCGACTGGCTCGTTTCCTTCCCCGGCTGGTCCACCCGGACCAGGCGGGGTTCGTTCCCCGCCGCGAGGCCCGTGATAACACTATTCGCCTTTTGAATATCGTCCACAGGGCGCGGGCGGAGGCTCGCCACATTCTGCTCCTGTCCACCGATGCCGAAAAGGCGTTCGACAGGGTGGACTGGGCGTTTCTGCACGCCACTCTGCACCACCAGGGGCTGGGTCCTGTCATGTTGAAGTGGGTTTCGGCCCTTTATGACTCCCCCACGGCCCGCGTCCGGGTCAATGGAGTTCTATCACCCCCGGTCTCGATCGGGAATGGCACGAGGCAGGGTTGTCCCTTATCCCCTCTGTTGTTCTTTCTCACCTTGGAGCCCTTCCTTGAAGCCATCCGCTCCAATCCCGATATATTAGGCTTTAGTGATGGGGGCGTGCACCACAAGGTGGCCGCCTATGCGGATGACCTCCTCTTTGTGGTCGATCGCCCGGTAGTTTCCCTGCCCAACATTCTGGAGGAATTTCGCTCTTATGGGGAGCTCTCGAATCTGAAAATCAATTTCTCTAAATCTGAAATACTAAACATTTCGGTGCCCTCGCCTCAGGTCCCGCACCTTGCCTCTAGCTTTCCCTTTCGCTGGTGTCCGGGGCAGATGAAGTATTTAGGGGTCTGGCTGACATCTGACCCGGCCCATCTCTTTCGTGCTAACTTTGCCCCTTTACTGCTCAGACTGACGGAGGACCTTAAGCGGTGGTCGCCTCTCTTCCTCTCATGGATGGGACGGGTCAACGTAGTGAAAATGAACTTGCTGCCCCGGGTCCTGTATCTATTCCAGACGTTGCCAATTCGGATACCCCGGGGTTTCTTTGTTTCTCTCCGTCGCGCGGTCGCGGGTTTCGTTTGGGGGGGCAGGAGCCCTAGGCAGAAGTTTTCGCAGCTGGTCCGCTCCAAATCCAGGGGAGGGCTCGCGCTGCCGGACTTCCATAAATATTATCAGGCCACCCAGCTCCTCCGGATCATAGATTGGAACATCTCGCCTGCGCACGCCAAACATTGGGTGGCTCTGGAGTTGGGCTCCGAGCGGGGTAGGGTGTTGCACGCGGTCTGGGGCCCCGGGACGGGCCGCGGAGTAGGCGCACACCCTTTTATCTCTGCGACTATGGCGGTGTGGAGGGCGGTGGGCCGTGGTGCCCCGTTCTCTTCGTCGCCTTCGCCTTTGTTGCCCCTGTGGGACAATCCGGACTTTGCTCTGGGGCGAACCTGGGGCGACCGAGGGTTCCTGGGGCTGCCCTTGCCTGTTCGTATTCATGGGCTCCTGAGGGGTGGTCGTGTTTTGCCCTTGGAGGTGTTGCTCACGGGCGCTAGCCCTACGTGGCTGGAGCGCTTTACCTATCATCAAGTGACGCACTATATTACTCACCTTCCTAATCGGCACTTCCTGCACAGGGACCCGACTCGCTTTGAAACCTGGTGTGTTGGGGATCGCCCGCCGGAAGGGGCTGTCTCCTTGCTCTACTCGCTCCTTCTGGATTCTGCACAGGCCTCGAGGCCATCTTTCTGCCGGGTCTGGGAATCCCAATGTGACGTGCTCCTTACAGATGCGGACTGGGAGAGGATCTTTCTCTTTACACACAAGAGCTCCAGGGCTTCTAAAACCCAGGAGACGAACTACAAACTTCTTTCACGTTGGTATCGGACGCCCCAGCGGCTCCGCCTTATGTTCCCCAATACCCCTGATAGATGCTGGCGATGTGGGAGGGACGAGGGTTCATTGCTCCACATCTGGTGGGATTGCCCCGGCGTCAGGGTCTTTTGGTCAGACGTTCACCGAGTGCTTTCCGAGCTCTCTGATTCCCCCCCGCCGTTCCGGGCCATGCCCATGCTGTTGCATCACACTACACACTCGGTCGCCAGCTACAAGACGTCTGTTGTTCGCCATTTATTGGATGCTGCTAAGAGCCTCATTCCCTTATTATGGAAGCAAACTAGGTCCCCGTCGCTTCGGGATTGGGTGTCCCGCGTGGAGGAGATTAGGATCATTGAAGATCTCACTGCCGTCTCATTGAAGCAGAGAGAGAGATACACGGCCACGTGGTTCCACTGGCTCGCTTATGTGGCCAGGGGCGCCTTTTAGGCTTCCTTCCGCATTGTGCCTTGTTTCCTTGCGGTCCAGCCCCAGAGCCGCCTCGTCTAGTTCTTTGATGCGTCTCATTTGCTCCTTGGTTGCATGCCTTTTACTTTCATCGTTTTGCCTCTATAACTGTATGATGTGCAATGTCTTGTTCTGTACACTGGCTGCTATGGATGATTCCGTGTTTCCCTCCCCTGCCCCTACTCCCCCTCTCCCCTATTTTTCTTCTGTACCCCGTCCTCTTTCCTCCTCCTTTTGAAATTTTGGAAAACCCTCAATAAAACTTGATTTCGAACAATCATTAATGCTCTGTTGATTCATACTGTCATATATAACAGTTTGTCTTTAAATTAGTCAATACGTATTTGCATTAAGTGCGCAGAATTTTCTAACAATCTACAAACATTTCATCAGCATTAAGAAAAATCCATTTTACGACACACATATTAAATCCTATTTTATGTAAGGGTGTACTTTTCCAAGAACCCCAATGTGCAATGTATCCTTCAAAAGGTTAAGAGGGGTGTATGGACTATGGATTTCTAGCGTTTTGTAAGAACCAATGCAGCACGTGCATCCATTACCACCCTATTTAAAAACAAAATGTATATTTAAAATTGCCTAAGAATGGTAATTTCCTATCACCAGAGAACGGTGACCTTATTTTACTGCTGGCATTGATGTCACAGGTTGTAGACAATGGAAGAGTTTCAATCCATCTTGATAATATTGGAACCAATGAGCTACCTCTGTAACCATAGTAACCCGTGTGCTTCCATTGTGCACTGGTAATGATATCACAGTCTCAATGTTGCTTGTATTCTTTAAGCGTTAGCTACAAAACAGGAAGATAAATCTTCAAGAGATTTCCATGCAAATGTGAAGATACCGTTCTAAAGAATTTTTCCACAAAAACAAACACATTAAGAAAATGAAACAAATTCTTGACAGACTCATAATTTTAGTACCTTATGTACTGTATGTGTTTGTAATATAACTTTAATGGGGCTTTGTTTCTTTAAATTGCTATGCAATAATACATGTCCAAAAAAAGAAGAAAAATGTATTAATAGCAAATACATATTGCTAGCCCACAAGTGTGTCCCTCGGGAATTTTTGTACGTTTAGTGAACTAATATCTATATATATATACACACACATACAGTTGTGTGAAAAAAGAAAGTACACCCTCTTAGAATTCTATGGTTTTACATATCAGGACATAATAACAATCATGTGTTCCTTAGGAGGTCTAAAAATTACGTAAATAAAACCTCAGATGAACACATGATACATTTTTTGACACCGTGTCATGATTTATTCAACAAAAATAAAGCCAAAATGGAGAAGCCATGTGTGAAAAACCTAAAAAACTACCACTTCCATAGGAACTAAGATGCTAAGTAGCAGACAGTTGCTGCTAATCAGATGTCCTTGATTAATTGATCATCAGCAAGTGTGACCACCTCTATAAAAGTTTTAGCAGTTTGCTGGTCTGGACCATCTAGGTAAAACCATAGAATTTAAAGAGGTTGTACTTTTTACAGGGTCCTCTGCAGTTTTTAATTAGATTAAGGATGGTGCCTGGGTGTGAACTATACAAGCAGGTATGTATTTTTTAAGATTTAGACAATGTTGCAATGTGGTATTATGTAGCAATTCATATTATGTCATATTAGATAGTTTGAATGTTTATGGTAAAATCTAGGGAAAGCTGCACCAAATTGAACAAGGTAAAAAAAAGAAACACTAATGTGCGTGTCTATTAGAACAAAAGTTTACTTCAGAAACAAGTATCCCAACAGATCTATCCAGGTATACCGACATATTACCCAACGTTTCAGGTGTCCAGAGTGGGACATCTTCATTGGGCGTTTGAGGTACCTCACACTTCCAGCCACCCTGAAATGTATCAAAGCAGAATGGGATATCACATCATAACTGGGTGCTCTGCTTCAATACATCACAAGGTGGTCACATTGGAGCAGCATTTGAGGTCTGAGTTGCAAAAGCACAGACCTCGGTCAGACAATATCCTGAATTGAAATGACAATGCATTGCCTGGTGCAAAGTTGAGAACATGAGTTTGTGCTAATAAAGATTACAAGTACCTTCACTTTATGCCAGTATGAACGCCCTATTCAAAAGAATATACAATTCAGATACTGTTTTCACTTTGCCAGTTTAGTAAATCACTGAAGGGCAGCAAAATTGTCCCTGACTGCAACCAATAACAGAAGTGATTTTTGAAATAAACCCCATATGCTTTACTGAATAATACTGGATGTGGAAGGAATGGTCATATTATAATAAAGGAGTAAGACAGTTAAAATGAAATTGTGCTGACAGATAACACCAAGCTAATTCACTGACATATTTAATGAATAAATATTTAGAGAACACTTGGAATCTGGAATCAAAACTACATGACAAACAAGTCAATATCTTTATGTTTTATATCTAATAAAATGCAAACTACTCTTAAAGGTCATTCTTTGTATTTATGATTAGGTCGCACCTTCCTTGAAGCTCAGCAGTCTCCTAATTAATCAGTAGATCAAAATGTTACAATGATTTGGTCTTTCCTTTCTATGCCCACTTAACTTGATCCTAAAAGACGTCTTGGAGGTAAAAGAAAAAAAAAAAACTTTATAAAATGATTATAGAGACTTTGGGAAGTGTTTCACTATAGATTCCAAAGGTTCAGCACCAGTAAGCTGCTGCAGGAAGAGTCTACCTGGCCCTGTAAAATGTATTGTTAAATTAAATTGGCCGTTCATAGTTTATTCTGAAGGAGCTGAATCATAACTCTACTGTAGATTCTAATTTACTGTATAAATCCAACTATGTTTTATATTACTCTCATCATTTAAAAAGAAAGGACAAATGAACAGCTTCATACATGATGACACCATTCAGATCTTCCGAAGTGGTTACCCAGTGTTCACGCTCCTGTCTTTAGCCAATAATAAAAATTATTCATTGTCCACCTACAATTGCAGTGATTTGACCAAATTAAGAATGAGGGGGAAAAAAATCTGAGTATAACACCAAGGAAGGGATATATCAGAAGAACAAATACTTTCTCATATGAATCCACACATCAAGGGTGATGGGGCCAGGAAGTTTGCAAAAGAGGTACAAATTGTCACTCTTCCCTGTAACACCACCAGACTTATCCGTATTTGGACATGCAGTCAGGGGAACATGGGTGGGCAACCGACCATTACAATGGGCACTGTTGATAGCAAGATTGATCCGCCACCCCATGATATAATAATATACAACCACTGCAACTCAAATGCGCTTGTAACCTTTTTATTGGCAAGAGGGTGTGGACGTTCACTTCTCTGGCATTTGACGAGTAAAGAAAAGTGAAGGGAAATCGGGGAAGGGAGAGAGTTAGATTTGTTTAAAAGTCTCTTTTAGTCTCCCTGACATCATGTTAAATGAATCACATATGGATGCCTGCCATTTTTACTGTAATCCTACCACTGACATCAATACCTAATTCATCATCAGGATGCATTTTTTGTAAGGTTCACACAAAGACTTCCTGAAAAATAATTAGGCAGCAAACCAAGCATGAAATGAAACAAGTTACATTAAAATTTAGAAAAAGCTTTGCTTCATGAGGACTTTCATGTACTATTGCCTCCTACGTATTTTCTATTAGTGCTGCCTCCATGTCTTCTTCACTCAACCATGATTAGTTTTCCTTCCATCCCACCAGTTCACATGACTCAACAGTTGCAATTATTCGATGCTTGGCAGAAAACAAGAATCGCCTTCTGTTCTAGTTGTCTTTGCAGTGTCAGGAGTCTAGAACACAATTTGCCTTATAGAAGATTAAGAATGGCTTCCTCATGTATTGCTGTCTTGAATATGTTACACCTGTATATGTTAATTGGAAAAATATTTTTCTGTAAAGGCTTTTCGTGGGTTTGCAATATAAAAGCAGTATGACTACCACACCAATAGGTCCAGGACTGGCCGAGCAGATATCTATGCGGCCTGACAGTCTACCGCTGTGGAGCTCGCATACTGTACAAAGAAACTATTTTGCTACCTAGGTTCCTGCTTTCCCTGGGTGGGAAAAGAGAGTTTCCTCACACAGTGCGCGGGCACAAGAGCGGTAAGCTGCAGGTCTGCTCTAGGCGGACATCGGGCCGCATAGACATCTGTGCGGCCGGACCAGTGAAATCTGCAGATGAGGTAAGGGGGTGCGGGAGAGTGAATGGGTGAATGAATAAATGAATGAGTAATTGAGCACAGGCAGGCTGCTTCTGTGTCAGAGGTGGCACAGACAGCCTGTTTCAGGGGCCGAGGTGGCAGTGGCAGGCTGTGTAAGGGGCAGAGGTGGCACAGGCAGCCAGTTTAAGGGGCAGAAATGGCACAGGAAGGCTGGTTAAGGGGCAGAGGTGGCACAGGCAGACTGTTTCAGATACAGAGGTGGCACAGGCTGGCTGTTGAGGAGGCAGAGATGGCGGGGCAAAGGTGGTACAGGTAGGCTGTTTAGGGGACAAAGATGGCACAGGCATGTTTGGGGGAACAGATTGCACAGGCAAGCTGTTTGGGTGCAAAGGTGGCAGTGTGAGACATGTTGCTTGTGAAGTTAGGGTGCCTCGGTGGTTTCTAGTTATACCCCTGATGTGGAGTGTGGGCACAAAAGCTTGACCACGCATTAAAATATACTGTGCTGGTGTCCAAATATTTGCAGGGCTGTTTTTTGTTACTAGTCTGGGCATGGTCAGGACACATATTTTAGGGTTTCTGTCACAGACATTTTTGCTGTCCTGCCCACTTTTCACTTCAACATACATTACAGCAAAATGGATTTAATGCTAATCTGGGCAGCTCCATTACTGCTTCTATAATTGGGCCGGTTACCGATATCAATAGCAACTATTGTTTAAAGGAAACGCATAAGTGAAAGATGGTTAAAGATTTTACCATTAGGGAGATTAAATTAGAGATACACAAAAACTGTGATTTTAACTTGAACTGATAGAGCTGTGGATTTGTCTCAATCTTCATCGACAAAAAGAAAATCTCATAATAACCAGCTGTTCATTATTAAATATATTTACAGATTAATTCACAAATGTACAGTAGATTATGTCAGCATTTCCATATAATGAACAATAACATTTGAAATTGGAACAGGTTATGCAACTAAAAAAGATGCATTAAGTGCCTAAAACATTATAATAAAACTCCACATTACATAACAAACGTTACTATGCTAAAATATAAACAGTAATTATTTGAATTGGAATCCCAAACATGCTAATCACCAGATTGTGTCAAAAACAAAATATTTCCAAAAAAGGTATCACAGCACATAACATTAAATTAACAATAATTAATTAATGAGGAATGACTTTAGGCAGATGCAGTACTTAGACCCAGATGCCCTGCCAGTACTTGTCATTTTGCCTACTAGCCATTCTTGAGGCATGGATTTCTTCTTCTGCAAGTTTGTGGGATGAAGATGGTCCACAAACTGCCTACCAATATTTGAAATACAATAAAATGCAAAAAGCTAAATGACAGGAAAGTGCAGAGCATGGGAGTGGGAGGAGGATTGAGAAAGGTAGTTAGAGTGAGTTTGTGTATTAGTGCGTGTGTGAGGGTCTACATTAGAATATGGTGTTCAGGTGTGTGTTAGTTAGTCTGTTAGGGGTGCCATGGGAAGACATTTGGCTTTAGGCTGGGGAAAATGGGATGGGGTAATATTACAAGGTCAGGCTCAAAATTATAGCATTGCCCACCTAAATTTTTAAAATAAATGATATTTGGGATAGCTCTGATTATGGTATTCTGACTGTTAGTCATAATTATGATCACACCTCATTATTTCACAGGTTATGATGAATCATCCCAAGACATGCAGTCCCAAAACCACAATAAATAATTCATGCCAACATACAAATAGTGGAAATGGAAGCCACATAATGACAGGTCATTCAAATCTTAATTCAATTGCCCTACTAAATGTAAAATTACTGTTTACGATAGCAAGACATATACTACCAATACCCTGATTTGGACCAGAGGTACATATGTGTTATTATCCTAACCAGTGTCCCAACTACACAGTGATATAGGTTCATCCCCAGCAAATACCTGTTCTGGTCAGAGCAGCCGAATTAGCTCATGATCGTCACTGATGGAAAAGCTTTTTTTTGTGCATTTTTTTTTAAAGATGATCAGAAACATTTGAAAATAATAGTGGATCATCAACAGAAATTCTTATGTTACCAGTGGATTGAGATAAAATAAAAATGCAGAAAAGACAGCTCTTTGATGTAATTATTGGATTTTTTATCAAATACATTTTATTATTAGAGTATGCCATGTAGAATTTTTGGAATATTATAGCTACTGTTCTACAGAGGGTTCCTGTATTTTTTTCCATCAAATTCTAAAATCCCTTGGAAAAAACGAATGAACAAAATTAAGCCTCGACATTTGCCGGATTCAGTATAAAAATTAACAAAACTTATTGTTAGCCTATTTGACAGAAGACATCCAATCCATTATTTAACCCTCTTCACCTCTCCGTGCATGTTTCTTTTTTCTCTGTAAGCCCTTCTCTTCTTTCCTTAATACCTTTCTTTCTGTCTGTCTTTGCTTCCTTTTCTGTTCTAACCTCCTACAGCTCTTGTTGCTTGGATTGTATGATGAAGCCTCCTCTTTATAAGGCTGTGTAAGTACGGAGGGTGCAGGAGATGGGGCTGACACCTGAGACATTCCCTTTGCATACTCTGACAGCATTTCTTTTGCCTAGTTCTGTCTCACAATCGGCAAAGATCTCTTCCTCTGCCACTTGTCAGTAGGTTATACAGTGAGGGTGACATCTTAGCCCATGCTTTCAAACTTTATATACAGACCATTAGAGGAAACGAGATCTGGAGATTCCACTGCCAATTTGCCTGTTTGCATTTTACTGAAATCAATCAGACTGTAATGTTCACCTTGATCACACTTGCATTTAGATTCCTTTTTGTTCCTCACTTGTGTTTAGTTTCTTCTTGGTTGGCAAGTCAACAGAGTTGTAGGGCCAGTCAGTGAGACTGAGCGCTACCATGGTATTTTCCCACATAATTGTATCATAAAACCAGAACCTCATGAGTTTTGTGTTGCCAGCATATGATCTTATTAGTACAGCGGTGGATTACCAATGGGGCATAAAGGACACTTGCCGCAGGTCACAGTGCGCATGTGTAATATTTGAGGGCCATCTCCTGCTGCATTGCTATATACAGAGACACAAACAGTAAATGTTCCAGGATTGTAGAAATATGTCAAATTATCATTTAATGTTCATTGTCTGATGCTAGGTACTGAGCGAAATCAATGCAATTTTACAGCTACAGTCCACCCAACAACAACATTTTTTGTCTTCCTTTACCACTTTGTGAGCTGAAGGTTGAGCCATGATTGCTTTGTAATTTGTAATTTAAAATGGCAAATAAATAAATAGTTTTATTCCTGGGGCTTATAAGTCATGCTACATTTGAGCACACAAAACCTTAGGGAAAATCACAGAAAAAGTAGATTAGAACCATCACTAATCTCGCCTTATTGTGCTTGCAATTTATCAAGGGACAGAACAATAATTAGCAAGACCATGTTTGTGCTGCGAGTGCCATAATAGCACTCGTTTGTTTTTCATACAGCAATAAGAGATGAATCGATATTCAATGTGCCCAAAGAAACTAGAAATTGGCATTTTACCTTTATGAGATTAATAGATTTTGGCAACTTTCAATTGTTTCATTTTGTGTTTACTGTTCTTATAATTCTTCTAAATAATTTTAATGAGGACTTGTTGGACCACAGTGTGCAACCACTAACCAGTAATTTGTTTTCTTGAGTTGTCAGATTGCTAAAGCATATAGCAGACCAGTAAAGTAGATACAGTATATGTATTAACTATAAGCATTATAGAAACAAAGAAAGTGTTGGAATATAAAACTGAAATTCTTTTTTTCACCATTTTTGATCCATACAGGCTTAAATATCCTCACAGTATTGCCACATCTATTTTCTAGATTATGGCTTTTAGCCCCAACAGTTCTCCCCTTTTGCATTTGATAGTTTCAATCAAATCTGCATTGAAATTGGACGAAGCACAATCTGTTTTACTGAGAAACACAATGACATCATCTGAAACAGCATGCAGAATGTGATCTGGTATAATATCGCTCCTTTCTGGAGTCAGTGGCCAGGGCTGTTCCGTATGAAGGATGCATTCCTGCACAGTCATAAACATTGACTATTCACTGAACATTATTCATCTGTCTTGCATTTCACAAACAGCTATACCCTCCAGCATGTGACCTCTACACACATCATCAAACCACTTAAAGTCCTGTTATTTCGCTACATCTACATGCACAAACACAAAGGCTGATCTAATATTTGATAATATTTTATAGAATATTATTTCTCACAAGAATTATAAATATTATAATAATTATACAGTTGTTCAGTCTCCTTAATAGTGTAGTCACTACTGGCACAGCAAATCCATAGTAAAACATGTAGAATTGCATTATTAATTGGTAGCATTTACTTATAACATGCACTCTCTAGCTTTGTGAAAACACATGAAATTCACTACACTTAACAACTTAACCAACCACAAAGAAAAAAATATATATGTTTTGTATAACGTAACCAATAACCTCATTCGAAATTTTTTCCCCAACATAATCATTGCCTAGATGAACACAAAGGGTCATATTAAATTAGCCCCAGTTAAATCAACGCAAATAATATGAGTTGCCCCCCCCAGTTACATCCTTATTCACTTACCATTTAATCACATAATAATGCCAAAAAAGCACTGTTAACTTGATGAGGTTATTGGCAGCCACTAAATCAGATTATTTAGAAAAAGATGAAAATAAAACACAGCAGGGAGGAAACAGATAGAAAATATAAAAAACATAAAGATTAAATTTTACTGTCTGGTATAGCAGTCTCCCAGTCATAAAAAAGTAACAATTATTAACAACTGATACCTTCATATTCAGTTAACATTCAAGTAAACTTAAATATAGTGCATAAATTGCCTTATGTTTGTCCTCACCCCTTTCCCTCAAGATTGTAAGCTTGCAAGCAGGGCTCTCTCCCCCTAATGTACCGGTTTGTCTTAGTCTATCAATTCTCATCTTGTCATACCCCTTGAATATATGCATTGTATTAAGCGCTATATAAATAAAAGATAATAATAATAATAATAAAGTGACACTGGTCACCGAAAAAACACTGTAGGTGGTAGAAGGTCAGTGGTTACTATATAACCTAGTCTACTTGTCTACCCTCGTCCTAGACTTTGAATGGATCTCACCTAATCATTATGGCTCCACCATTAAAACCCCTTGCCTTTATACTGTACCTCAACAACAAATAGCATTCATGCAGTATACATATTTTTCTTACATTATGTATTGGCCAATACACTGCTGGTTTAAGCCTTAGGGTTGTCCAAGTGGAAAAAAACTTTCTGTGGTGCAAGGAGGTTGCTGATTGACAGCTTCTTCCATAAACACACAAGACATCCACAATATTATCGTGTGCACATTTAAAAGGACACTGAAGCCACCAGATATACTTTAATGCATGTAGCAGCAAATGATTTCTAAGGCTCCAGCAAACCATGATGTGAGCAATTATGTACAAATGAAGAACATCTGGAACATTGGTGAACCTTCCCAGGAGTGGCCAGCCAACCAAACTTCCTTCAAAAGTGGATCGACAACTCACCTAAGAGGTCATAAAACAACCCAGACTAAAGAACTGCAGTTCTCACTCACAATAAGAAAGAGACTATGCCAAAATGGTATCCATGGGAGAGTTGCAAGCCGAAAACCACTGCTGAGCAAAATGAACAAAAAGGCTTCTCTCATATTGGCCAAAAAAACATTTTGAGGACCCCCAAGATGTTTGGGATAATATTCTGTGGACTGATGGGTCAAAAGTGGAATGTTTTGGAAGACATGGGTCCTGTTACATCTGGGGAAAGCACAACATTCCACAATAAGTACATCATACCAACAGTCAAACACAGTGGTGGTAGTGTGATGGTCTGGGGCTCCTTTGCTGCTTTAGGACCTGGGCGACTTGCCATAATTAATGGACCATGAAATCAGCTCTCTACCAGAAGATCCTTAGGGAGACTGTCCGGCCATTAGTTTGTGATATAAAGCTCAAGCGCGGTTGGGTTATGCAGCAGGACAATGAGCCAAAGCACAGAAGCAAGTCGAACCCTGAATGGCTCAAAAGAGACAAAATTATGGTTCTGGAGTAGCCTAGTCAAAGTTCTGATAGAAGTTGATTGAGACACTGTGGCATGACCTTAGAAACGGAGTTCATGCTGGAAAACCATCTAAAGTGGTTGAATTAAAACAATTTTTCCAAGAAAAGTGAGCAAAAATTCCTTCAGTGTGGTTGCCAGTTATCACAACGGTTTGACTGCAGTTGTTGCTGCCAAGGGGGACACAACAAGTTATTAGGTTTAGGGGGCAATTACTTTTTCACATGGGTGATAAGTATAAAATAATCAACCAAGAAGAATGAGTAGGCTATATGTATGCTGTGCAATATTAAGGCACTTAACCCTAATGTTAATTTTTATTAAATTTTTGTGCATTCATAGAACATAAAGTTAGCTGTGTTTAAGTAATGTTTCAAAGAATGCTAAGAACTCAAAGAACCTCACAAAGTGTTACCTGATATTGTCTACATTAGTTGTGACTTGTATGTGAAAGCATTGCAAATTAGCTATACACATTTACTATTCTAAAAAATTTAGGTTTAACGCTTGGGTCAATTACTATTGCACATAATAAAATATGCTACAGGTATGTTTGGTTTTCTACATCCAATGAAAAACAAAGTATTTGTTCTTAAAATATTGGACAATAATAATTGAGATAATGGACAGGTTTTTATCTGAGTATCATCTAAAGACTGTTATGACCAGGCATATACAAAGTCTTCACTGGATTAATGTTACCTCTTAATTGTCTGCTACTCTAACCAAAACCTATTGAAGCAGAATCAGAATATTGCTTGTACACTATTGTTTGACCATGGTGTACCAAACTAATTTTAGCTGGAACAGTGTATTTAATACTTTTTTCACTCAGGATCATAACACAAAATGGTTACAAATGTTAAAAATGTTTAGAAAAAAATACATGGGTATAATTTGTAGCTATTTTTACATTTTATATTTTCGTGTCTTACCAAGCGTTGGAAATTATGGTCAGGTTTTTTACTTGGTGGACTAGGTACTACTCCTAGGCACTGCCGCGTGAGATGTTTTTGCTGCCTTATTTTACTGTATCACAAGACGCTACAGTAAAAAGGAAAGGAAACCTTTATAAGAGGTCCCAGTCTGTAATACAAACATTACTGACAGTGGGGAAAATGTGGAGCTGCCCTGCAGCTGGAACAAGAAGGATGCGTCAAATTGTTGGAATCTCCATTACAACTAGATCAATACATGAGAATGGGTCATATCTCCCAACCATTGCAAGCTACAGATTAAATCTTGTTTTTCAAGGAGCACACTAATCCTATTACTCCTGGACTCTATGAAGGCATCAATAAAGCCCTTAGGTATTGTTCACGGACACTCCCTGAGTATATTTTATTAGAAAGGGGAAGGACGCAGCTGTATGTGTGGTAAAATACTTGTGCAACATTTCACCTTACATGACTGGGAATCCACTTACTTTACTCAGGATTTGGAGAAGAGTTGATCATTTCAGACCCCTGATACCCCTATGCATCACCAAGTGCAAACTCTCCTGCTGAGCTATAGTTAAACTGGTTAGTTTTAAGGAGTTAGCCCGCATTACATATGCCGTATGGAGGACCAACCAAAACCTTCTTTCATGAGGTTATTGGAATTTGCCCTAGATCATGTAGAATAATACTGTATCAAGGAGCAAAGGTTTCTGTTATGATGCTGAAGACATACAACATACTTTTGAATGGTAATATATGTATATATATATATATATATTTTCCCGAGTGGGACTTCGCCCAATTCTTTTGAGGAAGTTATAATATATATTAATATTCGTATACGTAGTGAAATACTTTAGCTATATTTCTGTCATATTATTCTTTTTTTGCATTGATGTTTGCTGTGGAGGCATTTCTGATTTTTCTATATCATTGTTGCCCTAATCTGGCACCAAAACCCAATGAAAAGCATTTTATACGCAAAAGCAAATAACAGCATATGCCCCAAATCCAACTGGGAGTTAATAATTGGTGATTCATGTTCCCATTAGCTGCTTGTGACCTTTGTCACATGACTAATATGTTTATCATATGCTAATACATTGCATCAACTGCCAAATGTGCACAGTTTCTCAGCATTAAGTCAGAAAGTTTATTAACAAATTTATATATATATATATATATATATATATATATATACGTATATTAGAAAATATATGCTTGTAACGGTGCAGAGTGCATGTCACATTAGTGTCTTCTGGTAAACCGATTACTGCATGGGTGAAATCATTTCAGAATTATCTTGGGGACTGCATAAAATATCTAGGATGTGTGTATCTCATGTATAAATCTGTCTAATTTAATAGATTGCTTTTTTTGTCAAACCAAAAAAGACGAAATGCGAAATGTCTTTGTTTTGTCCTGTGCAGAGAACAATTTCTTAACCATGTTAAGCAAGTAGAACCATAGACAATATCTCAGACTGAGAAAAGAAAAATGAGCCCTGCTGAAACATAGCAAGAAATGATTGAAAAATACTACCTTAAAAGAATAGTCACACCAACATAGAATGCATATTAAAGTACACTGTATTTTAATATACACTCTTTTACCTGTAGGAAAAGAGAACAAAAACCACTCATCTTATTAAAGTGATGTGGTTTCGCCGTCCCTTTGATGTCCATGAGAGAACACATCTACTGTAAGCCAAGGTGCTATGAAAATGCACGGAAGAGCATTCTGAATCCCTCCAAGTATATGCGTTGGGGAATGTTAATTTAAGGTCAACACCAGGGCCGGCCCAAGGCAAAATGCCGCCTGGGGCGAATTTTAAAATGCCGCCCCCCCCCCTTATCTACCCTTCCTCTCCCTCTGTCCCTGCCGCCCCCCCCATTATCTACCCTTCCTCGCCCCCCCCCCCCTTGTACTTACCTTTCAGCAGTCCTGCGGCGAGTCTCCCTGTTTGAGGAAATCTTCCGGCACTAAGCATTACAAGCCGGCACCGAGACCGAACAGGGAGACTCGCTGCAGAGGAGAGAGAGGGGCGCCAAGCGGGTACTGACAGCTTGGTAAGCGAAAACCACTCGGCGCCCCTCTCTCTCTCTTTCGCGTTAAAAAAAAAATAATAAAAAGTGCTTGGGGCGGCAAAGTGCCGCCCCTTCAAAAGTGCTGCCTGGAGTGGCTGCCCCACTCGGCTCCATTGTCGGGCCGGCCCTGGTCAACACCCAACTACCATTTGTTTATTTAAGTGTTCCTTTAATGTACATATTCATTAATATGAGTAGTAGATACAATGAACAAGAAGTTTTAAAGCTTCATTTCTGAGGTTTATTCACTAAAGTTTTAGTTGTAGGTAAGATGATCGATACATTTTTGATCAATATATTCTGAAGGCTAGCCGGAGAGTTTGTATGAGATGGCATCCAAGAAAAGTAACTGACATAACCAGGAAGTGTAAAGTATTAATTCAGCCCCATTTTTAGGAACATTTCATAACGCATAGTGAGGTTAATGAAATAAAAGGTTTAATCAGTGCTTACTTTAATAAAAAGGTCTTTTTGTAGGAGACCCTTAACAAGATTGTCCTTCATAATGTATAGTAAATGGTTCATCTGACCTCAACACACCTGGAATAGTTTAGTAAACACACAATCGTTTCACGCATGGTAAGAGCTAGAGACGTTAATATTAACCAAGTCATAACTTTTTTCCGGATTACATATCATGCATAGTCATCATTTCCATTTGAAGACGTAGGAGAAGAGGCCTGCTTTATAGTGTAATATACAATGGCCACCAATGTAAAAAAAAAAACAAAGAAAAACATTCATTCTGTTTTAGTCAATGGTATGGGACATCAAAGACACATTAAAGAAAGAAATAAAACAAGTCACAAGCTGTTAAGGCTGTGTTTGGACATCTAAGCAGGACCTAAAGCAACATTTCCAATGTACAAAAGATGAAAATAAATCATACTAGCTCCTGAGGAAGCGCTACTATACCATAGAAAGCGATCCTGTTTGCCATAATGCATGTACGATTTCTGTTAGCTTTTCACAGGAAATGTACTCAATCTTCTCTAAGCTAGCATTATTCAACATCACTTTGTGAGTCTAGACTAATGCTACAAGAACCAAAAAAACTACTTTTCTCTTGTAGGATTTAGTTAAAATATATAGAATATATTAAGCAACAAAAAATTCTGTTTCCAAGAACCAAAAGCCAATATATTTAGAATGATTTGATGTAGAGTTATTAGACTCTTCGTGAGTGAGGAGATGTAAAAATAATTTCCTGCTAAGAACATGCAAACCTTGTTCCTCCACTTTATTGCGTTCCTTAATTAGCGTCAAAGCTTTAGGGATTTGGCAGAAGTGCTTTGTCTACACAACATTGATTATATATCATAGGCCTTGCAGCTTAGCAAAAACTCAGCTGTGTATTCTGATATTGCATTGAGTTGATGTTCTAGAACCCATGTTCTAGAACTCCTTCCTTTACATATGTTGTATGATGTTTCTGAAAAATGTATGGACTATATATTGTTTCCAATAACGGTAGGAGAAAATTCTAGACTCTGCGTGGATGGGATTGGTCTACAATTATGCAACCGCCGGAGAGCTCGGTCCTGAGAGAAGACAAGATTGTAATCTTCCCTCAAGATTGTAATCTTGCGAGCAGGGCTCTCTCCACCTAATATATCGGTTTGTCGTAGTCTGTCAATTCTCGTCTTGTCATACCCCTTGAATATATGTATTGTATTAAGCGCTGCATAGATTGTTGTCGCTATATAAATAAAAGATAATAATAATAATAAGACACACTGCTTTGCATGCCAGTTTGTGAATGATATCCATGAGAGAAGGAACAAAGATGTAGAGAAGATGGTTTCCAGATTATTATAGAATGGATGAGTCGTATTTCTGCCGATAGCATGTGCGCACAGGATTATCCCCTCAGTATTTTTGGGTTCATATAGTTCAGAGCACAGATGCTTGAAGCCCACTCATTCATATATTAATAAGGCCCAGTTCATGCCAAATATCTGATTTCTTTTCTGGTAGTCCATATGTGCATCACGGTTGGCATGTAAGTGATAAGCACCAGTCTTTTAAACACAAATACACACTTTCCCCCTTTTTGGTGTAAGTGTTGTTAAAAACAGAAGGAAAAGGGATTCCTAGCTCGCAGAAAATCAAACTGGTTTATGAGAAGATGTATGTGACAGGAAAAGAGTTGTTATAAGGTACAGGAAAATTAGGAGATGATAAAAGACTGAACGCACAGAAAATTGGTATTATAAATAAGCACTTCAGAATAATTGGCAAATGCTATTGGTCTATCACCGTATGTTATAATGAACAAACAGACCTGCAAGTGAAAATTAAAAATGAACTCTTACAAGCATAAGGTGATACCTGCAGACTTGCTGTATGTAAATAGTAAAAACATGTTAATGGCAACCCACTTTTAGAATGGCCAACAGTACCCAAAGGAACCATGGCTTCCATTATATTGGATACCCCTTTTATTTATTGCAAAATAAATGTACTGAATGTTTGCCAAAACAGAGGCTTCACGGCAGATCAAAGGCATTCTAAGGCCTCATTACCCTTATTTAGTATTTACAATGGGTAAGAAGGCATCGTATTTTTCAGCCATTGCTAGCGGTTTTGTCCACAGACATAGTTGTGCTCACCTCTATAGCCTGATTAGGATGGATTAACAGTATGACTCTTACTGCCCAGAATGCTACAAGGCTTTCATCAATTGAAAGTTAACCTTCTGAGTGCTGGAAGATGTTTGCTCAGGTGTTCAAAAGGTTAAGAATAACTGCTTTACTATTTCCTTCCACGAAGCAGATAATCATGTTTTGCTATATGACTGTGCACAGTACAGTTCTGAATATGGCATTTATTTAAAGCTAAAGACAGCATCCTCTTGAATATTCCCTTTGTTGGTTCTAGTGCTGAATGGGAGGGGGTTCAGTTCCTCCTTAACAATGGTTCAGAGATGCTGAATCTCAAAAAAAGCCATACATGTGTTACAAAAACATGCAGGGAAATTCACATTAGTGTTTTTACACCTACGCTTATCTGGAATGAATGTGCAAATTTCAACAATGTATGCAAATTCCACTCATTTCCACACTGATAGTATATCTTCTTAAAATATGTACTATATAGTACTGTGGGTCATTGATCATTGACATTTCCAGGATTGGAAATTATACAGACACTATATATATATTTATAGTATATATATATATATATATATATATATATATATATATATATATATATATATATATATATATATATATATCTAGATGTAAGGAGCCTACTCATCCAGCATGTACCTGCTATACCAGCCAGGCACTAACGTAGCATCACATGCTTGAGAATGAGAGGCTAAAGAGGTACAAGCTGGACCCCCACCCCACCCCCTGGAAAATACATGACAGTGCTAGAACGCCAGCAAAGCGCGACACGCCTGTCCCCATACGGGGGCCAACGCACCGTGACCACAAACAGTCCTACAGGGAACTGATTGATTCCCGCAAGCGGCCAGGCGATGCAGCACCTCTTTGCTGTTAGCACTACATGGCAGCGGTTCTGTATGTGCCAGGTGTGTTGGAAAAGATGCCAAAGCCCTATATTACAGAGGCCAGGAGCTACTCTTCTCATAGCACACAACACAATCAGGATAATCCCACCGTCCCCTGCACACACCTACAGCAATACATAATAGAGACCCGCTACACGCCACACACACACAGGTGGCAAAGGGAACTGATTTAGGGTACCTGACAGCTGCCATTCCGGGTGCTGGTAACCCCCAGGTTTGCGAGCCTTTCTCCAGGTTACTATGGAAATGGTCTTCTTCTAGCTTATCCCATTCACCTAGTGAGATGCAAAGTGCTGAAGAAGGATGAGGGGAGCTCTCGGTACGCTTCCGTGTCCCCTTTCACTCAGTCGGCGTGTCTCTGCCAGCGCCTCTCCCTTTGCCTGTGTGCTTCCCACTGGCCCTCCGGGGACTCCTCACGGTGCCAGAGCCTGGAAGGAAGAAGCCATCCTCACACCAGCGCGGGCTGCGAGCTCTGCAGCAAGTGGCGCTGTTCGTTGATTTCCAGGCACAGAGAAAGCCGGAGACACGCAGGCTCTGCACACAGCACTTAGCACTGTGCCTGGCCAGCCAGGGGAGACTATTAACACGAGTACTGCTGGCCTCTCATGGACGAGATAGATGCTTCTGCTTTCCCAGTTCTTTTTTATGACAGCATTTCTGTTTTATGGGACTACTACAACTCCCATTCTGGGCAGCCAGCCACCAGCTCCTGGTGGGTTATAATGTCATTGCCCTGGCTGATGTTTTTTTTGTGTGTGTTTAACTCTTCAGCACTGCTGGGTTTTCATACACTAAATACAGGAGCTTTTTTGTCATTTTTACCATGTGTTGGTTCATTTCCCCCTTTTCCATGTTTGATTTAGCCACACAAATTAGAAATCCTTATTTTCAGGACAAGTGGAGCTTTCCTTATCTTGAAACCATAGAAACACGTAAAATGAGTGCTAGAAAACCTACACTAAAACACACAAAAAAAGCATTTTTTGCAGTTTGCAATAAGCGCCACTGCCGAATAATAACCCAATTTATGTTCAGCGACATTCTGTTATTACAGTAATACTCTACAGTTTTCTTATGTCATAGAGGGCAGCGCCCTTTATGTATTTGTTTTATAAATACTTCTAGCTTGAGGGTTTTTTATTTTCTACTCATTTTAGGAGAAGGGTATTGGGGCATATTATTATAGTTTTGGTTATTTTTCTTTCTTTTTTTTTATTATTTTGTGTTTTTTTGCACTTGGGGATATCTAAGTAATCGTGTGGATGCTAGCATTGTCATGATGACATCACTTAAGTCCCTAAAACAGTTTATTTAAATAATTTATATTTATTTTTGCACCTATTGCCTTTCTTTTTTGGAAAAGAGGGGGAGGCCCTGTTGCTGCACTGATCGTACTGTGATCAGTAAGCATGTGATCAGAGATCCCAGCAGTGTCTGGACAGGCCTGCCTGGGATACCAAAGGGTTAATAAAATCCTTTTGCAACTAGTTTTTGGGAAGGCTCCCATCATACTCAGCAAGCCTGCTTTATTTACACTTGTGTACAGTAGCTCAAAGTTACCTAGCCATGTTAATAAATGAGCCTTGGCAATTCAGGGATAATCAGCTGTATTAAATCAACCACCTGACAGCCTGGAATAAATGTGGCCACAACAGCTGCCCTTGATCTTTATAAAACCTCACAAGTGTTTGGAATATTCCCAGCACCGCATAAGTTAAGAGGTTTGACTTTATCTGAAAACAAAGTAAAATACATTTATTCTAGCGTGTAATTTGGAATACTCATTTGGTACCAGTGGGCAAATACAACAAATTATAGCTTCAAACAAAAAAAGTTGGCAAAAACTGGTAATTGGGTTGAGATGAATAATAAAGTGGCAGTGACCTGGTGACCTTACGTTCATCATGTCTTTAATTCCTTTCTTGTATGAAAAGTCTATATCGCTGAGCCACCTAGAAAACATTGGTGCTTGCAAGGTTTGTGAAAGAGGTCTACATAAACAAATAAAATATATTTACTTTTTTTACATTGATTTTTTATGCACAGTATAGCTAACTCCAGAATAATGTGGCAAAGCCATCTGGTAATTTAAAGATACACTATATGGACAAAGGTATTGGGACACCTGACCATTATACCAACAGGGACATTTATGATATTACATTCTAAATACATAGACATTAATATGGATTTGGTCGTCCTTTGCAGCGATAACAGCTTCCCTTCTACTGGGAAGGCTTTCCACAAGATTTTGGAGTGTTTCTGTGGGAATTTCTGCCCATTCATATATGATGCATTTGTGAGGTCAGGCACTGATGTTGGTCAAGAAGGCCTTGCTCACAATCTCCGTTCCAGTTCATCCAAAAGGTGTTCGATGGGGTTGAGGTCAGGGTTGTGTGTGGGCCAGTGAAGTTCTTCCACACCAAACTCATCCTACTATGTGTTTATGGACCTTGCTTTGTGCTCTGGGGCAAATTCATGCTGGAATAGAAAAGGTCCTTCTCCAAACTGTTTCCACAAAGTTTGAAGCAAAGCATTGTCAAAAATGTCTTGGTATGCTCAATGGGACATATATATCGGGAGTGAAGGGGTTCCCTTGGGCATGCAAGAGTTAATGTGAAACAAATCAGACTCTGCATTGAGAAATATCCTTTCTTGAGACTGATTTATTTTTTTCGACACATGTCTCCTTGTCACTGCATATTATATATGATTGCATGACACTGGGTATGATATCATATTCCTCATTTTTTTACCATGGCCACAAGGCTGATAAAATGGCACCTACTTTTAGTTTTGAATGTTTCGCCATGGCTGAAAGAGGCTTCCTAAGGCATCTGAATGACCTAACAGGAAAATAAAATTAAATTAAAAAAAAGAATGTTTTGTCTTGTCTGAGTCCCCTTTCTGTCTGTGACTTCCTGCTGTGAAAGAGTCTCTTTCCATCAAGGGGCTTTAGGCTGGATGATGCCATGTCTCAGTCAGGCCTAGACTACTAGAAAAAAAAAGAACAGATGCGTAGGAAGAAAAGAATGCCTCGGCGGAGTAAACAAATTAATATAAATGTGGCAAATGGTATCAAGACATGGTCATTTATGTTTTCTGTATTGGAAATGTAATTAAACATTGCACCCAATTGCACTTATAAAATAGATTTTGATGCAAATTTTGTTTTGTGAACCATAACCAATATTAAAATACAGTCTAATTTTCCTCTGTATTTAACCCCTTGGGGTTCGCAGGAACATGCGTTTTGATGGACATTTCAGTGAGTGCCTTTTAGGCACCACTGATTTCCACAAGCATTCTCTTGGCAACCATCTGTGCCCTCTGCAACAGTGAAAACGCACAGGAAGTGAGCATAGAAGTTACTGATGTTTTTATAAAAAAAAACTATTATGGGTAAATAGTAGGGTGAAAGTGGTCCTTTTTGATTTTTATTGATACACGGTTTACTTTAAACTTTAAAACTAGGTAACTATGCATAGTATAACTTGACCTGGAAACATAAATATATTTCATTAAATCAGTTTCTATTTCAACCTCCTATCAGGGCCTTCTTTGTGCCAAATAAATATATTAGAATGGCTGTGTATGTGTATGTGAGAGTATGGTTTTAGATTGTGTGTGCTTGTACGTTTAAAGCTGTGTTTTACCTTTTGTACCCTTTGGGACTGAGGCTGTTTTAACACTTTTGCGGTGCTCGTGTTTAGATGTAATTTTCTCCTCACTCATTTAGTGTACCCACACAAGTTATATATATCGTTTTTTTCAGGACAAGAAGGGCTTTCTTCAGATACCATTTTTTTGATCATATTATCTAATTTCCTGTAAAAAAAAAAAAAAATAAGATTAAAAATTGATTTTGCACTTTTATTTGCAAAATCTTCTACTCATCCAAAAATGCTAATAGATAACCTGCTAAATAGATTCTACTATTTGTCCTGAGTTTAGAAATACCCAAAGTTTTTATGTTTCTTTGCTTTTTTCTACAAGTTATTGGGCAATAAGTACAAGCAGCGTTTTGTTAATTTAAAACCATTTTTTTGCCAAATCTGGTCATTCTGCCCCATGTGCTATCTTTGAAGCTGGCCAATGCAATTTACCCCCTCAAACCATACTCAAGGTATTTCAAATGCTGGTGATCTGGTAATTCTTCCCCCCATGTGCCATTTCGGGTATCGTTGAAGCCGGCCAACGCAATTTACCCCATCAAATGATATATTTTTGAAAACTAGACACCCCAAGGTATTTCAAATGCTAGAATTTTAATTCTTTCCATGCACTAATTTTACTACCACCCTTTGTCAAACTTTGTGGTAGTAATTTATTTTGTGTTTTTTTATCACAAAAATTGCGCTTCAGGTACGGATTTACAGCTCCTGGTATACGTCACTTTCAAACAAGGCCCCAATATGTGTTCAGCAATATCTCC
Organism: Spea hammondii; assembly: GCA_029215755.1. Classification (NCBI taxonomy): domain Eukaryota; kingdom Metazoa; phylum Chordata; class Amphibia; order Anura; family Pelobatidae; genus Spea; species Spea hammondii. Next base: position 50,797,876 of record JARDYJ010000004.1, on the reverse strand, counting down.
CAAGTACAGTGATACCCCCCATGCATGGGTTGTTTGGGAGGTAAAATGCCACATTAAGAAGTGCGCATTTTTTATCCATCTTTGAAGCTGGCTAATTCAATTTACCCCATCAAACCATATTTTTTTGAAAACTAGATACCCCAAAGTATTTTCAGTGCTGGTATTTGAAACCTTTCCATGCATAAGATTCTACCACCAGCCTTTGCCAAAGTTTGTGGTAGTATTTTTTTTTTTTTTTCACACAAATAGTACTTCAGGTATAAATTTATAGCTCCAGGTATACATCATTATCAAACAAAACTATGTGTTCAGCAACATCTCCCGAGTACAGTGATACCACCCATGCATGGGTTTGTCTGGTGTTTTGGGGGCTAAAAGGCCACATTTGGGAAGTGCGCTTTTTTCCACCATTTTGGTCAGTCTGTGCCCTATCTTTGAGCCTGGCCACTCCAACTTACCCCATCAAACCAATCATTTTTTTAAATTAGACACCCCTTTGGTATTTGAAATGCTTTTACTTTACATAAGATACAACACTAATTTTAGCACTTGCTCAAAATAATAAACTTTATTTTTTTATTTTATTCTTTTTCGGGTTTTTTTCCATTTTGCTGGAATTGGATGGTTCCTCTGATGCATAATTATTTTTAAATGTTACCACTTTTTTTTTTCCATTTTTTTATTATTTTTTTTTAATATTTTACTAATCACATTGTGATTAGAAAGCTGGGCTCCATTGACTTGCATGGTTGAATGCAGTACCTGTATTCAACCTGCAAGTGGAGCCAGAGTTCTCAAGAGGGTCTGGAGACCCTCTAGCGAACTTTTCCAAAATCACTCACAGTGGCAGTTGTGACCGCTCTCTGGAGCGCTGGGGAGGGGCCAGATATGGTCCCTGATGACGATATTGGTGTTGCTGAATTCCTTGACATCGAGGCATTACAGCAACACTGTTTAAGGGAAGAAAGTGATCGTAGATAACTTTCTAAGCTAGTTTAATGAAATGACGTGCCAGGCATGTCATTGGTCGTCATCTGACCGTTTTTGCGTGACATGCCTGGCCCGTCAATTAAGGGGTTAAAAAAGGAGGGGGAGGGGTCAAGCTGCTCAGATATAGCCTATATTTCTGTGGCAAAGCAGCAGTTGTTTGTCCCTTATTAAAAACCTTCATTCCCTCATCAGGTGGGTAAAACACCCCAATGGAAAAGAGGAAACATAACTGAAATGTTATAGCATCAGTAGGAGTATTTTGTTTGTTGCAGTTGAGAAATATTTTATGCTTTTGTTCTACAATATTGTGGATGTAATGGGATCCCACAAAATAGTGGATGCTATTGTTATTAATGAAGATTGTATTTAAAAGGTTTCATTATTTATGTTTTTCTTTTATATATGCTAAGCAATTAATGTATTAAATAGATATACCCTATTTCTGTGGCAAAGCAGTAGCAGTTGTTTGGTGTATGTATGCTATATCTAAGTGTATTGCTTTAAAGTGGCTGTGAGTGTATGTATTTTTATGTTGTAAGAGTGTGTGTGTGTGTATGCATGTATATGTAAAGTGTTAGTGGGTGTGTGTATATGTAGGTATGTTTATGGTGTTAGAGTGACTGTAGGTATATGTGTTAGTGTAGCGTTGCCCCTGACCATTATTAAACCTATCCTAATTAATTACAATACCCAACCATGATCCCCCTTCGTCTTCTCTCATCATCTGTATACCTTTCCCTCAGCATGCCCCTTTTATATTCATACAGTATTCAACAATTATTTTGTCTGTGTCATTTTTGCCCCCAAACGGCTTGTCTGCATCATCTTTGCCCCAAAATGCTTGTTTGTGCCCCCAAACAGCTTGCCAGTGCCAACTTTGCAACCAAATAGCCTACATTTGCCATCTTTGCCCCCTAACAGCATGCCTGTGCCATCTTTGCCCCCAAACAGCTTGTCATTGCTCCAAATAGCTTGTCTTTGTCATCTTTGTCCCCAAACAGCTTGTCAGTGCCCCCAAATAGCTTGTCAGTGCCCCCAAATAGCTTGTCAGTGCCCACAAACAGCTTGTCAGTGCCCACAAACAGCTTCTCAGTGCCCACAAACAGACTGCCTGTTCCATCATTGCTAAACAGTTTGTCAGTCCCCCCCAAACAGCCTGCCTGTACCATATTTAGCCCCCAAATAGCCTGCCTGTGCCACCTTTGCCCCCTTAACACTTTGCTCCCATGCTCACACACACAAACACCTACACATTCATGCTTACATACACTTGCATTCATGTTAACACAGTCATGTTTGTTCCCCCCTTACACTCCCACTCACTAGCTCACTCCCTCCCTCTCCCATGTTAAAAAAAAAAAATGTGTTCCTGTTAAACTTGTGTTTTCATTGGGCCACCTAGAAAGGTAAGTAGGGTGTCTTTGAAATTTTGTTTGTTTTCATTTGCATTGGCTATGTATGGTTTTTATAGGTGAAACTGTGTAAAATGGTTTATATATATATATAAATTGTTACTTCAAAAGAAAGCTCTACTTGTCCTGAAAAACAATATATTATTTGTAGGGGAACAAAATAAGTACATGGCAAATCACAGTTGAATAAAGACATAGCGAAAACAAGAAAATTGTTCTGGATCTAGAGCAAACATTGTCAAATTTAATTAAATTATTACATAATAAAAAGACAAAATAATGATGCAGTTAGAGGATTTTACAGATTTGCCTTTTTTATAAAATAACAAAAGTGAATAATACTTTTAATTTGCATTCAATATAGTTGGGGGTGTAAAGCATGTAAGTTCTGTTTATTTTAACAGGATTAATTATTATACCTACATAATGCGTTTTATATGGATATGCAGAAAACGGTTAGCTGTGAACTACAAAACGAAGACAAGTCTCTGTGGGCAATATTATAATTTTCTTTTCAAATCACTTTACTTTGCAGCTAATTACCTAGGCCACAAAATGTGTACCTGCTCTGTAAGTTAGATAAAACAATTATCTCAGGACGGGAGAATTTAGAGCACTATATGTCTCTCAATGCCACTGTTATATAAACCTCTAGAGTATTGAAGTATAAAAGTGGGATACAAACAATTATTTTTCACAATTAAATATGCATGGTGTACAGTACTTACTTACAGGTCTTGCTATTTGACATGGTGTCATTAAAATAAAATCGGTGGAATGAAGTAAATGACTGCACCAAATATATAATGAAGGCTATTATCACTCTTTTGTTCTTGACATACTGCGCTGTAACAGTTTTAAGTTCTGACAAGTGTTTTTCCATTCTGCATCAGGTTGATTAAATTAAATGGTTTGTGTTTGTTAGCAGATTTTGTGTTCACTGTTTAACTCTTTTTTTTTTTATCACTGTAAATTTTTTGGGCCCTTTGGAAATAAATAATAATATTTCTACAAATATCATTGTTTACAATACCTTAGCTGAGTTCCAAATTTATATATGTTGGACAGGTCAAGAATATAGAGGAAAAGATGCTGCTTATGGATGAAAGAAGCAAAGAAATACAACATAGTCTTGCTAGTGATATTATAACAAACATGCTGCGAATACCCATTGTAATTATGTTATTAGCAGCAGATTTCATTAGTACAAGCTTCCATGAGCTCTGTGTTTTATCTATGTGATGGACCACATAAATCCAGTTTATGTTCTGGCTCTGGTTACCTAACAGGAATTCTACGCACAGGGGGGGGGGGGTTTGTGATGATATAACATCCACATTAACTAGATTTATAAGTTTATCTGTTTTAGACAACGCTGAATCGTACTCAACTACTCATCAAATCAAACTCACTATCAATATTGGTATTGCCAAGTGCAATTCAACAGTTCTGACTATAATAGTCCCCAACCAATAAACGAATACATCAAAATTGTACATCCTCCACATTTGTCCTTTTTCTGGAACCAAGAAAGGTGTTTCTATAAATGATTATTTGGCATATAGTTTCACCATTGATAGGTTCAACCCATTACTATGCACTGATCCAGCTGATATGAGAGGTACATTTTTGGTCCTATAACAAACCCAGGAGGAAAAGACAAGTTGGAATAAAACAACTTTGCAATACATTAGTTCTGTATACAGTTCTTATATGAAATTAATTTCTTTTCACATCATTACACTTTACACATGGGCTACATGAATTCCGTGATGTGTGTACATACTGAATGCCCAAAATTGTGTTTTTTTATATATATAGTTTGCATCACCTCTGAGATCCAAGCTTTGACAATTACAATTATTGATAAATATGGTTAATGACTTTGCTTGCAAAGGCATTTCAAGTAATCATTTTGTTAATCAATTGTCTGCTTATGGAATTTTCGGAAAATGCTAACCCATTCATTAAATTCAGAAATGTCTTTCTAACCCTTTCCTCCTTTTAAAAAAAGCCAGGCAGTTTCTCCTGGTAGAATTATAAGTAAAAGCTTTCTTTACTGTGATGTAGAGTCTCATTTCTTCCAATTGAATTTTCGGTTGTCAGAACATTTCCATAGTTTGAATATGGCAGCACTGACAAGTAGCACTATTGCTAAGTTATACATTCTACTGTGGCATTGAAGCACACATAGGCTAAATTATTATTTTACCACGCTTAATGTCTTTCTAAGCAGGGGTACAGAATACTAAATCTGTGATTATATTTGAGACTGATTATCTAGACTGCATTGGGATTTCAACAAAAAAATGGGAAAGACAGTAAACATTTCTATGTTAATTTGCATACAATAAACACTATTTCAAGCAGAGGATGGTCATGATCAATATTTGAAATATATTTTCTTCATGTTACTAGAAAGCTTTTTTGGCAAAGGCCTGCAACTCACACACAACATCTGTGAAACCTATATCCTTGGAAGCAATTTTTGCATATCTAATCCCTCTCTCTATTCAGTTTGCCAAGGAATAAACCAAATGAAAGGTTCAAAAAGTGTGTCCGGTACCATGAAATCCTCTTTCTATGGATAAAAGCATAGCAATCATTAAAACGTTTTCTGGTCGGCGATAGGCTAAAGCAATTCTTTCTAGTTCACATGCTAGTCAGGGCTCACAGACCTGAATGTCCTAGATCATTAAATACACATTTGTATAGTTCTGATTTTGAACCATTTTTCCTAACACATTTCATTGAACATATTCGTGGAAAGTAGAAATACTTAAGTTTACGTTTAGCCTGTGGTCACAAAAACCACATTAAAAAAAAAGCAAAACCGGACCCTATGGGATGTTCTCCATGTTTTCTCCAAGCAAAATTTTACTCAAATGTATCAAAAACATGCTCAGGGACAACGGGGATTTTGTACGCAAATGTAAGCCCAATTTCAATCAACTGAGCTGGCCTAACGTTTCTAGATAATGATACTAATCCTACTTTATGGTAATATAATGCGTTTGAAACAATATTCTGAATATTCTACTTTATTCACCAAAATGCATGACATTCCATTAATCTTGTTTTAATTTGTATTGGAGATAAACTATTTAACCACACACAGTATAAGCCCTTCTCAAATTAATTATGCTTTAGAAGGATAATTAACTAATACAAATTATCATTATAATATGCGTGTCAGTGTTATAAATCTAAGATGATGGCTTTATTATCTTCAGGAATTCTGTACATAATATTAACAATTTAAAGGTATTTTGTGTCCTTATTGACAGACTTAGTCCTTGTGTTTAAAAACAGCTTTTTATTGTGTAATGCCATTCTGTTTCATATAGATTTTGATATAGTTTTTATAACATCTCATGCTTCCCTGAGCAGAAATTCCAAGTTATCCTCCCATCGCTTCCTAAGAATCCTGAGTTTTGAACTTTTATATTTTCCTGTGAACGCCAGTGGATTAATGGAACAGAACAACTAAAATAATTTGTAATGCAATATTACGTAGTTGCTCAATACATATACTCAGCTGAAATATATGATCACACATTACATAGTATATGTGATTAATGATTTCAGGAGTACACTAAAGCAGGTGTACATGGTTCACCGTGCCCAGATGCAAGTTACTAGGCTCCTATAAAGAAATCCCAGTTGCCTTGAAAAGTTTTTTTTTTTTATTCTTCTGACTTCCAGGACTGTCTAATTTTTGAAAGAGCACATAAAGCTCTTAGACGTTCACTTTCTTTTAACATTTCTAGAGCCATTACTGTGAACAGGGCCGGCCCTATAATGGAGCAGACTGGGGCAATTGCCCCAGGCGGCACTTTTGAGAGCGGCGGCACTTTGCCGCCCCAAGTGCCGCTTTTTTGTCATCCGATGCGGCTACTGCCGCCGGTTTTAACACAGATGTAAAACCGCCGCCGTTTAATTAGTTAAAAGCTTGCCTGCGTGCAGATCGGTTCGGCTCTTCGTTCCACCCCCTTGAAGATGCGCCGTGACGCTCAAGGGGGAGGGCTCACGCAGAGCAGTTGCCCGTCACCGCGTGACAAGGAGAAGATCTCGAGGGAGAAGAGCACATCAGTGGAAGAAGAAAAAGTAAGTATTTAAAAAAATAAAAAAAATTGAGGTGATAGACATGGATGGAGTCATGGAGAGACATATTCATGCCCCTGAAGCCGGCACCAAGACCGAACAGGGAGACTCGCCGCAGGACTGCTGAAAGGTAAGTAAAAGGGGGGGGGGTTAAGGGTAGATAATAGGGAGGGAGAGGAAGGGTATATAATGGGGGGGGCGGCAGGGACGGAGGGAGAGGAAGGGTAGATAAGGGGGGGGCGGCATTTTAAAATTCGCCCCAGGCGGCATTTTGCCTTGGGCCGGCCCTGACTGTGTAATTGCTATAACACGAAAATTCTGAAAAGTGTACTATGGTTTACCCCAATCTCTCTTTAACAATCCTAACAAGGATTTCCTTATAGCCAAAATTCCTTACCATTGGTGCTTACCATTCAGGGTATCTTTGAACTATCAATCTTCTGGATTTACACCATAGCAGTCCACACTCACCCGGTTGTGACTTTTTTAACCAGTGGCTCTGCTTTTCTATGCTCCTTGTTTGATTCATATTGGTAGGACAGATAGCCACGAGTACCTGGGCACCTGGGAATAGTGGAGTGAGACAGGGCCTGGTGCTGAGTAACCACTCTCCCCCGAGTGTTGAACATCAGGGTTCTGCGGCCACAACCCAGGGCCCTGACATAGCAGCGAATGTTGTCCAGTTCAAAACAAAACTTGGTGATATCCTGCAGGCACCCTGGAGCAGGCATTAGACATAGATCTATAGAGAAATGTGCATGATGCTGCAGGCTGGAAGTAGGGAGCTAAGCAGAGTAATAGAGAGTATCGAGAAACATAACAAGAAGGGGACTCAGTGAGCAAGAGGGGAAATAGAGAATAAGGGGGACAGAGCAAGAAACATAGCAAGCGAAAAAACATGGGAAACTGAATAAAGCATAACCAACAAAGCCAAACAGAAAGAATACACAGAACACAGATTCTAAACTTAACCAGACAAGACATACATGGTACAGGACACAACAGAGGACAGAGAACAAGACAAGGAACACAAGGGATGGAGTGAGGAGCCGAGATCCTCAGACGCTTTTTCCTTTAAGCAAGGATAGGATATCTTAAACTGGGACATGGGGAGAGGAAAGAGGAACCGAGATCCTCAGATGATTCCAGGAAAAGAGGGCAAAAGTACATAAAAGACTGACACACATAAATACAGGACTAACCTAGGACTATATGATAACAATTGGAGATTTTGTCACTTCATATGGCAACAGTATGCTTAACCCACCACTACGCCAAAGTACTCCAATATTTGGTGGGTCCTTTCGCTAAACCCTGCCTACTAAATCATGAATAAACTGAAACTAAACATTAAATCTAAACACAGAACAGAGATAAAAACATACCTATAGACTGAGACAAATAAAACAAACAGGTGGGGCACAACTTATAAAGGAAACAGATGCTGATGCAAAGAGCAGGACCAAAATTCAAGAATCAGAAGTACAGGACAGAGCATAAGGAAATCCAGGACAGGGGAACTGTAGCGAAAAAAGGAAAAACCAGAGATATGCAGCTCGGCAGCCTGGATGGGGCCTGACAGCCCCAATCAAAATCAGTCAAACATTTTATTATCCTTGGGGGACAGGCTATTTACATGGCAGCAGTGTAGGCTTATCTTGGCTGGAGATTTTAGGATGGAAATCCACTAGGAATCATCCCCAGTGAAGGAAGTCTTTACTTTAATGTGAGATCACAATTTGGTAATCTGCTGGACAGATGATAATGTCAAATTCAGAGATTACATTTTTACTTAGAAGAGCACAATACCTAATTTAGATTAGATTACTTGGTCAGAGCATGTGACAGTTGATGTCTCCTTATATTGTCTGATTCACCCTGGAATAGTCCACTCTTGAATTAGTTAATTCCATTTTATCATCCTGAATTGATATTGTGCAACCCCTTCAGGAATAGTATACCAAGCTCTCTGGTGCATCTACTGGACTTGTAATGTTTGGACCAGCCATAAACCTACCATCAGGAACATGCAAAAAGGCTCCTTATTAAAGAGAAGGATATGCTTATCTTGCAAAGGGATATTTCTTAGAACAACAACATAAATGTAATCACATTCCTGCTCAATATAATTTTTTTAAACTTTGCTAAAACAATAAAAATCTAGCATTCAGAATTCTTCATCTCCATATAGTGTGGGTTGGACTGGTCTGAACTCAACTCTTCCAAATGCTATTGCAGGTTTAAGTGTAACTTAGGCCTAATTGTACTGTACATGATCTCTCTGAACCATCTACCAAACTAACTTATCAGTTCTATTCAGCCACAAAAATGTACATTGTAAAACATGGAAAACAGGAGTCCCCAGACAAGGATATAACTTGTACAAAAATAGACTTTATGGAAGATTTGGCAGCCTAAATTGAAGATACTTAGGAAGCCTTTGTGAAAGATTGTATACCTTGTTTTTTGTCAATGGGTTCAGTTCTGCTTTTATTCGTCAATCTTGTTTCTTTTTTCTTTTTGTAAAATCAATAGAAAAATGTTTACATTTTAACTGAAAACAATAATTCAATTTAACACTAGATATTGATACTTAACAAAAATTATGTTGATCATATATTATCATATAATCCAACATTTAACCTTTTATTAAACATCTCTAACTTCTCCCTGGGATATCCTAATAATAGTTGCTGATTAAGTTGCTCCTAAACCTGCAATAGCATTTGGAAGACTTGAGTTCAGAGCAACCCAATTAATGTATTTTATCTAAAAGAAGGCAGAATCGCCAGAAAGATTTGGTTGGTGGGATAACCAGGTTTAAAGCAGAAACTAGGCATGGCAATAGAGTAAAACCAGAAGGAAAAAGAGGTTGTGCTCATTTGTCATGTGAGACACTGGAATTGCCTGTTAATACTTAAAACCATACTGTAACAGGCTTGAAAACACTTGTTGACAGATTAAAAAAAAATATATAATAACATACAGTAACTTAAATGGAACATATAATTTTGATGTCAATATTTACATTTTTTTAAACAATGTTAATAAACTCCTCTACTATAGAGATGGTGCTGATTACATGTTGAACATTTTAAATGTTTAACCAAAATTCTGCTTGACCTGGGAAAAAATTCTTATTCTGTTTTTCAGAAATTTGGGTTAAGTAAAATATACTATTGAGAGAATGTTCCATTTAGTGCAAGCAGATATCATCTTATTAAATTAATGCAAACAAAAGAAAAATCTGTTGCAAAGTACAATCCTACATGTTAATCAGAATTGACTCCAAGAATATTATATATCCAGAGTTGAGCTGATATAGAAGTCTTATGTACAATTATAACCAGCATCTGTCAATTGTGTTAATTGTATTGATTGGTGGTTTTGAGGGAGATCATTGCTGAGCCATTATAATAGGTTTTTGTATGTAATGTGGGGAGAGCGATGTTATGATGTTGCCCAAAGTTGGCATCCCAACAAGTTACAAGTTGGTAAGTGTGCTTGTGTACAGTCAGTGTGACAGTCTGATCTGTGCCTCCATCAAGGCATCTCAATGTACTACCTAAAATCCATCATAGACAAAGAGCAATGATTGGTGCAGTGATGGATTGCAGATCTGGATAACATTGTGTGCTTCCTCAGCTTGGGCTCTCCAGGCCAGACCCCTCTCCACCACATTCTGTATAGCCCAGGCAGCTGCATTAAAAGTGTACTGCAACTCGAGACTTCACAGCCATACCAGCATGAGGCTTTCAGCCTGCCGGTTCAGCCAATTGCTGTCATTAATATGCTGTGAAGGGAGGCGTTTCCACCTCTGAGACAGCAGGAAGAACAGTCATGGAACCATGATGGGGGAGCATATCAGCTAGTTAGCTTTAAATACACCAATGTGATGATGTATAACTAGGACTCAAAGCTATCAGATATCATACTGCCTAGTAACAATATTTTACAGAATAAAAGCTGCACCTTATTTTAGGGATGAATAAATTGATAGGTTTTAGTTGGATGATAAGATACAGTGAGTTTTTTGGGGTATGGTGTCTCCAAAAATGTGAGACTTATATTACAGAAAATATAGTAAAACGTGCACCTCACCCAAACCCCCTCACTGTGGAACAAGGAGCGTAGACTTAATTTCTCTGTAAGATAATGCCCTAGGGCAGGGGTGTCCAAGTTTTTTCTGCAGTGGGCCACTTCATCAGAAATGTATATCTGTGTGGGCCGCTCTCATTTTTAACTGAGAGAAAATATGGCCTTTAATAAGATATGCAGATTAAAATAAAGTAAATCACACAAAACTTTACTTTTCCTGATTTCTGGGCCTAGAAAGTTTTGTCCTCTGAAGTGACTACAAATCCAGGATTCTGGATAAGTAAAAATGAAATAGTTACATTTATTCTAGGGATGCACCGAAATGCTAAAACCGAAAATGACCCCCCCTTTAAAAAAAATAAATAAAAGCAAGTAACACACCAAAATTGTACAAACAAATTCAATAACACTGTTAATATATAAATATATATGATTAACAGCAATCTCAGGCATACCCAGATTCCAGCATGTACTGGTTGCCTGGGCATAATAGGAGTGTGATTGCTGTTAACAAGTAATATTATTATTGTATTAATCACTTACAGCCACCCTGTGCCATGCCCCACCCACTTACAAATCTATGCTATCACACACAAACACACTCATTTATAGACTCATTCATTCACAGATTCATTCCCTCAATCACGCATACTCATTCATACAACCTCCCCCACTCCATTACCTGCACCGCAGCTCTCTCTGTGCCGCTCTCAGATTTCCACAGGGGCCGCTGCTTCCCTCTGCGTTGTTCGCAATCTGTGTCATGATTAACTCATATAATGTAGTGGATGCATGGAAGGGTAACCCAGCAGAGGTGGTTAGTTTCTTTGTTTAAGCATTCAATGAGTTAATCTGAGGTTGATTTAAATGTGTTTTTGTGCATAACCTCTGTATCTGTTCTGGCTAGAGGTGTCATCTTCTCAAAGGACCCCTGTGGTGATTCATGGCCTAACAGATAATAGGAATTCCTAGTGGAGGGGTTTCCATCACCTTTACCCCACCATAACTTATTGGCACATCAAAGATGGGAACCAATTCTTGGGGATGGTGTCATATAATCAGTCATGTGGTCAGAGGGGTGTTTTCTTGAAACAGAGTCTGATTTAGGGACAATGCAGTGACCGAAAGGCAGAACTCCATGATATACTCTGATCGGAACATCATCAGAAACCATCTGGACTTAAGGAGTTCCCACAGGCCTATTTATTGGAGAAACTCGTGAGTGAGGGTCCTGTGTTTAAGTCCCATTGTTTTTAAGAACTGTTTGCTGTTTTATTTTTCTTTTGTATGTCTTGTTTTTTGTAATTCTGGCACTGTGTAATCTTTGTCTTTTAGTTATTAAAATATTCATAATCCAAGTCTGTCTTTGGGCTCTAGTATTGATATCCACAAACCCTAAGAGAGGATAACACGTTACCGTATTGTTATTAAGTTCTACAGGATATATATATATATGTTGTTATCCAGGGTGGGTTGATATATATATATATAGAGATAAAGGTTCTAATTCGGATTTCTCACGAATCCGGTATCGAAATCGTGAGTGGTGGCAGACTACCTGGGGGGATACAGGCAGGATTTGGGGGTTAATTTGGTGTAATTTATGCCTTGTTAAGGGGTGAAGTTAGTAAATCCAGAGGCCTGGTGCTATTAACCCCTTCATGCCCACGCCCTCCACACAGTCATGGCTTGGCAAGTAGTCCTGACCGTGACAATCTGTGCAAGCAAGTTCTCTTGTACTGCACAGAGGTAGCAGCAATGGAGCGGAGTCATGTGATATGACGTACATTCACGTGACTCTGCTGGGTTCCGCTTCCCCTGTGCAGTACAAAAGACACTCCCACAGGTAAGCAGCAGGGTCCTTGCGATCCCGGTTGCCCTGGCTGCAGATCTCATGCGGGCCGCACCTTGAGGTCCGGTAGGCCGCATTTGGCCCCCGGGCCGCATGTTGGACGCCCCTGCCCTAGGGGTAGGTACTTTATATTAGCATACACAGATGTATAATATGCTGACATGTTGAGCTTTGCTTCTCATCATTGTTGTATATGCATATCTTATTTAGAGTTGTGTACTTTGTATATTTTGCAAATCTAATCACTGAAAAAAACTTTTAATGGAAATATATTATCCACTGCTTGAAGCATGACGGCACAATCAATCTCCTCTAATCTAGTGTCCTCCACCATGTATGTGAGCTGGGTTTTTGTACCAGTGACCTAATTTCTATGTCACCCGCTGTTACGGAAACAAATCAATCTCTCTCTCTGTCTCTAATAACACAATATGCATTGAAACCATGTAATAGATTCTTAAATGCTGCTACTCTGTTTTTCACTTATAATGCAAACTGCATTCAGATATATGATACGGGTGTTATATGATATATTTTACCTCTAAGAACAGAGATGAGTAGAAACAGAATATAATACAACATGATGTGAAAATATGGAAACAACATGTTTTCTTTTTTTAAAATATGTTTTAAGATATGCTAAGCATTAAGTTTCGGGTTCCTAAGTGGTTGCTATAGACCTCAGGACATGTTGGATCCATACCTGGTAGTACACACTTTACAACACAATATGAAAGTACACCTCCCTGTCTTATTTAAATCAACATCCAAGGTTTTTCTCTTTAGCAAATCCTTTAACAAAAAATGAAAGGTTGGTGATTCCTATGCTATGAATTCAAAAGGAACTTAAAATCTTGAGGTTCACCATACGTATGGTAGGTTATTATATGTATTTGCTTTTGTTCTTCTGTGTGTTAGAGCACCTCTAGGGCTGTTTTTATTAACAGAAACCATCTCAGCAATTTATCTACATTCAGAATTCCTATCTTGACCTCCCTCGTAAGGTACCTCTAGAGGAGTAAAATGACAAACATGAAAAATTGCATGTAAACAATTGCACTCAGTAAGCTTTGACAGAAAAGATAAGCTATATGTGTATGTACTATGTAGTTATAAATGTCAGTAATATTAGGCAAAACACAAATGTCATTAAGACTAACAATAGAAAAATGCACTTTAAGTTAATTAACTTCTCTACTCTTCTTTTGAGATTCTGGCCTCTTTTTCGAATAAGCTTGATGTGCATTATGTTAAAAATGCCAATGGATGCCTAGAGGAGAAAGGGACTTTTACATGACCTACAAGTTGTAGATATGTCTTTGGCGGAAGTCCATTATAGTTTAATGTCATGTATTAACTGATGAATGTTAGTTTTATACAAAAATAAATCAACCACAACAGACACACCAAATGTGTCATTATGCTGAAATTTGTTATGGAATAAATATAAACATTAGTCAAATATTAACTACTTTATGTATTGAGGAAAAGATTGTCATGCTGTTTCCCAGTATTTTCAAAGAATATATATATTACCTTAATTCTTTTGCGCAACTTATGGGTTAGAATCAGGAATGCACTTATTTCAATGAGTCTGTTATGCAGAGCTGGAAGCTTTGTGTTGGAAGTCATTTCCGACCACAGGTTTAGTTCAACCTGTGGTCGGTAGACCTAAACTTTGATAAATTATTTATCAAAGTTAGAAAAGCAGGACACAGAAAGTATTGAAGGTTTTACAAATCTAAATTTTTATGTGTTTTAATTTTTTTTAGAACACATTTTATAAGGCTATAGAATAAAATGAAAATATTCCTAAAGTACAAAAAAAATAATCTTATTTATTAGTAGTAGTATTTTTTCGTCGGCCACTACCAGCCTATGTCAACCCCCCCTGTATGCAATGAATTGCATCACATGCACATATGATATTTTTGTAAAGCCAAACTAATCTTGTGACCTTGAAGTATGGATTGTATGTCATTCATCATGTCTTCTCTCTTATTCCTTCAGTAACACACACACTTGGTGCACCTTTTTTTTATATAGTAAAAATATTTTAAAAAAAAAAGTATACTTCAAGGTCATCTCTATTGCATTTGGCTGAGATGACTCTGCTTTCAGGAAATAAATCTTTTGTTCTCGAAAACCTTGTTGTACCTCTCATCATTTTATAAACCCTTTCCATATATGAACTGCAGGCAGAAAATACTTAAGAGTACTGCGGATTGCAGTCTATTATCAGAGGAGTACAAATATAAAAATATAAATGGCAAATCATTTTGACATTCTTAAGTGTATAGGATATAATAGTTTTATCTGAGATAAATTCTGTACAGAATGTCTTTACCTGTCTGGATGATTGATTATACAATATTTGCCAGCCTTGGCATGATCATTTGAAAGGCTATGGAGGGGAAATGGTCTCAAGACAGGAAAGTATAAAAGCAATACTAGAACGCTTTTGTTATGCCAAATTTCTTGTGTAAGTACAATTTCCAAAAGTGCTTCACATTTATGCAAATTTAGTTTGGGTTTAGAACACTGATTACATGGTATTTGCTCATTAATCTCCTTTAGCTAGAAAAATAGCATGCCATTAATTATTTAAAACATGTGCGATCGGTTTTCCCTGACTCCATTATCTAGTCACTAAAATTACTATATTCAAAAACAGCAGCTGTACCCCATTCCATTAATGGTGTTTAATCCTTGTAAAATGCTATTTTATCTTAAAGGAACACAGTCATGATGCCAAACCAAGCAGGACACAGCTAAACATCCTACTCTGTGATATAATAGACTGCTACTAACTCAAGAAAAGGTCATCTAACCTGACACTAGCAAGCTTATTGCTGGTAAAAATTGGCAATAATTCGGTAATAATAGCAATAAAGGCTTGCATCATGGTTTAGACAAAGTGATTGCAAATTAATGGGTTACAATCTACCATAAAGCTAATTTTTTTCCTATGGGTTCCCAAAACAATGTTGTGCACTCTGTACCAGGCTATCTTGCTTATCAGCCCATAATTAACTCCAAATGCCGTTTTACTTTTATTTATATTTAAGAACGAGGGCATTTTTTAGGACTTTACTGTGGCTTTGAGATCTTTCATTTCTTTCTCAACCTAGGAACAATGGAACTTTATTAAGGGTATTGGCCTTAATAGCACTCAAAAATCTCAAAACTGCCTCACAAAAGTATATGTTTCAGACAGCCCAGATTGTTTCACAAAGGTCATTCTATGACTTTCGATACAACCTTTTTCCCATCACCATCTTTTAAATTATACGGCAAAACATTTTTGCACGCCCTTTGCTCTTTTCCTTCTGCATGGAAAAAGCAACTGCAAGAAAATAAATGTAATAAAATCTATATATATATCTACTATATATATACTTCTCTGGATTTGCATATTTGTCAATAGGAGAAAAGGGTTCAAACACAATGAAAACATCACTATAACCACATCAATCTTTTGCAGGACACCCTAATGTAACAAAATGCTGTCTCCCGAAAGCAACATTGTGCACCATCCTCACCATAATCATAACGTTGGCTGGATCCAAATATGCGTACTTCAGAACCTGTTACTTTATATGTGTGAAATAGTTAGTAACTTAACTATGGCTATATTATATAGTAAATAACCCCAAAGTGCTATCTTTGTACACAAAACATGGCTTCGTGAAGAAGCGGGGCTAGGCACATGCCTAAAACCCTTGTTATTCTAGACTATATGTAGAATTGCAAGCAAAACACAAAGAGAAGGCCTCTGGCGGTGGCCCAAAATATCCAAATCAGAGCAGCACAGAGGGCAATTTACCACTGCCTCGCTTTACCAGCCCTCCCCTTTGCAACTGCCAGCATATAGAATCATACCCTGGATAAATTAATTGATTTACGTTATTATTAGAAATATTAGTTAATTAAGAAAAATTGTGACCAACTAAAACAAAAAGCTCATAGTAGGGTTTCTCGGATAGAAAATATGTTACAAGTGTTACTTGCATATTAAAAAGGATTAGAAATGCTGACAAGGCTACCATAGCTAGTGTGATATTCGAGCGCTGTATAGTAGTTTGCAGGTATTCCACTGATCTATTTTGCAGCTGAGGGAAACTCTCTTACTGTGTATTTTGATTGACTAGTCAATTAGCACAATCAGATCAGCATCACTGGGAGCCTGACAGTGTATATTCTTCACCATGGAAACTGCAATATAATAACCAAATTATTGGAAAATGCACTGTATTACATTACTCGTGAAAAAAAAGATGCTGTTTATAAAAATCATCAGGGTTGGTAAGGATGTTATCAAATGTATTATTAGATTAGATTTTCACTCCTTGCAGAAATGAGAGGTGTTTAATGAAGCGTGTTCTTGATAGTCTACAGTCTAGACATTTATGTACAGCAGTGTAAATAGTTTTTTTGTACTGGAATAAATTTGTCACTGGCTGATATAAATCAATCCCATTACCAATGCACATCTTGGACATCAACAAGAGAATCTAGGCTAATTTCTCCAATACCCGAATAACCTTCATTTTACTTCATTCACCCTGATCTTTCTATCTACAAACTGGGTTTAGAATTGTGTTTTTATTATTATTATAATCAACCACATGTATGTAAGTTTAGCACTAAAGCTATAAAATTAAAATCACCAATTATCTAAGCAGATCAAAGCAAATCACTAAGGTCAAAGTAATTGAACAATTAGGTTCAAATAACCCCCCGGTGTGTTTCCCATCCTACAGATCAGAGCATTTTTGCTATTTTTACCTTATGTTTGTTAAACTATGATTGGTTTACCCACATGAATACACTTTTTTTTCAAGTAGAGTCTTCTTTTGAAACGATAAAAATACATATGACACAATAATTATTGGTACTTACGTGTAAATAACCTGTACCAAAACATGAAAATAAGACACGTTTTTGTAATTGCGGTTAGAATTTCTTTTAACAAGTAGGTGTCACTGCTGAACAATAACCAAATTTATGTTCACCAGCAGAGTACAATAGTATCACATACACAGGTTTCTATCTAAAAGCTACAATGCTCCCTTACGTGGGTTTGGGTTCTAGTACTTGTAGTAGTAGGGGTACAGGCTATTGGGGCACCTTTATTATATATTTTATTGTTTCCCTATTTTAATGTTCCCCGCTTTGTATTATGTGTTTCTTTTTAATCTACTATTACCAGTGCACCATGGATATCTATCATATTTCGTAGACCACAGAGTTTTTTTTGGGGACATCCATCAGGTCCCTATATTTTTTTTTATTATTTTAAGTTTTCATAATTAGTATTGCATTTTTAGGAAGAAGGAGACCATTTGTTTCTCTCTCTTCTCACTGTGTTCTCCCTCTGCACTTACCATAGCCTTGTATTGCTAGTCGCAATGTGTGTGTGATCATCCAGCAGGATGGGTGATGAGAGATCTGGACAGACCCTCCTGGGTCTAAATCCCTCTCCTATGTGACCCCTACTAAAGAGGAAGGACCAGTCACGTGATCGGGCATTCACGCAGGTGATATACCAGAGCTGTCAACAGGAGCCAGCGATGCCAGACATTACATGGGCTGAATGGTTCTTTCTCCCTGCATCTACAAAATAGACCTACCTGTTCCTAGGAAATAGGAATACAATGCAAATAGGCCTTGCCTTGCACTGCCCGCTAACAAGTTGCTAGCAGAAAGTACAACTTGTAGTGGATGGGGCAGCAAAGAGTGAACGGGAGTCTCTGAAATACTCTGGTATACATCTACAAAATAGGTGACTCTGGTCAGGCGGAAGGCAGAGGTGCGAGGACAGCAACTTAGCAGAAGTCTCTTAGCAGGCTTAGGCAGGAGATTGTGCCCTGGCAGATGGCAGGAGACTGGGCACTTGCAGATGGCAGAAGTCTTTGTACTGGCAGGTGGCAGGAGTCTTGGTACTGGCAGGCAGTAGGAGACTGAGTGCTGGCGGATGGCGGGAGAAGGCAGAATCTGAAAGGGAGGCCAGGCTCAAACCAGACCATCATGACCTTTTTGTTGTGAATATAATACTACTTCTATGGGGCTGTGAAGGTTAGCTGTACAAATGTCCACATTCTCTTGAAATGAACTAAAACTAATACAGGACAAAGACAACTTTACATATCAATTTAAAACCCTACATATTTCCATCTTATTTAAGAAGTTGAGCAATAAAATTATTCTCATGTTTTCTCCGATGACCATTGACAGAATTATATTGTCATTCAGCCCAGAGAACAGTTAAGAAAAGACCAACTTAAAAAGGTGTTTTAAAAATATCCCATATAATGCTTTCAAAGTAGTTTAATATTAATGCAATGCTAGAAGTGCCAACATGCCCATGTTAATTACATTTAGACTGTTCTGTGCATGTAGTTTGTGTTAGTTTTACCTGTTAAATGAAAAACTTGTCTACACAGGTAAGTGATTTGTAGATGTGGATTTTGATTGTCTAGAACTGGGGTCCTCAAACTACGGCCCGCGGGCCACATGCGGCCCGCGGAGCGCATTTACCCGGCCCGCCGGGTGTTTTTGCCTCAGGACATCCATGTGTTCTGAAAGATGCTTTCGGAACACAAGGATGCCTCTGTGAAGTCCCTGCGGCACGCGTTTACTTTAAAAACGCGGGGACCGACGGGAGCAGGCGCACGCAGTGACGTCACTGACGTCCCATGCGTGCACCCATGGCAACCGAGCGCGGAGAAGCGGAGAAGAAGAGAAGAAGAGAAGAAGCAAGGACGCGCGCTGGAGGTAAGTATTTACCAGCGGCGCGTCCCTTCGGTGTTCTGACCACCGATCCTCCGGTCCTGCTATGGCCGGAGCGGTGGTCGGAACACTGAAATGGGGCAGTACACAGGCATACAGCCTCCAGCCATACTGTATGGCTGGAGGCTGTATGCCTGTGGGGGAACATACTGCCAGCCCCTATAGTCCGGCTATACCACAAACCATGCATTGTTCACCTGTGTTAAAACCAATTAAGGTTTAGACAGGACATTGAGCCGGGTTTCTTTGTCTAAAAGAGAAAAAAAAACAACATATTCTTTTTCTTGCATCGGGAAACATATTTGTATACATTCAGGATGCCAAAAGTTACTGCATAAAGGTCTACATTTGAAGGCACTAAGTGTAGAGGATAGTGTTAATCCATTTTATGGTGAGTAAACAGAATCATAAACTGAAAAAAAACATCTACCTAGAGTTAATGCAAAGCAAAAATGGTTTTTAATGGTTGTATAAGTTAACCTGAAAAATAATGCATGTATAAAAAAAACACTTAAATACAATAGTACTTTTACTCTATAACTGATGTCATGAGAACAATTCTTATTCCAAGTAATCTCATGTGAATTTAACACACAATCTGGATTTTCAAAAAAAGTATATTTCTCATTTCTTTAAACATGGCTACTTACCGGTTACATTTACAATATTCATAAGCAAACTAAAGAAGCGTTCCAGCTTTGAACAAGACTTTAACTATGTTTCCCGCAAAACAATGTACCATATGCATTGGCGTCAAGGTGCATTGAGCCAGTTTTTTCAATGGATTGTTATTGCACACATGAAAGCATGCAGGAGATGCAAATTAAGTGCACTTAATTGTGAGTTAAGCATTATGTGCATCACTTTATTAGCCATTTTTTAAATATGCATGTAGAACAACATATGTTCAGCTACTGGTGTATAGATCAGTAGTTTTCTTTATCAAGGGATAAGGATCTTCATGTGAGAGTACGCTATACTTGTGTGTTAGAAAGTGGTTTATTTTGTGCATATTTTGATGTGCAACTCTTGATACACTATATGAACAAAATTATGTGGTCAACTGGCTGTTGCACCTGCATGAACTTTTTTGCAAATCCCATTCCGAATCCATGGGTATTAATATGGGATTGGCCTCCACTTTTCTGGGAAGGCTTTCCACAAGGTTTTGGAGTGTTTCTCTGGACATTTGAGCAAAAGTGACCATTTGTGAGGTCAGACACTGATGTTGGAGAAGAAGGCCTGTCTCTGAATCGGTATTCTAGTTTAATCCAAATGTGTTCAATGGGGTTAAGCTCAGGCCTGTGTGCGGGCCACTCAAGTTCCTCCACTCCAAATTCATCAAA
Source organism: Spea hammondii (assembly GCA_029215755.1). Classification (NCBI taxonomy): domain Eukaryota; kingdom Metazoa; phylum Chordata; class Amphibia; order Anura; family Pelobatidae; genus Spea; species Spea hammondii. The sequence continues at coordinate 50,777,282 of JARDYJ010000004.1, read as the reverse complement.
CCTTGGACCTTGCTTTGTGCACAGAGGCACACTCATGCTGAAACAAGAAAGGGCCTTCCCCAAACTGGTGCCACAAAGTAAGCATACAATTGTTTAAAATGTCTTTGTATGTTGTAGCCTTAACATTACCCTTCATTGGAACTAAGGGGACTAGCCCAAACCCTGAAAGACAGCCCCAGACTATTATCAGTCCACCACCAAACCTTAGAGCAGGTCCTATGCATTCCAGTATGTAGCATTCTCCTGGCATCTACCAAACCCAGATTTGTCTATTAGACATTGAGGATAGCGAAGTGTTATTCCTCATTCCATAAAACACTTTTCCACTGCTCTAGAGTGCGCTTTACAACATTCCGGCCAACGTTTAACATTGTGCATATTGATATTCAGCTTGTGTGCAGTTGCTAGGCCATAGGCGCACAGTGCTTGTGCTGATGAGGTAGTTTGTAACTCTGCAGTGAGTGATGATATAGAGAAAAAGCAATATATATACAGGCTACCCGCTTCAGCACTGAGTGGCCCCACTCTGTGAGTGTGCGTGATCTGTCGCTTAGTGGCCATGCTGTTGTTTTGGATACTTCTACTTCACAATAATATCATTTACAGTTGACCTGGCCAGATCTAGAAGGCATTTCATGAGCTGACTTGTGGCTATAGTCATTTAGCTCTTCAGTATGACCCTTCTACTGCCAATGTTTGTCAATGGAGATGGTCTTTTTTGAACTATATTTGTAACAGGAACTAGCAAAATCATGCCACATACCAGCTGAACTCTAAAATATGCATGTTGCTCTCCCATCATATTCAATAGAAGTTGTACAGTAGCCACCCCCATGTAAATCAATGCTCAGGGTTCTATATTTCACATTGAATTACATGTGCCCTTTGTAACACCCTAGTATCAAATATAACAGTTTAATGGTTTAATGCACACTCCACATTTACAGTCTGTATCGCAACATGCAGCCATTGGAATATCCACAATCACAAACTTTACATTTTATTATTCTTATAACATGAAAAATAATGTGAAGCAATATATGGGTAGGACTGTAAAGAGGTAACTGCTAATATCCAACACTGAGGCCATAAAAGTTGATACATTCACTGGTTTATCTGTTTTATGTATATGTTATCTGGTTCCATGTCCTTTTCATGGACTGTTGTTACAAAATACATGAGAATCAATCCCGTTGTATTTTATATGTAGAAAACCTGTAGATTCTGTGGTCTTATTACAATGAGGGGAGATTACAAAATTAACAATAACATTAAAATGTACAATACACAAAATTAGCAATAACACACACATTGGTGGATCGAGAGGGGGCAATGGCTCAATTGAGACCCCCCCACGAGTCAGAATGGGCCTTTTACACGGATTTGGCACCCTGCGCAACCAGCCCCTGTATCTTTTGAGGGAGCGGGGAGATATGGGCTTCAGTCTGTGAGAGACACGGCTAACCCTTATGTACACGGACTAGCAGAACACAAAAGAAAAGACATCTTCGCTGTTATGTAATGATAACCCATGTGGTGTCTTGTCAGTATTACATTTCCAGAAACATTTGATTAAACAAGGCATTATAATAATAATCTATTAATAGTTTTAAAGTTTTATATTCTTTTTGTCATTTGTATCCAACATGTAAAGGAGTGTTGTAAAACGCAACTCCCCTAACTCCTTTTTGTTTTAATATCGATTTGTGCCATTACGTCATTTTTTGTATTTATGTTATTTTTTATTATGTATGTACATTGTCAATTTTAATGTTATTGCCAATTTTGTATTCTACCCTTTTGTAAATGTGTTTCAGAATATTCTTGCTCTCTATAAATAAAAAGTAATATAATAATATAATTCACAGCTGGCGAACAAGCCAGTGATGCAGTGAGGCTGAAAGTCTATGACAGATCCAACACATTGGTTGCAACTTTATGCATGCCGAAATCGCTGTGTTTTCTGGAGCTCTCATCACTTGTATTTATTGTTTTGGCTCCGCTCAGTGATACATCAATGATGTCAGCAGGGAAACGCCAAGATCTGAGTGATGTATGCCATAGTGCTATAATCTGACTGAATCACCTTCATGACATTTGTGAGATAAAGGTCATTTTACACAAACTAGCCAGGGTTTTGAAAAATGACAAAATGATCAAATCAAATAGTTTGCAAAAAAATAAATCTGTGAATTACTTGTCCTGTCCTGCTATATTTGTAAATACATATCTCACATTTACATTTTCCTTTCATGTTTAATAGAGCTATGAAAAAGTAATGGATTGTGATTGCATTCAGTACACGCGATACACAAAACTCCTGGATGCCTGTTGGCCTTAAAAATATATTCATTTAAAAATGTTATCAGCCACATGGCATAAATAACCATTTTACAAGATCCTTGAAAAAAGCTATTTTCCTAAGGTCACATAATGGAGTGAAATAAAATACTTGCCTGGTCTTTTGTGTGATATAATGTTCAGCTTTAAAAGTGACATCATAAACGGAGAAAAAAAGATTAGAACAACCTGAGATTCAACTGAATCCACATAATTGTGCATGTTATGATGACTCATTGCTACCCATTTAGCAACCTTATCTCAGCGACTTGAGACTGCTAAAGAGGAAAAGCTACAATGGTCAGAGCATTAATCACATGGAGCACTTAAGAGGCCAAGGTAATGTGAGGAACAACTCAACGTCTGGACATTTATTAGGCAGCATGTGAAGGAAATTTTAAAAAACACAATTGTCGAGATTGGTTTGAACATGACATGTTTACTAAGTAGCAGAAACAAAGTGTGAGCTATATTCTAATAGCATAACATAGAAATACGATTTCTTTTAAATAGTTATATAATACGTATTTATAAATTATTGTATTTTTTGTACATCTATCAAGTTCAGACTGCTAAAGCTCAAAATTACATTGCTGAGAATCGTGACGACAAAGAAACAACAAAGCTATTGTCAGTTTTGCCTCAAAGGACTAAACAAAACCTTTTTTTATCACAAGGTGACAAAATGGTTATTACAGTTAAACTGAACGTTCCCCAGGTGAGATGAGGAACATATTTTTATTGTCTATCCGTGGAGTTTTGATGTTCACGCTTATCATCAGTGCTGCCTATCCAGGGACACTTGAGATAATGTGGCTTAATATAGTATATACCTTATATGGACAAAAGTATTGGGACACCTGACCATTACACCCTCAGGAACTTTGATGACATTGCATAATGTTATAAACATGAATATGTAGTCAGTTCCCCCTCTTTGCAGCTATAATATCTTCCACTCTTCTGGGAAGGCTTTCCAAAAGATTTAGGAGTGTTTCTGTGGGGATTTTTGCCCCTTTATCCAGTATCCAGGTCAGGCACTGATGTTGGGCGAGAAGACCTGGCACACAATCTTCCATTCCAGTTCATCCCAAACTGTTCTCACAAACTTGGAGGCATAGCTAAAGGGGAAATACAAAGACATTTTAGGCAATGCTACTGCTTATACATTATAAGCAAATGTAATGCTGATGGGTATAAATTCAGGAAGAATCACAATGAAACAAAACAAACGGACAATATGCACCATTGTCATCTCTGTCTTCTATATAAGAATCCATGCTGCCCTCCCATTAAAATCAAGAAACAAGGAAGGATACTTATGCTTATTCTTCCAATAATCAATTAATATGGCCAACCAAATGATAGGACATATGCTCAGTTTGGCTGGGCTCTACCTTGGCTGTGCGGTTGATGCTGCATTATGGATATGCGTATTACCCTAGTCCAGTGGTTTTTAACTGCTTCTAGTGCCGCAAACAGGCCATTAATTCTGCGTCCTTGCATTGTAAACAAGCAATTTAATACATTTTTAAATAAGATGGTTGCATTCAAGCTGGGATATCCAAAAATGAAGCCACCACTGCTTAAGTTACATGGTTTTCCTGTTGAGCTGACCTTTACTATCTCATGTGATGCTTGTAACTTTGACCTTCTGAATTGTTACTAAAATCTGAATCCTATAACTGTGCCCTCCCCACATCAGGAACTATGACAATGCTGAGTGGGTGATGTTTAAATAGTCTATGTAGTGCCTCATTTTAGAACTATGGGACATCAGCCATGACATCATTCATTGAGTGTGAGGGATAATCTCTCTGCAGTAGGTGCATAGGCATGCCTGCCAGATGAACCGCTGTGAGAGCCATTCTGTCCGTTCATAAAATTGGTCATATATCGGCTGCTAGAATAAATAGTAATCAAAATTGTAAGACTTCTGGTGCTATAGAAACAGACATAACAGAATGTGCAAGATTACAGAAAGATTTATATAGACTTTATACCCCCCAAAAAAATAACCCCAACTAAAAACCTAAGGATGTTATATAAAGCTTTGTAGCAGGAGTTTAGAAGAAAATGTTGTGAGATGTGTGAAAAATGGGGGAAAACGTGGATTATGGAAGATATTGTGAAGATTATATTGATAATTTGTGTTTCAATCTTTACACTTAAAATGTGTCTGTGATTTTCAAGCCTTCTATAGTTTCCTTGAGGTTTGTTTGTGACTCACATAGGGAAAAATTTTGTTTTGTTCTGAATTTTCAACATTTGGAGAGTGTTGTGTAGGGTTGTAGCTGTATAACCGATAAGGAAGGGAAGTATTTTCATTTATTATTATTTTCACCTTAACACAGGCACTGGTATTCACAAATCTTTAGAAAATTACAGAGCCCCTAGGCAGCATTTTATGAGTTCCTTGGTGGACACAACAGGTAAGTGTGTAATCTTAATTATGGAGACTTCTGAACTGGGTGGTTGTAATATGTTGAAGACACTCTCGTATTATTATAAAATCCCTATAGAATATTATGCGAAGATTACATTGTCAAGAAATTAAATATTTATTATACTATAAGACATCTATACCAATGAGCTATGAGCTTCATTAAAAAATCTAAATAAAAGAGTAAACTAAAAAAATAATGAAAGAAAAAGAAGTAAAATAAATAAGAGTTGATAATAGCATAAAGTCTAAAACAGGAGAAAATATATAAAAGCTGTTCCAGAACTAAATAAGTGACATAATGTGCTATGACAATATTGTCAGTTTGAGTATGAGCCATGATGCTGAGAAGGAATGCTGAGATTAGTTAGTAGAAGGGGAAAAAAACACCCGGGTAAAGCTCCAAGCAAAAATCTCTGTCAATGAAATTGTCATCCTGTTCAGCTGCCACATTGTGATTCAATGTGATTGCTTTTAGCCTTCTGCGTTATAGGAGTTAGAGAATCAGATCACTGATGTCACATGTAGGTATATATATATATATATATATATATATATATATATATTTATCAAGAGCCCTAGTCTTGTAACTAGACAATAAACTTTTCGCTCAGCCACAGGTAATATACATGCTGATGGAGAAGAATATTAAGATTAATACCAATTCTGCAATATCTCAAAGGCTGCCAAAAACAGCAATGAAAATACTTTAGCTGTGGAACCTTTTGGTGCTTGGTGGCATTACTTGTAAAATGCAGTTCCATATATTTTAAAATTGATTTCAGCCATCGTAAAGGCAATAGACTTGATATATGTGCATGAACCATGATCGGCTTGGCATCTTGTTTTGGCCCAGTCATTGCTAACCTAGGACCTACGATATTTTGTAATATTCTTTTTCCATTATCCAACTATATTTTATGATCTTACTATCCATGATTCTCTGCTGATTTTATCTGTTTAATTTTAACTTTCATCAAAGCGTCTTCCATTAGTATATATAGCAAAATAAGACTTCCTAATGTCCACTGTCACTTTACCTGCTCAGCTAGCTAATTCCCATTGACATATACATAGTTCTTGTGCTGCTTCGAGAAAGCCTATCTTGGAGATCAGTAATAAAATGCAACTAACGTTACAAAAATGCAAGTTGTTTTTCATTACTCGACATTGTTGGCTGTCATATGTTCAGTAATGTTGTTTTTAGATTGCTGTAACCTGCAGTTTTGTGCTAAACTGAAGGCACTACCTTAGAATATATTAAAGTAATTGAAATGCATATATAACCAATACAGTGGATGATATTATAGAACACATCACACGTTATGCTGTCCATGGAGCTAACTTCTATCTCTCTATACAGCTAGCACATACATATTTGTAGAAAGTACTAAAAGCTACAAGGTCAGACTAGACTGCCATGTAACAATGTGGGTGTACAGTATAAGAGATACACAATAATGAATGCTGATAAAATTATATTGCCCATTGTTTCTTTGAATAACAGGTCACTTGACTAGTCTGGATTCAGCAACACACTTGAATGATCGGATCCTTCCATTTTACGGACTATGTTGGTACATGCATTGTAAAAATGTTGCATACGTTTTATTAACACTACAAACGCACACCATCTGGTGTTTCAACTAACTCCATGAATGTAGTATGTTTGAATAACAATTAAAAGGAAATCTGATTTTAGAACTATGTCAACAAATTATTTTTTCATTTCATGGGCATTTATGAGGTTTTGTAATAATAAATTATAGCTTTTTCTTTACACATGAAATAAAATGATAGTTTGCATAGTATACATAATGCTCTAAAAGAGGAAAGCACACAGAAAATCACTGATGTATGTACTGATGATGTCACTGAACAACATAGGTATTGATCAGAGTGTGAAAACTGAACAAGTTAACATAATTTGAAATAAAAGTGTTATGATCATATCATATAATCTAATTGCAACAATGGACCTAGTCCTAATAAAACAACTTTTTCCCCATAATTTTCCTGTAAGTAATGTAATGAAAACAAAATATTTTATGAAAAGCCCCTACCTTGCTTGGTAAATGTACTAGATACATGAAGTTGCACAAAAAGCTGGTGCAGGTGACAGCAACTTATAGGTTAATGCTATATTTCTGCTGAAGAAACATCATGTAGGGTTAAGATACTCATTTCGGCAAGCATAAGTCTTTTTGTACCTTTGCTGCATCTGTTTTTGTGGAATACAACTCCCACATCCGGAAGTTTTAATTTTACATACATACATATATATGTACACACACGTGTTTTCTAACTTTATTTTATTTTGTACGTAGGGGGACTTGTTATGTCACAAAATCTGTTCCTTGCATGAAAGTTGGGGTCACGCAACTGTTCCTGCCTGCCCACAAGCGGATCCAACCAACAATGGATCACCTGCCAGCAGGCAATAACTGTTACCATAGTAACCATGTATTCCCACTCACAGGCAGGGATCAGACACTTTATTCTGTTTTATTGAGGTTCTACTGGTAGGTCATTGAATTGTTCGGCAGCATTTTGCCTTCTTCAAATCGACCTCCTGCCTTTATGTGTAAACCAGGGCTTCTGTGTACAGCAGTAATTAAGAAGGCTGTTGATCAGCGCAGTGGCAGAAGGAGACTCAGAGTGCCACCATGTATGGTATACGTAGTTGGCCTCCAGGGCCCAGGAGGCCAATCACATATTGAACATGTTGAGAGTTAAAGCTCATAAAAGGTTTTTTTTTTCACTGAGTACAATTTTCATCATCACAAGACCAGTTGACATTACATATACACAAATAATCAGGGGTCCAAGTCTACTGAGCTATTTAGGGTAGTGCTCTTTATACGCACTATTTACACAACCAAAGTGAGTACAGACACTGACAGAAAAATCCATTTCCTTCTCACCATTTTTGCAGTGCAGATTGTGAATAGGGCACTGGGCGAATGTTAAAAATCTTTCTCCCCTCATGGCAACTCTACAGGATGTAGGCAGAAAGAAAGCTCATTCATGTTTATTGGTGTTTGGATACGATTTAGAGCCTTGGCAGGTTTAGGATTTGGGGAAGGGCCATCCCATTCGCCTACTTTAGTAAGCCCATGTGGCCTCATATGAATAATGTTGTTTTGTAAAATGTGATTGTAAAATCCAAAGTACTAGAAAAAAAAACTTAAGCTGTAAATTGTCTTAATATTTTTAAAAAAAGTCCCTTTAAAAGCAGGATTTGGTATGCAACCATAGATTAAGGATCTGGCCTGTGTTAGCAATGGACTAACACTGCAAGTGGTTCTTATAGACCTTGTGAAAAAAAAGCAAAAAAATGATTAAAATAGTCTGATGTTGATGGAAAGGTAATAGGTGTTAACACGGAAACTATGTTTGAGTGAGCATAAACTCATATATAGAGTTCTCACGTTTGATGGAAATACTAAGGGACAGAAATCAACTCAGATTGATTCGCTAGGTGGTATCCGGCTTCATTTAATGTGTGCTGCCTATTAAAGATTTTTCTGGATTAGGAAAAAAGCCTTCAATTCAATGCACCCTGAAAAAGTGGAGTTGGTGTTTTAACTCTATGCATGCATTCAACATTATAATAAAAAGGTTTGTAATGTGACAGTGACTATTGTAAATAGTGCATAGGGGTTATAAACTTGGGGTTTCAAGGAGATAGTCCAGGGGGCAAATGCTGTTTAGTCCTAGTTACCTATTAGGATGCAAGCAACAACATGTAAAAGTTTTTCTTTAGCATTGGTCTAAGCCTCCAAATGGCTCCTTTTGCCCCCTTCCCTGCTATACAATATTGTAATTTGAATGTATGACATAAAGTACTTTGTAGACACTAAATATATAATAAAGTCTCCCCTCCGACAGCAACATATTTTCACAATGGATTAAGTTTTTGGATTTATGACTTCACAAGCATATATATGTCAGGAACCGGGTAAGCAGGTCAGGTAGGTGCCCAGTAGCAGGGGATACTTGGGGGTCTGTCTGTACCCCACAATGCCTCATTGCCAAGGGATGATACAGGCGCAAAGGAAGCCCACTGGAAGGGCTGAAGGCAGGAGTCCACTGGAAGGGCTGAGGGCAGGAAGCCCACTGGAAGGGCTGAAGGCAGGAAGCCCACTAGAAGGGCTGTAGGCAGGAACAATACAGGGTCAGGTACTGGGCCTGGACAAAGCGGTCCTCACATGTTACCAGGACAGGTTACACACAAGATCTGACATAAATAGGACAGGACACAAGACAGGACAACAGAGTACAGGTCTGACAAGACTACACAGGACCAAACAGGACTAGCCTAGGACTATAAGATAACAATTGGAGATTCTGTCACAGTATATGGCCATAGTATGCTTAGCCCACCACTACGCCAAAGTACTCCAACATACGGTGGGTCCTAATGCTAAACCCTGCCTACAGAAGTACTAAACAAACTAATTATTGAATCTAAACACTTAGCAGACTGAGACAAACATAACGGGTGAGACACACCTTATAAAAGAAACAGAGCTGAGGCAAAGAGCAGAACTGGAATCAAGGAATCAGAAGCACAGAACAGAGCACAAGGAAATCCAGGAATGGATTGTATCAAAACAGGGAAACTGTAGCAAGACAGGGGAAACCAGAGATATGCAGCTCCGCAGCCAGAATGGGGCATGACAATATGGATATATAACAACTTCAAAAGTGTGCATTAAACATTAATAAAGAAGCACTTCACGAGATGAATGCTGTTTGAGAATATGCGTTTCAACGTGCCCATCATTTGCATGTAACTGAACAATAAGGTCAGTGATACTGAGAAATCCCATGTGTACAGTTAAGCTATGTTCATCTCTTTTAGATAGAGGCAAGATGTTTCTGTCACTTAACATCTTCTTGTAGTATAATATAACTTTTTTCAGTTATGATTATTCATTTTTAATAACATATTTTTAGCAACAGTATGTTGGGGAGTTCCCTCCCCATGGGAAACTCTGGGTATATTTTTTTAAAGATCTGGGCATACATTAGATTATCTACATACTGAATGAAACATTATATGTGAAAACATTGTGTGAACACTCATAGACAAAATTCCTTTCTGCGGAATCAAAGCCTACAACAAGATGAAAAATGTATATTTTTTCAGTCATCAACTACAAGCTACTTGGGAGGACAAGTATTTTGAATGTTAATTAGAAAAAAACGGAATTGCAAGAGCTTGCAAAACATGCAATACTTTGCTCTTACATAAAAAACTGATCATGTAATTCTACTCAGCTCCTCTCCATCCCACACAAATAGCAATTATTTCATATTTACCAGTGACAAACAGCTCGAAAGTGAAGCGTTCATGCTGTGAGTTTTTGCTTCATTAAAAAAAACCAATATGAAAACCATATAACATTTAAACTATCAATGTAGTTTACAGTTTTCGTTTGCCTGTTCATTTCTACCTCTTTAAAAATGCATTTTGGGAGGCTAGTATTTACTCCAGGCAGCCAATTGCATTGTGTGGTAGCTGCATGCAATCAGGCTGGTGGCCACGCTTGAGAAGTACTGTTTTAATCAACTGTGTTGTACAACAGAAATACAATATACTTCTATGGATTCAAGTGTTTTCCATAAATTAGAGGTAATAGAAACTGTAATAAAAATATAAATATAAAAATATTTTTTTTATGTATATATATTGAATGCATAGCAGTAATTCCGTATTGTCCATATGCAAACAGTTCATTGGACTAAATATAAAATGACAGCAACCTCAGTTATTAAAACCATAAGATGCATGCAGAATTGCACTGCATGGAGTTTTACTATGTTAAGTACTTTATGATTATGTTTCAACATATGCTAATTACATAACCAAATTACCAAATCTACCATTAAATATCTACTATAATATCTCTGTTTTTCTGTGCACATCTTTATCGCATATTGCTTGCATAGCATCATTGAACTGAAAGTATTTTCACCTCTTCATTTAAAATTGCCAGTATTACGGACATCAGAATCATAGAGTTTATTCAAATCATTGTCAGTCATACCTAGCTGCTGGATATTATAAAGGAAACTCATTTTGGCACTATAGTTAATAAGTTATTTCTGCACAATAGAGCTTTGTTAGTGTGACTGTGGCTGATGTCTGTCAGTTTATTTAAGCTGGTACATATGCTAATGTACGTTCATATCTAATTAATAATTAATGCAATATTCTTTTACACAACGTATGATGCTATGTGGGTTAACCCAGTGGCATCTCCAGCTTTCATATTTAGGGGGGGCACATGGGGGGCCAGGGACCAAATTAGGGGGGCCAATTATAAAACGGTACATATAAACTAATATATATATATATATATATATATATATATATATATATACATACACACGTTAGACGTGCATTTTTAACTACATAATATGCACTTATCTCTTTGAAGTAAAGACCGTGATTGAAATATGATTTCAAAATAACAGCTAAACTGGCAGTTATTTTTCATTCTTTAATATTATCCCCTGCTGACAATATATATAAATATTAGACCCTGCTGCAGATATATAGAAATATTACACCCTGCTTCCGATATATATTAATATTAACCCCTGCTGCGGATATATATTAATATTAGCCCCTACTGCCGATATATATTATTAGTCCCTGCAGCCAATATATATAAATATTAGCCCCTGCAGCCAATATTTATTGATAATAGGCCCTGCAGCCAATATATATTAATATTAGCCCCTGCTGCCGATATATATGAATATTAGACCCTGCTGCCAATATGAATATAAATACTAGACCCTGCTGCTAATATATGTTAATATTAGCTCCTGCTGCCAATATATATATATAAATATTAGCCCCTGCTCCCGATATATATTAATATTAGCTCCTGCTGCTGATATATATTAATATTAGACCCTGCTGCCGGTATATATTATTAGTCCCGGCTTCCGATATATATTAATATTAGCCCCTGCAGCCAATATATATTTATATTAGACCCTGCTGCCAATATATTTGCCACACTGACTGCAGATCAGGGGAAGACAGTAAGAGTCAGTGCAGTGTTCCCTCCTTCTGACTGCACCGTGACATTGAGAGGTCCTCTCCCCTGTAATCATCCCCAGAGTCCCTTTGTCCCCTCATTCACTAAACCATACCGCTCTTTTACTTACACCCTGTAGTTCAGGTATAGATCAAATAAACAACACATGGAAACAGCACATGCAACTGAATAAGACAAAAAAAACAACTGTATTTGCAGGTATACATAAATAATGTATGGAAACTTAGCCGATACAGATCAACAGAATTTGACACACTATTTGACATCCAAACAACTATAAATCATTCTTTTTTATCACATTATTAAAATCCCAGAAATCAAAAAAGTTAAAAGGCCCAAATAAATTAAGGAGATTAGACATAATGGAATCAAACATTTGCTACTGCAAAAATTTTTAGATGAAAAAGTCCAGTTTTATTCAGCGCAACAAAACAGTGATAGCATTATTCTTAACAATATTCTTGAAAACGAAATATGAAACTTCAACAAAACTTTTAGCCATTAATGTAACACAACCATCTTAGCACTGCGTCACCAAATGAACACCTCATCACAGATAACAAAATGCATACAGCTGCATATAACTAAGCTGAATACCACTTGGTCTGTGAAGGCCTGTGAAACCAAAGGGGAATAGTATCCTGTATACAGTAATCAAGAATTGAGTTTCACAAACTCTGAACCAACATCTATGTTTCCTTTTTAATAATATATTCAGATTGAAATAAGATTAAATAACACAATACCTTTACTTTTCCTCTAACTGATTTCTAGGCCTAGAAAGTTTTGTCCTCTGAAGTGACCACAAAATCTGGATAAATAAAAAGTTCTATTTAACCCTCTACAGCAAGTAAAGTGCCAGGAAACAGATGACCAGGACAGGCTCTGCCACACTGACACCCAAACACATATACCAGGACAGGCTCTACTGCCACATGGACCCCCACATCAGGATGGGATAACCTACTAATAGTATAAAAAATGCCTTCCACATTGCTTTGTTGTTTGTGTATATTGACCCTTGTGTACTTGTGTGTCCCCCAGCCACCCCTCTTTCTGCATTTTTGCAATACACCCTTGTGTATTGATTTATTTGATGCCCCCAGCCAGCCCCCCTCCCTTGTGTATTGATTTATTTGATGCCCCCAGCCAGCCCCCTTCCCTTGTGTATTGATGCACCAACCCCTTGTAATGGTTATTATAATGGACCCCATACAAATGTGTATTAACCCCCCCCTGATGTGTAATTATGTCCCCAGCCTGCCAGCCACCATCTTTTTGTATTTAATTTTCCCAAGGCAGCCTCCTTCCTTCTGCTTATCAACTCAACTATTTATTTAAAATAATTACTTTTTTGATGGTCTTCGTTCTTCCGCCTTAACGCCGCTGCTCTTGCTCTTCTACCATGCGCTCTTCTCCCTGTCACGCAGTGACGAGCATCTGTTCCGTAAGTGCCCGCCCCCTTGAGCATCACGGTGCATCTTCAAAGGGGCGGGACGAAGAGCCTCAGTGATCGGCATGCCGGCAAGCCATTAAGCGGCCGGCGGCATCGGCGGCAATTTCAGCTCAATGTGCCGGCGCACCGGGAAGTGTCCCGGTTTCCCGGGGGTGGGCCGGGTCATGGTGGTATAGCGTTTCAATTGGGGGGGCACAGCATAATGTCCCCTCTGGCCCCCCCTGCCGACGCCACTGGGTTAACCGTTACATTCTCTGCAAGTGTTTATAATTTACCATCACAACATTTTTTAAGTATTATCAAATCATAATTGATTAACCCCTTAAGGACAATGGACTGTCCCTAAACCCATTGAAAACAATGCATTTTGTCGTTAAGGGGTTAAGTTCTTCATATTGCAGATATTTGGAGCAAAATATGGAATGTTCCAACTAGTTGTGTCAAATGCACTTGTTCCATCTTCTTCGAGCTGCAAAACAAGTGGTTCTGATGATCAGAATTTATTGATACTGAAGAACATATTATTCTAGACAGATGGTTAATGTTAATGACCCTCCGAGACACTGTAGAATAAAATGTCGGTGTTATACTATGTTACCTATTTACTAGCTTAAAAATTAGGCTCCACAAAATCACCCCCTTTTGTCACAAGAGATCTTGGGGCATCAATAGGCATCACACTACTGTCCTTACTACCAAGCACCAGGATATGACATCACCTTTTATGGACGCTTGCCACTATGCGGAGGGAGGCTATAGGGCATTCAACACAACCCTCCACAGCGTCACTGAAAGTAACTATAAGGAAAAGATAGGGGTGGCCTCTTATCGAGACAAAACTGGAATACAGTACTATCAATATTTTATGACTGTATTTTGCTATAAATGATGGACAATATAATAATCTGCATTCACATATTTTAAATCCCTTCTCTTGAAAATAATAAATATGTCATTCAGACTATAACACTGTTGTACGAGAATCTCATTGTTTCATATTTGTATTTTCAATTAAGTAGGGGGAGTGTTGAAAACTTATAGTGCAGCAGATCTAATTTTTCACCATCTAAAATGCATTTAAATTGTAAAGTGCTAATGCAGTACATTTTAGTTGTCATTTCCTTAATTAACTTGATTTTCCCTAACAATATATAATACATTTAGCATATCCACTTAAGAATCTTCACGGCTTCTTAAAGTCGCATATTAACACTATTTGCTTTAGGCTATACATGTGTTACGTTTATATCCTTTATTGCTGTGTCAGATATATTATCATGTGTAGGAAGTTTAATGGCAAAAGACAGATATACAGTAAGATGCAATTAAACAGTTCTGTTCAGAAATAAGGTCCTTTAGTGGCTGTCTAGAATTATTCAGGTAGTCTTCAAATTATAAATTAGTATGAAATTAATATGAAAGAATGTGTTTCTGTGAACAAAACTTGTGTGCAGAAGATGGAAGGTGGGATCAGAAAGGAACAGTGTATTACCTAGAGCCTAGAGATAAAAATGGCTTGTTTTTAATTAGCCTGGGGTGGCAAGTCTTTTGGCAGCAGCTTTTCTGCCACAAAACCAGGGACAGATTGCCCTCCTAATACTCAGTGACCCTATTATAACGGAGATCACTGATCTCCCCAGCACAGCACGGCCTCCATAGAATCCATGTATCCAGCACTGTGTATCCTTGCGAGGTGAAGCACCAGGTTATATCCCAGCGCTCAGCAGCAATAATAGTGGCTACAGACAGGGAGACTGGAGGCGTTTTGTTAGGTAAGGACTAGGGAAGCAACCTTACATAGGTCTGTGATAATTAGATTATTACATGTAATATTTGTAATACAATTGGGGGAGTAGGACTTGGGGTTAAACACCTTCTAAAGTGGTTCCTAAATAACCGCTATAGCTATTTTAAAAGTTATATAGATCCTGAAATGGCCCACATGTTTACCTTGTTATCATTTGTAGCTCAATTTATAGCTTTTTGTGTCACATTAAAGGGTGTCATTAAATGAATAAAACCACCTAATGAAAGCTTAAAAGGCAGCACACTTTCAGCCTACATACTAAATGCATGATCACAGTCTTTGTTCACCAGTGTTAGAAAGGCTGTTAATCAAGAGATTCCCTGGGGAGCTTGTCATGCACACTCATCGCCATCAGTAGTCATCTGACTCTTCTCATGCATTGACAAATGACAAGCAACGTTTTCGTTACGTCAAGTAGTATGCATTATAGTTACAGAGATGTTGAAGATGTAATTGGTATACACTGTTTGAGGCGGGAACCTTTACTGCCTTTGCTTGTTACTGCTGTCTCCCTCTTTCTTATTTCTTAAATCCTATCTTTCTTTTTTCACCAGTTTCATCTTATTCTTCTTTTCCCTTGGTCCATCTTTCTTTTCTTTCCCTTTTTTCTCTATTTCTCCTTTCTCACGCTCTGTTCTCCAGCTTTATTTATTCTCCCTTACCTGTACGCAATGCTATCAAACAGCCTCTCTCCATGTACATAGTACTATCCAACAGACCCCCTGTTTATGCCCTATTCTTTTTTATCTAAAAAAAATCCCCTAGCCACTTTTTAGAATGTGAAAAATGTTATAGAAGTAACTCAAGTAACTAATTATACTAGTATACCTTTATAATGTTTATACTTTACCATTCATCCAATGTTATTAATGCTGTTTTTCCCACAAATGTATTGAATGTGTAGATTTTTTGTGCTACTGTTGTTGTATAAAGTAAATGGAAATTAACAAAATAGATAAAGATTAACCTGATCTGTATTTAAAAATCTCACAAATCCTGATTCATTGTTTGGTAGGTAACTTGCTAGTAAAAGAAATTGTGAGTTAGTTTTATTTCTAGGTTTAAGAGCTGGTACCTATTAGTTTTCAAATTTCTGATAATGTTTAAAGGGGAACTATTCAGACTTTTACATCCTTTTGTTATTGTCCTATGGTTTGCATAAATAGTATCTTTTATAATTTATTCCTATCTTTCACATGATTACTTATCTACCCATGATCCTCTGGTATTTGATACGTTAGTGCTCTCGACCTGGAAGAATCTTGGAGATTGGGACACAGCACCATGTGACACAGTGTGCAATGCTGCAAATGAGATGGTATATCCTTAAATAAATCATGTTTTTGTGCAAAAATAGCAAAATGCAGATGTATTTGCAACAATTTTTGTGGCTTCATGTACGCTAAATTAGACGTTTGGTCAGCTTAGGCTAGTACTGCCATACTAGGAAAGGTGACATTTAACTGATCTAAATGAGATACACTGTCTTTAATAACACTTAGAAACTCAGGAATTTAGGAATCTCCATGTAGAGCTTTAAGCAACTTTTCTGCTCTTCTGCAGATTAAAAATCTACTTAGAACACATTGCTAGGGACCCTACTGGCAATATAAGTATGTCAAATAAAAAAGAAGAACATTCCCACAGGGGCAAAAATGCAATGTATTGATACATTTTATTCCCTACCTGAAACATGCTTATCATCCACATATTTCTGCAGTGTCACAGATTTTATTACAACCAGTTATCTAAAGACATGCTTCACAATTGTTCATTTATGGCACCTACATCTTGACTCACCTGATGTCCCTGTTTTTTAAGAGCTCAGAATGTTTGCTGGGTATGAGCATATCACAGTGTTCTACCGCCCTAAAATGTACAATAGTGTGCACATAACCATCAGAAAATGTACTTACAAATTAAATTGTGTAAATAAAATCCATATTTTGTACAATATTATATATTTTTTTTAAATAATGAATTATCTTAAATGTTAAATGCCACATAAAATGTCTTGATAAATGCCTGTCGTCTGGTCACCCCCTGGAAACAACGCAGTTTGTGGAATCTCCTGTTCCACCATATCCCAAAGGTGCTCTATTGGATTGAGATCTGGTGACTGTGTAGGCTGTTGGAGTACAGTGAAGTCATTGTCATGTTCAAGAGACCAGTTTGAGATGGTGTGCACTTTGTACCATGGTGCATTATCCTGCTGGAAGTAGCCATCAGAAGATGGGTACACTATGGTCATAAAGGGATGGACATGGTCAGCAACAATACTCAGGTAGGCTGTTACATTTAAATGATGCTCAATTGGCACTATGGGGCCTAAAGTATGCCAAGAAAATGCCCCCCCATACCATTACCACCACCAGCTTGAACCCTTAATACAAGGCAGGAAGGATACATGCTTTCATGTTGTTTACGCCAAAGTCTGACCCTACCATCTGAATGTCACAGCTGGAATTTAGACTCATCAGACCGGGCAAGGTTCTTCCAGTCTTCCATTGTCCAATTTTGCTGAGCCTTTGCAAATTGTAGCCTCAGTTTCCTGTCCTGATTCCACATGTTGTGCGTTCAGAGATGGTATCTGCATACCTTGGTTGGAAAGAGTGGGTATTTAAGTTACTGTTGCCTTTCTCTATTCTCCTCTGACCTCTGACATCAACAAGGCGTTCTCGTCCACACAACTGCCGCTTATTGGATATTTTCTCTTTTTTTCGGACCATTCTATGTAAACCTTAGAGATGGTTGTGCGTGAAAATCCCAGTAGATCAGCAGTTTCTGAAATACTCAGACCAGCCCATCTGTCATGAACAAGCATGCCACGTTCAGAGTTACTTAAATCCCATTCTTTCCCCATTCTGATGCTCGGTTTGAACTTCAACACGTTGTCTTGACCAAGTCTACATACCTAAATGCATTGAGTTGCCGCCATGTGATTGGCTGATTTGTGATAACAAGCAATTGAACAGGTGTACCTAATAAAGTGGCCAGTGAGTGTATATATATATATATATATAATTTAACGTTCTTTCAAGAGTTTCACCAAACTTATTTTTCCCATAATATACATTAACATTTTGTTTTTACACAGAAGTCAAGCTGGATCTCATTGAATCTCATTGAATCATTTTCATTAATTTTGCAGCACATATTTGAATAGGGTTTACAATTTTCTTAAAAAAATATTGCTCACTCAAGAAACGACTACCTTTCACGTCAATGGGAGCAGGGATATTTCCTGTTATATTGATCAAAGTATGTTATATCAAAACAGTGGCGACTCTAGAAACAATATATAGGGGGGGCACACAAGATACCACAGTCAAACTGGGGGGGCATTAATAATTTCCACCATTAAATCATACCACTGAAAAAACACACACATATATATATATATATTGCCAAAAGGAATGTGCTATGGAATGATACTTTTCTTATTGGACAATACAATACTTGATCATTCAACATGGGTAGCCTGAAGCCACAATTTAGTACGACTAATCCTTGAAATCCTTTAAACACAATACCTTAACTTTTCCACTAAATGATTTCAGGGCCTAATATTAGTCCCTGCTGCCGATATATATATATAAATATATATATAAATATTAGACCCTGCTGCCGATAGCAGGTATAGATCAACACATTAACACACAAACCCAGCTTTGCATGTATAGATCAATTGAAATTCACTTGTGATCTCAGCACTGAAGGTATATATCAAATAAACAGAATCAGACATACAAATCCTGTATTTGCAGGTATACAATAATAATATATGAAACGTAGCATCGCAGGTATAGATCAAATCAATACATGGAAACAGCATTGCAGGTATTAATCAACTGAACAAGACATACAAACCCTGTATTTGCAGGTATATATAAATAATGTATGGAAACATAGCATAGCAGATATGGATCTACAGAAGAACACACAAACCCAGCTTTGCAGGTACAGATCAATTGGAATTCACATAAAAACACGGCATTAAAGGTATATGTAAAACCCCCTAAATTACAGGGATAGATCACAGGTTGCACACCCCAACCACGCTGCCCACATAGAACCTGGTCAGCACCCAGATAACACACATAAGATTTGCCATCTTTGTCCCATATACACCCTGCCTGTGCCATCCTGTTCCCCAAGGCTCAAACATCCTGCTAGTGCCATCTTTGCCCTTCCACAATTATACATCTATGATACACACAATCACATTAACTCATGCTCTCCCTCATTCAGACAAATCATCCACATATTAACTCATGCTCTCCCTCATTCAGACAATTCATCCACATATTAACTCATGCTCTCCCTCATTCAGACAATTCATCCATTTTAAGAAACTACATCCCTTGGAGTGCACAAATAATGATGGAATATGTCGCTTTGGCTTGAAAATATGTTTTTTCTAACCATAACGACATGTTCATTTGTGTCTTGCGCACTCCAGGTTTGTACTAGAAACACATGCAGCCCCTCATTTGATGCGCCAAGGGATGTCGTTTTTGCAAATGTGTACTTTTTGTGCCATAATTTAACTTCCTACTTGAGCAGTAATGCCACGTCAAGGCTTCAACCCTAATTACTGACCATTCACACGCCTTTCATATCTCCATTCACTCACAGAAGCACACGCCATTCTTTCCATACATTTACTCACAGTAGCACACATCATTCTTTCCCCTTACAATCCCAAAGAAAAAATCACTTTTACAGCAAAAATAAGTTTTGCAGTAAAAATGCAAGGCGCTCCAGGGATGAGATGGTTACTCACGTACCGCACAGGCTAAATGGCTGATTTTAATAATCTTTGCAGTTCATCAGGATTTCAAAAATTGCCTCCCTCTACCGTTGGCTAAATTTAACCCCATGATCAAAGGGATCATAGGATTAAAAATTAGTATCGGCCATTTTTAAAAAGGGAATGTGACTTTTTATAGCTATATGATCGCTGTGGTAACATTGGCTACCACAGTGATCATTTAGCTAGAATACTTAAACTTTTATTTTTTTTTTTTAAATTTAAACTACTTTATGTTTAAATAATTTAATTTGGGGGTCTCTAGGCAATTTTGATCTTTTTTTTTATCTGCCTTTAGAGACCCCCAAATCATTTTTTTTACATTTTTATTTTTTGTAACTTAATATTTTTTATTCTTTTTTTACAATCTATATACCGTTGGAAAGGTGAGGCGATTACCTTTCCAATGGTATATGTTGGGGGTATGTAGCTGCGATACAGGCATCTAAGTAGCATGCCCCCATACCTCTTTAACTGACAATTGTCAGTTGTTAATAAAGTTGCGCGGTGACGTCATCGCGTCATTGCGCGAGACATCACCGGGCAGATCGGGTGGCCCCGGTGATGCCCTTCAGTGTGAGGGGCAGATCGCCGGGGTAGGTGGTGATGGAAGTCCACAGACCTCCATCAAGGTAAGATAGTGCTAGTGACGGCATGGTGCCGTCGTTAGCACCTGACTGGGACTGCTAGCGACGGCACCATGCCGTCGTTAGCAGTCAAGCACTGTCCTGGGTGGTTACAAATTCGGCTGGGGGGCAACAGGGGGGGCAAGGAATAACCTAGGGGGGGCAATTGCCCCCCCCTTGCCCCCCTGTAGCGATGCCACTGTATCAAAATATACTGTGACATAGCCATTGTTGCCATTCAATCATCATTTGAATAGAGGTAAGAAGTAAAGTAAGAATTGTATTATTTTAATTATGATAACAATAGTCAGTATATTGTTCTTTGGTGTATGTATAGTGGGCACCAACTGGAAGCATATGGAATATAGAGGCAAGTAGCCATTGCCTACAAGAGCTACCAGTCTAGATATGTGGATGGACAGATGATAGAATAGACATTTCTTTTATTAGAATTTGTAATCCACAAATGTTTTGATGATAAGGACTGTATCAACAAGGTAAAAAAAAAAATCACACAAAATATGTAATATCAATAATTACATACTGAATATCAGGAAAAAATTGCTATATATTAAAAAACAGTGAAAGTGTAAGGATTGGTGCTTTGTGAATTTTCGGCTTGTAGTATGTTTGTACTGCCGACAGAGAGAAGTCTTAGCGCTGAGAACCAGAGATACCGTTGCTGTAAGCTTCTTCTACTGACTGGAAAATAAATGTAAATACGAAAACGTTTATATCACATTGTTGAAATCCATTGCAACTTCCTATGAATAATAAAAAATAGTAATCATTTTATTTCATATTCGACAAAATGCAGAGATGCTTCAGACAGGCAAAAACAAAAAAGGAACTTGTGTATTGTCGACATCGAACTAAAATTTCAATATGAAAGAACTAAGCTGCAGCTTGTAAAATAGGACCAACAATTGCTGCAAATGTTGTTGTGTATACATAAGATACCGGCTATGGCCAATGGCTGGCAAATTGGCCTCATAAATAAAGCAAAGATAACAGACCAAAGACGGTCATACCCAGACTGTATGCTGAAGTAGCAAACGCACCATTAAGATAACAAGTAACAATCTGAAGGATTATAACAGATGCTCCTTGTGAATGCTGTAAACCTTTAAAACAAAAAGACCATAATAAAAACAGCAAAAAAATAGATTCATAATTATTTCCACGTTTTCCACTCTTCTGTCTTTCTTATCAGGGATCCTTTATCTTGTCTTCTGTAAAATTCTTCCATGGGGTTGCCTGGCAACCTTAGCTGTGCTTAACAATAAGAGGGTAGACTGATCGTTATCTAAGCCTGTTCTAACCTTAGATACAGTTCAGCAAATAAAGGAACAACAGAGCGCCACCAAGTGGACTAAATAAACAGTGCAGTCATTTACATATTTGATAGTTTGTATTTACACAGATACAAAACATCATCTGCCACCTTTACCTCCATCTTTGGAATCTGTCTCTACTTTTAATAATTCCACTCTGTTTACATCACTTAATAACTCATAGAGATCATTTAAAGGATTTTTCAGGAACACAATGTGCTGCGTTCTTAATACCTGTGTTCTGTGGTCTGTAATTTGTAAACTAATAATATTCCTGGTCATTTTTTAATATTCCTGTCGTTTTTAATTTATTATTTCTCTTTTATTTAATTAAGTAAAATTAATTAAAATATAATGAAAATAGTGACAACAATGTATACTTCAAGGGGTCGTAGGTAGGTAGGTTTTATGTGTGTGGTGTTTTGGTTGCAATATATGTGCAGAGGCAGAGGTGAGGGTGTCCTACGCAGTAAAAGCATTATTATATTCTCACTTCTCTTACTATATAATCTGAACAAGAGCACAAATATATATGCCTCTCATGTGACTGCGACCCCGTAACATGACCCACTCCTGTGATATAGAGGTTTGTATGTGATTCTTTATTGAAAAGATCCACGTAATGTGAATCTAGCTTTATATAGACAGTTACCATAACAACAAAGCATCCATTAGACAGAAATGTTGCTCTGGATTTAATTGCTAAATTTATCACATAAAATGCTTTTCTACAAATAAAGGACATTGTTCATCACAACCACAACAGCAGTTGTTCTGCTATAGATTTTTTATATTTATTTATTTACGTAGAACAAATTATATATCCTTAATATAATTTCTGCAGTGTTTTAGGTGAACCTACTACTATTTCAGAAAAAAGAGATAATGCTAATCGGAAATTTTAATATTCCAGCTGTAATTTAACTGAACAAGGTCTTCAAACAAACAACTCAGGCTAATCTATCTCCTGATCCAGCAACATAATTCTTCAAGAAAAAAAGAATACAAATTCTGGTCTAAAGGCCTTCACGCTCATCATCTGCATCTGTAGTATAAACTATCCTTTGTAAAAATCGAGGTAGCCTGTTTTTTCTCAATATGTTTTCAGACTATAATAAGGGCCAGTACTTTATATTAAGGATTTCAGACATGTCTAAAGTCAAAGCCAGATCAGGACCGGTAAACTTGGGGACCCAGGCATGGTGCAGTGGTAAAGAATGTTGAAGTGAAAAATATAGCAAGGTAAATAATAGAGGGTAGGGTTAAATAACAGAAAGGAGGGCTTGAAAAGCATGTGTTTGTGTTTTGAGATCAGCCATGTCTAATATATTATTTGCCTAGGGCACTAGAAACAGTATGGCTGTCCTTGAGCATTAAGGAGTGTCATCGTGAATGGAGTGTGCACTATATGTGTGGGATGGGGCAGCAAGATGCTTTGCCTAGGGCCCAGTGGATTGTAAATCTGGCTTTAATCTTGGATTCGAATGAATGCAATTTTCCAGCAATGTCCGCCAGCTTTTGTACTTGTTTAGAGATATAGTGCCAAATAAGTCAGGATCTATCAAACTCCATTCAACTTAACTGTCCTTGGGACATACCTGTGCCCATAAGCAGACACACTTTTCAGTGGTTTCTCGTGATGAATGGATCCAAGCCTTGGTCACACTGTTTTCTGGGATAATCCAGAATTCCTTCAATGGAAGGGATTACCTTTACAGAGTGCAAGTCAAACCAGGAAGAATTACATTTTACGTAAAGAAATAATACATTCAGAAGATATGTTTTGAAAGCCAGTCCTCTGTGTCCTCACCAATAATCATGTTTTAAGGATCTCATTACAGACCTGAAATTTATCTTGCCTCTAGCAAGTGTACTGCTTTATATATGACTAAAAAGATTAAGTATATTCTATAACATTGTAGATCCTTGTACTTCTTCCATTTGCGCTCATTATATTACTGTGTTTAAAAAAGTACCAGTTTCAGATGTACTTTGTTTAATTTACATTTATAAGTATTCAGGGAGTTTGGTGTAGTAGTAAAAATGTTCACATAAAGTATAAAACTATTTTTCACACTAATAATAAACAGATAAGAACACCAAATGTATTATGAGGTTGCAATTAAATGAACCCTATTTTTCACAGAGATATAAAATGTACACTAAAATTAGAATAATTCCTACCAAATGTTAACTTGTAAATGCCAAAACCATGTGATTATAATTAAAAGATGAAAAATGAGTAAATAAAACATACACAGCACACTGTGCACCAGTTACCTTGTACATTTAAACAGATAAATCTACACATATCGGTCCTGCCTCTATATGGGGAATATTACCAATGGTTGCCTCTTTCAAAGGTAATTGAACATTTTATGGTTGGCAGAAGCACATGGTCAGACTTCAAACTCCACTGGGGATCAAAAGGGAATTAGAGTAACATAATAGCTTTTCTTAAAGTACTATTAAGTTGAGGACCCAGTGAAAAATGGATCACCTTCTGAACTGTACAGTACCATGAACAACAAAGCAAGCCTGTGGACCAACATTCACTGAGAAGAAGAATGAACTAACCTATTAAAGAACATGACACGGAGCTCATATATCTTATAGATATGGGAACCACCTTATATACTGCTAAGCATGTGACTAGTATGCCCTGTGCATCAATTCCAATTACCGGTATTTAAAAAAAATATATATATTTTTACATAATGTGTCCTTCTTTGTATTCCTTTGTGAACTTGCAGTTGGCGTCAGACAGGCCTGTCCTCTAGTAATGTTTGTATTAACTCGGAAAAGTTAGGGAGAAGATGAGATGAGGAACCCTTAACTGTCAACTTAAATTTGAAACTTATTATTACCTTCAAGAAACATCTATAAAGGGAAGGGATAGCAAGGTAGACAAGGTGGTATCTGCACCACAAAGTGCTATAAATGGAGTATTAAGGTCACTATTAGAAGCTACAACATATAGCTAATGGGTTGTCTACAATAACAAGGATTATGGGTTTTCTATGCAGTTTATTGTTGGCTAATGCGTTGAGCAGGACAGCTAATATAAAATAAATATTTTGCCTTAAAATGCTTATTCTGTTTCTTTTCATTTGGCCTGTACTGATAGATGTCAGCTCTCCGCTTTAGGTGTACAGCCATTAGAATACAAGTATGAAGAAAGCAGTACTGTGGTTATGCATATACATTATATAAGAGACGTGCAAGTGCAGTGGATTCCATAAGGGCTCTTAAGAGAAAATGAGTCTTGACAAAAGATATTGTTCAAAATCTGTTCTGAACACTAGCAGTGAAATAAAAATGTGAATGTTAATGAACACATTTGCAATTAGTTGTAAGCTATTTTACAGTGTTTTGATCACTGCAGCCAAAATGTTTCAAGTCAATATATTTTGTTACTTATTCTTGTTTTGACATATAAAAAAAACATACAAGCAAACTGTTCAGCAATAATGTATGCATGGAATCAGCTGACCGTAAGGTCATGTGTATTTATTTCAGAACTCTGTTTAGGCAAATTAAAGAGTTCAGTTAGTATATGGTTTATGCGATGAATCCATTTCTTGTGTATATATAAATTATTCTAGTCTACAGCTAAGAGTCATTGGAGATATTCATAGATATAGCCTTATACCTGATTATTCAAAAGCTCCCTTTATTCAAAGGGACACCTCAGCCTTCATATACACTTTTAGGATGTAAGTGAGTAAGTATGTAAAATTAACAGAATATGCCCTCCTGACGACAAGGTTGCTAGCTTGTCGCAAGACGAAAGTGTATATATTTTTATTTTTATTTTGTACGTATTGTATCTTTTGGGTACCAAGAGGGCAGACTTACATTGACCATAATTCTGACACTCAAGGAGAATGTTGGATGGACCTCTTTTGTTTTATACATGTCATCCTATTGGATCAGAGGTGGATGAAAGAGTTTCCTGTACCCTATTTCTTCTAACCTGACTTTTTACCCAACTACCAGATCAAAGGCACTTAAGGTTCCAGGTGGGTCATCAATAAGTCCCATGGTCATTTTTTCTAAATCTGTTTTATGAGAACAGAATTTTTCAAATGTGGAGTTTGGATGAGACTGATCTATTTTACTTTAGATTTACTGAAATGAAAATGTTTTAGGTGCTATTCCAGGTTATCAAAAATCCATGGATATCTGCAACAGGAACATTGGAGAGTTACAATCTAAATATAGCCACACAAAAATGAATTACATTTACAATGAATGTTAATAGTTAAATGATCAGCTCAATTTCAGACTGTTATCAGGATAAGAGCTAATTGCTTCATTTGTGGAAAGACAAGAAATAAGCTCAAAATAACTATTATTTACTCTGTATGGTGTAATGAAATCCTCATTAGAGAATCATCACAATTATGTACCAAGTGCAAGAAAAACAAAAAAAGAAACCCAGCCAAAAAGAGCAAATTACCAACATTTATTCAAATCATTGTAACAATTGAATTTATTGTGTAGCACTGTGTATATATTCAGCAGTGGCGACTCTAGAAACAATATATAGGGGGGGCACACAAGATACCACAGTCAAACTGGGGGGGGGCATTAATAATTTCCACCATTAAATCATACCACTGAAAAAACACACACAGATATATATATATATATATATATATATATATATATATATATATATATATATATATATATATATATATATTGCCAAAAGTAATGTGCTATGGAATGATACTTTTGTTATTGGACAATACAATATTTGATCATTCAACATGGGAAGCCTGAAGCCACAATTTAGTACGACTAATCCTTGAAATCCTTTAAACAACACAATACCTTAACTTTTCCACTAAATGATTTCAGGGCCTAATATTAGTCCCTGCTGCCCATATATATATATAAATATATATATATAAATATTAGACCCTGCTGCCTGTGGTGTTTAAACCAAATATAAAAATATATCTCACAAAGGTTCGTCTACTTTAACAGATATTTAATAAGAGACAAAAACACAGTAACATACAATAAATGAGTGACAGCCCAACATACAATGCAACACTTTACAAGACTAACCTGCAACCTAAAGGTCCAACATAACCCAGCACACCACCGATTACCCCATCCATGCAGGATGGTGGGCAGAGAGAAACTGAACTAAGATTTTTTTCATTCAACAGGCATATTGAATCACTGTAGGTGTGCCCTCGTTAACATATCAAAAGACATGTAATACAGGAAGAGTTCAACTGGCTAAAACATTGACCACAATACTTATGTCACCACATTCCCCCACTTTATTTTCTCTTGTGTTGCACATTTTCTAAGTATCCCCCCTCTAATGCAGAAAGCCTAGTGGGAGCGAAAAACCCTTTGGGTAAAAATTCAGCCCACCGTCCCTCCGGAATAAATTCCCTCAGCGACGTAAGTCTTTCTGCAATTGACCTAGGACTGTCACTTTACATTAAAACATGCATATATCAACAAATTTACATTACAATCTTAAATACTCCCCCCTACCCAAATGCAAGAAAACCCAGTGGGAGCAAAAAAACCTTATAGGTAAAAATTCAGCCCACCGTCCCTCCGGAATAAATTCCCTCAGCGACATGAGTTTTCCTGCAATGTATTTTACAATACCCGTGACCCACAAATTACAGTACATTTATTATACAAAGCATAGGCATAAATTAAATGAAGTGATGGTAATGAAGTGGTGGTCCAGGATTATAACTGTAAACTCTTTCATGGTTCTATGGATTTAAAAGAATAAAATAAATATTAAAATCAAAAAGTTATATTGTCTTTTTGGCAATCCCTCTTTTGGCCATCAAAATAAACTATTGCCAGAACACATTCTCCTCAGTTTTGCCAGTAACTAATTACTTTATGTTGGGATGAACATGTATTTCAGCATCCCACTCGCCCCCTTTAAAAAAACTTTTAACATTTAACCTAAACCATGATTTTCTTCCCTTTACAATAATACAATTTGATACAGTGTATACTTATCCACTGGTCCATCACCACTGTCTCTTAAGCTCTGAGATGTCCTGTAAGATCAAAAAATAATTGTTGTGGGGTAGGGTGGGGTTGATGGCAGGGTTAGTGTCTAGGTTGAGACCCAAAGAGAAGTTGATCTGCTAGGTTTGTTCTGTGTTGTGGAGATTGTTGTTCAGAATATTCTTCACAACCAGGCAATACTTCGCTCATATAACTTTGTGACCCTGAGCTGAAGGAACAATCAGATAATCCATCATCTAAATCAGATGCAGGCACTGCCAATAATTCTGACTTCTTATGCTCTTCTTCCTCTTTCTTGATCCCCCTTTTTAACTCCCTAGCCTGTTTTCCCAATGTTTCTACACCACCCCTCATTCTCTCAGTTTGTTGTCTTGGTTCCCTATAGTTACTGACCCCTTCTTTCCTCCTCCAATTATTATTTTGCCTTGTGCCATTTCTCTGAGGATTCCCCCATCTCT
The DNA here is from genome assembly GCA_029215755.1 of Spea hammondii. Lineage (NCBI taxonomy): Eukaryota > Metazoa > Chordata > Amphibia > Anura > Pelobatidae > Spea > Spea hammondii. The sequence continues at coordinate 50,748,896 of JARDYJ010000004.1, read as the reverse complement.
GATTTCTCCAGTAACCCTCTCTCTCTCTTTTAATTTCCCAGTTATTATCTTGCCAGTAGTAGTTGTACCTTTGTGGCTCATCCCATCTCTGTTTCCCCAAATTATTACCTATCCTTCTGGTATTCCAATTATTACTCCCCCAGTATCTATTGTCTTTCTCTGGCTCCTCCCATCTCAGATTTTTAAACTTATCTTCCTTTTCATTTCTCCTCCAGTTACCAGTCTCCCTGTTTCTTCCATTATTATTACAGTCTCCAAATCTCTGGTTTCTCCAATTATTTCCTTCTTTCCTCCTCCAATTCTGACTAAATCTATGTCTATTTCCCTGAAGCTCCTCCCGTTGCCGATTTCTCCAATTATTCTACTTGCATTTCATATCTCTAGGTTCTCTTTGAAACCGTCTCACTGCTGAGACAACAAACGCATATTCAGTGTGAAGATGATCAATCCACCACTTGTCTGCTCTAGTTAGCAGCAGTTCTAGGTCTGTGGGCCTTTGGTCAAACAGCCTCACAAACTCCTGACATTCATGGGGTAGAGCATCCAACACTCTGGATATATGTGCTGGTGAACCCAACACCATTGGCTGCTGTGGCTGGCGTAGTGTAGACCAGAATAATATTCGATGAGCTACTTCTCTAGGACCATCTGTTCGTTTCATTGTAATGCCGGCTAATTCTTTCTCTACACTGAGTAAATAGAATTGCTTTGCTGCAATTCTTCCTGCCTGTTTAGACACACTGTCATTAAATCCCAGTAAAATACTAGCTATGGGTCCCATAGCATACTCTAACAGCTCTGTCCATTCCTCTAATTTAAGGCCTCCTTTTCTAGCTTTCTCAGCTCCCCTCTGAAACCAATGTATAAAATTGTTAAAATCATTGGTTGGCATGTTTCCCCACCATTTTTGGAAACTATCCTTCTCAGCCATAGACAAAGGATGTGTCTGAGTAGAAAAACCTATTGGCATTTGTTGCACATTGAAATTTTCTGAGATAATTATTGGGGCTTGTGGAAGATTAAGTTTTGGGCTATTATGTAAATCTTCCCTTGCGTTTTCAGGTTTTATTTTATTTTTATACTCCATTACCATGTTCTGGAGTTCAGTGATTTTAACCAAATATGTATCCCTCTGTTCCTCTATGTCTTTTAATTCCTTTTGTAAGTTATCCACGATAGTGGTGGTCTTTAAGGCAGCTAGCATAATGCAGTCCTTTTTATTTTGTGCTTCCTCCATTTTGCCTGCTAATTCCCTATTCTCTTTTTTTAATTTCTGTACCATGTCTGCCAAACCTCCAATTGTAGACAGTACAGATTGTGCAATTAAACTTTTTCTTTTCTTAGCACTTAGCTTTGCTTTAATAATGTTTGTTAAAACATCCATAAATCCTTCATATTCCCCACAGTTTGAATCTATTGGTTCTGGGAGCATGTATGGACCATTATGCTTTTGAATATAATTTCTAAAATAATTGTGCACTTCTACAGAAAAATAGTTAGCACCTGGGAATGCCATTGTACAGTAAAAAACTGTTAATTCTCAAAAACAAATTCAAATGAAACCTTCTTTAAATAGTGCAGACAATGGTAACAATGCTTATATGTTAACTAAGGTGAATACAGAAAAGTTCCTTTCCTGAAATGAGAAACAAAGAAAATGGTGAGAAAACCAAACAAAACCCCCCACACACAATTCAATTCACCATGAGGCAAAGGGTTTTTGTATTCAACTAGGCCTCACACATGCACCAGGCCTACCCCACCATCAATGGCAAAGATATTAAAACTGGTGTATAAAGAAAAAAATTACAAATAAAATTGCTACTAAAATTATGCACAAATGTAAGAACGGAATAAGACACCATTTGCAATAAAGATGTTGAAGATATCTCCACAGTGAGGGATAGTGTCTTACTATCACCAGGCCTCATACACAAATCAGGCCAAGATTTCAAACAAACAAAACATCAACAAGATTATGCACAATATATATTAAAATCAGTAATTACACCCCTGTCTTGTGAAAATGCTGCACTGCAGTTGCGCTGTGCACTAAAAATGCGATTTAGTCACTGGCCTCATAAATATCTGCTGTAGAAGTCTGATATTCGTGGTCGCCAAATGTGGTGTTTAAACCAAATATAAAAATATATCTCACAAAGGTTCGTCTACTTTAACAGATATTTAATAAGAGACAAAAACACAGTAACATACAATAAATGAGTGACAGCCCAACATACAATGCAACACTTTACAAGACTAACCTGCAACCTAAAGGTCCAACATAACCCAGCACACCACCGATTACCCCATCCATGCAGGATGGTGGGCAGAGAGAAACTGAACTAAGATTTTTTTCATTCAACAGGCATATTGAATCACTGTAGGTGTGCCCTCGTTAACATATCAAAAGACATGTAATACAGGAAGAGTTCAACTGGCTAAAACATTGACCACAATACTTATGTCACCACACTGCCGATAGCAGGTATAGATCAACACATTAACACAAAAACCCAGCTTTGCATGTATAGATCAATTGAAATTCACTTGTGATCTCAGCACTGAAGGTATATATCAAATAAACAGAATCAGATATACAAATCCTATATTTGCAGGTATACAATAATAATATATGAAATGTAGCATTGCAGGTATAGATCAAATCAATACATGGAAACAGCATTGCAGGTATTAATCAACTGAACAAGACACACAAACCCTGTATTTGCAGGTATACATAAATAATGTATGGAAACATAGCATAGCAGATATGGATCTACAGAAGAACACACAAACCAAGATTTGCAGGTACAGATCAATTGGAATTCACATAAAAACACGGCATTAAAGGTATATTTAAAACCCCTTAAATTACAGGCATAGATCACAGGTTGCACACCCCAACCACGCTGCCCACATAGAACCTGGCCAGCACCCAGATAACACACATAAGATTTGGCATCTTTGTCCCATATACACCCTGCCTGTGCCATCCTGTTCCCCAAGGCTCAAACATCCTGCTAGTGCCATCTTTGCCCTTCCACAATTATACATCTATGATACACACAAACACATTAACTCATGCTCTCCCTCATTCAGACAACTCATCCACACATTAACTCATGCTCTCCCTCATTCAGACAATTCATCCATTTTAAGAAACTACATCCCTTGGAGTGCACAAATAATGATGGAATATGTCGCTTTGGCTTGAAAATATGTTTTTTCTAACCATAACGACATGTTCATTTGTGTCTTGCGCACTCCAGGTTTGTACTAGAAACACATGCAGCCCCTCATTTGATGCGCCAAGGGATGTCGTTTTTGCAAATGTGTACTTTTTGTGCCGTAATTCAACTTCCTACGTGAGCAGTAATGCCACGTCAAGGCTTCAACCCTAATTACTGATCATTCACACGCCTTTCATATCTCCATTCACTCACAGAAGCACACGCCATTCTTTCCATACATTTACTCACAGTAGCACACACCATTCTTTCCCCTTACAATCCCAAAGAAATGATGGTAAAGGGAGAAGAAAAAATCACTTTTACAGCAAAAATAAGTTTTGCAGTAAAAATGCAAGGCGCTCCAGGGATGATATGTTTACTCACGTACTGCACAGGCTAAATGGCTGATTTTAATAATATTTGCAGTTCATCAGGATTTCAAAAATTGCCTCCCTCTACCGTTGGCTAAATTTAACCCCATGATCAAAGGGATCATAGGATTAAAAATTAGTATCGGCCATTTTTAAAAAGGGAATGTGACTTTTTATAGCTATATGATCGCTGTGGTAACATTGGCTACCACAGTGATCATTTAGCTAGAATACTTAAACTTTTTTTTTTTTTAAAGTTAAACTACTTTATGTTTAAATAATTTTTTTTACATTTTTATTTTTTTTAACTTAATATTTTTTATTCTTTTTTTACAATCTATATACCGTTGGAAAGGTGAGGCGATTACCTTTCCAATGGTATATACAGGCATCTAAGCAGCATGCCCCCATACCTCTTTAACTGACAATTGTCAGTTGTTAATAAAGTTGCGCGGTGACGTCATCGCGTCATTGCGCGAGACGTCACCGGGCAGATCGGGTGGCCCCGGTGATGCCCTTCAGTGTGAGGGGCAGATCGCCGGGGTAGGTGGTGATGGAGGTCCACAGACCTCCATCAAGGTAAGATACTGCTAGTGACGGCATGGTGCCGTCGTTAGCACCTGACTGGGACTGCTAGCGACGGCACCATGCCGTCGTTAGCAGTCAAGGACTGTCCTGGGTGGTTACAAATTCGGCGGGGGGGCAAGGAATAACCTAGGGGGGGCAATTGCCCCCCCCCCTTGCCCCCCTGTAGCGACGCCACTGATATTCAGACACATATCATAGAGGATTTTTTTTCTATTATTCGTGTTTTGATATCTGCACACCTCAATCTGTCCACTGGCTAAGCAGATTTAACCAGTCAGGAAAACAATTATTGCGCAGTGTTTACATGGTAAAACCAGATGACCACAGTTGCCCAAGGTACCCACAATTAATCTCTTATGAGCAAGGAATGCATAGGCTTATAGTATATATTTTTACTAGAGTTATAACATGAATCACCTCAGTAAGTTAAAATTATCATATTTCTAGAAAATATTAAATTCACTGTGAAGTTAAATCTTCTTGTTTATTACATTATGTTTGCCTTAGACAGTCTTTTCCAGTGGTGGTCTACAGACTGGCACTTTGTAGCCTTGATGTCCTGGTCTGCTGGGTCTTGTAATACATTTATTTCCTTGGTCATTCTAGTGAAGCCTTAAATTGATTGTATGTCAGGGATGTACTATAATTGCTCTTATGTTGTGATGTCAGGCAAAAAAAAAGTTATATGAATGTAATAACCACTTCTAAATAGTAAGAAATTGTATTTATCAAAACATAAAAGTAAAATTTGACAAAATGCAATGTGGTAACAAAAAAAGCACATAATGTATAATCAGGATGTTAGAAAATAAGATTTTTTTGTAAATGAATTCCAGCAATTTTAATTTCTGAAATGTGCTGTATTGATTTTTATTTCTCAGCTTAGAGACAAAACATGTTGACATTTATTAGAAGCACAGTCTAATTTCATTATAGGTCAACAAATAAATTTGCTGACGGAATATTATTTGCAGTTGACAGCAGACTTAAATTAGAATGAGTGTAAATATCTCTAGTCATAGCAGTCAGCATTATTAAACATCTGTTATGTACGTGCTGCATCATCATGAACAGTTTTGTGTGTTTACATTTTAAATATTTGATTTAAGTTAAGACTGCATAAGTATAATTTGCACAACACAGGATCCAGCGGTGTATTAAGGATTGCTTGTTTATGTATATACTATATACATCTTATTAAAGAATGTGAAATCGTGATGCTATGACCATGTTCTAATTAACATAATAAGGTACACAGACCCCCAATGTAGTCTTTTCTATGTGAGGCTACTATAACTGGCTTACAAACAATAAAGGGTTCACAAAAATAAGTACTTTTATTATTAATCGTTTGATTTTTAGTGCTGTAGTTGGTAGGCGGAAGAAACTGCAGAGACAAAAGGTCTTTCCCCTTTGCAGTCTTTCCTTTGGCAGTCTTCTGGAAGGGAGCCTCAAATATGTCCCTCATCCACATCTCTTTGTCTGCTTCACAGCTAGTGAGCTACTGGTGTCGCTGAGGGTGCTTTGGTATGATGCCATATCCATTCACCTCCAGTCATTGCTCTTACAGCAGATGAAGAGATGAAAGCTTCCATGGTACCAGACATGCAGATCTCACTGATCTCTTTTTACTTGACAAAACAAAATTGGAAGCTCAGCAAGAAAACCCACAATTTGAGTAGAACTGGTACTCTACCCCTTGGCTTTGTTGCTGATGTGTTTCTCACTGCTATAACCCACAATCAGTTACCTTTCCATTAATAAGGTGTGAAAAATAAATTAATTAATGAACAAACTTGAGTGCCCTAACTTCACTTGCTTGCTGTTACCATAACTTTTTACATAAGTTTCAAAAATGATATTTGGGCTAAAAGTCAAAATGAGGGGCATTTTTAGACTAACAAGCTTAAATTTAATGTGACCTACTATATAAACACACCATATTTGTCTTGCTGAAATACTCCATAACCCTGCACACGCATATATAAATCCTGCACACATACACCAAATACACAGCTTATTTCCAGGGGTGTCCCTAGGGTTAGTGGCCCCTGGGTGCAGTTACCCTGTAACTAAAACATAAGCACATCCTAGCATGCAAACTCAAACTGATACCATGTACTTGCACATATACACACACTCTCTTACTCTTCTCCCTTGTACCACTAACCACAGACCCCTAACACTTTAACACCATATGTTAATACACACTAATACCATACACTAAAATATACAGCTTCGGACTTCAAATGCTAATACACTCACTCATACTAACACCGCACTATATGTTTGTAGATATATTCATGATAACCTCCACACCATATACTCATGCACGCAAACTACACTAATACATACTCTACCGTACTCATACAGTAAACTCTTACTCTAACACCATACACATGACCTGGGAGGTTATCAAGGTGTTTTACATGAATCTGTTAAGATTAGCTATTTATCTAATAATGAATAATATTTTTTTATGTTTTTTAAATACATAATTTAATTTTTAAACATGTTTTATGCTGTTTCTATACACATTACTGCAACGTTCAGGGCCGTAGAGCATTGTGATACCCAGCAAACATTCTGAGCGCCTAGACTTTAAAATTCTTCCTAAGTAGGTACACTTTGGAGATATGTATAATATCCTCTACGTATAGATCCTCAACATTCTTGAGCCAGTAGATATTATTAAGCATTTCCATTTAAGGGGCATAAGATATGAATAGACCTACATTAGAAAATAACTATTTAATTGCATAATAATATCATTAATAGATGACATTACACATAATATCTACAGTAAATTTCAAGACTGAGCTACGGTACACTATTCAACTAAACTTCAGACTGAGCAGCCCATTTTTATGAAAAAACATATATGTACATACATATACATAATACTTGGTCATTCAACATGGGAAGCCTGAAGCCACAATTTAGTGCGACTAATCCTTGAAATAAATATTATAGAGTAAATAACACAATACTTTATCTTTTCCACGGTGATTTCAGGGCCTTGAATGTTTTGTCCCCTGAAGTCACTACAAATTCAGGAGGGCATTTTATCTCTGGATAAGTTAAAATGAAATAGTTCCTACTGTAAATTAAGGAACCAGATAACCAAACACACACACCAGGACAGGCTTTTCCCACACCGACACCCAAACACACACCAGAACAGGCTCCGCCGCACCGACATCCAAACACACACACCAGGACAGGCTCTGCCACACCGACATCCAAACACACACCAGGACAGTTAAAGAAAGAAGAAATGTTTCAGCACTCAACTCCCAGGAAGCTGGGAGCTAGCAGGAAAAAGGGCAAAACAAAAACAGAAAGCATAACAAAAATAGCAACGTTTTGGCCAAACAGGGCCGTTTGAGCTTGACAAAGACCATGTTTGGCCGGAATGTTGCTTTTTTGTTTTGCTTTCTTTGAGTAAAGTAACCTAAGGATTGGAAGCTGATTGGAGTGCTGGGGTTCTTTTCTGTGTTCGTACACACACCAGGACAGGCTCTGCCACACCAACACCCAAACACACGCACACACACTAGGACAGGCTCTGCCACACTGACACCCGAACACACACATCAGGACAGGCTCTGCCACACTGACACCCAGACACACACATCAGGACAGGCTCTGCCACACTGACACCCAGACACACACACCAGGACAAGCTCTGGACAGGCACACCGACACCCAAACACACACACACCAGGACAGGCTCTGTCACACCGACACCCAAACACACACACAACAGGACAGGCTCTGTCACACCAACACCCATACACAAACACACACCAGGACAGGCTCTGCACACCGACACCCACACACACCAGGACAGGCTCTGCCACACCGACACACACACATACACACACACCAGGACAGGCTCTGCCACACCGACACCCAAACACACACACAACAGGACAGGCTCTGCCACACTGACACCCAATCACAAACACCAGGACAGGCTTTGCCACACTGACACCCGCATCCGGAGGGTTTCCACAGACGGTTTCACTCAGCCTGCCTGTGGCATCTTTGCCCCCATAACAGCCTGCCTGTGGCAACTTTGCCACCAAAACAGCCTGCCTGTGGCAACTTTGCCACCAAAACAGCCTTCCTGTGGCAACTTTGCCACCAAAACAGCCTGCCTGTGGCAACTTTGTCACCAAAACAGCCTGCCTGTGGCAACTTTGCCACCAAAACAGCCTTCCTGTGGCAACTTTGCCACCAAAACAGCCTGCCTGTGGCAACTTTGTCACCAAAACAGCCTGCCTGTGGCAACTTTGCCACCAAAACAGCCTGCCTGTGGCAACTTTGCCACCAAAACAGCCTGCCTGTGGCAACTTTGCCACCAAAACAGCCTGCCTGTGGCAACTTTGCCACCAAAACAGCCTGCCTGTGGCAACTTTGCCACCAAAACAGCCTGCCTGTGGCAACTTTGTCACCAAAACAGCCTGCCTGTGGCAACTTTGCCACCAAAACAGCCTGCCTGTGGCAACTTTGCCACCAAAACAGCCTTCCTGTGGCAACTTTGCCACCAAAACAGCCTGCCTGTGGCATCTTTGCCCCCTTACACATCCATGCTATCACACACACATATTAATTCACTTGTTCACAAATATTTATTCACTAATTCAAAGATAATCATTCACTCATTCAGATATTCATTCATACATTGATACTCATTAATTCCCTCATTCAGATACTCATTAATTCCCTCATTCAGATACTCATTAATTCCCTCATTCAGATACTCATTAATTCCCTCATTCAGATACTGAATATTTACATATACTCATTCACAAACATTCATTCACTCACTCCTTCACAGATACTCATTAATTCACGCTTTCATTCAATCTCATACACCATACAGCCTCCCTCACCCCCTTACCTGAACCGATGATGCACGCGCCGCTCGCAGACTTCCACGGATCTGCACAGGGGAAGCAGACGCACAGCAGGGTCATGTGACGTACGTCACGTACGTCACATGGCTCTGTTGGATTCCTGCGTCCCCCTGGCCGTGGAAGGGACACTGCTCGCGCGCGTCTGCTGGTAAGTAGCGGGCCCGGTCGTAGTTGCTGCAGGCTTAAGGGGCAGGTGCCCCTTTTGCCCTGCGTTAAGGACGACCGCATAGGCCCAGTCAGTCCGGTCCTGACTGGGCCTATTTTAAGGTAGGGGCCTGGAGCTGCAGCTCCATTAGCCCCTAAGTCAATTCGGCCCTGGCTGGCCCGGCCGCGGCCCTGCCAGTCCGGGCCTGTTTGTAGGAATTAAAATCAATGTAGTTTCTTATGTATATTGCATGTAAGAACATTTTGGAATGGTCCCTCTAATTGTATTGATCATTGAACTGATGTAAAACTTATAGTGCAAGCTTTACCAGAAATAATGTAAATCACTGTTCCCTAATGCATCCAAATGTCCTTTTATTAACACCAGTCTATATTAGGGCTATTACAATTATTTGTCATATCCATCCCTTTAGAGTGTTTCTACCCCCTCCCTCAATCAAATAAATATTTGTAAAAATAAAACATAGGTATCAATAAAATTATCTATTTCTTATCTATTATCTATCCATGGCTATTTTTATTCACTTTGAATTTCCTTCCTTTTACTTTTTATATAAAAAATGGATTCTATATCTGAAAGTGGTTTTATTACAACCACCACCGGAACAGTTCCTGTTCACCGGACCAGTCCAATGGCTACTATTGTGGTGCGGGCATTTTTCAAACGGTGCACTAGAATCACTTTTTATATAAAAATGAATTTAACTAAAATTATCTAGTCCTCAAATCAATATTCATTCCAAACACCCACATACAAATTGATTGAAAAGGGTAAGTTGTTTTACAATTATTACTTATGTGAAATGAAGTTAACATAAAATATTTTTTAACGTAACTGTCATTGTACTCGTTATTGTTGTATTTTTTCATGAGAACAGGCAAAAAGCACATGGTTTATTTGTGGGAAAAAATATAGAAACTTTAGCGGTAATTTTCTCCTCTCCTATTTAGTGTACCCACGCAAGTTATATATTGTTTTTTCATTACAAGAAGGGCTTTGTTCAGATACTATTTTTTTGATCTTGTCATCTAATTTCCTATAAAAAAAATAATAAAATATGATGAAAAATGTTTGAAAAACCCAATTTTACCTCACTTTTATTTCAAAAATCTTTTACTCATCTAAAAAAAGCTAATGAAAAAAACTGCTAAATAGATTCTACTATTTGTCCTGAGTTTAGAAATACCCAATGTTTTTTTGCTTTTTTCTACAAGTTATTGGGCAATAAGTACAAGTAGCATTTTGCTACTTGAAAACCATTTTTTCCATTGGTCGTTAACTGACCATTTTTGAGTGACCTGTCTGGCCCACCATTGGTCGTTAAGGGGTTAATGGGGTTTAACTTGTAGGATCGGAAGTAAAAAAGGCAGTGCAATCCCACTGATCCAGCTCCACAATAAGCAATATAGCTTAAATAAGACAGGACTCACCAAACTCGGGGTATTTTGACATAGTGGGGGTCTAAGAAATATATGGCCATATACTCGGATGGAATCCCCGATATTTATGCCTTAGATGTTATTAAATAGTATAGGGATATATCCTGGCGAAAAATCTCATCTCACCACATTATTCACTGTGTAAGGCTCATTTCACTTTCTGCAGAATACCCCCCCCAATGTCCCTCTTTAGGATTCAAATCTATCTATTGCTCTTTGCTCCCTTGCCGTATATATGTGATTTCAGTTGTATGAAGAGTTAATAATTTTAGATAAAAATCAAAATTAGTACTAATTAAGAATTAACGAGCTCGAATTGCAAACAACGCATAATAACATTAATTATAACATTTTAATTAACTGTACTGCCAGTGCTGTTAAGGAAGGCCACCAATTTTCCATATTCATGTCTAAATTTACATGGTTTGCAAAATAACAACCTTACAAAGTGATGCATTTACCTCTTATCTTTCCAGTGATTAAACAGAAAAAAAAAAAAAAAAACTGACAAGAGGAAGATAAAAGTCACATCAATCCCCTTTCGTATCAGACCCAGTAAGCAGACTCCCGGGGGACATGTTGAATATTTCTTTGCTAAAAACAGTTAGAGGAGGTTTAAACCATCTGGCGTGATCATTCGTGTCTGAATAGCAGACTGCAATTACTGCCACTCAATCACACAGATTTCTGGAGAAAGGTATGGTAGATCACATACCGTTCTTTTAGGACAGGAGGCCAAGCAAAAGATTAGATCCAAAGAATTAATTACACACACAGGTACCAAGACACTCGCCAACTTAAATCTGTTCACCTAAGTAAACGGGAATAGGGGGGATTTCACTTTGCTCCATAACATTATGAAATTTATATTTGTTTTGCCTTTGATGATTTAGAGAAAATGTAGCAGTGGCAGATGGAAACTGATGCATGAGTATTATTTTAGGGGTTTTTTTTTGCTTGTTTGTTTTTCCAATCAATTTTTAATAGCCTCTTAAGGACTCAATTTTCTAGTTAAAAACCTTTAATTCTAGCTGTATATATTTTTTTTTACTTTTTAACAGCTTTTTTGCTAAAGATAGTTGTCACAATACACTAAATATAACCTCCTTTATCTTTGTGATAAAGACAGAGACAAGGTGCTAAAAATATCCAGGGCCACCCCTCGGCATCACGGCTGTTCCCTGCAGCTTGGTGCACTTGGGGACTGGTGAGGGTGGTCCTGGAAGGAGGCAAGATTTGGCATATCCCTAGTTTGGTATCCATTTGTTCCTTTTGTAGACAAATCTACTTAAATGAGACATATGAGGTTGGAGTTACTGTCTACGCCCATTGTTGGAAAGCTAACTTACACTAATTGTCTCATTGTACAGCACTGCGGAATATGATGGCACTATATAAAACCATAAATAATAATAATGTAAATGTGAGCCTCCCAGTAATAACATACTTCTCAAGATTGCAAATGTTGAAAGAGGCTCACTTTTGTTTTAGATGATGTGGTTCGAGACAAGCCTGGGAACACAGCTTTATCAAGACTTTTTGCATGCCATTGTGACCTATCAATGGCTATTCTAAGAAGGAAAATGTATTCTGAATACACAATGTAATGTTTAAACACATGTCCTATTGTTTATAAACATATTGATGTGTATGACATTGTGATAAAGTCATATACACCAAACATTCCAAGCTCACAGAAAAGGGGGCATCAGAGGAAAAGAGAGGTATTTGGGTTCAAATATGGACAAATGCAACAGATGTGAGCTCTGTAACAATGCTCTGATGAAAATCATCTAAGAAAAACCTACTGTTTTTGGCTTATTGGTGTTAAGGACCGCTGATCCACAACATACACAGTAAAAACTGAAATTTGTTGCAACCAGCCTCGGCCTGGCTAATCTTCCGTGCCAATGCCTGGGGTCTGGTGCCCAATAACTCTTTCCACCCTTCAACTCTATAATAAATTTAATAAATATATATTAATTTGATAATTTAGAAACTGTTATTTATTTTACTTCTTTTTCTTCTCATCGCGAGTTAAATATACTTTTGATATTTTTCCCATTTCATTTATTTGTAATAAATAATGTCTTACATATGTGAATAAGATTTCAAAAGAAAGCCATACTTGTCCTGAAAAGAAAAAAAAAATATATATATAATTTGTGAGGGTACAACACTTGAAAAAGAGGGACATTACACAAAAATTGCATGGTCCTCAAGAAGTTAATCGGACTTGATACCTTTTATAGTGCCAACATAGAAGAAGCTTTCCGGAACCTCTGAGGTCTTTTCCTCAAATGCAACCAAGATAGAAATAAATCTCCAAAATGTACTAGTAAGAAGTAATTCCTGTCAATATTGTTTCTGGTGTTTCTAAAATACTTGCACACATTAAAGCAACAAATACAAGTAGCAAAATCCTGTGTGCTCCCAATTAGAAGATGGCACAGTTCCTCACCAAGCAAAACCTTGATTTCTCAAATATTCACGTTTTGGCTTAATGTTTTAGAGATTTTTCTGATAAAAATTGCCTTTTTTTTATAGCGCCCTGTTTTTTCATCTCCTTTGACTTTAAAGTTGTTGCTAAAACGTTCCCGGTCTATGCAGCAAATCGGGATTATGGTCTATTACGTTTACTGGGTAAAAGTGACACCGACTCAAAGTAAAGACCGTGTGACATTAACAATAACATGATCTGTAAATCTCTAAAGATTACACCTTGTTACAGCCTGTCAGTTTTTGTCAGTACTTCACATTAAAAAAGAGGTGTTAAAAGGCTTAGGTGAAACCCTCTGCAATTTATTTTACCATGAACATATACTTTCTCACCTTGTGTTTATCTACTGTAAGGCAGTCATTTAAAAGTATTTGTGCCTTGAATTTAAATAGAAACTGCACTCCTAGCTTTATAAAAATGCAGTATCCATTTTTTTGCACAATTGGTCATTATGGAGTCATTTTATTTTTTAGAATGTGTAAGACTCAATATTGCTGATTATTTTTTACAGAAATATTAAATTGTATTTCTCGCCATATATATTCTCTGTATGTGAGATAATAACAATGTCCAATAACAGAAAATGTATCTTTTTATCTCTGGGGCAATTGGATTTTTCCTAGGTCAGCATTATGAGTTGGATTTAATAACCGTAGATACATTTATTTCAGGTCATCAAGTTTAATATTTAGTTGCCCATAAAACCAAAATGGTCATTTTGAGAGATAGCTGGACATAAAATCTCTCCTTTTCATATCTTAAATGAACCTCCTTTGTCATGTTTATGCTTTACTTTCATTGCAACCAATTCAGCGCCAGGAAGCTGCAGTACACTTGCTACGTTACCTTCCTGGTATATAAAAAGGTACCCTTTTTAGGACAAGTGGTACCCCTAATGTGGAATGTGGGAGGGCTGGTACCTTCTGGACCAGGTGGCAGGTAAAGCCTAGTTGCCCCTTGCCATCCTCGCAACTAACATATGCATTAGCACACACATACTTACACACACTGACTCACTCTACCGTACATTTACCTTTTCCTTGCCCAGAGCTTTATAGCTCCAGGTCAGATGTTTCGGAAGCTTAATTGTATTATTTTTATAAGAAACTTTAAAACCGCTGTGGCTGAATTACTGGTTTCGCTGGCGTGCTAGAAAGCCGCAACGTACTGAGTATAGGCAAAGCCGGCAGGGATTTGACCAAGAAACTGAGACCATCACTCTACCTCACACAATGTGGGAGTCCTTGATATCATAAAAACTGCCCATACATCATTTGTAGGGACAGGACTAACTGACTTATATGTAAAAGTAAGATAAAGTAGTATCAGATGTTAGATTTGTGATGCCGTCTCACATTAGATGCATTGTTTCTGGTGGGAGACATGGACCATTTATTATTTAAGAGAAAGTCCCTGCAGCAACCCGACATGCGCACGCACACACACACACACACACACTATTTATGAGAGAAGGGACACAAATATTGAACATTAACTTTTAATTACAGTTAAGGAGGCAAGGCAAAATAAGAAAGCTCCCCTCTGTATGTCTGTATATTTGCTGAGGCTTTGGCATATGCCGATTTAAATAAATAGCAAGCGAAAGTATACTGTCTACCCACCCACAAAACATTTTTGTTTTTTAACCTGCCCAGGTTTCACCTCTCTTCATATTTACCTTGATGAAAAGGACTCCTGGATTGTGGATACTGTTCGGCTCTCAGTTTCCATGGTAACACAAGCTGCATCATTGAAAGTTCTAAGCCTCACTGCTGGGTGCTGGGAGATTAGCAGGTCACTTCTTGCTGCCATGCGGCATCTATTTTACTTAATTAAAGTGACACAGATGGACAAACATTCAAAGCCGACAAAAGTAACACTTTTCCCTATTTTACAGGTTTTCAGTTGCGGCAGCTAATCTAATAAATGAAGTAAGCATTGAATGAGTCATCGTAGGCAGTCATGTTTTTCTGTGTTTCATACATTTCCCAAGTAATTAATATGAGAGAATATGCGTTTGTAATGATGTCTGATTGGTAAATATTTCACTTTGTGTCTACACACACATTTTTCAGACATCTGCAATATTTACACTCTTTTATACAAAAATGTATATTTATAATACTGGACATACACCAGCTAGACAGCATTTGCATAATGTGCTGTAAATATTCTCCCCTAAGAACGTTTGTCTCTTTGTTATGGCCGTTGTACACCAAAACTGGAATTGCCATTGGGCAAAGCAGCCAGTGATATTAGTATTCTTACTATTAGACTTATCATTTGAAGGTTCTAGTGCATGCATTTTGAGATTTTATATTAGGTATCTAACAGAGTCACCAGAGGTGTATTGAACCTTTGCCTAAGCTCATCCTTAAAATCTATCTTGTAAGGAAACTCAGTGTTCTCAGATGCTACCAAGGAATGGAAGCCAATTACTTGAAGCTATGGGAGTTTCTGATATACTACTCTTTTTAAAGGAATATCCAACTAAAAAGTAACCTTGTATAAAGGTGTCTTCAATGGATACATGTGTCCTGTTTCACGTCTTAATTAAATAAATACATTGAAATCTATAGTTGGTTTTCAGCATCCTAATTTGAATCTGCCCATAGAATAACCATAAACTAAACCACTGGGCTACAGAAAAGTAATGAATGGATTTTGTCCAGAAAAGTCTCTGTAAAAGTACCTTATATTGTTACATACTGTACATTTTTACGATGATCTCATACTGCAGTATATGTACGCATTAACACAGCTAAGGTTTTGTCCCATCAATAAATGCACACAATGTATTCTTTTCACAGGAACACCGGCCAGACGTCCTGAATTGTGTGTTATCTAAATTATCCACCGCTCATTGTTTTTATTTTTAAATTTTGCTATTAAAGTTTACTATTAATGTCAAGTATGCTATTATGCTGTCAGAACCAATAGACCTCATCATTAAGCCACCGAGAGAGAAGATTTAGTTGGCATTACATTAGCTGTAGTAAAAGTATGAGCTCCTTGGCATATGGCCTGAGTCTAAGACAAAGCAGGATGACATATAGGAATAAAGGACAGAATATCATTTTGCAATTATGTGTCAGGATGTATGACACTGCAGTCAATCCGTCACAGTGTTATCAGATTATGGATGGAAGGTCAATAAAAACGTCTACACTAATTACGGTAATTATCATGTGAGCTAACATTTGTAGTAAAAGTGCTAGTGAAGTTGTCACTCTACTTAACATTATGAATATATTGGGACAATTAATACAACATATACAATATAACTAAGCTCATTTGAGCAGGGCCTAACTCACTTGTTGTTTCTGTAAGTCAAATTGTTACTTTATATCATAATGCTACCTACAAAATGTGTCATTACTATGGATAGCAATCAAAATTGTTAATATTTTCATATCAATGAACAAACACAGTCCTTACCAAATTGCTTGTTGTTAGATCCTGACCTATTCATGGCAGTACCATATAGGGTTAAGTTATGGTCTATGCCACAAGTAAAGAATCCACTGAGAACTAAAAGATGAGAATACAGATACAGCATATGCATCAATCTTTACATTGACATAACTATTTTATTTTATGTATATAGAATATTTAAAAGCTCCCAAAGGGAGTATAAGAACACTCATTGTCCATTCTTTTTTTTTTAATCTTTTTCCCAGCCTTAGATTCACAGATGGATGCAAATAAATTGATATATTTATTACAGATAAGAAAGGTACCCGGGGCCACAACCAGCTTTGCAGGGGGTATCTATGCTAACTGTAACAGTAACAGTGCTGGTATAGGGGTACTAATGCCAAGTCCTGGTTCAGGCTTTGTCATGTTAAGCCAGGGCCTTTTTTCATGAACATGTATGTTTGGGTCTCTCCATTTTCTTTTAGCAAAAAAAATAATTGATATGTTAATGTATTTATCCACACTGCTTCTATGTATTAACCAATTATTGCATCTTTATTTTAATGCAACAATATGAAACGATTAATGAATTTCTGTTAACATTTTTACTGGAAGTACACCTTTTTTCATTAGTTTGAGGCATGTAGTATTTCTGTCAAGAAGTCTAAACAACATCTGTTCCCTTGCAGGTTTCCCTGGGGTTCTCAATGACAGACATTTAATTTTGTGAAGGTGTCCTTTCCACTAACTCAGCAGCACTAAAGCAATGTACCCTGACAGAAAACGCTTCCTAATTAGTTTAATCCACAAGCCCCTATTGACAAAAAGTCACTTATATTCCCATGCATGTTATGGTGAAGGCCACTCATCCAACTTAAATCACATCTTGTGGGTATTACTTAATCTATAAGCTCCAGGCTGCTATCCCTTCTGTCCCTAGCTGGTCATTAAAAAATGACAAACGTACAAGAGAAACATTATTTCATGGAAGATATATATAATGACCTGATAATGTTAGTAACTCATTACTTGATGCATTCAAGGCTTTTCATTTAATACCAATGTACAATTTTGAAATTTCAACATTGTAAATTGATGTTAAATGAGATATGGTAACTCTTTAAACACCGTATTAAAATATAAAGTAAATCTGAAATTTCAGATTTACTTTATATTTTAATACGGTGTTTAAAGAGTTACCATATCTGATTTACCAATGTCCTTGTCTTGCTATGCAACAATTAATATCCAAAAATGGTATGAACCAAAGGTTACACTTAACAAAATAATAACACATAATGTATTATGATAAATTCTTCTATTAGATGTGAATGCATTTGTGGTTATTAACAGGTCTCTTTGAAGGTATATCTTCTTGATCTGCCAATCAACCTAAAGCAAACATTATATGTAGGGGCAAATCAAGATCAAGTGGGACCCTGTGGCAACAATGATCCAGCAGGCCCCTGCTTTATATATTCTCACAACAGACATTCATAGCACAATTCAGTTGCAAACAGAAATCCTATTTAAGAGGTCAGGGAGGAGACCAGAGACAAAGCCAGGAGGACCATCATGCAAAGTAAGTATTTATGCATTTTCTGTGTATTTTTCAAAGAAAGTTCCCACAAGGCTGCTAGAAAGTAAGCTCTAGCTAACGTATATCCTACCATAATCAAGTATTCATCATATAACACATTATAAAAATAAATCTTTAGGTAATAGTTGCAAACATAGTGTTTTTTTTTTCCTTGGGCTGAATTGAGAAGCTGCCTCTGCCATCACTGTTTATGTTCCAGTAATGCAATCTGTCTGTCTCTGCAAGTATCACTGCTGCAGGAGAGGGACACCATACACTGATTGGACCTCCATTTGGACCCCAACAACATCTAGTAGAGCAATTTCTGTGTTCCTGCTGTGCTAGACTTCCTTGCACGCCGCTCCTCTTCTGCTTCCCCACTCTGTGAAACCCTCCACTGGCTGTATATTAACTTAAGAATTAAATTTAAAATCCTTGTGCTAACATATAAGACCCTCCATAACACTGCTTCTTCATACATTTTTGCCCTCATAAAATACTCCCCTTCTCGCTAAGACTTTTCTCCTCACTCATCACCTCTTCCTTTTCCTGTCTACAAGACTTCACTCATGCTGCCCCATATCTCTGGAACCTGCTTCCACCTAACCTTAAGCTTTTACCCTCCCAACAGAAAAAAATCTCAAAACCTGTCTCTTCAGAGAAGCTGCACCACCTTAGTTGCTAGAACCTCCCTGTCACTGATACAACCCCCCACACTACCGATCACCTTTTTCTGTTCCTTATGTTTGTCCTCACCCCATTCCCTCTATATTGTAAACTTGCGAGCGGGGCTCAATTCTTGTCTTGTCATACCCTTGAATATATGTATTGTAAGAAGCGCTGTGTAAATTGTTGGACGCTATATAAATAAAACAAAATAAATAATTTTTAAATAATAATTAGTGTCTAGCTTCTTACCACCTTTATTACATTCCAGTTCACCACAGCAGTGTTAAGAAATACACTCAAAATGTACTTCCATGTCAGGTAACTGTTACGCAAAGGTGGGGCATTGTCAGGGCTCTACAGGGTAACGAAAGACAATGTTATGTTGCTCACACCTTGGAATACTATGGGCGTGAGAAATAAATACTCTGACTCAGGTTTCAGTTGCCCAGGATTACCATTATAGTTTGCTTGGGTTCATATTGTCCATGCATTTGTACATGTTTCCAGACAGACAACAGAAACACACAGGGTCTTGTGAACACCTCCGTTGAGCTACGTGAAAGAAAGGCAATTGTTTGTATTGTCCCCAATACAAATGTGGCTTCATGTCTCGAAAACAAACTTGCTCATGTTCTTTGTATCAACTTTTTTGTAAATCATCATTTCATTGTTATTAAGGCGCCCTTTGATAAACATATTAAACAAGGTTTGATCTGCAACATCACCACCACGTCATCTATGATAAGATCCCAGAAAAATGTTATACCTCCTGCACAATAGTATTGTCTTAATGGTGCCCCATGAAGTGTTGCTCACCTTTGCAATTCTAAGCTGAAGGTTAAAAAGCTATTTAAAAAAGACTTTTAACTCTACAATAATGGGACCTAATTAGTGAAACAGCTTCTTTCATTTATGTGTTTACTACATATAGCAGTGGTTTCATCCCTGGCCCCTACCACTATCAGTTGCTTTTTATCTTTTGTTTGTTAACTGTAGATAGAGGTGTGGTGGACATTAACATAGCAATAGAAAACACAAACACAGTCTCGACTTACACATGTATGAACATGTTCATAGTGCTGGTAAACATACTCTTAGATGTCCAGTGAAATATATATATACCGTATATATCACATTTCACTTCTTAACTTTTTAATCCAATGATATGATCTAAATATTGACCTCTGGTCAATACATTATATGTATTAGTTATTGTGGAGGACTGACAGTTTAGAGTAGGACCTCGATGGAATCAACTCTACTGAGAAGTTGCATTTGTATTAGTTTCAGATTTTTTTCCCTTTATGGTGATTTTCTCAATTCTAGAACGAAAGACAGAAGTCCAGTAGAATGTGAAACATATTCTTTGTTCAGACTACAGGAGGACTACTAATGCAAGTAAGGACATAAGATACCGTATTTGCTCGAATATAAGACAAGGTTTTTTCAAAGCAAATAGAGGTCTGTCTATAAGACTAAGATCCAGATTCCCTTGCAGTGCTGCAGGGGACCTGGATCCTCCTCTCTGGCAGCCTGTGAACGTCTGTGGGATGCGAGCAGACAACTTCTGCTGCTGCCTGACATAGCTGGAAGTGCCGGGTAGCAGCAAAGGTTGTCTATGCACATCACGCAGATGTTCACCGGCTGCCCCACTAGACACCAGGGAGTCTGAAGCACGGGGGACAAGTCTGGGGATGCATTGGTAAGTCTGGGGTGCAGAGTGACATATCAGGGGCAGATTGGCATATAGGGGGGTATAAGGCATATCTGTGGGGCAAGGGGGCATATAGGGGGGTAGCTGTGCATAACTGGGGGCAGGTTGGAAAATAAAATGAAATAAAAACAAGAAATGCATTTTGTCTGAATTATAGTTTTTATTAAATATGAAAAAATAGTTTACATGAATCAATATTTACTTGTAAAACTTTTATCTTATAGGGTAGTCTTATATTCAGGCTTTTTCTTTTTTCCTTAACTAAAATTCAAATTTTGGGGAGGTCGTCTTATAATCAAGCAAATACCATATGTACAAGTGTTTTTATGATTTTTTTAAAAATATTGAAAATGCAATATTTTGCTCTCATAAATAAAATAATTAAAAGCACCAGGATTTTAAAATTCTACAACTTTATGTGTGCTCCTTCAAACATTCTACTGACTTTAAAGATTTGTTGGAGCACCATTAGATGAATGATTCATGACGCAGAGCACTTTGGTATTGAAAGGGTAAACCATTTTAATGAGGGTTTCGCATAGGTTAATATCCCTAGTCGTAAAGCTTTTAGTCAGACTGCTTTCAGCACAGCACACCCTTCCATTACATAGGGGATGTTCTACTCCCTTCTCTCCATTGTCCTATTGCTTCTCTCAGACGATGAGTTCATCCTTAAGACGTGAGCTCAGTGATCAATGGGATAGCACACCATGACTCAGAGTATCAGTCTCAATCCACTTTTATCATTTTATAGATTTTTGTTTTCTTTATCTTAAGAGATGCAAACCAGGAATTTGTTTCAGGACAAGGTACTAGAAGCAATGTCTTAATCTTTGCAGATGACGCACAATTATGAAAGGTTAGGATGTCATTTCTCTGCAAAGGGATTTAGACAAAATAGGAGTGGATGAGCAGTCAAGTTGCAGATATGCTTTAATGCAGATAAATGTAATATTACGTTCTTGGGTAAGAAAAACAAAAAGTGCTACTGTAAATGGTTGTGTGTTGGGCAAATCATCTATGGAAAAGGATTTGGATGTTCTTGTTCACAATAGGCTGTGCAGTTGTGCACAATCTCAGGCAGCAAGATGTATTAATAGGGGAATAGGTTTAAGAGATCAGAATTTTGCCTCTTTACAAATCAAGACCCAATATGCAATGTAGTTGTGTGCATCAGTACAAAAAAAAAAATCTTTATCAAGATCAATTAATACAAAGATATTTTTGAAAATCTCTTTTTAAAATTGTACCTTCCAGACAAGTGGGCATCCCTTAAGAATGTATAAACAAGCTTTCTTCTTAAACATAGAGCTTTCTTTACTGTTAGGGCTGTTAAATTGTGGAATAGACTTCCTTCTGAAGTTGTTTTGGCTAATTCAATCAATATATAAAAAAAAAATGGTTTTCTAGACAGGGCCGGAAATGACGTCATCTTCCGGCGCTCAGCATTACAAGCCGGCACCGAGACCGAGCTAGAGGGCTCGCTGAGGAGAGAGAGAAGGGCGCCGAGTGGGTACTAACAACTTGGTAAGCGAAAACCACTCGGCGCCCCTCTCTCTCTCTCTTCCGCTTTAAAAAAATAAATAAAAAAAAAGTGCCGCCTGGAGCATTTGCCCCATGCGGCTCCATTGTCGGGCCGGCCCTGTTTCTAGATACCAAGTACATCCAGGGTTTTCACGAGTAAAAATAGATCATTTCATGTTGATCCAGGGTGAGTCTTACCAACGGGGTTTTGCCTTCTTCTGGATTAACTAATATGGGTTAGTAGAATAGTAAAACTTGGTGGACTAGATATCTTTTTTTTTTATCTAATTAACTATTTAACTAATATGAACAGAAAATGTAAAATGTTTGCAATAGTGCAGTACAAGTTAAAAATAGATATTTACGCATGGATAAAAATATTATTGATTGATTATGCGTAATATAGTTTCATCATATTCCGTGACAATATTATTTATAATCCTTTATTTTTCTTAGTTGACTCCAAACTCAAATTAGTGATATTACAAGATGGCATATACTACACATAATTCGTAGCCCTTTAACAGGCAAATATGTATATAACTATTCATTTGGGTTATGGCTTTGTTACTGTATGTTCAAAATGCTTCTTTTTGCTTGCCTACTCTTTTTGATTCTTTGTGGAATACAACATTATTCTAAACTGCAAATTTAAAAAGAGCAGAGATAAGTGGATTCTGGCACTGCATGGAATCACAGAAACGTGTAAGTTGAGGAAAATGTCAGGTTTAAAACAACACAAAGAATAAAGCTAAAATCTGAGTCAGCGGCGCTGAGATTTGTTACAGCAACTTGCTAACAGAATGGTAGATCATTAAAATACACTGCTCAATACATGTGTTCATTATAGAGGAGCAAATACGGAATACAAAGAACCCAAAATGTTTCTGCCATGCACCATGTTTTTATTAATGAATAGAGACACAATGTGGTTATTGAACTGTCTTCACTAGTGGGTACCAAGTGAATTTGCTTTATATTTGCAATGTAAGGCATTTTAATACATTCTGTGCTGGAGATTAATCTATCACATGTGGATGAATAATAATAATACCCCATATATTGAAAAGGAACGCACTGAGATGAAGACGTGTATTGACTCCAATAAAATGTATCACTGTTCTTATCTGAGTTTTTCCCCATTGGTGTCCATGACTGCACGGCTTCATTTTTAATTTATCTCAAAATATTCACAGGTAATGTATTGTTTATAGAAAAACAGAATTTTAACCATTTGACACATCTAGTCTGCTTGTTTTTCATGAAAGGAGCCAAACCTTAATCAGTCCTTGGTCTTGTTTTAGATTCAGGATAGTTGTATGCCTATCCCATGCATATTTAAATTACCTCGCTGTATTAGCCTCCACTATTTCTGCCGGGACGCTGTTCCATTTATCTACCAGGCTCTCCGTAAATGAAAACTTCTTTGCATTAAACTAAACATATGACCTCTTGTTCTAACATTTCTCTTCCTTTAAAACAGACCTCCCTCCTTTTCTCCAAGCTATACATATTAAGATACATTCTTTCTTGATCATTTTTCCTGCAGACTAAATCCTTTTTGGCAGCCCTTCTCTGTTTTCTCTCCAATATGTCAATATCCTTCCGGATACTGTGTACAAAAAAAGTGAGGCCTGACCAGAGATCTGTCAAGTGGCAAAACCACCTCCCTCTTTCTGCTTGCTTTTTGAGATGTTTTATTGCATTGTCTGCTTGCCTTGAAGTCATTGGAAATAACTCCTAAGTCCCTCTCCTCAATTGTCACTGACAGAAGTGTCCCCAATGCTATATTCTGCCTTATACCATCTGATAGCCATTGTATTACTATTTACAGCAGAATACTACCAAATACATGTTACGTGGGGCTTTTTACCACAGTGCATGTGTATGATGCTATTTTAGAGCTGTGAAAACATTCATCGTTACATGTTCCTAAAGGCTCGAGAGGATACCCAGAGCTTTGGCGTTACATATTTTTAGTAGCCGGATTTCAGGCTATGGTATATGCGTATTGGGGTTATTGCAGCCCAATATTAACAGCTATAACAAAACAGAATAACTATTTATATATTTTGTATGGTCTGCAAAAATAACAGATTGAAGCACAGATTCTTGAGGTTTCCACATAGCACTCGTTCTTCTATGCATTGTAAGAACTGGGCACAATGTCCATACCCTGTTGCTTGTCCATTTTGGAAATAAAGATAAGCACTATGACCACATTCAAAACTGTTTCAGTTCCTCTACATTGTAAAATAAACATAAGTTGCAGAAGATATTGTGAAACCCTTAAGTCACGTCTGTAATGCATTAATTGAACTGAATGCAGAGAGTATCGAGTCCCAGTTAACAATCACTGCTTTCAATGAAAAGGTCCGGAGGGATATCCCTTATGCCTCCACGCTTCGTAGGGCATGTAAGCAGGCAGGCACATGCCCTACTCGAAGGTAGTCACTGAGCTGAGACTTCAAGCAACTGCGGAAAAAGATATCTAGAAAGGAGATTTAGCCCTACTGATCTGTGGAGTGTGTGCTATTTTATTTTTATCCATTTTAGGTGTAGGGCTAGAAATCAACATTCCTTGTCTGCTGTAAGACAAATTATTGAGGTAGAAGCATTCTCTTCTATACTTGCATACATTAGGTATAAATGTAGATTTTCATTGCTGGAAATATGCAGTGGAGCATTGGAGAGAAAAATCTCCTGCTATATACAGGAACACAGAGGTCCTTAATCATGTTGTAAGATGACAGGGTGTGACAACAAATACTTTCAATTGGTTCTTTCTGATTTTCAGTTGAAATCACTCCCTGACATTGCAGTCCCCACGGCTGATGTTGCCTTTTCATGACTCTTTAATATTTCATTAACATGTTATATTTATATTATAAAATAATCAGCACTTTCCCTTTCATTGACAGGTCTGTTTTATAACTAAGTACGCTCCCCACATCCCCACTTTAAAGGAATTACCTTATAGTTAGCACCATGTATATAACTAAATGACTTAAGCCTAAACCTGACTCCCAGGCAGAATTTTTACTCTAGTTCTTGAAAATTTAACAAAGGGCTCTGGGGCATTTTCTCCAAGTACTCCAAAAGCAGAGCAGGCAGTCGCCACTAACGCTCCACCTCCAAACCCAGATCTCCTGCCCAACTGCATCTCGTTTGAGGAAGATTCTCATCTCACAAACCAAAGTAGAGCGGTACTAATAAACACACTAGTGTTATATATTAGCTTTAAGGAGAAGCCCCTCCACAACCATTCCATGAACTAATGAACACAATATGGTGTAGACGCTGAGCCGGTACTGTAGCACCTGATAACAGGTCTCTTACTTGTGTAAAGGCGTATGCTTTCATAACTGTATAACCATTCACTGTCACTCACTCTGACATACAACTACTTCTACCTGTCTAATAAGAGATCAGCAATAGTGAATGTAACCATGCATTAACTATTCAGAATGCTGCAATCATTGTCAAGTTTCATTGTCTCTTAACTCTAGATTTTAACGTTTCTATTGCCTAGAAAGTTAGGCACTAATAAACATGGCATTGTATCCATATGCATTGTTTGTACATTCTAATCGCACCATGCATGATTTAAGAGATCTCTAATTAAGGATTTTGCAGTGTATCCAAGAATGCAACTAATGTGTGTAACCTCTCTTTTAACTTTGCTGTATCATATAAATACAGTATTTGTATCTGTTTGTGCACTTACAGGTTTCATATGCACCACTTAATAATATTGTACATGGTTGTTATCTTTTATTTATATAGTGCCAACAATTTACGCAGCGCTTAATACAATAGATACATTCAAGGGGTATGACAAGACGAGAATTGACAGACTAACACAAACCGATACATTAGGTGGAGAGAGCCCTGCTCGTAAGATTACAATCTTGAGGCAATACTTACAATGTGTTTCTGCTGCAAAATACGATACCGTAGTTAGATGTGCATATTCCAAATGTATTAGAACTGAAGAAAAGCTCAATGAATTACAGACTTTATTTACAAAACAGAAACAGAGCAAAATGCGTCCAGACCTTTTACTCAAATACAAAAACACATTTATTTTGACAAAATGTCAATGTTTTGGTCACATATGACATATGTGAGAACATTAAACCATTACGAATCTTTCACGAGGGAGACAACATATCACAGGAAGGAATTCCCAACGAATGGACAGATTGCAAGGTGGTTTAATACAACAGCAGGACAGTTAAAAGAACATAATAAGCAGGAGACGGCCACGTCTTTAACCGTTACTCAAACTGTTCAGAATCACCCGCACAAAGACGTTTCACTGCTGCGTGTAGGTAACGTTAGTTAACCCCTTAAGGAGAGAGCTGTTTTTTTATTTTTTGTACCCTTAGTGACTGAGGCTGTTTTATTATTCCTGCGGCGCTCATGTTTAGCTGTAATTGTCTTCTCTCATTTATTATACCCACACAAGTTGGATATTGTGTTTCCAGGACAAGGGCTTTCTTTATAAAAATGTATTTTACCATATCTAATTCGCTTTAAAAAAATAAAATGGTGGAAAATAGAAACAAAGCACATATCTGAATAATGTGTAACCTTTAAAAGCTAATGAAAAATACCTGCTAAATAGACTAATATATTCCCTCTGTTTAGAAATACCTGATGTTTTTAGGGTTTTTTTTGCAAGTTATAGGGTGATAAGTACAAGTAGTACATTGCTATTTCAAAACCATTTTTGTCCCAAATCTGACTAATCAAACCATATATGTTTGAAAACTAAACACTCCAGGATATTTCAGATGTTTTATTTTAACTCTTTCCATGCACCAATTCTACTACCAGTCCGAGTCAAACTTTATGGTATTTTTCCCCGTACACATTATGCTTCAGGTATGAATTTACAACTCCTGGCTTATGTCACTGCCAAACAACCCCAATGTGTTCAGCAACATCCCCTGATTACACTAATACCACCCATGCATAGTATTTGGTGTGGTGTTTGGGGGCTAAATGATGGGGAAGTGCACATGTTTTGGTTTGTAATTTAAAAATAAAAATGTATGGTTTGATGGTTAAATTCAATGTGACCATCAAACCATACATTTTTTATTTTTTTTTTAACTCTAGACACAGCAGGGTATTTCGAATGGGGGTATTTCAACCCTCTATGCCAAGCAATGTACATACAGACATGGTTGGATGCGTTTGGAGTGGAAGAAATTGACAGACCGCACAGAACTATGCCCTCAAACCTATCAGACACCGTTGGAATGAACTAGCACAGAAATTGCAAGCCCTGCCTGCTCTACTGGATGACACTCCAAAATCTTGTAGAAAGCCACCCCAGAATAGCAGAAGTTGTTTTAGCTGCAAAGGGTGGGCCAACTTTATATTAACGTCTATGCATTTCAAATGAGCCGTCATAAAAGCCAGTTTTGGCATAATGGTCAGGTGTCCCAATACTTTTTGTGGATATAGTCTATGTTAAAATGCAAACATTGTGCTTACAAGCCTGCATCCCAACTCGTAACCACTGTCAACCCGCAGCAGACTACAATTAAGCGCTACATGTTCTTTTTAAATGTACACGCTGCAAAGGGAAAACCAAAATTTCTCAGCTCACTACTGTTATGCTGCACGCTTTCACATTGCAGGTATACACCATGTACTGTGACATGTTACACTTCAGTGCTCCTTCCACAAATGCAATTTTTCTTTTCACATAAACAAAAACTATAGTCCCAGGGGTTTTTATAACTAAAGGAACAAAATATTTGTCATATTTAGCATATGTTTGTTAAACCACGAACATATATTTTAATATAAATACTATCCTTTACACTAAGTAAAAATAAAGTGCCCTCATTTCATTGGAGTGAAACGGCTTAAAGTATATCTTAGAATTAGTATGCTCTTTGTCATTTTCTGCCTTCGTGACATGACCTTCCGGTGCTCCACCATAAAAGCCCCAGCGGAAGTACCGGGTAGGAGCAGAGGTTGTCTTTGCACATGATGCAGATGTTCACCGGCTGCCCCCACTAGACACCACTAAGTCTGCAGAGGGCAGAGTGTTAAGGGGGCAGAGTGGCATATAGGAGGGTTTAGGGCATATCTGGGGGCAGAGTGGCATATAGGAGGGTTTAGGGCATATCTGGGGGCAGAGTGTTAAGGAGGCAGAGTGGCATATAGGGGTATAAGGCATATCTGGAGCGGGGCAGTGGCATAACAGGAGGTATAAGGCATATCAGGAGGGCAGAGTGGTAAGCTGAGGGACAGGTTGGGATATAAAAACAATAAAATCTGTTTTTATTAAATATAATAAAAAAATTAAAAAATAGTATAAATGAATACATGTGAATATTTACTAGTAAAACTTTTTTCCTAGTGGGTAGTCTTATACGCAGGCTCTCTTTTTTTCTAAATTAATATTAAAGCTTTGGGGGGGGGGGTCATCTTATAATCGCGCAAATATAGTAAGTTTGTTTGTGGTCCTCAAGACAGGAGTTTTACCATATTTTAAATGCAAACCTGTAAATTGTAATAAATCCCCCCCTTTTCCCCTGTTCACTTGCCTTCATTTCCCACTGATTTATACCACATTTCTAGGCAGATAAAGCATTAGCTGAAGATTTTTGGTTTCTACTGGTAGTTTCTACTGGCAGTCACAATCATTTTCTTTTAGAAGCCTTACAGGCATATTAAGTGTTCTGCAGGAAGAACATAGGATCTTTAGCACCCCCAAGACCCCCTTTATCAAGAATTCAAGGCATAAGAACACGCTAACATGACTAAGAACAGTAGATCAAGCTAACAATTAGAAGAACATAGTGTAGTTTATACAGAATTTGTGTTTCAGGTAGGTCAGGTTTAATATTTACAAATGTTTAGCCATTTTGTTCTTAACCCCTTCGCGACCTTTGCCGGTTCAGGACCGTCATGACAGGAAGGTCACTAAATGATAAAAAATTAAATAAGCTTAGAAAGTGATCAACGATCACTTTCTTCGCTTAAACGGCGTTACTGTAATGCCTCGATGTCGAGGCATTCAGTAACGCCGAGATCGGCATCGGGGGCCATGTCTGGCCCCTCCCCGGGGCGTCAACAGCCGCCATACATTGTATGGCGGCGGACGCCCGTTTTAAAAGCGTTTAGGAGGCGATCAACGATCGCCTCCTAAACTTAAATGGTGTCGCTGGAATGCCTCGATCAGGAGGCATCCAGCGACACCAAACACTTACCTTTGGATGGGCTGTGACCGCTCCGGAGAGCAGTCACAGCTGCAGCTGCCGGTGATCTTCGCCATCAACAAGATGGCGGCGGCCCGGGAAAAAAAAATAATAAAGAAGAAAGAGTTCGCTAGACGGTCTCCTGACCCTCTATAGAACTCTGGCTCCACTTGCAGGTTGAATACAGGTACTGCATTCAACCAAGCAAGTCAATGGAACCCAGCTTTCTAATCACTATGTGATTAGTAAAATATTAAAATATAAAAAAAAAAAAAATGGAAAAAAAAAATAAAAATGTGCTAACATTTAAAAATAATTATGCAGTGATGTCACTTGATGAACCAAGGAAAATGTGTAAAAAAAATAAGTATTAAAAAAATAAAATAAAAAAATAAAGTTTATTATTTTGAGCAAGTGCTAAAATTTCTCAAAAATCTCAACAAAGAGTTAAAATAAAAGCACTTCAAATACCCAAGGGGTGTCTAATATAAATAAATTGGCTGATGGGGTAAATTGGAGTGGCCGAGCTCAAAGATAGGGCATAGGTACAGACTGAACAAAATGGAGAAAAAAAGCGCACTTCCCAAATGTGGCATTTTAAATCTCAAACAACCCGACAAACCCATGCATGTCGGGTATCACTGCACTCAGGAGATGTTCCTGAACACACATTGGGGTGTTTGACAGCGACATATACCAGAACCTGTATATCTATAAATAAAATACAATTTGTGTGGAAAAAAAAAAATAATTACTATTACAAAGTTTGACAAAGTGTAGTTGTATAACTGTTGCATGGAAAGGGTTAAAATAACAAAATTTGAAATACCCTGGGGTGTCTAGTTTTTAAAAATATATGGTTTGAATGGGTTAAATTGAGTTAACCGGCTTCAAAGATATTCCAAAGAGGAGATGGAGGCAGACTGACCAGATTTGTTACAAAAAACAGCAAAAAAAACCATAAAAACATTGGGTATTTCTAAACTCAGGACAAGTAGTAGAATCTATTTAGCTAGTTTTTTTACTTGCTTTTTTAGGTGAGTAAAAGATTTTTCAAATAAAAGTCATAAAATGTGGGTTTTTTCAATTTTTCACCATGTTTTTTTTTATTTTTTTTATAGTAAATAAGATGATACGATCAAAATAATGGTATCTGAAGAAAGCCCATCTTGTCCTGAAAAAAACCAATATATAACTTATGTGGGTACACTAAATGGGTGATGAGAAAATTACAGCTGAACACAAGCACCACAAAAGTATTAAAACAGCCTCGGTCCCACAGGGTACAAAAAGAAAAAACGAGCCCGGTCCTTAAGGGGTTAAATCATTCTGATTATTTTTGTTTTGGTTTATCTAGTTGCTAGGTTCGTTAGAAAGGTAGATTAGATTGGTATTTTTGGAACATGCTAGAAACAAGGAGCAACAAAACAAGAATAATCAGTTTCTGTTTGAGAAACCCTAATAGACTTCACACAGTTCATGGTGGTGGAGAAGGAAAGGAGGTCTGACCGCCTTCCTATAGGGATGACCCCCTACTGACTAGCAGGGCTGGATGATTTCATTGAAGTCTGATCTATCCAATGTTTCAGTGGATCACAACTCAAAATGTGATGGAGCAGCTGGCCAAAATAATCTGGTGATGTACAATAGGTCAGGATAGGAATAAAATAAAAAGGATGCATCTGAGGAAAACATTGACATTGTACATAGCTACTTAAACATACAACAATGATTGTGAATGTCCTTTTGCTGCTTCGGGGCAAATTCAAACATCCAAACCTAGCAACAAAGCATAGTAAACGGCTACTATTTCAAGTAGTTCTGTTAAGTATCTTTTACTTTGGGATAAACGCTCCTTGAAAACAAATGTCACTTTTACCAACAATGGTCTCTTCAGTTCAATTATGTAGAACTGGACATTTAACCCAATGCCACCTAGATGGGTTTTTTTTTGTTTGTTTGTTTGTTTTTTAACGCAAATAGCTCACATTACAAGGTTGTGCAGAAATATGAGCACGGTGCCACAGACATAAGCATATTAACATTAGGACAGTCCTTATATTAAACACGCTTCCAGCATTGCGTCTCCCAATTAGCGGCTCTGGATTCTCAGGAAACATGCCTACTCAGCAGAATATTTTCATTATAGCTTTTACAGTTCAGTAAACAAGCCATATATTACCAACCCAACTTACTTTTATTTCACGGGTAGCGATCACTTACCATTCCCATGACGGGCACTATTTTTTTTATTTTTTTTTCCTATAAAAATCACTGCTGTTAAAGCTGCTAATTGTTTTTTATTACTATTTGTTCATGCAACATTTTGTGTATTATATTAATACTAAATAACACTTAAAAGGCTCTGGCTAAATTAAAGTGTTCATATATATGTGATCTACGCGATTATAAGGGGGATGTCTACAAAGATTAAAGAGTCCATGCTGCCCAACACCTTAAAGTACATCAGTTGGGATTTATTCACTAAGGACATGGCTATAGCAGTCCTCAAGCCATACTAGATTCATGCACGAATCAGTTGTATTAGGGCAACTACATTGTTTTATAAACAGCTATGCTTTCACATAATGGGAAGACTGGGGCTAGATAAAATATAAGGGGGTGTCTAAGGCATAACGGCCTGAGAAGAACTAATACTCGGTGAGGCGGCAATCGTTAAAAGAAATCCCCAATTACGCCATGCATTATCCAGGGCCAGCTCACTTCTTGCGGGGTGGGCGGTCACAGGCGTTTGCCCTTCTTAACGCATACACTTAACTCTTTGATCTACACAGAGAGATACACAAAAACAGAGAAAAAGAAATAAAGCGTGTGGCCGCGTTACAAAAAAAGAAAAAAAGTTTTTAAAAAATAGTTTCCACCAGAAATAAGATTCATCAGATAAGAGTTGGATGCCCGCGGATTTTCACTTCGTTTTATCGCTCAGTACATAGGCGTATCGAAGCGAAAACCTTAATAAATAAATCTAGATCTGTAGA
This sequence comes from Spea hammondii, assembly GCA_029215755.1. Taxonomy (NCBI): domain Eukaryota; kingdom Metazoa; phylum Chordata; class Amphibia; order Anura; family Pelobatidae; genus Spea; species Spea hammondii. The sequence continues at coordinate 50,716,546 of JARDYJ010000004.1, read as the reverse complement.
CTACCTCTGTGTAAAAAAAAAAAAAACAGGAGTTAAATCATGGTATTATGAGGAGCATTCGCGTTATTAGGCTCTAGCTTTACCGCCTTAAATTCGTATGTACACTGCAATTACCACACATCTGTTTGGCGGGGGAATTCGTCTTCACAGCACACCCGCCCCCCTCCTGCTTAACTAACCATCACAGCATAACTGCAGTGAAAAGCGGCGCGCTCGCAGGAGTCTCCCCGGGCCGGGGGAGGAAAACCCCCCTCCTGCTCCGGACACCCGCAGAGCCGTCTCTCAGCCAGGTAGCGCTTCGCCCTGCAAGGTGAAGGCGGGAGCGGACTCGCGCAGCGCGCTAAACGCTGCCTCTTCGACTTGTCACCCAGCCTGCGGCGGGAGGGAGTGAAGGGTGGGGCTCGGAGCTCCAGCTGATTGGAGGATGCGGCAGAGCTGTCTGCTGATTGGCCGACTGCATATGCAACGTCTGAAGGCGCCAGAATAGAAGCTGGAGCGGGATGTTAACTTATGTTAAGTGTTTAAGTTCTATGGGACTACGTGCGAAATGACTTGGCGATACCTACAGTGAGCAGCGCTATACCGACTGCCTCCACCAAACCGATCCGGGCTTCATCTAATCAGTCCGCAACCGGGCCGTAGAACACCCTTCATTTTGTATGAGTTACTCGTGAGAGGTAAGTATTTTAAGACTTGTTCCTTAAGAGGTTACGCTGCCCAATCTGCTGAGCCTTACTTACCTCGCAAAAAAAAAAAAAAAGTTGGCGGGTAATTTTCTTTCCTGCCCAGGGTCCTCTTTTCCCGATAAAAACCCCATGAATTCCAGAGCACTTGTTGCTGATTTCATGGCCATAGCATTAACCCCTTTTTTTGGTTTGTTTTCATTTTCCCTCCATATGGCTATGTGTACAAATACACAGCATAGACGGAGTTAGCGTTACCCAGCGGACCTGCTTTGGGAAGACTCCCCCGGGTGTCATGTTACACGATCCCAGCTCCGTTCCCGGGATTTAGCCATTTCCTTTGCGCCAAAACTAACAGATCCACTTGTAGTCCCGGGTTTTAAGGCGCCCAAATTGGACTGTCCACTCAGCACATCTGGAAACATTCAGCACAATTGTTTTATCCATTCCTATGCTCCTTTCTGTGGGATTCTGACCGGTTATTACCTTTTAAACTGCATGGAGCTTTTATTTTTATTTATTTTTTTAAAACCATATTTTTTTTCTTTTTTTGTAAGATGGATGTAATGAGTTGTTTAACACTAAAAGATCTGATCACGGCCAAAAAATCTAAAGTGGATGAAAGGAGTGCCCAGAAGGTAAGATTATTATTTTTTTAAATAATATATTTAAAATATTTTTTGGCTCGCCAGCTGATCTGCTGGAGAATCTATTTCAGGCCAGTTGAGTATAACTTTACTAATTAATTGGTTAAATTGACATGTAGAAATAATCCTAACATTCCAGTATTTATATTTGGCGGCAGATTTTAATTGAAATAAATAAAACTCTGTGTGTTTGAAATCTGAATGTGAAAACTGATGATGATTTTCTATAATGACCTTTATTTGAAGTAATAGTGTAACTTTGTAAGCTGATCTATTAATGTGTCTTTTTTTCATGTATTTGTCTTAGGAAAACTTGTTTGAGAGATTTAGGATAAGTCCAAGGGCTGCTTTGAAAGCAGAGCCAATCGACTTATCGAAGCAAAAATGTTTTACTCCAGAGAGAATCCCAGTCACCCCAGTAAAAATATCAGACAGGCCACTAGCTGAGCCTTGGACCCCCACGGCCAACCTGAAGATGCTCATTAGCGTAGCGAGTCCTGAAATCCGGGATCGAGAAAAGCGAAAAGAACTCTTCCGTCCTATCGAAAATAATGAACAGGATGAAGTGGTTCCTGAGACTCCGGTAAGAGAGCAAGACTCTAGTCTTGTTATACGCAGTCATTGTATGGTTATTTAAAAAACATCATTTGTAAAACACATGTATTTTTACCCTATGTCTAAAAAGTAGGATTTTGTCTCAATTTGTACTCTAATGCATCATTTTAACTATGTGTAAAGGTAGAAATGCTGTTGTCAGACTCCATTGGTTTATATAGTTCACAGGTGGGGAGGCACTCTTCTGTTATTTGGGGTATCAATCCATGCAAGTCAGGACATGCCAAGTGGCCAGATGCAAATGACCCAAGCCCCCCTGTGCAGTGCTTCGAATGCTTTGGTTTCTCTGGCCGGTTGCTAGGGGAATCTAGTCACCGTAGAACAGGGATCCCCGGCAAGCTTAAATTGAAAGTGTGCACATCAAATACCCAAAACTTAATCGGCGTGTTTTTTCCCCAACAGTTTGATGGGGTTGATGACCTTGATGAGTTGGAAAAGAGACCAAGCAGAAAGCAAAAAAGTTTGGGGCTACTATGTCAAAAGTTTTTAGCTCGATATCCTAGCTACCCCATGTCAACAGAGAAGATGACTATTTCTTTGGATGAAGCTGCCTCAAGCCTTGGTATGTGTCCTACCTTTACACTATGTTTCATATTATATGACTTAGATACAAAGTAGTAGACAATTGTTGCTCCAGGGGCATGAATTCTTTGTTCTTCATACACAAAACTTTAAAAGGTGTTGCCAGCTGTTCTGCATAAAGTGGTAGAAAGCACAAATAAGACAAGGTTGGGGGCTGATGACTATAATTCTGTCATCAGCGTGGATATTGATATACCTTTAGTGTTAATCTGCACATGTTCTCCCGTATCGTGCTAGTGTTTCTAGTAAGCTATGTGTTTTTGTTTTGATTTTATGTAAATGTTTTTTTGTTGTCAAACGATTTCTGGGCAAAGCTGCAGTGTGCAGACATTACCTTTAGGGGAAAAGGCTGTAATTTAATACAATGTTCTTGTTTTACACCTGCTTTTTTTTTCGTCTTAGGGGTTGAGCGTAGACGTATTTATGACATCGTGAATGTACTGGAGTCCCTGCATCTAGTGAGCCGTGTAGCTAAGAATCAATACTGTTGGAATGGCCAGTGTAACTTAAATGAGACACTACAACGACTGCAGATGGATGGGGAGAAGCAGAAGTATGGAGCACAGATTGCTTACTTTCAGCAAAAGGATCTGGGTGTGAAATACAAGTTAGGGGAGGGAAACGAAACATCCACGGAGAATCGTATGGCTCCCTTCCTAGAATTCTCTGAAGCAGACTGCACTTCTGGTATGAATTACGTTTTATGTATTTATTATCCTATCCAGCACTGGTTTGTGGGGTGTTTTTTTGTTTTTGTTTTTTGACATAGACCTGGGATACCAGAGTTGGCAGCACATTGTTCATCTTTATCTCTGACTATTCTGCCACAGCAATGTGCTCCGTACAAATACAAAGAACAAGCTTCTGGAGAGCCTCGCATCTGATTTAATGTTGTGCTACGAGTTTATACATTATAACAGCTGGTGTTTTAATATGTAGCTGATTTTTGTCAAAAGTTTTTTGTTTGTATAGCAGAGATCAGAGCCAACTACTGGGTGGAAATGGGGGTGGAAATTATATGGTTCTACACTGAAGATGTTTTGCTATTTGCATGTATTAAGTAGATGAAACATTTTGTTTTTCTTCCTCGCAGCATCTGCAAGCAGTCGCAAGGACAAATCACTGCGTATCATGAGCAAAAAGTTTGTCATGCTGTTTCTTGTATCCACAACCAAGATAATCACTCTTGAAATAGCAGCCAAAATCCTAATTGAAGAGAGCCAGGACGCTGCAGATCACAGCAAATTTAAAAGTAAGGGTTACTTTTCTCAGCATGTGTTCTTGCTTTTCCCTCTTTAGCAAAAGCAAATGCATATTACTATATTGTTTACGATAGATGTTTGTTGGTTAAAATGCTGTGTACACTATAATGCCTCATGACTAATGTATTTACCGTATTTGCTCGAATATAAGACACGGCTTTTTCAGAGCAAATGCTCTGAAAAATACCCCTCGTCTTATATTTTTGGTCATTTTATAATCCAACCTCAAATAGAGGTCTGACTGTAAGACTTAGATCCAGATCTCCAGCAGCGCTGCAGGAGACCCGGATCCTCCTGTCTGGAAGCCGGTGGGTGTCTGTGTGATGCGCGCAGACAACCTCCGTTGCTGCCTGGCACTTCTTCTGTCGCAGAAGTGCCAGGCAGCAGCAAAGGGTTTCTTTGCGCAGAGCAAGGGTGTTGGAAGAGCATAACTGGGGGTCAGGTTGGCAAATAAAAAGAAATGCTTTTTTCTTGATCATAGTTTTTATTAAATATGAAAAAATAGTTTACATGTGAATTAATATTTACTAGTAAAACTCTTTTCCTATAAGTTTAGTCTTCAGGCTTTTGGTTTTTTTCCTAAATTAATATTCAAATTTTGAGCAAATCCGGTATTTAGCTCCATGGATTGTTATACATTAGTGTGTGCCCACTATACTAGAACTTGTTATAGTAAGCTTTCTTGATTTTATGGTTTTTTAACACATATATTTTTTGATGCAGCAAAAGTGCGGCGACTGTATGACATTGCCAACGTGCTGACTAGCCTTGGACTCATAAAGAAAGTGCATGTGACTGAAGAAAGAGGACGAAAGCCAGCATTTAAATGGATTGGGCCTGTTGATTTTGTACCTGACAACGGTGAGTTCTATGGTTTAAAATAACTGGATTTGTGTCAATTGATTAAGTTACACTAAAAACTTTGACTGCCAAAGTGCTCTTTTAAAGGATATTTATTTTTGTCTTGTCTTGTCTTGTTAATATAGAACAAAGGATGGAAGTCACATCAACTACTCCATCTCCAAACTCCAAAAGTGATTCCTCCGTTATCGTTCCATCATTCAGCAAAACTCAGTCCAGTGACAGTGTAAAGAGGAAAATCTGCTGTGAGCCAAGCAAACCCCGTAAGGTGCAGAAAGGTAAGAGTCCACTGATCCGTTTTGACATTGTGTGTGTGAACCCCTTACAGGGGTTGTGGAATAAGTCTCTGGCACTTGAAAGAAAAGAGAAAGATGGATGACATTAAAGGGCAATTCCAGACTGGCTAATTAGGCTGTGGTTCTCACATCTGGCCTAACTCTAACTTTAATCTCTGCGTGTCTAATTGGCAATGCTAATTGTTTATGCAGTTCACGCATTCGTAAGGAATTTCTGAAATCCTTTTAAAATGACCTTTAAATTAGTGAGTTTTTTATTTATTTATTTTTTCTTCTTCTTCAATTGCTCCTTTTTTTGTCTCAGTTTGTATTCAGGACAAAGACTCCTATGCCTCAAAAATGGCACGTTTGGCAGCTATATGTAGACAAGAAGTTGAAGATTCCAAGTGAGTAGAGTGTGTGTGGTTTTTTCCCTTTAACCATAGTTTGCACAACCCTCACCCCAAAACTGCATGTGTGCAAATAAATCTGCTGACATTAAACATCCCCAGCAAATTATTCCAACATATCCAACTATCAACTAGTTGGGCTGTTTTACCAATGGAGAGAAAGATAGCGGTAGAGGAATGAAAACTACTCCACACCAGCACTCCTTAAAACAAATAAAATAACCTTTTTGCATCTTTGTTACTCAGTAGTCATTTACAAATCATTTTTTTTTTTTCCTCCTTCTTCCAGAAACAACCATTGTGAATCTATGAGAAATGGTGTCCCGCTTCCTTTCTCTGTTGTTTTACCTGTTCCCATGGACACTGAATGCCCTGTTCAACCTGGGCTGTCTGTGTCTCAGAAGAGAATAAACGGACACGTTGCTGCTGTGCCTGCTTCACAATCGGAGCCCAGCAATCATGGTTTTCTGGCAAATCAGCCATATATGTATGTTCCTTCAAGCTCTGTGCTAATGCTGTGTGGAAACCTTCCTAAAGAGAGAGCATCGGACGGTCAGACAACACTAGATTTGCCACAGGAGGCCGCCAGTAAATCTCCAGCATCTGATAACAAGCATTTAAAGAGACAATGTACTGATGCAGAGGAGTCTCCACTCTCATTGGTACTACCAAAAGTAGGTTAAAATACTTTCAGAATATACTTTAAAAATCTATACATAATATAAACAGCCTTTAATAGCTTTTGTCCTGAGGGGGGTGTACACTATGGTTGCAGTCTCGATGAACAATGAAGTCGCTACTAGACTTCGGTTAAAAGTACTGCCATTTCTGGGCAATACAATAGACCGCATAGGAGTTCAGATGGGTTTTGTATATATTAACTGTAAGCATTTCTCTAATTGTTTGTGTGTGTTTACTAAAACTATTAAAGTTTATATTTTTTGTTTACTATTTTTTTTTTGTGTATTGCAGAAAATATCCAGGGCAAACAAAAATGCTGAGTTTGAGAGTGCTCCTCCCCACAAGTCCCCAAATCACGAAGAGAACAGTGAAACGGTTACCGTGCAAACTGTGCAGCAGAAAATGCTGGAAGATAAGGATGGCTTGAAGAATAATGAGCAAGAAAACCTCAATCCTTCTGCATTGCCACAGTATCTCTATGTTCCATCAGGAGCTGGTGAGTACAGTCATAACACCATTATTGGGGTTCTATGTATGTAGGCGTGATGTACAGTGTGTGTTCTTATGATGATTTGTTAATTCCCCCCCCCCCCCCTTTTTTTTTTCTTCCCTACCAGGTTTAAATGGATTTAGTTTCCTTCTTCCTGCTAGTCAAGCTGCAGGCGCTTTGGGTATCTCTCAAAGCCATCTAGCATCCCTTAATGTTCCTTATGTTATGGTGCCATCCACAGCCTTGTCGGCATTCCCGTTTTTCTGCTCCCATACGGTTCCCAACTCTTTGCCTTCTGTTTCAAGTCCTGGGGGTATGAATTACAACCCTCCTACTGTAACCCCATCTAGCCATTTAATGATAGGCACTCAATCTGCACCACCGCATGAACCCCCTACAGACCCGAGACACAATCTTCCTGCCATGAATGGGAAGCCTTTACCTACATCCTCTGCGGCTTCTGTTAACAAAGAATCACCTGTTAGTTTGGGCCAGCCAATACTTTCATTGCAGAAGGTAAGAGTTTTCTTATGTCTGAGCTTTTTGTTTATACGTGCCCGTAAAACATGGGAAAATAATTAGTATATTTTAGTTTTTAGGAATGTAAATATATAAAATCCAGTTTATTAAATCTGTGATATCTATAGTCATGAATTTGACTCTTTTTGTTAAGCTATTCTGAACAAAGTATATTACTTGGCGTCCTCTTTCTTAATGTTGTCTACCAAAAGCCTAATAAATATTTGTAGCAACAAAAAAAATATCTTGTTTACAAAGAAATCATACCAAAATACTCAATGACCGCTGTTTTGATTTCCTTTCAGTCACCCTCTCCATCAACGCCCAAGAATATTCGCCCAGTTCACAAAGGCACCTTCTTTGAAACACCTGGTAGTGCTCAAGCTTCCATGTCTTTGCGGAAAAGCGAAGGGACCAGATCCAGGACCTCCAGCTCCGCTCAGAGGCGGTTGGAAATTGGCAGCAGTTCTAGCGATTGACCCCGTTTCTGAGTTTCCTCTTCATCGTCCATTTTGCGGCGTAGAATCCAAAAATTAAGGAACCAATTGTGTTGTGATGTATTAGCCTAAGCTACCGGTTTTCTAGGTAGAGCTTTTATTTACTGAATACTGACTTCAACAGACATGAGATGGACAGGCACTATTGTTAGGCGGTTAATAAGAACCAAACCCATCCAGCACTTGAACTAATTTTAAACATCTGTCCAAAGATGGGCAGAACATTAAATGGCCTTGAAGAACTTGGACTTCCATACATTTGTTTCATAAGGCAAAAAAAACTTTGCATGAAGGACTCATCCCAGTATCTAACAGTTTGTGAGTTCTGGGAAGACCCTCGTCTCTGGTGCTACATGCTAAAGACCACGTTAATAGGAGTAACTTATACTTATTACTTGAATTGTTGTGTTTCGTTTTCCATCTTCGTAGAAGCTAAAAGATATTTTTAGTGTTAACGAATGTATGCTGCTTAAAAAAAGGCCTAAATAGCTGTGAATGTATTTTATTAGTATTGTTTGTTTGTTTAGCCCGACGGGCTATAGGGTTGAAAAACCTAGCTGTTGATAATGTTAACTTTGTTTTTGCCTTGCCACACATTTGACACTTATTTGTATTTATTTATTCCTCCTCCAAGAGGAAAAGTAATCTGAAATAATTCATTAATGGTAAATTGAAATATTTTAATAAAAAATAGGGTTCTTCAGCATTTTATGTATAAACAAACCAGGGATGTCAATAGCTAATCTGAGCATATTGCCAATTTTTAGCACTCTTCCACTTGTACAATTAGTATTTTCTGGGATAAAGATGGTATAGTTACCCTGTTGGATATCTGAAACTGATAACACTAGGATAGTAGCTCTATTCCCATATCCTAACACTGTCTGGGTATATATATATCCATTAATTGGAAACTATAGGATTGTGCATATAATTTTAACATATTAACAAACCCTTTTAAAGGAATAGGGCCTATATCTGGAATATTGTATGGCCTCTCCTGTTTTTAATATTACTGTAGCAATCCTCTTTCTGTAGACTCTTTTTTTACAACAAAGGTGATCATTGTTTGCACTGACAAAGATGCATGATTGCTGTGCATGAATCAATGGCGGTTTTAACCCTTTTTTGTAATCAGCTGGTAGGCTTTTTATGCAAGTGTTCATGAAGCTGTCTAAATACTTGAATACGTGTCAGACACGTTTACATTCCTCACAGGTCCTCTATACATTTGGTGCTATTCTGCGTTTTGGTGCACACGGAGCTGCTTAGTGTAACATTTGCACTGCATAGTTTATATAAACGGCATCTTTTCTACTGCTGCTTCTAAAGGTTTTGTCTGTTCTAGATATTATTTCTGTGCTCGCAGTTAGTGACTATTGTACACAGGGTTATTTTTCTTATCGCCTTTTAAAATGTAATAGTCTGTGACTAATAAAATGCAGCAATGTGCCATGAGCCACACTGTGTCTTCAATGTACAAAGTGTAAGCGTCTGTGTGCTGTCCAAGGTGAAAATAACCCTCATTCCTGGTCCTCCCTGGGAATGTACATTTTAAATGTCTCACTTTTAATGGAGCCCTTCAACTTTTTTTCATGTTCAAGGCATTCAGAAGTCAAATTTTCCACTTAATCTTTTCTGCATGCACATAGGTGAAGGTATTCTTATCCGTAGAACTCCTGTTTTATCAATGAGAGTAGCGGTGGTCACTTGTATGCTGTCTGAGCGCTGATGTTTTGCTAGCTCACCTGTGATTGGCTGCTGTTTCAGTGATGTCAGTGGGAGTACGACTGAGCGTATGCACAAAGTGTACTCACTATGACTTCCTGCTCTCGGTAGAGGTGGCCAGAGGAGGGACATGAGATGGGTGGCATTTTGTAGCACTAGTAACTTAAGAATGCATGCTCCGATTTCCATGTGATTTTTAGATGCAATGTATTTCACTGTTTTGATTGTAACAATGTTTATTACTGGATTATTGCCCTTCATCAGGAGTTTGTATTACCTGCTGGCCAAGCCAGTGATTATCATCTGCCCTGCATGCATTACTATGCAGCTGAATTTGCTCTTTTAATATAACCTAGACAGCATCTTAAAGCTATCGAGGTCAAGAAGTATTTATTAAACCACCAGTTTCCTGTTGAGTAGAATATTTCAGCCCAACTTTAGATGACTGATCCAGCAGGAGATGGAATTCTTTTTATTTGTCAGCTGGCCAGCTATCATGCATAACAACTTCCAAGCAGTATTTACTATATACGTGTCTCAAAAAGAAAATGGTCCCAATTAACACCAGCAGGAAGCCCTAAGATATGTTTAGTGTATAATGGCCAGGTTCTCCGTCTTACGTTACCGGCGCAACACTCCAATATATTCAACAAAACAAAGAAGAAAGGCACTCCGGTCTTACTTGTATTCCGATTTATTGTGAAAAAGTCAATTAACATAGAATCAGCAAACAAAAAGCTGCAAGCTTACTCATGGTGCGAAACCCGTTTTTTTTTTGTATGCTAGCTTTCTCACGCTGATTCTGCATGAATTGATTTTTGCCCGAATGAATTTGCATACAAGTAAAATCGCAGTGCCTTCGTTTTGTTGTATCTATATATGCCAGAAAAACTGTCCAAGATAGTCTTTAAATTCAATTTCTTTGCATAATTTAGTGTATGGATCCTCCTGTCTGGCTTTACTTATGAAAGACAGCATGCACGTAGAGATAACCAGTGGCAGATCTGGCAAACCCGAGTAGCATCCATTAAATTAATCTGAGAAACATTAGATATCTCTGACCCCTTTTTTAACTAATTAATGCTTTATGAGTAAAGTGTTTTTGTATGTTATTTATTGATTAAATCCAATCAAGGCTGATGTATTCTGCACCTGCATTCTGGTGGGCTTTAGGTATTTGAGTAAAGTATTCTTCGCAACTCTAGTAAAATATATCTGTGTTCTACCTTTTCCCCACAAGATGGCAGCAGTGTGTGGTTTCCTGGAATTCGTGACTACCGTTCCATAGAATTGACTCACAAGCAAAAGTAGGGAAAAATCTGCAACTCATCCAAGTGCATGATGCACCAAGATGGTAAAAAATAATTTGTTTTCAACTTAACTTTTACTGGTAACCAATATAAAGTATAGTAATTATAAAGCAATGTACATCTGTACATCCCTAACCTTGGAAATTAGCGTATGAGCCGGATGAAAAATTTAAACTGGCCGGTGACTGGTACGGCAGAAAAACCTAGGCTATCGATTATTATCTGCAACCCGCAGTTCCTGCTCACTGAAATGATATCTTTCGATGATGAGATTTCCCACAGTCCCGCCAAACAAAAATTAGTTCTGATAACAAAATAAGTTCACTTTGTGTTATAGAAGTGGAAAGAAATAAACAAAACACTTGACTTTAACTGTTTGTTTTCTTACCAGAAATGTATCTTACATTATCTTACATGTAACAAAAAAGAAACATGTCATAGTGTATACTGTGTGAATAGTATCAACTTGTGAGAATATCATTTATTGCACTCACAAATGGATTAGCTTTTCAGATTCTTCAATGAAGTTTTCGCCCGAATGGTAAAAGGCTTCAAGGATGGCATCTTGCGTTGAAAAAGCCTCTTTGAAAGGCGAAATGTGTCAGCACCAACCAACAGTTGACAATCCAATTAACAATGTGGATACCATTCTCCCACGGACTTCTTAGACACTGCAATACAGACTTTTAACTACATTTAAACATAAAAATGTAAAGTTTGATTGCTTCAAAGCTTTTTTTCTTCTCTTCCTGAGAGTCCAAAAACAGCCTTTTACCATTCAAAAGGAAAACTTAATTGAACAGTCAGAAAAGTTAATCCATTTGAGAGTGGAATATGATATTCTGACACATTGATACAATTCACACAGTATACACTATGATATGTTTCTTTTTTTGTTACATGTAACATTATGTAAAATTCTGGGAAGAAAACAAGCAGTTAAAGTCAAGTTAACCCCTTCAGCCCCGGAGGTATTTTGCCATTTTTGCGCTATGTCGGTTTAGCGATGATTGTCTTTTCCTGTGAATAGTGTACCCATGTAAACTATATATTGTTTTTTCAAGGAAAGATAGAGCTTTCTTTTCATACCATAGTTATCTGATTAGCTGAAAATTTAGGATGAGAAATGTAGTAAAAACTAGCGAAAATTAGAAAAAAACACCTAATTTTTTTATATATTTTTCCCTCTGAATCCTCACAAAATTAGGTAAAGTAATGGAAAATCCCCTCCAAGTTTATCAGTTTATGTGTCCTGATTTCAGAAATACCTAATTTATATAGATTTTCCATACTTTCCCAGCACTTATATGGAACATACTTATAGCTTAACGGGTTTGGGGGTTGTGAATGGGGGCAGGAGGGTTATACTGTTTAGATGTAACTATGGCAGGAAACATTAGACTTGCACATTCATTTTCGGGGGAATGGGTTTTTGTGACAAATGTTTGCCTTCCGTCCATACATATGAATAACTAACGCACAAATGCAACTTTGGACAAAAGAAACGAAAAACAAATTTGCGCAATACAAAAATCTTCCTTCATTTGTTTATTTGTTTTGTCTCCGAAGCCGCTGTTTTAACTACGCTAACAGGAGGAGAACCTCGCCATTTTCTCTGCACTATGAGGAGAGAGATCGAGTGAGCTGATCTTCTTTTGTCCAATCAGCTCACTCCTGTAGCATCATGCTGAGGTCTTGTCCAATGGCTGCGCTGCATCTTTCAAAAAAAAAAAGACTAGTAAAGAAAGCCTATATAAGAGCAGAGGAAGCGGGGGATCCATTCATTTCACTGTGACTGCTTTATGTGGCTGCTGTGCTACATCTGAGCATTTTACAGAGTGAGGTTTTTCAGTGTGAGACTTGGTGAGCCTCAGCCTGCTGTTCCTCGCTGTATCTAAGACTTTATAAACTTTTTATTTAATTAGATCATTAATTTCATTAATCATTTAACTAGTCCACTACTTATCCTCTATGCGTTTATTTTTTGTTTCCATGGATTGAAGAACTTTCTGTCAGCGCCCAAGTCGAATAAAAACTGTTATATGTTGTCATTCATCCAAGGAGTACATCATATTTATATATTATAAATGACTTCATTAAAAAGGAGCAGTAAAACTATTTTATGTATTGATGGGCAAGATGTCTGTACCTGTTGAATCCAAGCCAGACACTGATCACATGAGACGGCCCAATCTGCTCTCTGCAAGTTTGGAGGGCCCACTGCTACAAATAGAAGAAAAGCTTAAGTCACCTCTGGTTCCTGCATGCAGTCCTCTCCTGCCGCCAAGACGTCTGGCTAGATCATGTGCATGCTTGCCCAGTCATAATTATATGAAGTGAAATTCCGAGTAGAAGCGGTGTTGTAAAGATACAGTGTTATAAAATGTATGTTTATTTTCCAGGATGCTTCTCCTTGGTGATAAAAGCTGTGCTCAGCTCGGTCGGCCGGTGCCAGCAATAATTTGGTTACTGGCCTGCACCGCCATAATAAATTCCCAAGTCAACAGATGTTTCACAAAGCATCCAGGAGCTGACAAATACAGAGATTTATAAATGTGTAAGTGAGCTTTATGAAAGAAAGTCAACATTTCCAACTGTTAAAAGCTTTTGTGGAGGTTATGTGTAAAGGTTTTGCAAGCGCATTTAGTTTTTTTGCTTTTTTTTAAGTAAAGACAATTTATTAATCCATAGAACCCTGGGTGAACACTATTGAGTGAATATGGAGCGCTGTAGGCCAGTGGCCCATTAGGCATTTGCCTGGTGCACCAGATGGTGAGTCAGGGCTGGACTCTGACTGATGTGTACTTTTCATTCACCATGCCTAGGTGCTTTATAAATTGTCGTAATAGCAAAATATCAACATTTGTATAGTTTTGCCATACTGAAAGATAAATAATATTTTATGTGATACATCATTGATGATCTTCCTAAACACTGCAAAGCTTTCTATTGATCACACCCAATCCAGAGTGGATGAGACCAGTTTATACATGAATTATTTGATCTATCTGTCCACAGTGTGGATATAAGTGGATTCACTTGGAAGCTGAATTTTAAAATGAGAATGTTCTTTAAATACCATTTCGAATTCCAAAGGAGTACAAAATCATACATATAAGAGAAGATCACTAAATATTTTCACAACTAGCACATCCATCAATGGCATTTTCAAGTAGTAACAACAGTGCCCGTTTTATGAAATCTTAGTTTTTATTAAACAATAAATGAGCCCCGCAGTGATGCACATGATGTACACAAAGCCGCTGTGTTGTGCTAAATGAACCCTTTTGTTTTTCGTTTGGAAATGCCCTTTGGGGCTGGAAAGTTGGATTCTTTTTGCCCTGTGAAGAATGAACTCTCCTTGTCTCTGCTCAATTTTTGACTTTATTATTACAGAAATATCCATATCCCCAAGCAACCAAGTACTCATGGTAATAGATTAAGAAATGAAGGAGACGCACCAAAGAAAGAGTTTGTGAACCAGGTTATTGAGGGCATTTGTTACTATAATGTGCAATAATTACCTTGTTCCTAAAACTTTTTTTATTAACACCACACAAAGCACTCTTGGAAGTAGACATGAAGCAGTGTGAATAGCGGCACTGTTGTATGAAATTCATGGTGTGAGCTAACATTTTGTTCTCCATTTCTATGATGATGGTGCCACACAGACACGCTGTTTAAGGACATGGTTGGTAGAAACCAACCTTGGTCTTACATTGTCATATACAAGGGAATTTGCCTGGAGATGTATGTCTACAGCCAATAGCAGGCGATGGCCATGAACACCGTGCAACTACCAGTCTTGACAAGCAGTTGGATTGAAGCAAAAACCTAGTTAGCTAACTCACTTCTTGGTACTCTATTACAATATGTTTAAAAAAATAGCACTACTACACTTACAACTCTCTATGTTAGTCCAAACAGTGCATTTTTATGATGATAAAAGTGAACATATTTTATCACTACATGGTAACAACAGGTAAGAGAGGAACTCAACCTTACACCTTTTTTTAAATCTTGATGATGCACCAAAACATATAAAACATATAAGGCTGAATCCCTCTCTAATCCTTTTTTAATATACAAGTTACTTTTAAAAGCATCTGTCAGCCTCCAACCACAGTCTATGTTCCTGTCTGTCCTGAAGACTTGTGAGAATGCTGAAAGCCTCTGAGACCCATCAAACATTTCTATGTACCCGACTGGGACTATTTTAATTCTTCAAATTTAAAGATTTGAAGAATATGTTTTCTGTCTACTCCGAGGAACACAAATGGATCATTCGGTGTCTGTCTTTAACAGTTATCGTGTTAGGGGACTTGGGTATCAGCAAATAACATAACGGCGGCCAACGGCTGGATATAAGAGGCTGCAAGGTAAATTTTTGCAGCTTACGGCGGGGCATATCCAGCTGGATACCTGCCGCTGGAGATCGGGTGAATGTGGAGCTCTGTGGGCCAGCATTTCCCGGTGCACCAGATGGTGAGTCGCTGCCTGGACTCATGTTACTAAGGACTGATGTGTACTATATAAGAAACTAATATGCAAATTCGTTTTGTCCTATAAAACAAGCAATTATACGGGAGAAATCTTCCACTGTATGAAAAATAGATACTTTCAGGAAACTCTTCTTTACCATCCTTCAAGTATAATTGTGACTAGAAGTGCAGCAGCTTTTAGGAAGAATAAACATTGAAGTTAGTTGTGATATTTTGTGGGACTTTGTTTTGTCAGACACCACGATGAGATCCTAGACAGTCGCCTTTTGCAATCATAAGCCACCCGGTGACCAGTTGCACTCAAGGGCTGGGATTTGGCATAATATCTTTGGGCTTTTTTTCAACAGAACATGTAGGTAGTGTTTTTTAAAGATCACTTTGCTGGCTGCTTATGGATCGTCATAAAGTTAATACTGGTAAACAAAAAAGTGCCAAAACATTTTGAAATTCTATACCTTCATCATCGTCATCATCATCAAGGTCATCACACAAATGATCTCCCTTACCTTTTGGTCTTGTAAGCAATAGGGATCTCCGACTGCTAAAGGCATGGCGGCTCAGTACTTTTTATTAGCAAAGTTATGCGCGGCACAGTCAATAATTGTTTTGTTACATAAACATTTTAAGGTGGATTGTCTACTACACAAGTGACATTGGCATAAAATACCTTAATGCATAAGCAATTATCATAACTGGGAAGTTTTGAATATCCTGACCCTGTTAACCCTTTTAGTGGCCCATTTTGAAAATTCTATGTAGTGACTTGCTAAATGTCTGCTAAGAGTGGGCTCATTGAAGCCTTGATTTGTCATTGTTTAAAGACCTGCATTCAAACAGGAATATCAATCATACCAGACTGCTAGCAAAAAGCACCATCTGGGAAACAAATAAAACAAAATGACAAAATTTAAAACATCCTGCAGCCAGGGTGACCTAGTTTACTCAGCAGGCACATTAATAGTTCATGACTGCAATTGTACTGAAGTGAAATGCTGTTTGTTTTCCAGAAGCTGAACTCAAGAACTGTATTTCTTCTAGTAACCTTAAACACTGTGAAGTGGGGATTGTGCAGCTCCCTAAGGACTGCACAGAAGGAGTTAAAAGTGTGAGTGGGGAGAGGATAATGAATGATGATGTCATTGCTGAGGGCTGGAATGAAGACTATGTGGCAGTGTTAGCTTCTCTCCCCACCTCTTGTATTACAAATGCTGATTTCTGTACAGTCCCAGCCTCCTCCTCCCACAACTGGATTTTAGGAACAGCTCAGCAGCTTCTCATACAAGCACAAGCTCAGCAAGGGGTGAAGTCTGCTCTCTGGTAAGCAAGCAGCTGGTTGTATAGGCATGTGTTAATGGTGCAGTCTATGTGCGGTGATTGAATATTGTTTTATATAATAGACATCAGGTTTATCTTGTTTGTTACAGTCTATGAGAATTGTGTTCCTAGGTTTAAATCTTCCAGTAGGTGATACGGATTAACCTCTTTGTGCCCTGATTTATTACTTTATTGAAGTCAATCTGATTACAAGCTTGTTTGGCAGGTCTTCTGATCACTGGCTTTAAGGAGATGTGGCAATATGGAATGAAATTATCTTGTACATTTAAAAAGCACACTTCACCAGGTCTAAGAGGCTTTAGTTACTGACGGTTTAGTTGATAAGTCCCATAGATCTGACAATGATGGGGTATATTCAGTAACGGGAGACTTTGCAGTAGTGCTTTTAATTCCTTCATTTCACTTTGCATTGCATTATGAAGAGACCATGCTGGCTAGTTTCTCTATCAAGGTCTGAACTGGACCTGTGAATGAATGAGGAGAGTTTGGAGAGCTCTAATTAATTTAACTAGACAGTATGCAGGGCCAGCCAGGCTCTTTCCTGCTGCTGAAGCTCACTTGGGTTAATCCTTCGTGGTATATAGTGAAGTCATGGAGTGCAAACTCACTCTCCCTTTAGTGAAAAACGCCCACAGAGAAGAGACAAGTGATTTACTTATTTCTTAACTAAGTTCCCACACAACATCTTTCCTGGTATACACATAAAATACAGTAAGTGCTTGGGGCTCAGACAATGGTAATCCTTCAAATGGTTATTTTGTTTAGTTTATACATCCTGGCGAGTGACAAGTGTTGACTAATGTGTTGTTGAGTGATCACTTTTAACTCTTATTTCCTATGTAATGCTAAATGCATACACATTAAGGTGGCTGAAGTAGTGTTTATTACTGGATAGATTGTGTGTACTCATGCTGGATATTGTTTTTGGTTCCCTCTTATTCGAGACTCATCCTTTACCACTGTTATGTTTTTTTGTGTTGTATGCTTCTAATAATTGTCTTATTTAACCCGCGAGATATGGCCGTGAGATATGGCCTCCTTTTAGATACATCCGCTAATTGTCTAAAGGAGTTTGCATTACCTTTTTAGTTCAAAGTACAGCTGGGTGAGCCCAACAACAGGATTAACCAAGCTCATAAAGAGTGAGATGAAACTGCAGCTCTCCTGCTAACTCCCTCATCAATTAATAACCTCAACTGAACTTATAATGCGGACAATGCATTTGTACAATGCTGCCTTTCATAAGGAATGAATGGTATTCATTGGAAGCTATAAAAAAAAAATGTGCTGTATGTATACATATCATAACTGAAACAGTTTGTGTTTCTACATGGGTTCCGTTCCTTCACTTTTTTTCTTTCATAGTACGATTGTACTGAACTTGTGCTTGTTTACTTTTCTAGTGTCACTCGATACTAGATTCAGGCAGCCCTCTGTGTGTGTATTGTGTGTTTAGTGTAGCTTAATAACAAAATGTCAACCTAAAATACAACATCCAACCCTGACGCTCTGAGACCACTGTCCATGCATGCATATCTACAGGTTTAGTTTCATGGTTAACTGTCATTCTAGAAGGAACACCATGCTTACTGGGTGGTACGCCTGGGAGGCCCACGACTTCACAGGTGTTCTTTATTTCCCTCACATTATATTTATTTTGTTTCTGTAACATATGCCCATATTATTGCAAAGAAAACAGGGGCGCAACCTTAGCATGCTCTGATGGCTTTTCTGAATAGTGCCTCATGTCACTCATTGCATTGTGTGGAATCCATATCTGGTGGAGAGGGTTAAATAATTAACTTCTTCACCAACAGGTCAGATGCTGGGTTTTTTTTTTTCCGTTTGTTTTTTTTTTTTAACTGTGTCTCGTACATGAAGGATATGAAAATGGTTCTGTAGCTGAGTCTATGAAAGATTTCATGTCTTGTGAATGCACACAATGTAAAGAAACACATATGACCGCCATAAAGCAGCGAGTGCCTGTGTTCAGCTCTGTGCAGATCTAAAAGGCGGGCGGTATGACTAGTTTTTGGAGAACAGGTGCTGATATGAGGTTGAGTATAGAAGGTTTTTTTGTGTTATGTCCAAAAAGAAGGCTAAGTTTTTTTTTTTTGTTTTTTTTTTTGTTTTTTTTTATATCACAATTCCTGCATTAACGGGTAATAGAGATACTATACGAAATTAGAGGAGTTGGTAAAGGAATGGAAAGCTGATGCAATCCATACCATTGATTTTATTATTATTAGCCTTTCACCAGTAAATACCTATATTTCTCACTAAGCCTTTATGGCCCCAATGTGTGAATATGGAACTTCATATGTTTCTTTTAGGAAAGGTATTAGTTACTTGTTGTAAAATTTTGTCACAAGACGTTCAAAAAAGACCATTATAATACCCACAATTTTGTTCATCATTAGACTATTTCTATCCGTTTTGGTGTCGTTGTTTCCAGACCAGTTCAAACATCCTATGCTGCGTCTTGCTGTGATTCTATAGGAAACTATAGAATTAAAAGTTTACATACAGGAACTACATGGGATCAGGGCACGTGGATGAGACAGAGTAATCTCTCAGTTGGGTTAAGTTGACCTTTAGCTACACAGAAGTCTGTAGGATAATAGTCTATTATCAGTCTACAAGGTGATTCATTAAGTTATCTTAAAGGTAAAAATAACTTGTACGTTTTGTGAGTCTCCAAGAGAACTTTTTTTTTTATTATTTGTTCAACACTCGATTACCCCCAAAATTCTATAGCTTCCCTTAAGTCTGCCTTGAAACTGGTGTAGAGTGACCACCACATCCAGGAGATGCCCAAAGAATGATGAATTACAGAGACTGACACCCCCAAAATATACCTCAATTGAGCAAAGGATGTCCTTAGAGTCGGAGAATAGACCCCAATATTTGTGTCTGCTAAGCATAGGCCTTAAATTACTTTGCATCATATTCTTGTAAAATTTTGCTAGTTTTAGGTAGGGTAGAAATACCCTGCATCTTTTGCCACCTTACCTATTTACACAGGGTGCATCTACTTTATATACAGCAGCACCATTATCCCCTCATTATACATGTATTAATGTTTGTTACCTTTTGAATTTACCATCTGTATCACTGATTTGTTTTTCATTAAGAAGTAACCAGTGATGGAGCAGATGCTGTGTATGGAGAACCGTGTGTCTCCATGTCTTGCTGTTAAGCAGTGATCTGCCCCATTCATCACCACTACAAGTGTTTCTACTTCCCCAATGGTGCATCAACTTCCATTTGTTGTCTTCTTCCTGGTCTGTGCGTCACTTGGCCGAGAGAAGGCACATGAACATAATCTTGTTAATTATTATGAGCTTCATGGAAAAAAATAATTCAATTCGGTATAGTTTTTCTTTTAATTGAAGTAAAAACTAGGTTTCAAACAACATTCTGAATGTTTACAACTTGGGCAAAGCATTAAATTCTGTACAAATCTGAATAAGAAAGTGAATGTGTTGTTAGTATTCATGTCACTGGTTCTCAGGGAGCTTGTTCATTGTCGAATAAAACAAAAACACAACATTGAGTTTAGTTCTGTCTGAATTAATTAATTTAATATCCTTATTTAACCTGCCATTGGATCAAAATATAAAACCAGACTCTGAAGAGGCTATAGAGAGACATTCTCTATTTCCTGAAAAACATAATAAGGTTGGGAGAATAACAGGCAAGGTTCAATAGGAAACATTATATAAAAATCATTGGTAGACTTGGCTTTCGGAATCGTATGAATTGCAAGCTTAACAAACTTTGCCAATTTTGTCAATCCGTATGAATCACCAAGAACGAGGCCAGACCCCTACGATACAGCCAAAAACGACGCAAAAAGCTCTGTTTTCATCCGAAATCCGCAGGTTCTTTCACTCACACTCTTTGAATGGCTCACTACCTTCTCTGACGACCGCTTCCATGTCTTGCATTGGAGGATCGGGGAGAGGACGTCACCGCAGCCTACCTAGAAGCTGTTGGGTTTTTTTTATTGCAACTTCATGACAGGTCAAAAGGGAAAATGTAGGGGTTTCACCCAACCACTGACCCGGGTAACTAGTATTATTCTAGGCTATATTTTAATAAGTTTCACCTCCTAAGGACAAATCAGAATTAAAGTAGTGCGCTAAAACAAAGTTAGATAAGGAATGGAGATGCAGTCAGTACGGGAGTAACCTGAAATCCGTTTGCCATATAGCACTGTTTGTGTGTTTTTCAGTTTGTTTCCATACACCCGAAGCAGATACTAGTTCATTCAAACATTTATATGAAACCATCTTCTAGACATTTGGTAATGTTTATCTTATTCAGTAGTAGTATTTTATATCGTGTGGAGCGCAGTTTTAATAGTATATAGACTATGATCTACACCTAACTCTAACAAATCCATGACCATATATTTATCAAGAATTAGTTTAATAATATTTATCATTTTAGTTTAGAATAACATTTGTGAGCAAAGTATAAGCCCATTTCCAAAATGATACATTTATGATTAGAAATGATCTGCTCCTATTATTCGGTATAGCTTGGGATCCATATTATATGTCAAATAGTCTGTTTTTGAGTGGGTGTCCGATGTTTTATGGATGTGAAAAGGTTCTGTAATTTTAGCCCAGAGTGCATGATTGTTAGGTTATTGTAAATGTAAATGATTTACATACTGGATATGTTGTGGCAACAAAGTAAAAAGAATCCATAATGGCCACTGAATAATTTATTGCTTTGGCGCAGAATCCTAACAATTACAGAAACAAACATTCTCACAGCTTCATGCACAATGTTTCCTTTGTGTTGTTTGCTCAGTACGCGATGGCAGTCCACGCTGCCAGTCCATTTGATATGTAACATCTGTCAAACAGTCATTGGAGATGTAGAAGACATAACTGAAGTTCATGAACGCAGACTATGTATTTCAGTTTTCAGATCTGGGTAATTTATGGCATAAAATGGTTAAAAAAAAACAAAAAGCTGTGTTTTAATTTAGAGATTCAGCTGGTGTTTTTCAAAGTGGATTGTTTCGTCTTGATCCATGTCAGCTGCTGTTTGGTATCCCAGCCAATTGTTTGCTTAAATGAACAGGAATGCTAATCTAGAGTGCTGTGTGAAATTGAATTTCGTCATCAGACGTTGTAAAAATCTCACTTTCCTATCTGTGGCACACTATGCTCCGCCTGTTGAGAAGAATTGCGCTACAGTTCAGAAGGTTTTGACCTATTAAAGGTTGACTTTGGCATCAACAGAACTGTAATTATGGATTTCCTCTTTAAAATGGCAAAAATGAAATTATTCTACAGAAGGCTTTTTGGTGTATTTTTTTTTTTTATCAAGGTAGAACAATATGGAAGATATCGTTCAATACATTTTGCGCCTAACTCCTGTGACATTGGAGGGGAAAGGTCACCAAGTTACTTGAATTTACTTGATTTGGATGAAGCCATCATGAGGGCCAAACCTGGACTGGTCTTCCAGGAAAGGTGACCACATCTAAACTAGTCTGAAAACTGTAAATGACAGAATTCAATATGGCTTCTTATGAAGATCTCTTATTTATCTATCAAAAAGCTAAAAAAAATACTCTAAGTGTGTGCACCCCCCAGACTGTTGTACCTTTTCATGGTATCTGCATAAATAAGGAGCCTGTTTTGAATTCTGTCATTTACAAGCTGAATGAGAGTGCACAGGTTTTCTACAGTAAGATTTCATCAATTCCTGATGATTGGATCCGCTGATCCACCGACATTACACCTGCCAACTGTGGATCCCGGTGAGTGATGAGCACAGTAGCCTCATTGATTGTTTGCTTTGTAATTATTGTATTATGAAAACTGTTGACAGCTTTCCATAGTAGGCCAACTTCTGGGAACTGTGTTTTTAATCCTTAGGTGGAAAAAATGACTGTGTGTTTGCATAATCCTTTGCACTTGTAATAACTTACCTCTGTACTCCACGAGGTCCCACAACACATCATTGGACTCGATATCTTCCTCTCGAGAAGGCACGGTAGGGTCTTCCACATCCTTCCTCGTCTTGCGCGCTTGCTAGAGTGGCAGGTGCACACGACTAATGTCACAGAACCTGTTGTATGCAATTTTGACTTCCATGAACCTGGAAGCAGCCTATAAAACTCAAATTTACACTTTTCTAGTTACCCTTGGTTGGTGTATGTGCTTCAGTAATTGTGTCCAGTTTTACTTTGGAATTTTTGACCTGGTTTGTCTCTTTCCCTCACTTTTGGCTCCTGACAACATTTGGTTGTATCTGGCTTCAGTGGCGGCTGGTGGGTAATTCCAATGGGGGTTCACAATATATACATTTTGAAAATTTAAATGTACATTTACGATGTAATGCACAGGTTAAAATACATTTCCCTAAAGACCCCATCAACCATAACGGCCCATAAATTAACCCCCACCTCCCCTAACTTTCAGCAGCCCAAATATTAATTTTATACTTACTGTTAGATGAGTTGAAAGGGGCGGGGCCAATCATCAGTGTGACTGCATGAAGGGACAGGGAAGCAGAAAGTTGTTAGCCCCGCCTCCTCATTCACGTCAGTCACTGGGGAGGCCGAGGAGATTCCGGTCTGGGCGGTGTGTTGGCTGGGAGCTCCTCCCCCGTTCGCACAGCTTTTACAATCAAATGGGTGGCTCAGCAAGCGCGGCAGCAATTGAGCCAAATAGGGTCTTTCTTCATATCGCACGTGCGATAGGCATAGGCAGGCTTCATCAGGGGACAGGAGACTTCATGGCACGTGAACCCCCAAAGCTCAAAAGGAAAAGAAAAAATGTTGTGGGCTCCAATCTCCTGCCTATAATATTAATAGCACTATAGGATTTATGTGGGGGGGGGGAACCAAGTGTTTAGGCTTGCTTGGTGGATGTAAGTTCGTTTGGCAATGCTTCTTTATTTCTTAACTTAAGTGGACAGGATATCATAAACTTTCTTGTTTCAACCATAACATATTATTTTCACCATAATATAGTGAATTTTTTTATTACGTTACTGGTTCCAGAGAAGAGTCTGTGGATGTTCTATTTTTAGATTCTATTTTCAGATGATTATATCATAATGACTACTTCAGAAATACAGCAATAAAATATTTAACTCTTGCATATACTCTGTTTTACTGCTGGAGCGTCTACTTACATTATATCTGCATTGATAGTCTTTAAAGTACATCTGTTCCTGTTCAGAAGCATTAATAGGAGATTTGAACCCGGTGTTCCTTGTATGCCGCAGGAAATTAAAATATAAGAATTCTGGATAAAACACTAATGCTTTTCCTTTATTTCCTAAGGCGCTATTAACAGTTGTTTTGTATCTTTTCAGCGTAGACAGTTTGATGTAAGGAGGGTTGTGTATTTGTATTAAACATAAATTAAGCAAATCAGACATATAATTCCAAGGTGAAGACCTGCCTTTATCAGAGATATTGGGATCTGTCTAATAAACATTAAATGTATGTGTTGTCTATGTGGTACTTATTGAGTTAACCGTTTCAGTAAGTGTATGAAATAATCATTGTGTGTGTGTGTATATATATATATATATATATATACAATTTCTGTTTTTTAACCTGATCAGTAAGTTATAGATCTTGTTTTCTTGGTCAGCCAAAAGACTATTTGCAGAAGTAGCCTCAGGTTGTCATTACCTAGAAGCAGCAACAGGAACTCTTTCTGAATAGGCAGCTAACCGTGTGACATGAAGAGTAGTTGAGTATAATGCGTTGGCGAAATGAAGCTTACATTTGATTGGAAAGCTTAGGCTACTGATATTTTATTAAGATGCAGAGAGAGAAGTTGTGATTAATTAGGGCAAATTAGAAAGCTGAACACATGAATTTGCCTTTATATCTGTGGACTTCCCTAGTGTCTTCATGGTGAATTAAGCAAATTCTTTTGATTTAGTGCTTTTTGACCCTATTCTGCAACATGCTTTCACCTACGTAAATCTGGTGTGATGGGTGTGAACAGCCACAGGGAGATAATAGTAGTGTTTTGTTTTTTTGAAGCTTCAAGAAACCCGTCTCGGCATGTAAATACACATTTATAGTAATGGAAGCTTCATTGCATAACCTGTGACCTGGATTCAATCACGGTTATTAATGTATAATTTGAATTACAAAGTAACACAGGGAGTGGAGAGCTTACAATCATTAGCCATCTATTGTATCAATTTTTTTTATGGAAATGAGTGCATGGTGAAATGGCCTCATACATTTTACGCCTAGTTTTGCGACATTAAGCTCACGTGAGATGCTTCCTGTCCCATTGGCCTCTAACAGCACAGAAATCTTCAATTCAACAAGTTCTGGAGCCTGAAAATTTTTAGCTAATTGCCTTCAGCCATATATCCCCGATCTGATCAGGTGGGATTTGTTCCCGGGCAGGGAGGCAAGAGATAATACCATCAAAGTTATTAATATCGCTTCTGCGCAATGGAATAAGACCCCTCTCACCATGGCCTCAAAGGATTCCAGAGATTATGGGTGTACAGATTGGTTCGCAGTCTCATATACTGTCAATGTTTGCAGATGACATTTTGCTAACCCTTACCAGTCCCCTCCGGTCTCTCTCCCAGGTGATGCCTGAACTCGATATATTTCACTTTTTGGAATTACAAAATCAATTCGTCAAAGTCGGAGATCATGGGTTTTTCCTCCCGCCCTTAATCGGCAGATCCAAACTAAATTAAATACCTGGGCCTACTTATCCCCACAGATCTGTCAAAATTGCAAAGTTTGAACTATGACCCTTTGCTGAGTAACCTTTTGTCTGACCTGCGTAGATGTGTGTATCCGCACGTTTCATGGTTTGGGAGGATTGGGGGGATAAAGATGAACATATTGCTTCACTTCCTCTACCTATTCCAAACCCTGCCTATTTTACTACCGAGGGTGGTTTTTTGCCGTTGCCATAAAGCATTCGTCCAATATGTTTAGAGAGGTATTTCCGTCAGGTTGTCATTCTCTTACCTGATGAGACCGAAGCTCCGGGGGTGGGGGTTATGGGTCTCCCAAATGTGGAGCTGTATTGGAGAGTGGCCCACCTGTTTAGACTTATAGAGTGGTCTATGTGCCCTGGGAAGCAGTAGATCTCTTTGGAGGAGTCCTTTCTCGGCTGCCCTGTGAGTGTGATTCCCTGGATTCCTGACCCCATGAGGTGTGTCAATTATCCTGCACATCCCTTTATTCCTTCAATTCTGAAGGTTCTTAGAAAAATTTTGAAGGAAGGACTGGTTTATAGTCTTCCAAGCCCTCTATTTGACCCCATTGACCATGAACCCTGATTTTGCTCCTCGTCATTCTTTGGAGGGCATGAAAGCTTTAACGCCACCTAATGGTTGTGTTCTTCATCTTTGTCATGTGATTCCAAAGGAAACATTTTATTCGCTCTCTGGGTATTGTGGAGGAGGCTAACAGACCTTTAACTCCATTCGAGACGTTCTGTCTTGAGGAAGTGGAACCCCCCCATTTCCTTTCCAAACTGTATGCAGTTCTACTTGAACCCCCGGCCCTTCTTAAACTTTATTATTTCAGCCTCTGGGAGAGAGATCTGGACCTAACATTGGGCCCTGCGGACTGGGAGAAAATTCTCCTTATAACACACAAGGGCACCGTCTCCAGCAGAATGCAGGAGATGACCTCTAAGCTTTTTTCTAGATGGTACAAAGTTCCTCTAGATTCTTGCCCCAGATCTTCCCCACTTGTTGGAGGTGCGGATCCAATCTGGGTTCTCTTCTTCATATATGGGGGTCTTGCCCAGACACACGCCCTTTTTGGGAGTCTGTCATGGACATTATCAGAGAGGTGGCTCACCCCGATTTTCAAGCAGTCCCGCCTCCATTCTATTACATCATACTAATATTCCTTACAAAACTTATAAGATGTCGTGGACTTACTAAACGCAGCGAAAACTGTCCTCCCACGGTATTGGAAATCTACCGATTTCCCCCATCTATTGAGGCTTGGGTTACCTGCATAGAATTTATCTGCCGTATGGAGGCTCGGGAATCGGGTCATAAGAATTTACTTCCATTGGAGAAAAAAAATGCTTCTAACCTAGAAAATCGCCCTCTTGCATCTAAATCTCTAGATCAGCCTTTAGAATTAAGTGGTTGCGTTGCAACCCATATTCTGTTCTCTTTAGCGGACTGTCCTTGTAGTGTCGGATGTATCTGGCTCTGCAACCTTTCACCACCGGATTGCAGTTCAATGTTTTGTTTTTGTATTTGTTCTTTTTTCTGTTCATATGTATTGCTCTTTTCTTTGACTTTGTAATTGGGGTACCATATTATGTTTTTTTCTTCTATATGTGTCGCCTTTATGGATACTCATCTTTTACATTGTTCTCTCTGTGATGTACAACTGATACATGCTTGCCTTTGTTAAGTGTAATAAGATAATATCCTCTGTAACTTACAGGACTACGTTGTCGCTGTTATCATGGCTTGACTGTTGTCGCATTTTTCTCTCTTACACATCTTGTATAAATATTATGTGACACTCCCGTATTTATACATTGTATTTCTGTACCGTGTTACCTATTTGTGCAATAAACAGAGAATTGATTATAAATTCTGGAGCCTGTGCAGTATTTGTACTAGTCTGTGCAGGCCTGATAGGTCATTAACATTGGAATACAATCCACTTAATTGTTTCGTGACTTACAAGCCCTTCCTTTATACACTGAAATACTCTTTTATTTGATTGTTTATATAATTAGATATGTCCTTAGCACACAAAAGAAAGTGGGTTTTACATCTATAGCTATTCAATGTGTGCTGTTATGACGCAAGCCCTCTTGGTGTCCCACGCATGTCTGTGCTAATATATTGATATATTCTGTAAGGGCAAGGATCTAGTTTTGAATGAATTGTCGTCATTGTGTTTTAATGCATTTTTTGAATGTGCTAGAATAGGACTTGGCATAATATTAAGATTTTGCTCGTGTCTAAAATGTTTTATCTATTGTTTTTCCAGTCTCAAGATGCCAAACTGGGGAGGTGGAAACAAATGCAGCGCCTGTGACAGGACGGTATATCATGCCGAAGAAGTGCAGTGTGACGGGAAAAGCTTTCATAAATGCTGCTTCCTTTGCAGTAAGTTAACTTTGAAGATTATTGCTTGTTACCATGCAGCAATCAACCAAATAACGGTCCAGAGCAAATATATTTTTGTGTTCTTATTCTGTTCAAGTTCCACAGTTTGGTATAGACTGCATTTTTTTTTAAAAAAAACCTCTTTCTTTCCTATATCCTACAGTATATATTCTAATGCTCTACACATACCGCCAGGTTAAGGGCTGATTTTTAAAATATTTGGCTCCTGGAAAAAGTGAATGAGTGATGAGCTATGTTGTGACATGGCTCATAATGGTGACCTATAAGTGTGCATACTTTTCTTACCCTTGCTGCTGTTCAATGCCGTGTGGGGGTTGTTAAAACAAACTGACCAGTGACTAGTCTGTACGCAGATGTACTGGAATGTGAGATCACAGAAAGTCCACTTGGTATATGTAGGACAAGCCTATTTTTGTTTATTAGGTTTATGCCCATGAATTCTGTCTGGAAAACATCATTCTACAGTCACTGCACAGTGCTCAGAATGAGATAACTTTTTCCATTTGTTGAATGGCAGGATTATATCTTTTTCTTTGTTTGGTGGCGAACTGGAAAATAATTGCCCTTTAATAGTCCGAGTACTGCTGCCTTTTTTTGTGTTCCAAGATAAAATGCTGGATCTGAGTGTATTGTTTTTTCTTTAAAACAATTTGTTCGGTCGTCTTAACTTTTTTTCTTTTTTTCTGTAGTGGTATGCAGAAAAAATCTGGATAGCACCACTATGGCTATCCATGACAATGAGATTTACTGCCGGTCCTGTTATGGAAAAAAGTATGGACCAAAAGGTTATGGCTATGGCCAAGGAGCAGGCACTTTAAATATGGACAGAGGAGAAAGACTTGGCATTAAACCAGAGGAGTATGTTTGTTTCCTTCCTTATTGTGTTTGTTTAAGATCTTAAGCATGCTGCCTTGCAGTAGTTCTGATGTTGGGTTTATTCCAGAAACTGAGCGGATATATAATACACAAGGTATACTGTAACGCAGGGCACAATATACACAAAGTACTGTACAGTGACATTGTATAGCAACAACCAAACAAGCAGTGACACAAGAAGTGACACCAACCATATCAAAAGAAGTTGCAAGGGTGAATGTGGAATTGCAGCAGGATTGACATCTGGAATTTCAGTGGGTAGGCGAAAAGTGGGGAAGGGGAAAGGTTATGACAAAAGTCCAAGGGGCTGAAGAGGTAGGAGAGTGGAGCTGCGGATTTGTCCTTTTCCTCAAGGCTGTCACTGATGGAATATCCATTAAGCAAGCAGAGGAGCAGCCTGTAACCATCTTGGTCAGCGATTTGTTCCCTAATCAGTTTCTGGTAGTTCTTAGTGGACTGCAAAACAAGGCAGCTCTATGGTGGGAGTCCATTTGATAAAAGAGCTTACATTTCTCTTCCTCCTCAAGATTCTCCACTTCAAAGAATCCAAGCAAATTATCTTCTGTACCAAAGCGACTTGGTGCTAAAGGTCCAACAAGAACTGCAACTTGTTCTGCAGCCTTCCCTCCTATCATTGGCCTTCCCAGCAAGACAATGTAATCTTGGCATCAGGGAAGGGAGCTGCTGTTTACCCTTTTTGGCTTTAGCTGATTAGCTTGTCTTGAAACAACGGCAACACCGTGATTGTGATTCTAAAAAAAATTACCTTGGTTCCACAAATATAACATCCCAGGGAATTCGAGGTTTAAGGTTGCATATTCTACATTGTGTAGAAAAGCTTCTGTTAATTAACACGGTATAGTTATTTTCGTTATATGCAGAGTAGGTATATATACAAATGTTTTTTTTTTTTTGTTTTTTTTTTTTTTAAATGAACAGTTATTCAGGGGGAGATTTGGGGTATGGTAGGAAAGGTCATTTGGAGACTGGAAGTGCATATATCATAAAGGGGAAACTATCTCAATTTGAGCATTTAAATAGTGCAGGAACAGTAATGCGTTGACCGGAAGTGAGTATTCCCTTACAAAAAAAATACTACAGTTTTTCTGAAGTAATACTGCAGTTTTTTGGACATGAAAAAACTGCAATACTGCACTTTTACTGCCGTATTACTTCACATTTACTGCATTTGTACTTCACTGTACTGCAGTTGTACTGCAGTTATTTTTGTATGGAAGTACAAATGCAATAAAGCTACAGTACTTTGAAGTACAACTGTAGGTTTGCAGTATAAAAAAAAAGTGCAGTAAAAGTGCAGTATTGCAGTTTTTTCATGTCCAAAAAACTGCAGTATTAGTTCAGAAAAAACTGCAGTAATTTTTCGTAAGGGTTGGACTTTGTTCCAGTAAACGTCCTTTATCCGCAGATCTGTAAATCACTATTGTAGGCAGTGATGCCACTTTGAATGACTTGCTGTTCAATCCACCACACTAAGATTATGCTTTATGGCAATGCCAGTGAGGTCCTTTGCTCCATTTCCTTTCATAAAGGATCCACTGGGTTATTAAAGACATTTCATTGTTTTAGTACAAGGCAGTATGTGTAACTAATATGCGGCTGTCTAAAACCACGTATCATTTGAAAGCGAGAATTGTTTTAAATGTGATATAAAAATGTTTTTTAAAAAGTGAATGTTCTCAGTTTAACATCTTAAATGTTTGTTTGAAAACTCATAAAGAAAGCATCATTTAGCCACACAATAGACTTAAAGTCCCATAATCTTTCCACAACAACATGCTCAGTAACCAAGAGATTATGGGAGTAATGCAGACTTTATAATGCCTACTCTTTGATTACAGAGCACAGCACTCTCGCCCCACCACCAGCTCAAACCCTTCAAAGTTTGCTCAGAAGTTTGGAGGTACTGAGAAGTGCCCTCGGTGTGGAGAATCTGTGTATGCTGCCGAAAAAGTAATGGGGGCTGGAAAAGTAAGTTGGTTTTCTTAAAGGATAAACACCTGAGAGTCTATGTACTATAGCATTCAGCACCAGAACATCTTAACTATCTACATACAAAAAAACAAGGTTCCATTTACATTCTAATTTATAAAATAAAGAACATAAGGGCACAAAACCATTTATTTAAAATGATGCATCGGAATATAGTCAAACCACCAAACTCTTTTAACATTTAGCCTATTTTCAGTCTTGTTAGTTTGCGCAAAGAAAAACTCAAGTTAGTGAACAATCAAGCTGTGACCTGCGTGACATTAGTGGTTACTGTATAACTTGTAAGACATACAAAGCTAAGCTAAGATCAGGGTTGTGTTTAATTACAGTTCAACAATTCACTGGGCAAGGATGGGAAAACCTTGGCTTTGCTAACCTTTAAAACGTGTTCCTTTACTAACGTGCTAGAAAAGTTGAGAAAATATACATATCATGATCTGGGAAGATTATGAGCCTTAACGGAATAATAATACATTATAAAATGTAATTTAGGCTAGGTTTTTACAGAGCTTTCATGTAAAAGTAGCCATAGATGACTCCCTAGAGGCAGGGGAATGTGTTACTTGTATGATACCCAAGAAAGGATGAGTAAGTCTATTTGTTCCCCACATATCAGCCATGGCATAAGAACTGCTTCAGGTGTGCAAAATGTGGCAAGAGCCTAGAATCGACCACTTTGACTGAAAAAGAAGGAGAAATCTATTGCAAAGGTAAGTGCTGGCTGCGCAGATCTTTGTCGTTTTATTGTTTGTCAACTTGGAGCTAGTGCTGCTGACAGACAGGACACCAGGCTGTCGGGGGAAATCCGTGTAATTAAATATAAACGCTCCAATACAGGATATAAATGTGCATGTAAATGTGTGCACACAGGGATTGTACATGGACCAGACCGTCCATAGAGGCAGAAATAAACATGCTGGGAGATTGAGGCCGTTTCGAAACGGATGTAGAGTTATTGGGCCCACGTCAAGCATGTCTGTGGTCTGGTTTGGATGGGGTTATGTGGATACTGTTAGGTGTAGATTGGCTCTGTGGTGTTCTGTAATAGGCTCGCAGGAAATTGTTATATTGTTGACTTGTGAAGGTGTGGGAGATATGGAGGTGATGAATGGTAATAAATTCTGTGACACACATTTAAAGTGTCAATGAGTTTTGTTTTAGCAGTGACACACACACACCGTAGATAAACCTGGAAAGAACACGAGTGATAGTGCTGTTGTGATCTAATTATTTGAAACAGTTTGTCTATGATTTGTAACTTATTCAGTGTAATACAAATTTGACAAGGTCCACAATACATACTGTAACTAAAATTATAAAACCGTATGGATCAACCCTTTTATAATGATGTACGTGCCTACCAGACTTTACCGAGTCACAAAATGCATGCAGCTTTGTTACTAGACTGAGATCAAATACACAGAAGTGCCTTTAACCCCTTCGTGACAAAGGCTGATTTTACTTTTTGTACCCTTCGTGACAATGGCTGTTTTATCGTTTCTGCGGTGTTTGTGTTTAGCTGTAATTTTCTCTTAACCCATTTACTAAACCCACACAAGTTATATATTGTTTTTTTCAGGACAAGAAGGGCTTTCTTCAGACACCAAAATTTTTTTCATATGATGTAATTTCCTATAATAAAAATAATAAAATATGACGAAAAATTGAAAAAAAAACACATTTTCTCACTTTTATTTGAAAAATCTTTTATTCATCATAAAAAACTACTGAAAAAACCTGCTAAATAGATTCTACTATTTGTCCCGAGTTTAGAAATACCCAATGTTTTTATGTTTTTTTGCTTTCTTCTACACGTTATGGGGCAATAAGTACAAGTAGAGTTTTGCTAATTCAAAACCATTTTTCTCTGAATCTGGTAATTCTGTCTCTATGTGGTATTTGGGGCATCTTTGAAGCCAGCAAATTAAATTTACCCCACCAAACCATATATTTTTGAAAACTAGACACCCCAGGGTATTTTAGATGCTGATAGTTTAACCCTTTCCATGCACTAATCCTACCACCAACCCTTGTCAAAGTTTGGGATAGTAATTGTTTTTGGTGTTTTTTTCACATACTTTGTACTTCAGGTGTGAAATTACAGCTCCTGGTATATGTCACTGTCCCACAACACCCCGATATGTGTTCAGCAACATCTCCTGAGTACATTGATACCCCACATGCATGGGTTTGTCAGATTGTTTGGGGGCAAAAGGGCCACATTTGGAACATGAGCAATTCAAATTCAGTAGGAATTTTACATCTGGGTAAAGAAAAATGCTTGTACCCAACTATCAGTAGGGACAGGTTACAAGAAAGCCTGGCCTATCTCCAAGAAGGGATTTGATCTAGCACCTTAAGTGGTCCCTCATGCCACGGAATGGACACAGGGGTCACTTGACAGTGCAAATAAAAACGCTTAAAAATGGTGGAGCAAATAAAAGCTAAAAAACAGTAAATGTAACAAAAAATAAAAAAAAAATACAAAAATGGAGCAGGAACAAAAAAAAAATTAAAAATGGGAAACTGTGTGATACAGCTTGAAGCAGTCACCGACACAGAGTGCAGGTTTTCCAGGGCAATCTGGACAGTAAAATGTGGTGTCCTTTCTTTGCCCCCTGCTGTAGCATACCCTGCATCTCTTTTGGGGATTCTGCTTCTTTGCTGTAGGGGGGATTTTAAAAATAAAATGGGTAGCCCCAATTCTGTTGGTTCCCATCACTACTTGGGGACCAGGTGCATCACGGTACAAGATACCTGAAATTACTTCGAGCTGAAACTGCAAAAAAGACAGCTTCAGCCCAGTGTCTGCTTTTTTGTGCAGCAAAAAAGCGTTATAGGTTGCAATTTGCATTAGATAAATTGCAACCTTCTTGTACCAGGCCTTTGTCTTCCTCATAATGAGGTAGGGCTGTAGGAGTTGATCTGACAGATCAACTCCACCCATGTGCTTGTTATAGGCCCTGATGCACACTGGCTTTGTAGTGACCCCAGCTCTGCCACGGACAGAAACCTCCACGGTTCTCTCATCGTGGATGGTGCTCAGCATGCACACCTCTTTTCTGTCCTTGAACTTCAATGCCAAAAGCTCCTCTTGGCGTAGAGCTGAGGTCTCCCCCTTTCCTAGCCGGGTTCGTACCAGGCGTTGTGGGAAACCCAAGCGGTTCTTTTTTATAGAACCGCAAGCTACCGTATCGAAACAATACAGCAGCTTGAACAAAGGGACGCTTGTATAGAAGTTATCTACATACAAGTGGTAGCCTTTGTTCATAAGGGGGAATATTAGGTCCCAAACAATCTTGGCACTGGTGCCCAGATGATCTGGGCAACCTGGAGGGTCAAGGTAGCTATCCTTACCCTCGTATACCCGGAAGGCATGAGTATATCATGTCTCGCTCTCGCAGAGCTTATACACCTTCACTCCATACCTAGAGCGCTTGGAAGGAATATACTGCTTGAATCCCAACCTTCCTTTATATTTCATTAGGGATTCATCCACGCAGATATTCTTTCCAGGTGTATAAACCTCTGGAAACCTGGCAGCGAGATGGGTAATCAGGGGGTGGATTTTGTACAGCCTATCAAACTGGGGGTCCTCCTTAGGGGGGCACAGGCTGTTGTCGCTAAAATGCATGAAACGAAGAATCATTTCATACCTTTGCCTAGTTATAGTTTGGGCAAAAATGGGGGTACTAAAGATGGGGCTGGTGCTCCAGTAGGAGCGGATGGAGGGCTTTTTTATAATGCCCATTAACATTGTGAGTGCCCAGAATTAAAGAAATTCTGGCACGTCAATGGGAGTCCATGGCTGTTTTGCCCAAAAAGAATTAGGGCTAGCAGCACGGTGCTGCTGGGCATAAATGTTTGTTTGTGTGACAATGTCTCCCAAGACATCGTCTCCCAAAAAAACCTGCACAAATTGCAGTGGAGTGAATCCTGTAACATCAATATTGATGCCAGGAATTCCAGAAAAAGGAGGGATAGCTGGCTTGTACCTATTAGGCGCTACCCATGCCTCTGGTGCACTGCCACGACTACGTGTGGTAGGCGTCCTAACAGCCACAGATACATCACTAGATGTATCTGTGAACTGACCAACGTCAAAATCTGACGCTGTATCAGTGGCCTCAGAATCTGTGGCCAAAAAGGCATACGCCTCCTCAGCCGTATACCGCTGCATGGTAAGAATTGCAGCAAAAATAGTGGGGAAGGAAAGGGTTAATGGCTATAATAAAAAAAAAAATAAACCTAAAAAAAAGTAAAAAAAACTAAAAAAAGTAAAAAAACATGTAAAAAAAACAAAAAACCCAAAAACAATTGCCACTATGCAAGATCACTGTTTATGCAGTGATCAATGGCAATGAAGGGGTTAATATTATATGGGTGGCTCTTATAAGAGCCTTTGGATCAATATATATATATTTTTATTAGGGAATACCTGAAATACCAGAAAACACACCGATCTGTCTCTCTCCCTCACTAGAAGCAAGTGAAGGAGGGGGGCAGATCCAATACTGATCAAAGGCAATGTTTAGAAAACATTGCCTTTGATTTATCAAATCATGATCACTCTTATGAGTGATCTGACCACTAGGGGTGTTATTCACTGGATGTCCATGACATCCAGCAACACCCCCCCGATGATGTCAGCAGGCTCCGCCCCCCGGCTTGATGGGCGCCGCCATCTTGAAACACCGCGTGTGTTTCGAAGACACCGGCACCGGGAAGGTAAGTTGAGCATTTAGGAAGCGATCGCGAGTCGCTTCCTTTGCTAAACAGGTGTTGCAAAGATGCCTCGATACTGAGGCATCTTAGCAACACCAGCTAAGCAAAGGAAGCGACTCGCGATCGCTTCCTAAACCCGTTTTTCGGCGGCGGGCGCCGCCATGTTTGAAAGACGTGCAGTCTTTCAAACATGTTTTTTTTTTTGCTCCTAGGAGCGATCGGGGGGGGGGCGGGAATGTTTTTTTTGGTGTTGCTCAATGCCTCGATGTCTAGGCATTAGAGCAACACCGTTTGAGTGAAAAAATCGATCACGGATCGATTTTTTTCACCCGTTTAAAGACGTGCCGGTCCTGGCACGTCAATTGTCATAATCGTCACGATTTTCAGTGACGTGCCCGGACCGGCAATTGTCACGAAGGGGTTAAATGTCTTTCCCAATAGAGATGGGGACCGTGTTAACATGTTTCACAGAACGCTGGGGAGAAAATGCAGAGTAAGAGTACAATCTGTGTTAACACTTTAATTTAGTACCGTTCTCCAAAAAGATCAATTTGTGGGTTTTTGTTTTTTTTTTCCTTTAACTTATATAAACATAGATTCAAACTTCTGTGGAAATAAGAACAAGCCATGATTTTTTTTTTTCCTATTTTGTTAAAATTGCATAATTCTTTAGGTAAGATATTCTAAATTTGTTGAAGTAAAATACAACATTCATTGGGTTACATTTCATTGTTTGTTTTTTTTTTTGCGTTACTGATGATTTATTTTTTTCCCCTCGCTGTAGCTTGTTATGCCAAGAATTTTGGTCCTAAAGGATTTGGCTATGGCCAAGGAGCTGGAGCTCTGGTCCATGCTCGGTAAAGATGACACAGATTGTTGAAGACACAGAACGTTCCTTGAGTTCTTCTCCTTATAATTGGGCAAAAATGTGTTCCAAAGCTCTACTAATCACGGTGAAACTGAAGTTATACACCATAAGAAGAAGTTCTTGATAACCTTGGGGTTTTTTTTTTTTCTCTCTCTGTAGGAATCAACGCTAATAAAGGGTTTTCAAATGTTTAAAATAAAAATTAATAAAATCTGTGCCACGTAGATCTGGATTTAACAGTATTATACAACTGGGTGTTCCTAGAAAATGTCAATTCTATATTGTATTTCCATCGATGTCTAATAAAATTCTAACTTCCTATTTTTTGTGTAGTTAATATGGGTCTTGTTTGACCTGTTAACCAAAAGTAGGCCAGACTCGGTAAAAGCTGTAGAAAATTGAGTGTCCAAAGACTGATTTGTTCTCTGTGTAAAAGCTATATAGGAAAGAACAAAACAAAAAAGGCTGTATTTTCTTTTAAGCAGAGGAGAGAGAGAGAGGCGACACATTTAGCTATAAAAGAGGATTGTTAAGTAGGCTGAACTACTGTGCTGCCCGAACGCTATCATGAAACATGGTCTGAGTACATCTTATAAAAAATAAATGTATTAAAGGACCTGTTTAGATTGTTTCGCTGCAGTATGTTTTATTTACAAAACTGTATTGTGCTCCCTTCCTCTTATTCGAACAACTAAGCCTGTGTTAAACGCTCCTTGTACATCAGCATGACAACTGTCTGGTTTAATTTCTGTACTAAGCACCCTTATGAAACATGTTCGGGGAAAAATGATTTCTGATGAACAGAAAGAAAATGCATTTTCTACAATTTGGGACAAAGGCATATTTTGTAACTACTATCGTTGGGAAGCTCACTGGGTAAGACTTCAAATGTCCCATAAAAAGTATCGCTTTGTAGGTCTTATTTAGCAGTGTATATGTTGGTTTGATGACAGGCTTCAGCAGCTTAGTACAATACAGGCCAGAGCAAGCAGGTGAGCCAGTTACCCGAGCCTGAGGATGCTACAAAAAGCTGTATGTTGTGGAGCAGCTACTTTTGCAGCTTGGTAGCATACGAAGGTCTAAAACCTGGAGAGAAACACACTTTCTACCCCAAGAGAATTAATAAATGAACTGGATGCTAAAGGCCTTGCTACAAGCATTGCCACCTTCATAACTGCAAATTTACCTTGTAGAATATACAGCTGTGCAGAACAGTTCTGTATCTCTTCTGGCATAGATTGCCACCATTCACCTACTGTAGGCAAGGGGTTAGGGGATGAGAGGAGGGCTCGTAGCCCGACATACACTTCAGCTTACTTTGGTTGCTGTCATGCCCCTCTCACCCTTACCTGCTCTCCTCAGCTGTCCTCCGTCACTGCAGGTCTCCTGGCAACTCATGATCACAGTAGGCCAAAACCACAGCCTAAAGTTTCTACAAACTCCAGGAGGGACTTCCAGGTGTTGCCCAAATATCAACATAATGCAGTACACCTGTGGAGGGGAGGTAACACCTGTAATCCCCATCAACTATCCACCACTAAAGGCCACATACTGAACTAATGAACCAGCTGCTATGGATTTGCCACTGCCCGGTGACAAATCCAGTAGGGAGTTTGTTCAGCACATGGGAGGAGTAGATACCTCCAGCACTATAAAAACCCCTCCAACTGTGAACACTTTACTCCAGTGTAACCCCATTTTCCTTTCCCTTGGAAAATAGGGTCAGGATCAGCAGCAATCCCTGTTGCTTCTTGGCGCTGATATGGCTCCTGAGCCTCTGCGATGAGTGAGGGAGATTGGGACATATTTGAATTCTGCATTCAGTGCCTCCACTCAGTGATTTATTTAGATACAGGGAATCCACTCACTGAGGAGTGGCCCTGCAATAGTATTAATAAGTACACAATAACTGATAAACAAATTAAACCTATTTTAGTGTAATATAGATTTATACAATAACAGTGTTGACAGGAAATAAAGATTTGTCCTGAGAGTGGCAGTTCACAGTAACTGTGTGTTCAACCCAGTGCCGAAATACATACATATATATATATATATATATATATATATATACTGTAAAAATACAGAAACCCAATAGCCCACCCAAAGCTGGATAATTGCCCACCCAGGAGCTCTAGTAAACGGTGTTGGTGCACGTTGGGGCCCTGGTAGATATACAGCAATATCCTTTGTGAAATGAGGATGTTACTTCCCTGGTCTGATGTCCTCAGATGGAGCCTGGATACAGTCCTTGCTAACTGCAGGAAGGCTTGAGAGCAGATTCGCTGTAGAGATGAATTTGCTGGAAGACCTTAAGCTGCAGCTCTGATTTGTATCAAGCAACCTCTTGGCAAAACAGATCAGGATTTGGTCCTGCACTTGCTAGTTAGTCACTTGGTCTTGCTGGATGGGGAATAGGCCTTAACTCTTCCTAAGGTGGCGTCTCTTCTTCCCTGTCAGGTTCTGCCACACCTCCTTCTGGATAGTTCTCAGAGGCTAGAGCCACACCCACAAAAAGTGAAGTATAGTGTCCTCAGAAGTCCAAATATTGTAAATAGCATTCACATATTATAAAAGGGAAAAAAAACAATAAAAATAATGGGCTACACCAGTGTTCAAGAACTTTGGTTCCTGTATGTCCGTGGACTTCAGCTTCCTGTTTTCCTCTGCTCGTTCTGCTACAGACCCTCTATTGGATTCTCCATTACTTGACCTTTGGCTTCCCTATTGGACTACTCTGTTCGCCTGTTACCTGACCCTTGTCTGGACTACTATTTACTCTGATCACTGCCTGCCCCCTGACCTATTGAATTGTTTACTGACACTGCTTTGGACTAGCCTCTGCTCTTACGCTCCCACCCCAATCCTGACAGTTGCACACCCACCCTCCTACTACCGAGGTTTCGCATAACGGATGTGGCATCAGAAGTTGCCATTTTCTTCTTATATGTAAAACCCAGTCAGCATTATATATGCCACATAACAGGCTTAGACTGGCAAATGCCCATTGGGCTCGTAGCGGTGCACGTTTATTGCCGTACAAGCAGCAGAATCTATCATCTGTACATATGTCATTTGGAGGCCTTAAAGTGCAAGGGGCACTTTTCATCCCCAGTCGAGTCATGGCGCATAGATTAAGAGAGACTAGAAACAGATGCTAAGGAATAGGTTAAGAGTCAGATGGACTTCAAGGGTATTTTGAGGCTAGGTAAAGCATTGGTCTTCGGTTGACCAAGGTTCGAACACCTAGTTGTGACTCATTAAAACATACATGGGTTAGGCATAAAACTTTCCTGAATCAAAGGCCAGAACCAAGGCCTAATTAAGTTCTTATTCTCTACATAGGCAGACTAGATATGCTCTTATCAGTCATCAAATTCTGTGATTCTATATATCAGTGTCCTGATATGCAACACACAGCAGGATATTGACATGAATTTTTTAAAATATACATTTTAAATATAGTACAGAATATATAAACAGCTAAATTTGCAAATGCCGAAGCTCTGCCCGACTGTTTATTTACTAAACCGTTGAGTCATATTTTTAGACATTTGGGACGTCATCTGAACAGATCAATAACACAACACTATGCCGAACTGTCAATATTTATTTGATTAATAACGTACAAAAAAACTGATGGAATTAAACTTATGTGAGGAAAGCTAAATTATGAAAATGTACATTTTCGGTTGCTCACAATGTTGTACATCAAGGATGACAGTAGTAAAATAATACTTGGCACAGTTAAATAAATACAAAATGAAAAATACATACAATTCATAGCTTAAAACAGAATGATTCAGTATTGCAGTATTCTGGTGGTTGGCTCACAACTGAAAACCATCAAGAAGAAAAGTAAGGAAATCGTTTTTTGGGTCAACAAAACAAAACGCATTTCTAACAAGGTAATGTTTCATTACAAAGATCTGTAAATTCCAGATATGTTTTTTTCCCTCACAGATAGTGTCCTTTTCTCCACTTCTTTATGAACTGCTTGAGATCAGACAGCTATCAGTGTAACCAGCAGATAATCAGTGCATATATAAATAGTCTAATCTGGTTTTTAATTCCATTTATACTTCTTCTAAAAAATAAAAAAAAATAGGTACACAAGTAGACAAAAAATAGCATTTATGTGCAAATAGTTGAACATATTAAAAATTTACAGTTAAAAAAAACCAAACTGACGAACAAAAATATAACATATACAGCAGGTATGAAAAAAAGCCCTGGACAATGTTGAGTTTCTCGATTCACTTCACAAAATTGGAATACTTTATATACTAAATGCACTTAGACACAGTTCTTCACTTGATAGTTATCCTATATATTGTGAAGGCTAGTCTACACAGAATTGCATTC
Organism: Spea hammondii; assembly: GCA_029215755.1. Classification (NCBI taxonomy): domain Eukaryota; kingdom Metazoa; phylum Chordata; class Amphibia; order Anura; family Pelobatidae; genus Spea; species Spea hammondii. The sequence continues at coordinate 50,676,160 of JARDYJ010000004.1, read as the reverse complement.
CTTGTGGTAATTCAGTTATACCACTTGGAAACGATGATCTCCGCTTTCTAGACTCCTCTGACCGCTCCAACAGCCCAGATGCACGTTTCATGCAGGTTACTTTATCACATTTAAATTTACAAAAAAGAGAAGAAATGGTCTTCTGGATTTAAGGTACTTAACACCTCAAACACTCAGTCAGTGATTGTTGCAGTATGCATAAAAAACAAAACAAAAAAAAAACCCCAAGGCTTTAAATCCATACTAGGATACACTAGGACCGTTGCAGAGCTACTGAACACAGACCTCGGTCTTTCACTGGATTACAGCTCCAACAAACCTCTGGTAACCACAAAAAAAGTTTATGGATGATGGAAGATGTAGTCTAAGGTTTTGGGTGAAATGCATTAATTCACATTGGCCTTTGGAAACAAGACAGGCAGAATACAACTACAAATTATACAAAACAGCAGCTGTATATTTCAGATTATTAGAAATTGTGGACTTCCGTATTTTTACCTATAGCAGGGGTCACATTCATCTCTCTGCACGAACCAGGTTATTGGTCAATTTTGTTAACATTTCAAAACTATGCTTTTTAATATTGTTTCAGTGTAACTACACGACAATGATTTAAAACAAAAAAATACTTTTAAACTGTTTCAATGTACCTTTTGGTGCTAAAGGACAAAATGGGAATGTACAAAATGGGAATTGAGTGTCATATCTGCATAGTCCTCCGTGTATAATGATGTATTATTTAAGCCTGAGTACACACTTAACAATTAGAAATAATAAAGCTTATACTTAATAGTGTTGGGACTGATTGTGGTCCTGGAGACTACCATAATATCTCTAATACCAAACATTCAAGTACTGTATATAGAACAAGCATGGTTAGAGACACTGGGCTTGCAAACAATATATTGGGTCGAGGAAATCCACAATTTAACGTAATGGCTTTTAAATAATGAATGCTTATTTACACAGTCACTGCTCATCCTAAGGCAATGGGTGGGAATACCACAAGAACCCTATTTTTTCCAACATCAATCACGCAGTGAACTTGTCATGCGGTATACTTGCCCACAGCAGTATGGAACATCACTTAAATGAAATATGCATTAAACATGCAAACACAACAGAGAAACCTAGCCGATAAATTATCTATGTACATTCTATACATTTGTCTCTTGATGCTCCTACAGAGCAGCATTGCTTGCTCTTTTCTTAGTATGGGTTACCACGCAGCTTAGTGCCCAGCGGACCCCAGGCTATAACCCATTAAACACAAGGATCAGTGAATCAGATGGATTTTTCATACCAGACTCACACCTAGATCTACAAGATCTCAAGAAGAGACATTGTAGGTATACGTAGAACATATAATGGGTATGGCATGTAAGAATATAATTTACTTACCGACTTAATCTGTTAACCTACTAAAGGGCCAGGTCATATATCTTCAGATCATAATCTTTGTTTATTTAATATTTTTGAAGAGTTATTAGCTCTGCATATATGAGCATTTAGTATACTATTAAGCACCATGTTCCTTCTTAGAAGTAATTGGAAGGTATGAAGGGAAGAACGTTTCACAATGCGGAGTTTTGAGGGTTTATGCATCTACAGCTGACAAGAAACGTAGAACATCTTTTTGTAGCGCTGGATTTCTGTACCACTGTACTAACAGCCCATCCCTCCTGTCTATGTGTAGGCAGCTGCCCAGTAGCTCAAAATTAGCTTCAGCCGTGGCAGGAGGGGAACACACGTGGTAAATAAAGTTCAGGCATCAATTAGTGACCGCGGGCAAGACTTTATATATTTTGTTAAGAAGCAAAACTATGTGCTCACTTTAAATTTGCCTATTTGGGAATGCACACTATACGGATACATTATTTGGAATCCATCATGAATCTTATAAATGGTGGTGAGGGGGTCTATCAATAGTGTACCTAGAATTCAGTGACGTGACAAAGTGATAATGGAGGGCTTTTTCTCTTTACAGTACAGTACATAAACATAACATGTGCCACAGTTTTAGTCTGCAGGGATCTCATTAACAAGCTGTACATTCTGGTAGGTCAAACATCTGGCTCCCAGGGAACTATAACACCCCAGAGTCTCAATAACAGCTGGAGATATAATGGCTGGCTAACTCAGGGTAAAGAAATTTAAAAAGGTTATACAGGGTATTCTGATGTGGTTTTGAACGTTTCACTGTGAAGAAAGATAAACTAACTATATGTAGTGCACTGCTACGAAGGCATTTGTATATTATGAACAGCACGAGACTGAAGACGAAAGCTTGGCTTTCATGACTTGCACCGAGTCATGTTAGATACAAATTGCACACATGTACTAACATGATACACAAAAGGATTAAATATTGGCTTTACAAAGTATTTTGTAAAATTGCATGTGCCTTAAAAAGGTTTACTTTTTACCACCAAATCATGTCAATGTAAAATGTCTCTAATTTCCTCAAACCCACTTATTTTCTAGGCTTTACATCCATGGTCAGGGTTACACGTAAGCATCATTTACAGTCACATAACTATAAGGCATATGCCCTTAAATATGTTCTTTTGAATGTAACTGAAGAGATTTGATCCTCCTTTTACTGTACACCAACATCAAACACAATGGAACATGCAAAGGACTATTTAACGGGGGGGAAAGAAAAGTTCTAACATGGCAAGGCATTCCCGCAGCTCCACAACCAGATGGTAATAACATTCATGGAACTTTCTCGGTTGGTAAACTTGATCCTTATGAGCCCACCTCACCAACACGCCAAAGAAGCTGTTCTGAGAAAAGAAAATGGAAAGTGCGAATTTTTAGCCTAGTTTTAAAGATTCACATTTTCAGACACAATAACAGAGCCCACCTGTGGAAGATCACAATAAAATGCCACAGTTCCTTAGACAAAACATGGCCATAATAGTGATTATGGCTATGCACTACAAAGCAACAAGTCACTTAAAAAAACAAATAATAAAAAAAAATAAGGGGCAATGAAAAGACTTCTTTCAATAGAAACGAGACTGCATGTCAAGAGCGCAATGCCAAGCTGTGTTGTGAATGTTGTTAAATAAATAATCCATAAAATAAGAAAGCAACACAGATTCACTGCTCAAAATAATCCTTTCTTCTTTTTCTTCCTTGATATCAGTGTGGGCAGTATGTGCTGTCCGTGTTTACTCCCATTGATAAAACGCTGACAGAGAGAAGGTACTGTAAGATTCATCGTTAGCCCTACAAACAGCATGCTATAGTTCAAGGGGCATTTTTTTTCCGCAAGAGACAATAACAGAATTTCAGGTGCCACAGGTCCGCAGTGTGGGGTCTGCTACACCAGCTGGTATCCTGAGCCAGACGTCTGTTCATATTCTATTGTGTACTGCCTCGTCCAGTCCACAGTTATAGGGCGGAAGAGGCCACAACATCTGAATTCAAAGAAGTCTATAATATTTCTGATGCATCCATGGCTGGAAATAAATTAAAAAAAAAAAACCCATAAGATTATAAAAAGACAACCTTAAAAATGTCTATTAGGATATGTACTATATTCCAAGATTGCTAGGTAAAAAAAACAAACAAAAAAAAAAAACACATTTTGTAGCATGTAGTATATACACATATAGAGCAAAATTCACAAAACCCATGTAAACTTACTAAAATCATTCTAGCGCAAAAGTGGCATATTTCTGCAAATTTACAAACAAGTCTATCAGAGATTTTTCTTGGTCTGCCTTGTCTCAAATTCAACCGTTACCTTTAATCTCACTTTCTAATGACATTTTGGGTATTGGTGGAAATTGTCTTCTTTTGCTTTGTAAGAGCAAATTTATTTTTATTATTTTTTTATTCTGCCAGCTACTTGGCAGGGCTCGGGGGTTGTTCATTGTAGGCAAAGCACCCAAAAGTCAGAAGGTTTATTACGTTTTGGGATTGTTGCCTCCTAACTCACATTAAAGTAATTCAAGTCAATTATGTTCTGTAAACTTGCAAAATAAGACTAGTGGATCCACTGGAAGGGTGCCCATATCTTTGCACATGCCACAGCTGCCCTTAATTCATGAAATAAATAAGAACTTTGAATTAAAATTGCTGTCATATGCCAAATTTAAGTTTGCTGGCTGCAGAATTTGTGTACAGAATATAAAGCATACATCAGGTCATTGATACATCACTGCTGCCAAGTAGTAGAAGTGATACAGTTGCCATAGGAACTGAAGCCAGTTATTTAAATTATCTTCAGGGGCACTTGTACATTTAAGGAAACAGTGTTAATACCATTATATGAACACAATGGTTTTTCAGAGGGTGTTCCATTATACTGTTACGATAAAGAAAGCAGCAGAAGTATTAAACTAGGTAATATTCCCCCATTGTTGTTACAACCTTGGGGACTGTGTACAGTAGCCAGTATACACTTACACAGCTTTGACTACCTAAGAAAACAATTCTATTTGCAATGCTATACGGTAGATAAAAACATGAGCTTACTTGAAAGGGCTTTCAATAGACGTGGTTGTGACTTTAAAGTGCTTATATCTTCTTGCATTCATACGTTCGTTTGTGGTAATGCCCAAGCAAGATATCTGTGGAATAAAACATTTAATAAATATCTAATCATTTAATTGGCAGTTTAAATAGACAAAGAAACAGATGATATTAACTTTACCGATCATACGGGAATTGATGACTTTAGAAGTTATTTGATCGTTATGATTTGATCTAAGCTAGAACACTAGCAGAAAACTCTAGAGTAGATAGATGTACATTAGTTACACAATATGAGGGTCTAAGCCTGTTCAGCTTCTCCTTCCTTAGACTATGCAATTTAGTTAACATACCTGGTACATTTGACACATGAGTAGAACAGCGACCCACATCATATGGAATACGCTGTTAATGAACATCCAAAACATCCAGGGTGAACAAGTGCCAATTTGTGTGATGTATGTCCAAAACCCATCTCTACCGTAAGATGTATCACAGTGTATTCCCCAGTCTGAAAAAATAATTAAAGAGACATGCCATATTTCAGCTGAAAACTACAACTTAGGCAAAACATATTATATAAATATATAAGCATAAGCACACACTTATCCCAGTATGCATATGTATGAACACACTTTACATATATTGTGGTTTGGTGTTTATTCTCTGACCAAAACATTCCTCAAATAAAAGACAGTTACACAGGAAGCTGTGGTTTCTGAAGCTAGCATGAAAAACAATAGTTAAGACAGTTATTTGATGTTTTAATTTGACCATTAGAGATAACTGTAACTTCTGTTTAGAAGTTTAAGCACAAAAGACACTTTCTTGCCACATGTAAAGTCACCTATGATCTGGTTTCGGAACCTGGATTATAACTTAAGATCACCAACTGTACTGAAGTAGGATACTTACAGGAGATACAGCCATAAATCATCCAGCAAATCATGCATAGCAGGAAAAATAGGTATCCCATGAAATAGCGATGGTTTCCTGCACCTGAACCACAAAATCCCAAATATACAATGTTAGAAGCAGCATAGTGATTTTAGGACTAGTACAGGAATGATTAAAAAAAAATAAATCTACATTTTCATCATGTTGTTAACTCAATATGTGTAAATAACGAGAGGCCTGTGTAGGCTTTACCACTAAAAGGCCAGCATTGTGTTACTAGGAGAAACTATACAAGCACTGGGTTCATCTTTAGCATCTCATCAATTAAAATAAATATATCATGGCTACATTGCATGCTAAAGTAGGGAATGGTATGTTATTCTGAATACGTTTCACTCCTATAAACAAAAATATTTCTGGTTTTATCCTAATTGACTTACCAACACAGTTGCCAACCCAAGGACAGTGATGGTCAAACTTTGCTATACACCGATTACAAATGCCACAATGCTTGGACCTCACTGGCTTTCTGATCTGTAAATAGAATTTGGCAACAGGTCTTGCTTTTAGGTTATGTGAAAAAAATGTCTTTCCACAGTAGGTGTACGCCGCTGAAACAGATACACTTTATAAAGTGTTTTCTTTTTATTTGTTTTATCCATTATGATTTGTGCATCTAGAATTAGAAAATTATATAACTATACACTAGTCCATTTTACATTCAGCCTTTTAAAATACAACATCCCGCATTAAATGCATCGCAGAGATGTGTCTATGATCCGTCTGAGTGCTTATAGATATTATCTATGTCAGGGTTCAACAATGGGTACCATGATGGAGCAGGCAGCAGAGTAGCTCTCCTGAGCCAAAGCTAGGGGTACACAACAACTGTATTAGTGTGTGTGTTAGCGTGGGTGTGTATGTATTGGTTTATGTGTGTTAGCAACAAACAAAAAAAAAAACCTTGCTCCTCCATTATTTGGCTAGCTTCGAGATATAAACCAAATTTGTCAACCACTGACAAAATTAAATTATCACATCACATGGTGAACTGGACAGATTCCATTGCATTATTAAGAAACAGACAATCAAAAAAGTAATGGAAAGGAGCGAACTTAAGGTCTGTTGTGCCTCTAACCACATCCATACACACGTAGTGTGATGAAAATGCAGGTTTGTCAGATATGGTTTTATGTATGTTCTTGTCAGCCCTTACAACTACCCAATGGGGATCATTTGCTAAAGGGAGGGTTGGTAGAAGAGTTTACCGCAGAGCTGTAGTTTGATCTCCTAACGACACTATTTATTATGAATGGCCAACAATGGCAAGTTTCTTCAGCAAGAAGGGCTGACCATGCTATGTATAATGCATAATTCAGGGGTGAATACATCTCGGATTTTATTTTATCAGATAGACCAACCGAGCTCTCCTTGGAGAAGCTGCCTGGGGTTGACCATTCAAAATCAGTAGTGAAGTCAAGCAGTTGAAACTACAATTTACGTGAAAAGGCTCCAGTATGTGTTGAGACTGGAAAAAACAGCTCTGAGACCTATGCTGGGTTTTATAATGAAAAATAATGTGCAACTAAACACCGGATACTTACCAAACAGGTACTGCAGAATATACTCAGATCCAGACTGCCTGTTTCCGCAAGTTCTACTATTGTCTAGTAATGATAAAGTAAAGGAGGTTATTTTTTATTATAAATAAAACTAAAAACTTCCACTGGGACAGTAATAGAAACAAAAATAAAGTGCATGCATAAGTGCCAGCTTTTTTTAATTTTTGTTAATCAGTTATACACTAGTAGACTAGAGATAAGTAGCAGTAATTGCCTTAATGAGTTTAATGCTCTAAGACTGTAGAGGTGCTGAAGTCTAATCCACGTCTAGCTAAAAGTTTGTATCCATCATTATGTGAACAAAAAGTCAACCCAATTGCTTTTGAAGACGACTGCGGGGGGGGGGGGGGGGAATAAAACTCCAGGACGACAATAAGAGGCTGCTGACTTTTCTGGCTACCTACACTGTATAAAGGGCATGATTCAGACTTCTTCTTTTCCGCAGTAAATACATAAAAAATACAAAGGGATTAAAGCTCAGAATATTTTTTGCTCAGGAATACGGCATTTAACGCTTAGGCAAATATCTTTTACTACGGTGAAAATCTATGAATTACCTTTTTCTTTTGTTCTTCTGTGGCTTTAATGATACCAGGGTCTGATTTCCAGGACTTTCCAAAGTTGTAAAACAAGGCAACACTGTTTGCCAGGAACGGAAGATGGATGAACAGGAAGTTCAGATGTGCATGGCGTTAAGGAACCAGAGCAAGAAGTGGGAGGCACACAAGTGATAAGTTCAAGCATAAAAAAAAAACCTTCTCCTGTAAAAAATGTCATTTAAACAAAAAAGGGGCTAACAAAAACAAACTCCAACAGTTGATGGATCTATTTCTAAAACTTACTGTCAAGTAGCTTGTTTCCTATCATATGTCATGTCACACAACATTTCAGATTAATAGTAGCTCTATACACAAACATACTCTATAGTTTATTTTTATAGAACCAACAGATTAATCACCATACAAATATATATATATATATATATATATATATATATATACACACACACACACACACACACACACACACACACGGCGCCCTCTTCAACCAATGTAACATTTTGAATGCATGCACCATAAGAGGCACTGCATACAAAACCATAAAGGTCTACTTATTAAAGGCTCAAGAGAAATTCATTTTTCCTTTTTTTTTGAGACTTACTATTTGAAATTTTAAGGTCTGAGCAAGTATGCTCAAATCACTATAGAAAACCTCTCCACCAAATGAGACCTTGTAGGGACATTATAGCTTTAATATTTTGTCTTTAACCAACACGGTATTAATTGGTGCATTTGAGGGATATTTTTAGCCTCCATTAATACACAGGTATGGATTTCTAATATGTGCCCACATGTCATCTTCCATTTGTTGGTATAAAAACAGAAGCATGTTGCGCATCACATACATGCAGATGGGATGTTGTGTGGCTGTTGATGTCCGGAGCAGCATTAGAAGCACATGGATGAACACAGGGCTTGTACAATGAATCAGAGAAGAATTTTATTGCAACCGCAATTACCACTTGAAATGATTTATAGACCTCCTACAAAAATAGGATATATTTACATTAAAGGAAAACCAGCTTACATAAGCATTGTGGTTTGGCACTTCCAATACATAGCCAAATTCATATGATTATGTAAATTAATCCATAATTTTTTTGCTTAACCCTTCTGCTAAAAAGTTTTTTTTTAATTTTTGCTCATCATTACCTAAAATGATGTACTTTGTACAGAATATAAATTTAGGAGAGGAACTACTTTTTCTTGGAATATCATGGGTAGCTTAAGTTCTCCCAAGATGCTTTGATGACACATGGAATTTTATATTGTTCAGAACATTATCTTAGTAAATGTAAAATGGCGGTCAGTGAACTCCCACATGCTCATTGGCATTGGGTTTACAACCTCATTTGTGAAGCATTCTAATGACTAAATATGGGCACGTCAGACATCGTGAGGTCATACTGTAATGAGGTCATCCTTGTGCAAAACATAATCCACTCATCTGTCTCGCATTCCAGAGCTAATTAGTCATACAAGACATTTTTTCCCCTTGACCCCAGTTAAGTTTTAAAATGTAGTATCTAATAAAATAAAGCATAAGACCTTACTAACTACTGAGATTATAACATTGAATTGGGGATTTTTCAGAGTAGTTATATACATACACTTACATTTTCTTTCCTGAATAATAACGTTTTTGATTATGTGCATCAGGTTTTCAACCTACAGATAAATGATTAATTTCAATTGCAGTTTAAGAACATGACAACATCAGCCATATAAGGGAATACTAGGATGTGTAAAGTACGAGTCTAGACAGACACCATGATCTCATTACCTGTAGATCTGCGCTGTAACACAGCTTGACAATATATTAAACGTAACATGAACAAAGAGATATTTGTGCTAGAACCCACACAATGCTATAGGAAAATTGCTTGGATATTGTATTCAAATGTGAGAGATTAGTAACTTGTGGTTCAAAAACAACCGCTAAATTTAATTTAGAAATACAAATATAAAATCTATATAGGTTAATTAATTTATTCCTAAGTGAGAAGTTCATTAAAGAATACTTGCTATTTTAGGCTCTTGTTAGACTAATAAATACTAATCAACTATAAGTACATTCTCATAAGGACACTGCACCTAAATAATGCAGTTTAGCACGACGACAAAAGCTTTTTTTTTTTTTTTTTTTAAAAGTAATGAAAGTACTACTGAACGCTGCATATGCTGTGATGTCACAAGTTCATTTGACATCAGTCCCAATGCTTGTGGTCTATATACATCAACGGAAACTCAGATGTGACCTATATAATCATATGATTATGTTTTTCGAGTATAGTATAAAAAAAATAGCAATTTTGAAACAATCTGTAGTAAAGGATATCATTCCAAAACCAAAAAAACCAGGTGACATACATCCAGAATTTGGTGGCCAAGTAGATCCCAAGTGGGAGGGCACTATGCATTGAGTGATCAAAGAAGGACCTGAAAAACAAGCAAAAAAAATTAATATGGAATCAAGGCTGGATTACACAGGTCTACATTCTTTAAATCCAAGACATAAACAAAATGAGAAAATGAAGACATTTTAATGCTTTTGAGATACAAATTGCAGAGCTCTTCCAGAATGATTCACTCATTGATGATGGAACGATGGAAATTCAACCATGTCACCAACTCAAGAGTGCTAGATCAGATGCAAAGACGACTTTGTGCAATTATGTGAAGAAAACATTTGCGCTAAGCAGAGCACAAACATTAACGCTCCAGTCTCTGGGGTTTTCAGAATCTAAGCACCAGATTTTTGTTAAACCATTATTCCCCTTTCTATATTTTATGAACCCTGAAAAACTAGTAGGGCCTCCTTTTAAGATCACAGAAATACATAAAATCTGCCAATTAGTGTTAAAAGAAAAAAAACTATAGGCTAAAATTGGGAGAAAAAAAAAAAAAATCTGCAATTTTTCCTAAAAAAATGCTGTTCTACTATTCTTTATATTAGAAGGTATAATAGCAAAATGATACACACTTATATAGATAAGCACACCAAAGCCACTTCCTCTTCAGTTCCCTGCTTAAGCCTGGGTTCGGAAAGGATACAATTGTTTTAACTTGTCAGATGTCAAAGTATTTTAACCCCAATCTGATCCATTAAACCAAGTTGAGTTCAAGGATGAACAAAGTTAATGTAATTGGCGGTGTGGCTAAAGTCAAAGCAGGAGAAGGTGGTTTCATTTTTGCACATTTATCCCATACATGTAATAAAGCTGAGGTGGTCACTGGTAGTTCAGGCAATCTGGGACACTTTTTGTTTTTTGGTGCCCAGAGCAAATGGAACTATTGGCTAGATCAGGAAAATCGCTAAGATATTGGCGTTCTCAGGTATGGCTATAAAGAGAAAATAGCCGGTATTGATGTGGAGTACCATATCTCTCCAATGTCAATACGTATATTTCATTTCTATTTTTTATATTTAGCCTCCTCAGTGAGGGGACAGACAGCATTGGTACCAATGGAAAACAAGTAGGTAAAATACTCAAAAACAAAACATTTACTTTTATAAGAAGCTAAAGCTCATTCCTTGATTTGTAGCCTGGGGTGCAAAAATGATCGGAGAACTTCCAAAATGCAAAGTATGGCCAAACACAAAATTTTGTACAAGCTGTAGTGTTTGAGGGGACATAAACCTATAAGGATGAAACACACTGTTCATTTTCACCTAAGACTTGGTATGTGCTGTCACTATTTGTCTTCTCTTTAAAGAGGAACTGTCACAGTTGATCCATCACTGAGAATATACACTGCTTTCATTTTAATGCACACATTTCCCAGCTCTGACAATCACCAAAGGTATAGCTCGGGCAGTTAGTGAAAACGTTCCTTAACCATCGTCATCATGCGTTTGGTTAGCAGACTGTGTATGGGCCTCTTAAGTCAGAAATTGTAAAGAAAAAACAGCAGTTGAAGGCATGTGTTGCAGGGACAAGACAGCAGCTACCATACATAGAAAATTGTATATTTTAAATTATATTCTAATACTAGAGGAAATGAAGACAAAAACGGGAGAGCTTTCAGCCCGTTAGCACAGAAGAATGCATTCTTCCAAAATAAAATAAAAAATAAAGCTCTTACCCAACACAAACTCCCGCAGCAGTAGCTGCAATTCTCCTCTATAGTCCGACATTCTTTGCCACTGATTAGCTCCTTGAAGAAGTCAATCAGTGGCAGGAACATGCGCCCATATAAATCAATGGAAACCGTTTACACACATACGATTGGGGGTACCAACCCCCAGCCTTTCAATTTAGCGCTGGAGAGGACTGGAGGTGAGTATATTACGTGCACAGAGATGTATTCGGACAAACACATCTCATGTACAGGTGGGAAAGGAGAAAATGCATTTGCAAAGGCGACATGAACATTTAACGGGACCACACAGCTATCATATGCATTACACACAAGTAACAATTAGGGTTAGTAATAATCTGGAAGGAGACATCTCTCCTTTTACCGTTCAGTTTGTATTGAATTTATTTGCTTTTCAGTCTTTACTCATTTTGGGCAGTTAACCTAAAATTTACACATCTACTAACCTGATGGATTATGTAATAGGCCTTTCTAAATATTAAATGTAAACAACCAACACTCACAACAAGATGAACGTGAGTATAGGTTATTGAAATACCAGCAAAAATCCTTTGCTTTATATCAAACTCTACTTACTTTGACAGAAATTGTACCATCGCCCAAACACCACCATACATTAGGCCTTTGATTAACCAGGAGTCAATGTCAAGGTCAGCAATAAAACCAATCAGCCAAATCACCAGGAATGGTGTTCCAAGCATCACCTTCTGACGGAACTCCTGTAAAATATATGTGCGTCAGATCCCATTTTATTAGTAATAAGAGTGGCTCTGTCATAAAAGAGGTGCAATCTTTACAAGTAGTTTGGGGTTTATGTATATAATGATTACTGTCTAAATATAGTAGCTGTGACTCAGCTAAATCAAAAGAATATATATATATATATATATATATATATATATATATATATATATATATATATATATATATATAATAAAAACACTTCCAACTTTCTACTAAATCAGGACATGTGGTGTAGGGTGGCAAGGGATGCTTAGTCCCCAAATATTGGGCTATTAAATTTCATTACTTTTTTAAAATAGAAATATTTAGCGCTGGTGGATAGCATACCTTATCAGCTTTTAGCTTTTTGAAGAATGATGGACTGTCGTAACCTTTGGCTTGTCTTGCTTCTTGTAAATGGTTGATCATCCAAACATTCTTCCTTTGTTTAGCCAAATCAAGAGGGGATTCTCCCTGTAAGGCACAAGAAAATGAATGTTATATTAAAATAGGTAAATACAGATTCAGCAGTTTGTATACAGTAGGTGTGAATATTTTTCCAAGTCCAACAACAAGAAGAAGCAAATTTCATGTTTAATATATAGTGGATATGGTAACAGCAAAATTGTAAACAATGAGCCCCATTTTGGACACATCTTTAAGCACACAACATAGGGATGGAAATGCATGAGCCTAAACTTTCAACCTCCTTGCTTCTCAGTCCTTTGGCCAAGATCAAGTGTAGTTTTCCCTTTTGAGAGGGAGAAATCCACTGAACGCCCAGCCAGAGGCCAAACAGTGTTATTAAACCCGAGGTGCTTTTATACACCTACAGGATTTGCCCCCCGCCTGCTGGGGGATTGTACAGCTATGAGGCTAGTGCACGGTACACCTGTAATGTTTGGTAGTTTTTTTGCACTGTTGAGCTTTGATCAATTTTATCACATTTGCTTCATTGTACACTGGAAATAACACAGTGGGCCCTAGGGCTATTAGCCCGAAGACGAAGACTTTTTGGTGGGATTGGTGGGTTCATACCTTTGGCCAGCACAATTGCCCAGTGGTTTGGGGCCTGTTCCTTGGAGGAAAGCCAGTAAAATTCTGTGGTCCAATGTAGTCCCCAGAGAGAATCCAAACATCTCAATGGCTTCCTGGTCAGGGGAAGGAAGTGTTTTGCACTCCCAGAGGGAGTTTGGAGTTACAAAAGGGAGCCGAGGACCCTTTTGGCCAGAGTTCAACAGAAAGGGGATTGGAGCTTAGTCAACTGTGGCTTGTCATCGCACTTTGCCATGTCTTTTTGCTGTCTTTGAAAACTGAAGCACAGCACCTCAATATAAAAAAATAGCCTCTTAATGTCAGAGAAGTTTCATCTGAATCTGGGAAGAAGTCTGCACTGCACTTGGTATAGTTAAGTTCCAATACAGATCCTTGAAGCTCTCCAGATTCAACATTAGCCAAGGCAGGTGGTGAGCTGCTTATATACTCTCCTGGCCACAGCTTCATTGTTTGCTATTTTCTCTTATGTCTTCTTGAATACAAACGAAAGCAACATTTTCATTCGCAACTCTCCACTTTTCCCCATCAGAAAGCTTTAGAGGCAGGTAAGAGCACTTTTACAGCAAAAAAAGACCAAAAAGCAGAAAAACAAAAAGTAATAGTGTGCACCATAAATTCACAGTTCCTCAACCCTCTTTACCATGGACTGTCGTTAAAACTCTTACCTTTATATTTTGGGCATCAACATTAGCCCCTGCATCTAGCAGCAAGCTGATGACGGTAGTGTTTCCTGCCAGCACAGCCCAGTGCAGCGCCGTGTTCTTGTGGTACTTATCCCCAAGATTAACAGACACATTAAAGGTGAGGAGCAACCTAGTGGGATCCACACTGAAAAATAAAAATCATGACTACACAATACATTTCTAAAGAAACCCATATAAAAAGATTGTTATCAGTATGCATCTCCGAGCTCCAACCTAGCAAGGTTTGTTATATCCTGTTAATCCATTGTGCAGCGCTGCAGTATACAATGCCGCTAGATGAATCGATAAATAATAATCCAGAGGGATTGTAGGATTACATTTATAAGAGAGCTAGCAGGGAAAAAATGAAGGAAATGCATGCAGCATGCATTTCTAGCCTCAGACAAAGCAAGCGAATGGTGGAGATTTATGGAAAATATGACCCAATGAGAGATTTAACCAGCTCGAAGTTAACACAACCATGTAATAGAAAAAAATCAAGATGTATATTATTAGAGTAGAACTCCACAAAACTGATTTTTTCATAAGAAAATAAAGCACTGTGTTAAATAATCATTTATATAAGATAATTTGGAAGAAGACACAAGCATTTTACCTGTGTGTTCTGTAAGCAGCCCACATCAAAGGAGTCATTCCATTTTGATCCATCATATCTACATCCTGTAATACAAATACCAAACTAGTACTTACACATCATAGGTTGGAAGCACATTGAAAAACAAATGCAAATACTCTTAATAAATAATTCATCCTAATCTCCGTCATACAATCTACTCTGTTTGTAGGTGTACGGACTACATTTCCCCCTATGCAGCCTTTATTATCATGAGATGTGTTTATTAATGTTATTAACAATGGAAGCGTGGCAAAATGGCTGCGCCAACATACAGCCACCTTTCATTTTCCTTCTAACTTTACATATGGCCACATGGAGAAACTAGAAAAAAAGTTAGGTTTGTGGCAGCTGTTTCTCTAATAGAGGATTCTTTTGTGCTCTGCTTGTGGACATTCTGTACAGCGCTTTTCGTCAATCCCAGCGGGTGCTGGCCAGCACTGGCCGTGCAAAACTGGACAAAAGCCCACAATCCTCTATAGCTATTCTGTCACTGAAATAGATTTAAACGCACCCGACCCCAGAATTGTATCAAAAGAATCAAAAGAATAGTTATAGAAAGAAAGTTATGCACACCAATAAGTACATGTTTTAATGCCTTTGACTGTAGATTTTCCTGGATTGTAAGGTCTAGTTTGGGTTTAAATCAGTGTTATGGCACACGTTTTCTTGGGATTCTTCGCTTCTCCATTGGCGTGGATTTTAAAAAGGACCATTTTCAATCATACACTTTTTCTGCTAATGCATACAATAAAAGGAATTCACTTGTCTCCCGTTAATACGTTGCTCCACATTTATTTTGGAGCCAAATTTGTGAGTTTATTTAATCTTTTTTTCTTTCTGTATTTATACAGATTCCCACTATGTTTTCTTTGATAAATATTTTTATCAGTATTGTGACTATAATATTTTAAGTTTATTATTTATCACTGGGTGTTTTCGGTGTATGATGTGTTTATAGCAGTAATACATTGGCATGTGGGGTCATTTGGCGGTTTATCCTTTTATAATACTAGTTTGCTAAAGTCTCTGAAAAGGGACTAATACAATGATGGAGAGAAGGAGAGCGAGATATTTTTATTTTAAGTAGCATGGGGAGTGACTAATCAATGCAACACTGCCACCTACTGGTAAATATTAAGTACCCTACACTATGGGCACTTCATTGGAGGCAGCATGATTAAGCCTTTGGCCCCAGTACAGTTTTACTCTACTGATAAACTTCCACTTTGTAGGTCCTGGCTGTTGCCTGCAAACAATAAGCAACCTAGACGTTCCGGATCGACGTGGAACCATTTCTTGCATCACAACAGGAAAAGAAAACCTATTTATACAACATTCATTACAAAGTCAAAATGCAATGTAAACATCAAAAACGTCCTACCCTAAACTTTTAAGGTAGCCCTTTATAGAATGTCCCCTCATATCGTTTTAATATTTAAAAAGTTATTGGGTATTGTTTTGTAACAGATTATCCGTACCTGTCCTTTTGCTATGAGATATGCAACAATAGACGTGTGCCCAAACTGAGCAGCCAGGTGAATACAACTGCAGCCTTCTCCATCAATAAGCGACGGGTCCGCACCGTATTTCATGAGCTGGACAACCATGGACAGATGCCCCTGTCTAAACACAACACGGGCATTCACACAAAAGGTTCATTCTTTACTGAAACTGAACATTGCATCGAAAAACAAGAACAGTAAGTGAAAAGAAGCCTATTTATTAAACTTGGGGACTTTTCCCCCTTTGCAGCAATATGTAAGCCCAAAAGAAAGTAATGCACCACGGGGAATTGATATTACAAAACTATTGTTATTTGTTTGATACACAACAGTAGAATTTAGGTGTCAATTGGATCATATCTACAAAGAGCAATACTGGGGTTAAGCCAAAAATGTGGAGCAATCACCATAGAAAGTGCTACATTACATTTCATTTTATAGGGCCAGGAATGCTATTATAATAGGGCAATTTAAAAATCAGCATGTTAAGACATAGTTCTTGTTGATGTATTTAGCTTTCAGCATAAAGTTGCTCTTTATAAATAGGGGTCATTAGGATCTCCTATGGTTATAGAATCAGTTTAAAATATGTTATAGGGTCTATAGCTTTATACATTTAAATGCCGAGAGAAGTCTATACTTAGTCTGTTCTAGTATAAGTGGAGCGGCCACTGGAGGGCAAATGGTTAGATCAAAAAGTGAAAGAGCTGGCCCTGCATAATGCATTTTGTATAAAAACTTTCAGTACTAGAAAAACAATCATTTAAGCAACAATGATCTTACCTTGTTGCCCAGTGGAGAGGCGTAGAATTTAAATCTCCCCCAAGTTGATCAACAATAGCACCCTTTGATATGTAGAACCTTTAGAAGAAACACAATTAATAATGTTTGCAGGTTGACAGTATCAAATATGTTTTGGAAAGACAAAAAGCATTTCTAGGTGAGGATGAAAGAGATTGTACTGCTTTGGACTCAAGCCCAGCCCGGGAGCAAAAGCTTACATCCAGGACAGTTTATCCCCAGATTTAGATGAGGTTCAAATTAATACCTTGACTAGTACCCCATGGAGTGTTAATCTGGCTCTTCACCCGAGTCAAAATGCACCATTAAGAACACTAACAAGCACTGAAACTAATGGAGGCTTCAATGACTGAGTTCTCATTATATAAACATTCAAACCCAATATTTGCCCTATAACTATTTTTACACCAAAATGGCACAGGTTCTAATATACCAGTCATTTCATTGTTTGGTCTTAATAACTTAAAAGCTCAGCAATATAATAGCTTCTTGAAAGAAACAGCACTCAACCCATCTAGTGGGTTATATATGAGTGAGTTGTCATACTTCAGGCACCGATGCATGAGTTAACGGGAGGTTGAAGTGGATTCAAAATATTTTTTTCTTTAATAAAAAACAAACAAACAAAAAAAACCGTATACAGCAGTTTGTAAGATATCTTAGTAAGCTCTGTATCTGGTCTGCAGAACTCCTGTCTTCTAAGGGTGTTCAATTGACACTAGATGTGTCCTTACAATTGAGATAGAATACAGTCCTATTGATTAGCTTATTTATTTGAAATTACACGCCCGCATTAATCACCAGCGCACTTTATGTACCAGCCTTTTCAATACCAAATTGCTTATACTACCTGGGGAAAAAAAATAACCCTGATTAGATCTATTTTATTCATAGAAAAGTCTGAAGTATTTTTAGGACATGATCACAACATTGCAGCTGGGCTGTGAATTCACAGGAAAACACAGAAAAAAAAAAAACCCTGCGTAGAGTAATACCTACTTCACCAGATCTATTCTATTGTTGATGGCAGCCCAGTGAAGCAGAGTCACATTTTCTTTGTCAGGCTGTCGCACATCATAGCCTGCTTCCACCAGCTCTCTGCAGCGCTCGTAAATCCCATACCTACAAGGAAACAAAATAAGCTGCCTAAGAATATATATATTTTTTTAATAAGAAAGCTTATTCATTCTTTTACTATGTAGCTCCGACTGGCCCTCTATTTTAATTGTACAGTTATACCCCGAACAAACGGCTCTTACGAAGGTTTGTTTTAGATGGCCCACTCAGCTTTGGCCGACACAAACTCAGCTTTTGGGCTTCAGCGTTAGGTCTCCAGACTTCATAATGCCTGCCCATCTTAACACATGGTTATAATATTTGCAAATGCAGGAACTTAAATTGCATTAAAAAAAAGTACACCAAATTTAATTTGCACGCTACTAGCATTGTTTCAGTGTTAATGGTGCTGCTGGAGAGTGTTGAGTCTGATGCTATGTGGTCAGGAAGGCCTTGACAACAAGAGACAGAAATCGAGGTATCTGATGGTTAGCAGGCCCTGCAGTCATAACCGTGTAAGAGGCAGCAACCGGTTTCTATACATAGAAAAACAAGCCACAAGCAATTTAACAAACAAATTTAATAACCTTGGATCCAGAGGGCCAGAGATGCACATGAGCAAGATACACAATTGTATTGTACAGTTGCAGTAAAAGCAACATATGCTTTCTATAACATGTAAAGTAGACGTTGCTGCATGCAAACCCGCTTGTAACCTACCACGACCTACAAGTCTATCCTGCTTATCTCCCCCAACAAGAGCTTTTAATGGACAGGGAATGCTTTGTGAGTGGATTCATCATCTTACAATACATATTTTCTACTGACATTTTTAGTCTTAAAAGCATGTTCTCGATGACCATACTTACTGCGTGGCTTTGACAATATCCCATGTGCTATAATCTTCCATGTGGCTTTTCCGCCCGAGAGATTCACTACTGTAACCATGGTTATAATGGCTCTGAGTCTTGATTTCCTGCAAACGCAAGCATTAGCCGTTATTACAACTGCGTTAGTTAGAGGTGTATGTTCATCTTCATTGACATATACTATACAATGTGTACAGGATGCCTGTCCCTACATAAAACTAAATTCTTAGTATCCGCTTGGGGAAACGTTTCACGCAAAACAACTAAAGCACATCTCACTACAACCAGAAAGCGCATTATCTCAAACGGTTCTATGGTAATAACATTGCATCCATAAGCTTCCCAGTGGGTTGGTTAGCGCAATGTGTAGGTGAAAACGTACCCGATAAAGAATTTTCCAATGGCAGGTACACTATAGAAAATGCTCTGCATGTGACACGTATATACCAAGAACCCCTGAAAGTGGGAACAATCTACTAACGTAGGAAAGCCTCTGTTATAACACACTGCTGTATTCTTGCGTTGGGGAATGATTTCCATTGAAACATATTATTTTAACATTTTACCCATATACCTCTGTAACACAAGATAAGGGATACGTTATGGCTGGAAAAGCATTTACACGGCACAGGGTGTAGGTAGAAGACATCCTACCGTTTCTATGTAGGCATTTTAGATTCTAACAGCAGTAACTAAACAGCTCTAATCAAAGCTCTGATGAGAGAGCCAAGGCCTGTTTGAGGGTACCAGCTACGAGACAAAGCATGGCATGGTCCTGCCGGATATGCCAACCACAAGGAATGAAAC
Organism: Spea hammondii; assembly: GCA_029215755.1. Lineage (NCBI taxonomy): Eukaryota > Metazoa > Chordata > Amphibia > Anura > Pelobatidae > Spea > Spea hammondii. The sequence goes on along the minus strand of JARDYJ010000004.1, from coordinate 50,656,358 downwards.
AAGATGCTCCACAGACTTCTGTTTAGGTGCCATTTTCTGCTACTGGCCGTTCAGAAGGCACGGATAATAGTCTTAAAAAAAATAAACAATCATCCCACATCTGTCATTATACCTGAAGTCAGGCCTCAGGCTTCTGTTCCCGTGCTTTTGGGGATTGTTACTTATCAACTTAGCTGTAAAATCAATTAGTTTCCTGGCAATTGCCAGAAGGTCACTCATTCTAGGAACCATGAAATTCAAACAGCATATTCCAATCAGCCCCTCAAACCAGGGCTTCAGAAATTCTAAGAACATAATATAAACAGCACACACATTATATATATATATATATATATATATATATATATATATATATATATATACACACACAAACATACATACTTTCATGACTGCAAAATATATTTGATGCAGATTAAATTATTATTTTGCTTTGTTTATTTTTTGTCTGAATAGCTTGCTTTATTTATTTCCATAGACAGATACTCTAGTGTTTAGAGCATAAATTCCCCAAGGAGCTAGAATGATTAATAAGGGTAGGGGAGATGTCCTATAAGTAGGAGATTGCAACATAGTCAGACAAAATTTATCTTTACATACTAAAGCTATTCAAGAGAGTAATTCCACTTGAGGCCTTTAGTTTAGCAAAAATAAAAGCGGTGTTGTTACCTATGGATTATTTTCAAGTTTGGTTCTATTAATTGGGGTTTAATTCCCGGGTGGAACATGATCCTTACATGCATATTCCATTAATAAGATTTTGATTGACGACATGCATACATTTGCCAGATGGGCCGAATCAATGTCCTAGAGCATGTTGGCATGAGAGCTCCAATAGAATAAAAATATACACTTTACTTGTAAATAATTAAAAACATGGAAAGAAACAAACACGTTACATGTAAATGCTTAATATTTACATATAAAAGACAAAAAGCAATCCACAATGACTTTTACCCTTGACAGAACAAGAGACTACAAGAAGATGACAAAAAGCTGGACCATAAAAACAGCAATGTTTCAGCAGGGCTAAGCAGGTATTAGACACACACACATATACATTATATATATATACACACATTATATATATATATATATATATATATATCTCATACATACACACACACAGTATATACACACATGCGCGCACACTGTAAACAGCAGGACAGGACCTTGCATGGTCTAAAATATACTATTAAGCTGAGCTAATACAAATTATCTTAGGCAACATTGTGCAAATAAACATAAAAAATATTTTTTTGTTTACTCTTATTCATAATAAAGATTTTGCTTTATCTATATAATGTACAAAAAAAGTCCTGCACACATCGAGGGGAAAAAAATTATATGGCGGTGGGGGCTCCTTCAATAAATGTAGAGTTGCGGTTTTGTTTCTCTGACTTCTTTAAGACATTATGAAGGGCCAACCGCAGTGAGCTTCAATTCCAAGAATAGCTTGGACAGCCCTGTATAATGCATATTTACCGGAAAACTGCTTTTATTAAAGTTTTTAGGTTTTACAAACATAATCTCACATGACTCATGAGGCAACACAATGAAGCGTACAGCGGTCAGACACCAAGCGGTATATTTTCTGTTTCTACAAGTCTGTAAGGCAAGAACCTGCACAAAGAAACCTATACCTCATACTGAAGCCAGTGACAATAGATTGAACGATATACAGTATATATTGCAGGATCAGCCTACACCTTATTGCAGAGGCCCTATTTAATGTATAATCCATTCAAGGGGGTTAGAGGACAAGTCCCCTGCTTTAATTCATAAACTCAATACTAAAAGTTCCAGGTTGGCTCTGGTGCTATAGTTAAGAATTTATACATTAACTTTGGAGTCTGTTCAATGAAGGCCAAGTTTAATGGGAAGAGGATAGAGAGAGAGAGGGGTTTGACAGAAGAACATTTAAATACAAGAATGCAACAAAGGATATTACATACATTTCTGTCGTACGAAGGACGAATATTTTAACTACCTGATATCCCTCTGCGTTATCAAGCTTCTGCTGCAGGAAGGGCTGAGCCGACTAAGTCAGCCATTCCTGCAGGATTTACTCACTGGGGTTTGTCCTTGATAAGTATAGTGATATGAGGGAGCTGATATTTCCATCGCTACTGCAAGCTCTCTCTTTAGTAAAGAGATTTTTCACTAGTTTTTTTATTTTTGAATGCAATGCCAACTTTATCGAAACTCTGCGTGCTAAGCTTACTAATCGCGTCTGCATGATTTCCCCCCCCCCTATTTTGATATTATGCTAAGAATTATCTATTACCGAGATTTATAGTGAATGTGCCCCCCCCCCCCCCCAATATTCCATTTTGGAGTAGAGCATGGTAAATGAAACCAAGTAATAGGGCTGAGGTTCAGAACTTCCCAGGCTTTTAACGCAAATTTACTCTCCGTTCCCATCATTCAGAAGGGATTATTGCAGGAAGCTGTGACATACCTCCCCAACTCGACCTACACAGTTGGGTAGAAGTGTAAGAATCAGGATAGGAAATAGTCTAGATTGTGAATTTCGCCCTTTAATTCTTTAAAACAGAGGGGCCATTTTGGGATAAAAAAAAAAAAAAATAGTCCACAGATCCAACGGGTTGAGGTCTGTACAAAATTCAGAAAGCTAAAAGCAACCGAAAAAATAAGAAGCTGAAATGTCCCAACACCTAAATATTGAGAGAACTTCCTTTTTAAGCCCTAAAGTGCCAATGGCTGGTGATTATACGCAACTAGGATGAAGTAAGAGGAAACAGAATACAAGAACCAACGTTGACCTAACCACTGACAACTAAACGTAGCTGTAAAGACAAAAAGATCTACTGCACAAAAATTAACCATGGTTCCGGATGGCGCCATTCTAAATCTGCTGCACAAAACTATTCAGACAAGCTATACTTTGCTTGTTCTGGAATATGAATATTGGATAATACTTTTTATTAAGTTAAAAATTATCCTTAGAAACGGTCACCCAACCTACTAGCTTTGAGTCATTTGGCCAAAAGAGCTTCACTCACTAATTAGATATCAGGCAGACTGTCAGTAAAGATACAAAACACGTTGAAGAAAAGACAATTTGTTAAAAAAAATCATAGAGTAGAGCTTTTGGGAATATTCTCTTGCTTTCTGAACACAATATGCTATTTTAGAGAAACGTATGGTTATTCTTCTATGGGAACATTTTTAAGGTGATGTAGAATGTAAAAGCTTAATGATTTCCCAGAATACTTTCAAACCTCCCAACTGGCATTAATAAAAATGGATGTTCTAGGTAGCCCAATTTTGACAATGGGCAATTATGTCATAACGCAACTAGGCAAATGGGATCAAACAAGCATATGAATATATTCGCCTACGCATGCATTAATCGATTACATTTAAGATCATAAATCCGCAGCCTGCGATGCAACGCACCTGCTTCGTGATCCATACTTTCCTAAACATGTCAAGTCATACGTTTAGAATATGTTGCCGGAAACTACGTTCTTTGTGAATGAATGGCTTGTAGGCATACCCAGTTCCTCAGAGCTCCACCCTACTGTTTAATGTATTCTTTCCCTTGGCAGACCATCAGATGTTATGAATGGTCACTATTGCTCACACACACAATACTACTAGATGCGATTAGGAAAGGTTTTAAATGCTAACCCTATCTATGTATCGGATTTGCCCTTTGCTCGGGTAAAAATGTTTCCAAACCAGATCATTTGTATTTATTTATAAAACACATTTCACTTTAGGATGTCTCAGTTGTGTGTTTGTTTATCCACAATGCTTTTTTCCCCATGAACATGTGAAGTGTTGATACACATCTGATGACAAACTCTGTGCAGGTGATAGGTAATCCCCCACAATAGATGCACCAGAAACACAGCAACCTGCCATGATTACACTGTGATCTATAGGGCCTCACCTGCCTGCTATACACCGGCCCTCGGTAAGAACCGGCAGGGAAGGGCTTGGGCCTTAATGTTTATATTATGCTCAGGGAAAGCCGTATCAGCATCTACTGGGAGCAGTAACAAGGCCAACCCCCCGGAAAGAGGCCTGCTTCCCAGCTGCACGCCACTCATAGGGGGCACAAAGGCCCCGAGACAACCGCGACCTCCGGGGGAATACCGAGCACCGCATGTCTCCCTGCACTCCACCGGTCCGGCTTTGGGCCGCGGGAAGACCTCCGCATCTCTCCCGAGCATCCTGTGATACAACACCCTACCTACACGACACGCCGGAGCTGCTGCGGCCGCCGGCCACTACAACCGGCTCTGGGTCGCTATGTCTCCACGTCCCCTCCTGGAGACCCCAAACCACCCGCTAGAATACCGGGCTCACCTCCGGGTGCAGTATCGGGACACAGCCAGCGTCTTTTTCATACTCCTCCATAGTGTCAGCCATCTTGGTGTTAAGTCCCGCGCTGCATGCTGGGTAATGAGAAGCCTAGGGAGGGAGAGGCTGTTGCCCTGGCACATACACAAACATACACACGCATACATACAAACATACACGCTGCATATGTGTACACACCACCCCCTCCCCCGACCTGTGGGAACACATGCTTTACGAAGACTTTTTGCAATGATAGAAGCATCTCTGTGAATGCACATTACATGGGAAGCCATGCTGCAAACGAATCAAAACAATGCACAACAGCCGACACTAATGCAAACTTCCCTACTGTCCCTTTTTGGGAAGGCCCCTTTCCACCCCGATGATCCTCTTTTTCTATTATGTCAGAATGTTTGCTGAGTATGAGTTTGTCACAGTGTTCTACTATGCTGAATATTATAGTAATATGGGTATAATGTGTTTATAAATGAAATGGCGTCAATAAAGTACATTTTTCTTCTTCCAAATGCCTTAGTGGGTTACATAAATAATTAGCAACATGCACATGAAGTGTATTTAAGCCCCACCCCTTGTCTAACCACACCCCCTAAAAATGGTATCTTGAAATGTTGGGAAGTATATGCATACCAGGGGGTTTTCTGGCAGATATAGGTAGGAGGTCCTGCTGACCTCAGGGGGTTTCCACTGACATCGCAGGACACGCAACATTGTTGATGGGGAAGGAAGTGGGGTGCGCCACACTGAGCCCCGAGTTTCCCCTTAGGGACCCGAAGCCTCCGGTGCTTCACCCAGAGGCTCCGGGCAAACCAGGAGAGCTCCCAGGTACGGCAGATTGCGATTTCTTTAATATGTCAGAATCCTTTTTTTTTCCTTGTAACAAAATTAGCAAAATAGGGAGACATCTTGAATACCACATTTATCAGCAGCCATAAAAAGGCAAAGTTTTTCAATGTGAATCCCATGTTAACATTGATATTGTTGATATTCAGTCAGAAGTTATACATTTTATCTTAAACTAGAAAATGTATTTTAATTTAAAAATGGCGTAAAAGGTTCCGGCTACGTCTTCTACAACGTGCACGTTGGGGAGTGTTTGGACCACACACTGGTTTTGGAGGCTACTTGTGCAGTGCTTATTTATCCAGTGGACAAAAATCAAAGGGCCCCCTACCAGTCAGGTCGGCTCACGGGGACGATGGTCTAATCAGAAGGACTGCAGGATATAGGGTTTTATCAGCAGTTCTATTGACAACCAAAGTGAAAGTATGTATTGCTTGGTAGAGTTTATGGTGGGTTTGCTAACCTGGTAGGTAAACATTTCATCTCCCTGATATGACTATGCGGTTATATAGGGCCAACTTAAGTTGGCTTCTCCAGCGGCAGGCAGTTTGAAGCTTTAGCTATCAATGCCTCTACCGCATGTATGCTAGTTGGCAGTAGAAATGTAATTGACTTCGATAGGAGTGCTACTGAGCAGGGCCAAATGAAGTAAGTACAGCCGATGGCTAGCTAGGAAAAGCTGCACGTAACATTTCTATGCTTACATAGTGTGTGGCCATGAACCATCAGCATACCTGGGGTTTTGTGGCTCAGGCTACCAGGTCCCCCTGAAGTCTGTGCACGGTCTAGCTGATGTCAGTAGGCTTTCCTGCTGATGTTGCGGGACACATACCATTGTTAGAGGGGAACAACACCACCCTCAGACCCAGAGTTTCACTGCAGTGACCTGGAATGGGTGAGTGGGTGAATGAATGAAGTTAGTGGTCAGTAAGTTAGTGTTTAGGGGCAGAAAAGGCACAGGTAGGCTGATAAGGGGGCAGAGATGGCACAGGCAGGCTGATTAGGGGGCAGAGGTGGCACAGGCAGGCTACTAAAGGGGCAGGGTTGGCACAGACAGGCTGTTTCAGGGGCAGACTTGGCGCAGACTGTTTCAGGGGCAGAGGAGGCACAGGCAGGCTGTTACGTTCCGTTGGGCTGATTGGGCATTGTTCCCCCTCTAACAATAGTATGTGTCCCACATCAGCAGGAAAGCCCACAGACATCAGCAAGACTGTGCACTGACTTCAGGGGGACATGGTAGCCTGAGCCACAAAGTCTCCAGGTATGCTGATGGTTCATGGCCACACACTACATAAGCATAGAAATGTATCATGCCACATACAGGATCCACCCTGGGTGAACCATTGTCTTTATTTTTTTACTTTTTCTTTTTTGAGAAATAATTGAGAAGTTCCAGTCAACTGAAAATTGAAATGAAGCCATATGGAAAAGTACCTCGTGCCCAAATATGCTGAAGGACCTGGACATTTTGTTAGGATACATGGCATCATGTCAAATATCAACAGATATTAAATGGACACCTTACTGCCTCTGCCAGAAAGCTTAAAATGGGCCGTGATTGGATCTTCCATCAGGACAATACACCAGAATCAACACAAATGGTTTACTGACCATAAAACCATGGTCCTACTATGGCCATGCCAGTCACCTGTGGGGTGAACTGAAGAGCAAAGTCCGCCAGCGTCAGCCTCAAACTTTGAAGGCTCTAGAGAGATTCTGTATGGAGGAATGGTCTCAGATCCCTTGTCGTGTATTTTCCAACCTCATCAGACAAGTTATCTTGGGAAAGGGAGGTAGCATAAAGTATTTAGTAAATGGGTGCCAATAATTGTGCCACATGCATATTTAACATTTTTCTTTTGTTTGTAATTGTTTGATATTCATGAGATAATTGGGGTTTTTTGTTTTTTTTGAAGAAGGGTTAAACAATAAAGACAACTTTGGGTGACTAAAGTGAAATTCCATTTAAACTTAGACATTTATTTTATTTTGGAAATATATTTAAGGCCGCTAGAGTGCGCTCTACCATCATTATATAGTAAATAAACAGCTCATAATTTAGGCACCTTTGGCAGAAAGCTTTCATGCAATTATACTATTCCTGCCACCAGAGGACAATCATTACTATAAACCACACCAACAAAAATAAGAAACGGTTGAGTTAAAAAAGTGTAAACATATTCAGCAGCGCTGTACAACAGTTCATTTGAAAGGTGTATTTGGCAAATCAGTAGTTTGAACATGAATTGAGCTTTTGAACAATGAGCTCGAATGGACAGTTTATTCCCTAGCAGCCTCGCTAAAGGGTAATGCATATTTAAGTACTCTGTGAGTTGTCCTTCTCCTCCATGGCCTGATGATTCTTGCCTCTGAGTGGCAGAAAAGCGCTCTCATCTAAATCAGAACAGACCCTTGCTTGCTGTGTTTCTGAGCCAACACTGGAGCTGACTGGCCGTTAGTATATGATGCGCAATGGAGATGTGCAAGGTAGATATCAAGAAAATGTAAAGGTACCATGCAGTGATCATATGCTATTAATAAGGTTCAACATGCCCAAGCATAATTAAGCTTGAGATAGAACGTTCAACTCACCTGCAAATACATGGTTTAGTGAATACAACTCCTAACCCTACTAAAATAAAAGGTGAGAAGGGCTCTGTATGAACTGAGTTTACAGTGCTAGGGAAGATCCCATGGTCTGGCCGTAACTTAAGTTGGCCATAATAAAGACGAGAAATGCAGATGCTGTAATATACGCTGACTTGATATCACACGCTTCTTCCAATGCATTCTATTTCTCAAATACCCTGCAGTTGGTATTGTCATTAAAAGTAGCCTCTGTCTTAAAAAAAGCCACATTAATAGGCTATGCAGTGCAGGTCCCATGGACGTGATTAATACAGTAATTATATTTTGAAAGCAACCACCAGCATAGCCACAAACTGAGTTTTTCCTTATTAGTAATGCTTTTTTTTGTTACCACATAGAGCATATTTTAATGAATCTCATAGTAGTAAAGCTCCACTTTTATTAATCTGGAGAACTGCACAGCACGACAGTCAAAGCTAGTGCTATGTAATATCACTGTTAGAATAGTGATGGGAAGTTCGGATCATTAAAGTGAATCGGATCATTTCGATTCGTTCACTGAAATGATCCGATTCATGATCCGGATCTTCGGATCACTCAGTGTGCCTGCACGGAGTTACTGTTTTCCAGTAACTCCGTGCAGGCACACTAACGATTGGCCCCGCCCCTTTCATTATGAATCCTCCCCCCTGCCTCCAGTGATGTCAATGAAGGCAGAGAGTCGTTCAAAGATTCGGATCTTACAGGGATCCGAATCTTACAGTGAGCCGGATCACTGTAAGATCCGGATCATTGTAAGATCCGGATCTTTGAACGACTCTCTGCCTTCATTGGCATTCTAATCATTCAGAGAATATCACCATACTGTTATAAATAATACATTAATAATCACTGCCCCCAGGATTTACATTCCCCTTTACCTGCAACTGCACCTTAAGCTAACTTTATTAAATTAATTAAATTAACCCTCACCATTAAATTAACCCATAACACCCCATCAACCATGACTACCCCTAAAATTAACCCTTAACACCCCATTAACCATAACTGCCCCCAAATTAACCCCAAACACCCCATTAAGCATAACTGCCCCCAAATTAACCCTAAACACCCCATTAAGCATAACTGCCCCCAAATTAACCCTAAACACCCCATTAAGCATAACTGCCCCCAAATTAACCCTAAACACCCATTAAGCATAACTGCCCCCAAATTAACCCTAAAGACCCCATTAAGCATAACTGCCCCCAAATTAACCCTAAACACCCCATTAAGCATAACTGCCCCAAATTAACCCTAAACACCTCATTAAGCATAAATGCCCCTAAATTAACACTAAAGACCCCATTAAGCATAACTGCCCCCAAATTAACCCCAAACACCTCATTAAGCATAACTGCCCCTAAATTAACACTAAAGACCCCATTAAGCATAACTGCCCCCAAATTAACCCTAAACACCTCATTAAGCATAACTGCCCCTAAATTAACACTAAAGACCCCATTAAGCATAACTGCCCCTAAATTATCCCTAAACACCCCATTAAGCATAACTGCCCCTAAATTAACACTAAAGACCCCATCAACCATACCAATTTATTAGGTAATTTATCTGGAGTACATGCAATTAATTTAGGGGCAGTTACTGGAGTATTTAGGGTTAATTTCAGGGGCCCTTATGGTTAATGGGGTCTTTAGGGTTAATTTCAGGGGCCGTTATGGTTAATGGGATCTTTACGGTTAATTTCAGGGGCAGTTATGGTTGATGGGGTATAAGGGTTAATTTTATGCTGATGACTGAGGGTTAATTTAATTAATTTAATAAAGTTAACTGTAGGTGCAGTTATAGGTAAAGGGGGGCAAACTCAGGGGAATCTAAATCCTGGGGGCAGTGTGAACATTATTAATGTATTTATTTATAAAAGTATGGTATCAGTAATATTCTCTGAATGATTCAAATCTCTGTAAGATTCGGATCCTTGTAAGATCCGGATCCCTGTAAGATTCGAATCATTCGACTCTTCGGATCATTCGACTCTTCGGATCATTCGACTCTTCGGATCATTCGATTCTTCGGATCATTCGACTCTTCGGATCATTCGATTCTTCGGATCATTCGACTCTTCGGATCATTCGACTCTTCGGATCATTCGACTCTTCGGATCATTCGACTCTATGAAGGACTCTCTGACTCTATGAGTCATCGTTCCTGTGTGAATTAATGAGCTGTAACCTGACCCCAGAGTCTGTGTCTGAGTGCTCTGCAGATGACTCACAACTCTAGGATCAGGTTACAGCTGCATGATTCACAGACTGAACCGCTACAAATGAATCGTTCAGTCTAGTGAACCGATTCATCCGGATCACTAAAAAGAACCGGATCAAATGAACGATTCGTTCATGATCCGGACATCACTATGTTAGAAGTGTATCACATAATCACTTACCTTACGGCTCTTGTATAGGCAGCCATAAGAATGCCATGGTTATGCATACAATGCTTGTATATGTTTAAACCCCAGTTATTTTATTTTTTTTAATTTTAGTTATGAGAAGTAGATGAGTTTTAAAGCCTTGCAAAAGACTTGGGGTCAGCACACTGAAAAACGCCCCAGTTCATATTTATATAGCGCCAGCCGATTCCATAGTGTTGTTACAATCAGAGTTGGCAAAATCATTTAAAATCACACACACAAACTGGTACAAGGTAGAAGATGACCTGGAATTCTATCATTCAAAATTAAAATATACTTTTATTGGAGATACAACCCCCCCAAAAAAATAAAGAAACATAAAAGCATATTCTCTAATGAAAAGGTAAATATGTCTTCAGTATCTATATGCTAGTGCTGTTTTATTCCATCTCTGAATACTTTGATTAGATACATAGGATACATTAAGAAGCTTAAATTAGTAATATGTACTTGTGAACTGTAGTTCAATCAAGTCTACTATTACGTACCTATTTATAGTATGCAGGGCAGATGTTGGGGAAACGTGTGATTACCGTTGAATTTTGAAACCACTGTAGATTTTCCATAGCTTGCCCAATATATGTTAAGGGTGTAGGCAAAGCAGGATGTTGAGTTTGATGGTGAAAAAACATGATTTACATCATATCGTTGTAAATTGTTGTGGTAATAGGATGAGTTACACATGCTATATAATATGTGCAATTTCTGTAAATGAAAACAAAAAGTTAAAATTTGTCTGTTTTGCTGTCTCAATGTTTTGTTCTCGATGTTGCAAAGAAAAGAAAAAAATGAATGGATGTTTATAACTTTTTAAAGCCCAAGGACAGGGGCGAAACTAGTAACAAGTTACGGTTTGAACTCTTTCATGTTACAATACATTCTAAAGTACTAACCCCACTGAGCTTAGCTGCAGGAAAAGCATCCCTTACGAAAAAATTACTGCAGTTTTTCTGAAGTAATACTGCAGTTTTTTGGACATGAAAAAACTGCAATACTGCACATTTACTGCATTTGTACTTCACTGTACTGCAGTTTTACTGCACATTTACTGCACTTTTTTTTTATATTGCAAACCTACAGTTGTACTTCAATGTACTGCAGCTTTATTGCATTTGTACTTCCGTACAAAAATAACTGTGAAGTACAGTGAAGTACAAATGCAGTAAAAGTGCAGTAATACTGCAGTAAAAGTACAGTATTGCAGTTTTTTTTCATGTCCAAAAAAATGCAGTATTACTTAAGAAAAACTGCAGTAATATTTTCGTAAGGGATGGTTGGCCCTGTATTATGCATAGCTAAATCAGTGAGACCTCACTGTTCATGAGATGAATTATGCATTATACAGGGCCAGCTCAGTCCTTAACTAGAGCCAGAGCTGGATCCAATCGGGTCCAGCAACCTGTGGGAATCATCTTCCCTCTCTAACCATGCATGCCTGAAAAAGACTTATATACACCGATCAGCCATAACATTATGACCACCTGCCTAATATTGTGTTGGTTCCCCTTTTACCGCCAAAACTGTGCTGACCTGTCAAGCCATGGACTCCACTAGACCTCCGAAGGTTGTGCTGTGGTACACCACCAAGACGTTAGCAGCAGGTCTTTTAAGTCCTGTAAGTTTCGAGGTGGAGTCTCCATGTGTTCTCCAAGTAAGTGAAACACATGCACCCGGCCATCCACGTGATCAGACCAAGCCACCTTCTTCCATTGCTCCGTGGTTCAGTTCTTATGCTCACATGCCCATTGTAGGCGCTTTCGGCAGTGGACAGGGGTCAGCATGGGCACCCTGGCTGGTTTACGGCTACAAAGCCCCAAACACAACACCTTGCTGCCTAATATATCCCACCCACAGACAAGCCCCAAGATACCAAGATTATCAGTGTTATTCACCTATCAGTGGTCATGTTATGGCTCATCGGTGTGCATGTGTGTGTGTGTATATATGTATGTTTGGGGGCAGAAGTTAGAGGATGAAAAAATGTAAGAGGCAGACAAAAAAGAAAACAATGGAAAGAAAGAACAAAAGGAAACAAAGGAGGAAAGAAAAGAATGGAAGACAAAAAGTCTGCAAGAGGCAGAAAGAAGAGAAAAATACCGAAGCTTCTAAGCTCCTCCTACACCCACAGTAACATACTTACTCACACTAACACAGTCACATACTTACACACAGTCACATACTTACACACAGTCACACACAGTAACATATGTAGACACATCAATACACCGTAACATACTTACACATCATTGACCGAGTGCAGATGTGGCCTTGACATATTGAGATGAAAGCCTGTAGCATAAATCATATCAAAGTACACTATTAAATGAATCTTTATCCACCGGTTGTTGAAAACGTTGAGATATGAGCCATGCCTTCCAAGCACCTCAAAGTTGTTACACAATCATATCATTAAATGCCATAGGATTACAGATCAAAAGTTTGGGGTCACTTGGTGTCATGGAAAACAAGGAAATTCCCAGCTGTGCTAACATGATTGCAAAAGTGTTTTCCAATGACCAATTACCCTTTTATACGAATTAGTGAACACAACGTGCCGTTGGATCACAGGAGTGATGGTTGCTGCTAAAGGGCCTCTGTACACCTATGAAGATAGTCCTTTTAAAAACCAGCCATTTCTGGTTACGATAGTTATTTACAACAGTAACATCTACACTGTATTTCTGATCCATTTCATGTTATTTTAATGGACAACATTTGCTTTACTTTGAAAAACAAGAACATTTCTAAGTGACCCCGAACTTTTGAATGGTAATATGTATGTATGTGTATATATATATATATATTTTTTTTTTTCTTTTTCACGGGGACTTGATACTTCTCAGGTTAGATGTCACCAAATGCTAACAACGCAATATCCTAGCCTTTGAAAGAGTATATTGCACACAGTTTATGTGTGTTTACTGGTGTTTTTATTAATATTCGTTGTTATATTTGGCAAGAATTTGTTTTTCGTTTTCATCTCATCAATAATGTTTCTGATGTAAGATTATTCTGCAGCAAATGCTCAACAACTGACAGCGATCATCAACTCAAGACAAGCCCAAGTATAAGGCCTTATTCGAAGAAACGTGTACTTCGCGTGTCCCACGGTTCATTCAATCACATCAGCGTGGAACAAAAACATCGTCCGTTTAGTTAGTCAGACTTGAATCGCCCATTACACGGGCACGCAGTACGCAGACCACAATCGTGCGTTCCAAAGCGTTTCACTTACGTCATGGGAGGGGCGGAGACGCAAGGGACCACATTAATGCTTTAAAAAACACATAAAAAAGGCTTCAAACATGTTTTGATAGCGTAACAACATTTGAAAATGTATATTTTTTAAAGGAATAACTGAGCCGTGCCCAGTTTTAACCTGCACGCCAACCACAAGATGGCGTCCAATCCAAATTCCCATTGGCAGCCCAGGCCCAAAAAGCTATAGAAGAGAAGGATTAGTGGGCGTGGCCCCGATGACATTATCACAGCGCGCTGGTCGTGTCGGGGCTATCACCCAGTATAGCAGCAGTTTCATTCTCGGCCGCTGAGCTGTGTGAGCGTAACTGGCATAACATTTACCCGGAGCGGGGCTGTCATTCCAACTCACCCCGGGATTTATACGGTAAGACCCCGAGGGGGGCAGCTTCTTCTTTGTGCCCATTGAGGGGCATTAAGCGGACATCGTACTCATAGACATAACGCACCCTCCTGTACAGGAATGCTGCATAGTGGCTGATCGTTACGCCAGTGCCTATAACGACATTGTAATCGCTGCACATGGCTAAAAGGAGACACAACGCAGCTCCTTGTTCCCAGCTCAGCGATCGCCCGACCGGTCTTATGCTGGGTCACATGGCAGGGAAGTTTCGCCCCTTCTTTCCTCCAACACTTTATTTTTGAGACTGGCATCGGGTGTAAATTCTGTAGTCATTGGGCGATAGAAGTAAATCATCAGCCAGAAGGAGCTGCACAGGAAGCTTTTGTTATGTTAGCTCTGTTGGTCAGAAAGTGATTCACCTTTTGGTACTGCTGCCTATTTGTGTGCCCTGTTTCTTTTATATATCATCCCATTGCACTGATATTGAAATATGGTGGAATGTGTATACATGCATTGTGTGTACATTACATACATACTGTGACTTATTAGTCACCCGCCCGCCACCCCGTATGCTTTAGACCTTTCTTGTGCTTTGGTGATTTTGTGTACGGTTGGCCGGAAATAATTTACTGGTTAAAGCTCCGGTGCTAAGCATGACTAAAATTAGGCGTAGCGTGGCCCACGGTGAATAAAACGGGCTTGACAGTGGATGAAGTCCTTCAGTGTCCTGTGGTGTCGCTTAAGTCTAGCTTTTGACAATCTGGCGGGGTAGTAGTTTGGTTGGATGTGATCAACAACCTCTCCCATGTAGCGTCCATTGAAACAGACGTATAAGAACTATTTGGCCCATCTGAAATGCCCACTTTCCCTGATGTAGACACTCGGGCCTTAATCAGTGTTTAGTCTTGGCTTAGGTTCAGGAAACCTTTTATGCCTATTCCATGCGGTTCAGTACTGAGTTCTGTTGGTGCGTCGCGTGTGGGTTTGTTTTGTATATATTTAGGTTTTCCACGATGAGCCCAGTTTAATTCATCATGATGAACGACCCTCGCACAGCTCAGGACTAGAAAGCTATCTACACGTATCCAGTTGGATTAAGTACAGCGTGGCCGCTGTATGCAGCCTGCTCTTCAGCACATGGGCAAATAAGATCATTAATTCAAAGAAAGGCTTTTAATGTCTTCTCCATTGTCTTCTGGTGCCTCTGACGTCCTGTTCCCAAAGTTACAAACGATAGCATTTCAAGTAGTGTTTAATTATACGAATAAACTGATCGAGCTCAGTCACAGATGGATAAGGACTGATGTTTAGTGCTGCGTTTGGCATCTGTTCTTGATGGACTACAACTTCACTTCTTGCTAGAGGATTGGTGGTCTTGTTCATGAGCAGATGGACAGATAAATGCTGTATTCTACGGCTTTAGCAGTGAAGCTAATACTGTGCCGTAGAGAACACACAGGCAACATTCAGACGCCATGAAGGGTATCAGTGTGTTTTTATACACAGTAGGGTTTTATAATGGAGGCTGACATGTAGTTGCCTCTAAGACAAAATGCCAAAAACTACAACACAAGGAAGTCTATCTCTATCCAAGCACTTATGGCATGGTTGCTTGCCGTAAGAATGCAGATTACTTTTTTGGAATTTTTCCAAGGACCGGAAGGAACTTTCAGCAATGTGTAATCTCTGAGGTGTATGTTTGAGTTCATCTTGGTTTTATAATGGTCTCTGGATCTTTTTATTAGGGTTTTCTGGATTAGGTGATCTACGTGCACGTCCGTCAGATAGGAGAATTTACTATGGACTATGATGATAAAGAAGAAGCAGGTTTCTGAAACCCCATTTCAAACTATACTTAACAGCTGCAGCTGGCCTCTCTGTGCCCCAATATTTCTTGAACTCTATGAGAGTGCTTTCCACGCATGTGCATGGGGTCATGCACATGCAGGGAAATGTTTGAAGAATGCGTATTCTGCATTTGCGAAAGGGACACCATAACAGTTTAAAGGGCCCTCGCAGCCCTCATATGCGTTATAGTAGGAAGTGACTGTATAAGAAACTTCTCTTAATCTCTCATTACTGTCACAATTGAAACACGCCATGCGTTAGGTGACAAAATACTTTGCTTAATCCATAAAAAAAAGAAAGATCTGTTGATGATATTGTTGTCGCGTAGCATTTCCTGTGCTGTTGTTGGCGGTAATAGACACGACTTCCCACGGCTGCTAAATGAACTGTTCCCTTCCTATGTTTACATTTGAGTCTTCTCGTTCCCGAGAGAGCCCGGCGCTTTAGCTCAAGTTGCTTGCGCACCAGTCGGCTGTACAGATGTTCATCTGCTCGCTAACCAGATTTTGCAATTATGTGCTTACTGGTTGGAGGAAATGTGGCAAGCGCCTCTCCGTACCGTTCGCTGCAGGGCTGGGAAATCAGGAAATAGATTAGAAAGCTCGTGACATTAGTTACGTACAGAAGGCATTGAGGTAGAGCAATACATCTGTCTAACGTGCCGAGCAGGAAGCGAACGCAAGAAGTATGTAGGGAAAGGTCATCGGGCTAGAATGTGGTTTGACGGGATAACACAATCTTTTTATAATAGTTTTAGCTTTTGTACTTCCTAATCTAGCTAGTATCCAATGTGTGCGTGTGTAATATATGTAATGTGTCCCAATGCGCAGCAAATTCCAGGTTATGTAACCTGAAATCACATGACCTCATTTATTACTACTCACTTCCTCAAATGGTTGGACAGTAACTAAATAATGCATGGAAGTGTGTCTTGAGAGGAAACCAAAGGGCGTTTCGTGGAGATGAGTTTTATTTTTGGTAGGAATAAAGAAAAGGAAATCTCTATCGTGCGTAGACTGCCCCCCCCCCAATAATAATAAAAAAAAAACAAAAAAAAAACAACAGCAAATATGTAACCAAAGCTCAATATGTGGGGTGGGAGTAGGGTGACCCCTATAGAACAGAGGAACACTGTAACATTTTTCATTTTTAGTAGACAGCCTTGTTATGTTTCAGTCTGTCTTTGATTTTTGGCGCTGGCGTCACTGATATTCTTTTTTATACAGTGATCAGATGTTCTTGATGTTCATTATCTCTGGGGGGAGCCCCTTCTAAATTTAGTATCAAAGTAATTACATTTATATTATTATAATATATATTAACTAAAACCTAAATTTTGCAGCTCAGTGCGCGATATAAACCACAAGCACTAGTTACTGTTATTAAACACTTATATCAAAATGTACATGTTCTTGCTTAAATGTATTAAGTAGGCTATTGCTTTGGATTCCAAAAAGGTTTCACCTTACTTAGCCAATAGAAGGGAAAAAACCCTTTATGTCATAAACATGTAATATATCTAAACATTAAAGTATATATCATTTGTATAGCTCTTCCCTTCGTAACTTACCAATTCATACTATGCATTCTAACTAGGTACATTGCAAATGAGTAGTAGAAGCGCTGTTTCTTATAGCTCAAGATTGTAAAACATGGATAAATATAAATATACTCAAGCATTAGTGGACAGTCGTCAAATAGCCTGCCCTACAGGTCTTTGCATCCGGTGTTAGCTCTCTTGTGCCATTACATGATTCTGCCCAGAGTCACTGGGATGTCCACATCTGGACTTTTCTTTACACTTGGCGTGAACATCAGCAGATCCCCGAAGGGTAAATTGCATACGAGAGGTTTGAGAACTGCACCCCAATGACCAGAGCCACAAGAGAAAGAGAGCGAAAACACAAGACGCTCCTGATCCACGACGCAGCGTAGGACAGGATATAAAAGTGCTGTCTGTTCTTGGTTGAGTGAGTCACAAATCCTTTTGTATGTTAAATTCTCAATTTATGCTAAGGCCAGTCTTCTCCATTTCAGTAGAGCTTAGAATGTTTGCTAGTTACAGATGTTTCAGTGTTTAACGTCTTGAAAAGCAGCAATTGTGTGTGTTTAAAAAGAGCAGACAATGTGATTTATGAGCGCAATATTTCATGTGTGTATATGTTATAGAGATTGCCATCGAAATGGTAACAAAGACACAGTCTAGGTAAAACCTGGCTTTTAGCCATACCTTTTAAACCTATCCCTTAAGACAAACTGACCCTGTTGGGGTGGTATGGGGCAGAATTTTGACTATTTGTCAATAATGTAATAATAATGTAATCGTATTTCCTGGCCAGTATAGGCAGGTGAAACTGACAGGTGCTCTCCTGTGTACCGGTATTGAGATTTTCCAATGAACTTGAGTGTATGTAGGAAAATGATTTCCTTTTTATTTGTGATTTGTTCAAGCTATGCAAATGTTAGCGCAGATATTTGTCAATAAAATAAGATATCCTTACAAATGGTGATTTAACCTTGGTTTTTATTTGGAGGTAAAAGTTATGCCGCCTTCTGTGATGCTCAAAAGATGAAACTTTCTGCTGGTGAGACCTCATCGACGCAGCTTGTGTATAGATATTTGCAAACCAAAATACCTGTGAAGCCGTAGGCAGGGGAGCTGCGAACGATTATCTGTTCTATTACGCTTCTGCTGTTATATGTACTTGTGCTGTAGCGATTGTTAGCATCGGTTGTCTAAGCCTTTGCTGTTGGTGTTTTGAGTTTGTTTCCGCTAAACGGTCATCCTGACCTCTCCTAAGTATGGGGCGAAATTTGTTCTCTCTGCCAGTTGTGTGATTTATTGTAATTTGCCTCATAATGGCATTGCATTACTTAGAGCTTGTTCGGTTTGTGAATAGTATGAGTTCAACGAGGACAGGATTTTGTTGGGACCGCCAAGGTGTTCATCTACTTGAGCAGATGTCATTTTCTTGACCACATAAAGGGTTAATAAGCTTTTGCATTTCAGTGCCTGTTTTGTGCCATAAGACAAAAGTTCCTGAAAAAAATGATGAAAGAGTCCAAGTTTTATATAATTTACAGTATAATTCTAGAACTAACCTAATTCGTGCTTTGTGGTCCTTCTAGTACTTGTGGTGTGACGAGTATATCTGAATGTCTGATCATGTGCCGTGATCAGATGTGTGAATGTTTACTGTTCACATATCAATGATGCTAATCGGACGGTTCCTTGTTATAGTGCAAATCATTACTTGTCAGATTGGATTCTTCTATAACTTGCTATGATCAATATCACTTGGTTGCATTCCTGCATATAATCTTAATGTTTTTAGAAGTTTGTGCAGCAGTCGACAACATAACTATAACTGTTAAAGGGACAGTGTAATGTTTCCTATTGACCCGCAACCAAGAAGTGGAATGGACTTATTATAGCAAACTGTACAATTAAATTGTACATCTGCATTGGCATTGATGCCCCAAGCCCCCAGATACAGTATCTTAAAATTAAATCTTAAGTTTACACTTTATGTAACTTTGGAAGACTATTTCCATAAAAATATACTACTACTATTAGTGTGATAGTACCAGCTGACAATTTATAGCTCTTGGTTGATAACCTGTGTTCCTGTGTTAAAATCTAATGAACACGCCTATTGAACCCTTTGCCATCCATTGGCTGGAGATAATGGCAGGCAGTTGAGTTTTTTGGGGGATTTTTTTGTGTCTACCCATCTACCTGTTACAATTGTTCTGTTGCTTTTATAACTGAAATGTTTTTGTCTAAGTGTTACCTTGTGTCCTGAGTGGCTGGTGGCTCAGTTAATGGAAACATTTCCACTAGAGGAGCTTACTTTCAGAATCCAACGGCTTCAACTCATTACCAGCTTAGGTCAGCAGTGATGGCCAGAGACCTCTTGGTTGACCTGGTTATTTTTTTAAAGATATATATTCACAAGTACCGGTATTTTTTGTTTAGCTGAAAAAGGAGTGACTTTGTGTCAGACTCTTATGTCCTCGTGTATAAATACAGCCTTGTTCTAATGGTTTTGTTCCTTCTATTTTCAGATTCCTTTTAAATTAACAATTACCCTTTGAAGTTAATGAGTTTAAGTCCTTTGGCAAGAAAAAGACGTTGGCGTTTTTTAGCAGGAAACGGAAAGTTCTTTGCCCTTATATAGGCCTCGCATAATGTATTAATGTTTTACTTATTTAATATTTCAAATTCATTTGCACGCTAATAGTGCTTTGGAAACTGTTTGCCACAGGGTTTATTCATGAAAACACAAGTTACAGGGATGCTCCATCTGTCATACCTGTTTGTGAGATATACATATTTGACTAGTCTACTGTCTTCTGTAGTGACGGTGTCGGGCACACTAAACTGACCCTTTAAAGCCCCTAGAGTGAAATATGTGCATCAGCATTCAATAAAGAGTAGGAGCCGCAGTGTCCCCAGTCTTTGTAGTCTGAGGTCCCATGGTTAAAGTCTAGTAGGAAAGCCGAATAAAGTATTGGCTGTTGCCAATCTCCCCCACCAACCCCCCCCCCAAAAAAAACAAGCCTTCTAAGAAGTTTCTCAATTTCATAATTTTCAGTGCAACCTTGCTCCATACATACAATATTGAGTAATTCGCCATTTAAATCGGAGTATGTGACAACTTGGCATATAAGGGACTGATGAATTTGCAGCATTTCTACCCTTGGCACTTCCAATTTCCATAAACTTAGCTCGTGCTAAATAGTGACATTTCTTAACATCTGCTAGATGTCTTTACATGCATGCAAAGGTTATCATGCATGCAATTCACTCATGTAGAAGATGTCTTCAACTATATTGGGCACCCTTGTTCTCCTTGTCAGATTCTTGTAATCGTATAGCTAGATGTTAAGCAATGGGAATCAGAAATTACATTTCTTTTTTTTGTAAATATAATTTTTATTAGTTTTCAAGGAACAACAGAAGGACAGGGAAAAAGGGAGAGGGCAAAAAGGGAAATAGGGAGGAAGAGTACAGGTGGATAGGACGGACAGGAGGAGGGCACAAGGAGATAAAACTGGGCACAAATCCCCGATGCAGCGGGCAAAAGCAATACAGAATCAAATGTAACACCGGCATCTGGACAGCCATGTAGACACAGCGCTCCTTACAGAGTGGGAATAACAATCAGTCCTATCAGACATGAGCAAATAAGAAACACCGGCAAAGGCAGCACAGAATCAAAGGTAACACCGGCATCTGGACAGCCATGTAGACACAGCGCTCCTTACAGAGTGGGAATAACAATCAGTCCTATCAGACATGAGCAAATAAGAAACACCGGCAAAGGCAGCACAGAATCAAAGGTAACACCGGCATCTGGGCAGAGAAATTACATTTCTTTGACCGCAATTTTTGCCTTACTTTTAGTGAGCAGTTTGGCATAAACCTCCAGAGCACCATTGTAGAAAAACTTGTAATTTCTTACCTCCCGAGAAAAGTGTTGATGGGCGCTGTTTGCAACACTAATTCTAAGATTGCCTTTCCCAAGGGTCAAACAAAGTAGGACTCCTGTTTAAATTTATTCTCCGGGCACAATATGTGTTAGTGATTTGTAACCTACAAAAAAAGCAAATCTGTAAAGCAGTTTGCAGTCTTTCTTCAGTGTGGTTTTCATAGTTGGTCTCGAGGGGAACGCTGGTAAATTTTGTGTTGATCGTTCCATGGGTTCTCTTTTAAAAAAAAAAAAAAAAAAAAAAAAGTGTGTGTGTGTATATATATATATATATATATATATATATATATATATATATATATAATAATTATGTGTGTGACCATAAAAAAAGGACATGGCAGTAACCGAAATAATCATCTGTAAATATATAAAACATCATTGCTAGACTGTCTTATCAATATTTGAATACATTGAATAATCCTTTTACAGCCTATTTCTTTTGATTACGTAGGAGCCTGTGATTAATATATTGTCGAAATGTGTTCTTAGACTGAAAGGTACACGGTACTTAATCTCCTCTCGTCTGCAGTACAGTAGCTACGCCGTTGACTTGTCCCTGGGTATTTCTACAGCTATATACTCAACTATGATAATTTCTGCATTGGCGTACTATATACACTAATCAATTTATTTTTTTTGGCACAGGGCATTTCTTTATCTTACACAGTCAAATATTTCTGAACATACTACACAAATAAGTACCATTTCTATTAAAATGTATGATCTCATTATTTGTGTTTTTTTAAATCTAAGCAGCTGGCTACTTCAGCTTGGGAAGCTCTACAGATAAAACAAGTATTTTACTTGGTGAACATCCAAAAATCCTGGTGCCTTTTCACATTTTCCAGTTCACTCATACAGCGGCTCATGAGATTATGTGTGTAAACAGTGACACTGAGTCATTATCCTTAACATTATCTAAATGAACAGGGTTATTATGTACTTTATCTACTTTTACGAGCTATACAATAGACTTCCTGATACCTGGATGCGCTCCCATGTTTTGTGTCCAATGTCTGGGCTCCATAGGCAGGTTTGATTTCCTACCGTGTTTGTACTGTACTCAAGGTAGCAGCTGTGTGTACAAAAGCCAGTTTGGGGACACGGACAATCAGATCTATCTGCGTGACATTTAGGGGGAGATTAAAGGGTTCGCTTATATAAATGTGAATCATGCTGGCCATTAATGATGGGAATATATTCATACACTATAGGTTTCTGTGTGTGTTGGGGAGACTCCAAGTATCATATGTGCTTTAATGCATGTGATAGTTGTGTGGCCCCTCTTGCAATTGCATGGAGGCATTCTGCAGGATCCCCCACATTTCAGCCACATGAGTGGAACGCATCTCACGCTAAATGTACCCACATGGCATACATGCCTCCAGCCAGCTCAGTGAGCGTTGATTTCAATGGGAGCTTTTCCTGCAACTGATGGGCAGATTTAAGCGCACTAACTTAATGCTGTGATGCCCTTGTTTTAAAATAACAATCATGAAAAATGATGTATATATTCCTTTAAAGTAGCTCTTCCACCTAGGGGCCCTCTCAATCAAAATATCCAGGTTCTGGATCATGAAGAGAGATGTAAAAAAGTTATCTGTCATAGGTTTCTCTTTCATGCTCCCTGTCTCTTAAACTCTCTTTAAAAGTCCTGTCGTTCCTCCAGAGCCCTCCATCACAGCACTCTGAACACCAGCCATTTCATGCGTGTTATTTTTTTTAATTTTTTTTTTGTTTTTGTTTTTTTCTTTACTTTGAAAAGTCAGAACAGTTTGTGGGACTTCTCTAAATCTTCTTTAGAATCTTCTTCTTTTTGCTGTTTCGTTATTGCACTATTGTTGTTTTTCTTCTCCTGTATTTGCTTCCCAACATTTGAGGATTTGTTTTATTCTAAGAGTCCTTGAGGAGTGCTTAGGAGGGCACTGCACATACTAGATTGGGAGAGTATCGGTCTTATTTATTGGTTTTATTCATCACCTGTGGTGTGATGTTGTATTTATTCCTATAAGAAAAAGAAATGTGACAAACTAAGTAAATGGGTGCGGCGATGTGTGAAAAGGTTTAGGAAATGTGAATTGCCTCGCACATCCTGTTTCATAATTCTAGTATGACACATCTAAGGTGCTTTAGGAAGAGAACATTTCTTAAAAGTATATGGCAAACTCCCTACCTGGTGCTTAGAAGAAGCTTTGCACCTCGTTATGTACCTCATCTGTTAGTATGGCTATTATGAATCTGTGCAAGGCAACTGTGCTAATGACTACCATGTGGAACTGGACTAGTGATCGAATGATGTTGGTAAATCACCCTGTGGTAGCTGGGTAGTGTTGTGAAATATGGCTTATTTTATGTTAAGAAAGTGTTTAATGTTTGTGAGTAGGTATGAATGCATGTTCTTGAGACACAGGGTGAGGTTAGATGGTTAAATTAACCATGTGCATGTGATTCCAGTGGCTGGTGCAATTTGTGCCTTAACTTATATTGGTTGTACCAACACTTGCATTCATTTAAAGCAACTGCGCGTACTCACACCTATCACATTTCACACCCATCACAAAAAACACCTCACTCAGGTTCACTCACTCCCCATCACTGGCCTTCCACTTTGGCATCTGAATTGTATAATGGAGTGTTGAAATGCAGACATTCATAACCAAGCTCTTACTCATGGTGTGTTTTAACCATTTAGTTTAGTGGATACTTTTTAGTCTGTATATATACTAGTATAGTTGATGTAATGAGAACTTGATGCTGACCTTGAAATGCATACATGGTAGGGTCACACTGCGTCCTTATCTTTGTTTACTTTAGTATCAGTAATCCCTGTTTGTCTGAAAGCCTACACTGCAGGAAAAAGAGTGGTCTTGCTTATTTTAGAACATTTATCGTCGCTGATTTCAGTTAAGCGTCCTTCTCACGGGTTAGCAGTTGACACTGAAAAATGCCAAAATGGAGAATCATTGTGTGGAAAAAATAAGCACACCTTATGATTCAATAGCTTGTAGAACAACCACCTTTTAGCAGCAATAACTTGAAGTAGTTGTTTTCTGTATAACATTCACATCATTGTGGAGGAGTTTTGCCCCACTCTCCTTTACAGAAGTTTGCAGGCATTTGTTTTATGCACAGCTCTCTTAGCGCCCTACCACAGCTTTTCAACAACTCGATTCTTTTCTTTTTCAGCCATTTTGTTGTAGATTTGCTGGTGTGCTTGAGATGATAGCCCTGTTGCATGACCCAATTTTGGCCAAGCTTTAGCTGTCGGACAGGTGGCCTCACGTTTGACTGTAGAATACTTTGGTATACAGAGTAGGTCCTGTGGCTGCAAAACAAGCCCACATCATCACTTCTCCACCACCTAACCCTAAACCATGCTGCCATGTTCTTGTTAGACAGAAGAAGCTTTCTCCTGGCAACCCTTACAAACAAATCATACTTGTTCAGTCTTTTATTATTGTCACCTTTCGCCGGCAAGTCTGTCCGGGGGGCCCCGCTGCTGCCGCGCGTC
Source organism: Spea hammondii (assembly GCA_029215755.1). Taxonomy (NCBI): domain Eukaryota; kingdom Metazoa; phylum Chordata; class Amphibia; order Anura; family Pelobatidae; genus Spea; species Spea hammondii. The sequence continues at coordinate 50,631,648 of JARDYJ010000004.1, read as the reverse complement.
CGTCCCGCGTCCCGCTCCCTCGGGTGGGGACGTCCTCCGTCGGGTCCTCCAGCGCTGCTCTCCGCCGGGGATCACCATCTTCGCCATCCTCGGCCGTCGTGGCGTCGCTCTCTCCTGCCGGGGGTCTGCGGCGGGGGTCCTGGAGGGGTTCTTCGCTTGTCCTCGTTGAGCTGGAAGTGCGCACACGTGCACACTGTCATGGCGGCCGGGAATCCCATACCCGGCAACAGCATACGTCACGCTAGGGGGCGGGTCCTCTAGCTATTTATCTAATTGGATGATTATTTGCTGCAGCTGTTTGGCACCAAATTTAAACCCCCTGCTCACTCTAATCTGAGCCCTTGTGTGGTACAAACGTTATCACTGTCTCAGTGCGTTATATTCTGATTTACTGGTTTCCTGACTCCTGCTTTGTTCCTGACTACTCTGATCGCCGCCTGGATTGACTTTGGATTGCTTTTTGGACTTTGCCTGTTTGCTGCCTGCCTCGACTTTGGACTGTGACCTGTTTATGCTATTTGAACTTTTCTTGCTGTTGTCCCACTATTTCTCCTACAACTACTCATCCTGATTGCTCACCATTCTGCAAATGGGACCCGTCTCTCGTCGGAGTGTTATAATTATGCTGTCATGAACTTTAATATGCTAACTGAGGCCTGTAGAGTCTGAGATGTAACTCTTGGTTTTTATGCAATTTCTCTGAGCATTGCACATCCTGACCTTGGGGTTAATTTGCTGAGACATCCACTCCAGGAAAGACTGGCTTGAATGTTTTCCAGTTTTGAATAGTCTTTCCCACTGTAGAATGAAGGACCTTATACTGTTTAGAATGGCCTTATAACCCTTCCCAGATTGGTGGGAACCAACGATTGCTTCTCTAAGATCACTGGTGATGTCTTTCCTTTTTAACATTGTGTTAACACATACCTAAATGCTCCAGACTAGCAAACTAATACCTTTATAGAGGTACTCACACTTATTGATGATCAATTAATCAAGGGCATTTCATTTTTTAGTTTTTCACACATGGCTTCTCCATTTAGCTTTATTTTTGTTGAATAAGTCATGACACATAATATGTCGTATTTGTTCGTCCGAGGTTGTGTCTACCTAAGTTTTAGACCTGCTAAGGAACAGATGATTATGTCCCGATATGTAAAACTATAGAATTCAAAGAGGTGTAGTTTTTTTCACACAACTGTAGATTTTAACACCAGATAAGAACCATAAGATTCAGCCCACATCTGATGCCAGGCCGTTCCATTTATCTAAGGTAAACTTCTTATATTACATCTAAACCTCTGACTCTCTAGTTTTAGATTATGACATCTTGTTCTGACATGAGGTAACACAGTAGGGCATGTAGATGTAAAATACCATCTTTTCCTGCAACACTTACTAAGCTGACCCTGCATAATGCATAGTTCAATTGGTGAGGTGACTCTCAAAAAGGCTGTCTGTTCTGACCGGGGGAGCTCACTGGGGTTGGCTTTTTAAACTCTCTAGCCTGTCTATGCAAAATCCTGCTTTAGAGAATACACCTATAGTAGGGGCTTACCTTTTTAGCGCATTTATTGGCTATATATATGTGACATTTTTACTACAAACTGACACTTTTTTGGTAATGATTAGAACTCCTTAATTTGAACTGAATGTTCACATGAACTGGGTTTACTTTCAAATATATATTCTTTTTTTAAATGTACATTTTAGCTTGTGGTTGAGAAACCTTCTTCATAACAGCTTTGAATGAATCTACTGGACTTTTTATAATTTTTGCAGCCCACCCTAAGTGAGTTAACTATTTTTCTACATATGCATGTTAATATATTGTAGTAAGTGGGGAATTAGGTTTAGGTAGAGACTAAAAAAAGTATATATCAATATGAATAAAGAAATAAGAAACTTGCCCCCTGAAGAGAAAAAAACAAATGAAATATATAGAAAGTGTGTGTGTGACTTGTGTGGTTGTCCTTAAGGGGTTAATGTAAACTATCTCCTAAGGTGACTAAGGACAGGTTTTGCTAATATGTTGCAACCCATATGTGTATAAAAACGGTGTCATTGTGGTTATTGGTGTGTATTCTTGTCCCTTGTTGTAATAATCTTCTTTTCTTGAAGTCTTTGGCTAGAACCGGTACTTTCTTGCAGTTCACTTGCTCTTCGGGAGTAATGTCACAAGCCTTTCTTAAAATAGCTTTAAATGTGAGAACGGCTAGGAATTTCATTCTGATGAAAATAAATAAGGCATTTGCTTCAGAAAGAACTGTGCATAGTGATGATGACATGATGAAGTGTGATGAGAATGTGTGTTATAAAGCACTAGGGAACGTTGTGTGATTAAGCTTTTAATTTAGTTATTTATTTTTGGCTCTTGGGCTCTTTGGGCCACTATGACTGCAGTAGGCACTGTTGGGAAATGAAAGGTTTCTATTATGTGTAGAATTTACTGATCATTAGGGTATAGTGTAATGAAATTCCATTCTGAGATGAGCAAGATGTCATTTGGGTCACCAGAAAATATTTTGTTTTATTATGCTGCGTCCCCCCGGTCAAAGGAGATGGACTGATATTGGCTTCCGCTCAGGTGGTGGGCTGCTATCGTAGTTGCATCCATTCTTCCTGGATTACAACTTTCCTGTAGGGTTTTTTCTTAATTTGTATCCCTGTACCCTTTTTCACAGATATTTAAATATATTTTTTTTAACCAAGCATTAATCGAAAAATACTTTAATTGACGATCTAGTTAAGAGCCTGTTTGCCTTGTGCTTGCTGGTCACTTTCTGTTAAGGATGCTTTATCATCCCTGGGGTAAGTGGAAAATTCCAGCACTTGGGTGTGAGCATTTAAGATTTATGATAGCAAAAGTAAACACCACAAATTTAACAAACCGAAAGCTTAACCCCTTAAGGACCGGGCTCGTTTTTTCTTTTTGTACCATGTGGGACCGAGGCTGTTTTAATACTTTTGTGGTGCTTGTGTTCAGCTGTAATTTTCTCCTCACCCATTTAGTGTACCCACATAAGTTATATATTGTTTTTTTTCAGGACAAGATCGGCTTTCTTCAGATACCGTTATTTTGATTGTATCATCTTATTTACTATAAAAAAAACCAAAAAAAAACATGGTGAAAAATTGAAAAAAAAACACATTTTATTTGAAAAATCTTTTACTCACCTAAAAAAGCAAGTAAAAAAACTAGCTAAATAGATTCTACTACTTGTCCTGAGTTTAGAAATACTCAATGTTTTTATGTTTTTTTGCTGTTTTTTGTAAGTTATAGGGCAATAAGTACAAGCAGCGTTTTATGATTTCCAAATCTTTTTTAACAAATCTGGTCAGTCTGCCTCCATCTCCTCTTTGGAACATCTTTGAAGCCGGTTAACTCAATTTAACCCATTCAAACCATATATTTTTGAAAACTAGACACCCCAGGGTATTCCAACTGCTGTTATTTTAACCCTTTCCATGCACCAATTATACAACTACACTTTGTCAAACTTTGTAATAGTAATTTTTTTTTATTTTTTTTCACACAAATTGTACTTTAGTTATAGATATACAGGTCCTGGTATATGCCACTGTCAAACAACCCCCCAATGTGTGTTCAGGAACATCTCCTGAGTGCAGTGATACCCGACATGCATGGGTTTGTCGTGTTGTTTGAGATTTAAAATGCCACATTTGGGAAGTGCGCTTTTTTTCTCCATTTTGGTCAGTCTGTACCTATGCCCTATCTTTGAGCTCGGCCACTCCAATTTACCCCATCAGCCATTTTTTTTTTTTTATATTAGACACCCCTTGGGTATTTGAAGTGCTTTTATTTTAACTCTTTGTTGATATTTTTTGAGAAATCTTAGCACTTGCTCAAAATAATAAACTTTATTTTTTTATTTTATTTTTTTTAATACTTTTTTTTATATTTTTTTATACATTTTGCTGGTACTGGATGGTTCATCTAGTGACATCACTGCATAATTATTTTTAAATGTTAGCACATTTTTTTTTTTCCCCTTTTTTTTTTTTTTTTAATATTTTACTAATCACATTGTGATTAGAAAGCTGGGCTCCATTGACTTGCATGGTTGAGTGCAGTACCTGTATTCAACCTGCAAGTGGAGCCAGAGTTCTCTAGAGGGTCTGGAGACCGTCTAGCGAACTCTTTCATCTTTATTGTTTTTTTCCCCGGGCCGCCGCCATCTTGCTGATGGCGAAGATCACCGGCAGCTGCGGCTGTGACCGCTCTCCGGAGCGGTCACAGCCCATCCAGAGGTAAGTGTTTGGCGTCGCTGGATGCCTCCTGATCGAGGCATTCCAGCGACACCATTTAAGTTTAGGAGGCGATCGTTGATGTCCTGATGAAAGTCAGTAATGACTGAAACGTTGACTTTGAATAAAATGAAATTGTCTATTTAAAGACCTGGAGTGCTGACCATCTTTTTGAAAGTGTTTTACATGGAAACTGCTGGTTACTAGCACCGGGCATGGAATATTTGGAATGGTGTGCAATGGACTCTGTGAGTATATATATATATATATATATATATATATATATATATATATATATATATATATATGTATATATATATACTGCTCAAAATAATAAAGGGAACACTTAAACAACACAATGTAACTCGAAGTCAATCACACTTCTGTGAAATCACACTGTCCACTCAGGAAGCAATACTGATGGACAATCAATTTCACATGCTGTTGTGCAAATGGGACAGACAACAGGTGGAAATTATAGGCAATTAGCAAGACAGCCCCAATAAAGGAGTGGTTCTGCAGGTGGTGACCACAGACCCCTTCTCAGTTCCTATGCTTCCTGGCTGATGTTTTGGTCACTTTTGAATGCTGGCGGTGCTTTCACTCTAGTGGTAGCATGAGACGGAGTCTACAACCCACACAAGTGGCTCAGGTAGTGCAGCTCATCCAGGATGGCACATCAATGCGAGCTGAGGCAAGAAGGTTTGCTGTGTCTGTTAGCGTAGTGTCCAGAGCATGGAGGCGCTACCAGGTGACAGGCCAGTACATCAGGAGACGTGGAGGAGGCCGTAGGAGGGCAACAACCCAGCAGCAGGACCGCTACCTCCGCCTTTGTGCAAGGAGGGGCAGGAGGAGCACTGCCAGAGCCCTGCAAAATGACCTCCAGCAGGCCACAAATGTGCATGTGTCCACTCAAACTGTCAGAAACAGACTCCATGAGGGTCGTATGAGGGCTCGATGTCCACAGGTGGGGCTTGTGCTTACAGCCCAACACCGTGCAGGACGATTGGCATATTCGCCACTGGCGCCCTGTGCTCTTCACAGATGAAAGCAGGTTCACACTGAGCACATGTGACAGACGTGACAGAGTCTGGAGACGCCGTGGAGAACGTTCTGCTGCCTGCAACATCCTCCAGCATGACCGGTTTGGCGGTGGGTCAGTAATTGGGTGGGGTGGCATTTCTTTGGGGGGCCACACAGCCCTCCATGTGCTTGCCAGAGGTAGCCTGACTGCCATTAGCTACCGAGATGAGATCCCCAGACCCCTTGTGAGACCATATGCTGGTGCAGTTGGCCCTGGGTTCCTCCTAATTCAAGACAATGCTAGACCTCATGTGGCTGGGGTATGTCAGCAGTTCCTGCAAGAGGAAGGCATTGATGCTATGGACTGGCCCTCCCGTTCCCTAGAACTGAATCCGATTGAGCACATCTGGGACATCATGTCTCGCTCCATCCACCAACGCCACGTTGCACCACAAACTGTCCAGGAGTCCGCAACCTCATCAGGAGCATGCCCAGGCGTTGTAGGGAGGTAATACGGGCACGTGGAGGCCACACACACACTACTGAGCCTCATTGTGACTTGTTTTAAGGACATTACATCAAAGTTGGATCAGCCTGTAGTGTGGTTTTCCATTTTGATTTTGAGTGTGACTCCATATCCAGACCTCCATAGGTTGATAAATTTGATTTCCATTGAGAATTTTTGTGTGATTTTGTTGTCAGCACATTCAACTATGTAAAGAAGAAAGTATGTCATACGATTAGTTCATTCATTCAGATCTAGGATGTGTAATCTTAGTGTTCCCTTTATTATTTTGAGCAGTGTGTATATATATATATATATATATATATATATATATATATATATATATATATATATATTGCAACGGAAGCCTACATTATATGTATCCTGTTCTGCACCTGCATGGTTATTCCTTCCAATTATGTGATATATGCACTTGTAAGTTGCTGACTGCTTTATGCCACATTTGTGAAGATGCATGAAAGGTGATAGCTCCAGGACATGTGATTGATCACATGATCCCCCCCCCCCATATGCAGCCTCAAATGTCACAGCAATTACACTAATTGACAAGCGGAGCTATAGGTAGTTTCATTAAATGCATTTAGTAATGCCACAAGCTTGCCCGGTTCCTGTTTTAAGGGTTCAGTTGAGTTGGCATATAAACCAAAGCACAAATTGCATCTGTCCACAGCTTCTGCTGGTTTGATTACATCTACATTTGCTTTTCCTCTAGTGGACACTATATTCTAACACTAATCTGATTCTTTTTGGTTGAAGCCGAGGTGTAGCACATCATAGATCATTAATAGACATTGCTGTGATAAATGTGGGTCACTGCGTTTGCTACTAAAATGGAACCGAGACTTTTCACGGGTCTCTGTGGTGTGTCGTAGCTTCATTCGCAGAAGACCCTTGAGAGATAGGTGAAAGCTTGTAGCTCTATTTAGAAATCAGGCTGCTGATATAATGTCACTAACATACTTCCCAACATTTCCGGTGTGCAAACCAGGGCACCTATGTTGGGGAGAGAGAGAGGTTGGGGCAACACGTGGCCACCAACCTTACCAGAAGAGCCCCCTTGCAGCCCTCTGCTGTGAATACCCTTCTGTTGGCTCGGAAACCTTGTCCCAGGGCCCCTTGAGGCTTACGTTACGCAGGGACAAGCATGTTCAATGAAACAGAACCTACCAGTAAATAATGTTGGTATGGCCGTGTACATCTCCAGGTATTCCAGCATAATTTGTTTTTATCTTTATTTGTAACCTCGTTAGAAATTGGGTTATTGCCGCCTCCTCCTCCTTTATAGTGGCCGCAGCTCGTCGGGGCTGTATTATGTCTGTTTACGCTCTTACCTACCGTAGGTGGCAATGTGTGAGCTTGTTATCACTGCTCTTAAGGCACAAGCATTAACTGGTTTTGTATCATCCCGTTAAAGGGACAACATGCCGTCTAACACAGCCTCACCAACGCTGAGTTCGTACTTTAACGTGCGATCTTTATCTGTGCAAAACACAGCTTGGGGATGGGGTAACAGCGCGGAGGAATCACTGTGCATTTGCGTGCAAAACATAAGTATAAGTGATCCTTAGTTCTCCGATTAAAGTGCATATGATGGTGGTTTTTGCCTTTTAAGCAAGATCCCGGTTTCAGTACGTACCCTTCATAACTAATAAAGGACAGGATATCAATATATGCAAGTACTTTCCCTCTGCTGAATATAGCATTTAAAGCAAGGAATGAAATATAAATGAAAAGGTTTTATAATACTTGTGTTCATGCTAAATACTTTAACGTTGTCCAGTTACTCTTAAGACGTTCGGTTCAGCCCAACCTAGAATGTCCAGCGCCAACTGGTATTTGCAGTACAAATGTTTATGCAGCCCCAGCATGTGATCTATGATTCCGGTCCCATCAAGTGTTTATGAAATCATGAGACAGAGGCCACCATATTCCCGGCTGCAGGTTAGGAGCCTGAAGCTTGCGCATCAGTACCTCCTGTCAAACTAAGACGTGCTCCCCTCTGCCCTGGCTGCTTTTTACCTTCTGCTTCACGCGTATCAAACACCCTCTATTGTCTTGGTTGTAATGTCCCATAAATGAATGTTAAGGAAGTATACGATCAAAGTGGGGACTTTGTTGTAAAGATGTCTGCCTACAACAGTTGGATAGATATGCCACAAGGCCTTAATCCTAAAGGAGCTTGCTGCATTATATACATCATCTTTAATATGCATGGTAATCTTCTACGTATCGGTGAGGATGTGTCATCACACTTCCTTCCCAAACCCATATGTGCTTTTTATATTAGCATGCTAAATATTCACTGAACATAGCAATATTTTAGTGTGACGCTGAGATTACTACTGAGAGTAGGATCCACGTTTACAGAGCGCTGGCCTTTTTAATTGCTCATATATATACGGTATGTGGCATCATAACCTGAGATACGAATTTAGTGTTGGTACTGAACATTTGTAAAATGTTTGTGGTCCCCCCCCCTAATGCTGATTCACAGTGTATACGTCTGATTATTCCTTTAAATGGCCCCACCCAACACAAAAGTGGATTACATTAATGGCCGGCAAGTTGTTTTACCGATTCGGATGCCAGAGTGCAATGCCTTGACGAGGTGCTTTGGTTTTGGTTACTACTGTTATGCTTTGTTAGGAATTTTTAAATGGAAAGTTACTGCTTTGGGAGTCATTATGTGAGTTCCAATCCTGTTGTGCGAAACTAAAGATGAATTGTCCTCTCATATAGCCTTGAGCTAGGATAGAAGTAGCATAATTGCTGTAATGACAGGGAGTTATCAGTGGAAGATAAGCGTGTAATAAATTGTAGATTGTGGAAAACTAGGATGATGTCAGATGAGACTGTGCACTGGAAACAGGCTTGCTTTCACTATCTCCGCAACACCCGCTTTATCATATGAATGTTGTGCTAGTCTGCTGTAAGGTAGTGTAAACCCTGATGTCTTCTGTGTTATGCAGCGTATTTCACTTTGGGTGTGAAGGAGGTGAGCTCAAAGCAGGACAGGGGTTGACAAATTTGGTTTGGATCTAGGAGCCAGCCAAAAAAAGTTAGGAGCCAATTTTTTTTTTGTTTTGTTTTGTTTTTTTTCTTCCCCAATGTTTTTTATTTTTATATACCGTATTTGCTCGATTATAAGATGACCCCCCAAAATCTGAATATTAACTTAGGAAAAAAGAAAAAGCCTGAATATAAGACGACCCTAAAGGAAAAAAGTTTTACCAGTAAATGTTAATTCATGTAAACTATTTTTTTAAATAAAAGCTATGATTGAGAAAAATATTTTTTTTGTTTTTATTTCCTTGTATTTTCCAACCTGTCCCCCAGTTACGCACATCTGCCCCCAGGCTTGCCACACCAATATGGCACTGTGGCCCATGATATGCCTTTTAACCCTCTGTATGCCACTGTGCCCCATGGTATGCCTTTTGACCCCCTATGTGCCACTCTGCCTCCAGAAATGCCTTATACCCCTATATCCCATTCTGGCATTTAGGGGGTTAAAATGCATATTATGGGGCAGAGTGGCATATAGGGAGGTATAAGGCATTCCAGGAGGCAGCGTGGCATTAAGGGAGTTAAAAGGCATTGTATAGAGCACTCTGCCTCCAGAAATGCCTTATACCCCTATATGCCACTCTGGCATTTAGGGGGTTAAAAGGCATATTATGGGGCAGAGTGGCATATAGGGAGGTATAAGGCATTTCAGGAGGCAGAGTGCTCTATTAAATGCCCCCTTAACGCCACTCTGCCTCCTGAAATGCCTTATACCTCCCTATATGCCACTCTGCCCCATAATATGCCTTTTAACCCCCTAAGTGCCAGAGTGGCATATAGGGGTATAAGGCATTCCAGAAATGCCCTATGCCCCCATTTAACACACACACGCACACACACACACACTTACCGGTGCTTCCAATTTCCTGCTGTATTGCCGGGGCAGCAGGTTGACGTCTCCTTCCGCTGCAGCCGGAAGGAGGTGGCGTTGGTAGCGGGGGTTTGTCTGCGTCCGTCGCGCATACCTTCCCCGGCTGTCAGAGATCAGAGTTACCCGCACCGGTGCGGGGAACTCTGATCTTTGACAGTCGGGGAAGGTATCCGCGACGGACGCAGACAACCCCCGCTGCTAGCCACACCTCCTTCCGGCTGCAGCGGACGTTGTCTACGCAGATCGCGTAGACGTCAACCCGCTGCCCCGGCAATACAGCAGGAAGCACCGGTAAGTGTGTGTGTGTGTGTGTGTGTTTGTGTGGGGGGGAGACAGGAGGATCCAGGTCCCCTGCAGCGATGCGGGGGATCTGGATCTTAGTCTCATAATCAGACCTCTATTTGAGGTCTGATTAGAAGACGACCCCGATTAGAAGACGAGGGGTATTTTGTCTTATAATCGAGCAAATACGGTATTACATACATTTACACATTCTAACATCATACAGTAACAGACATATGCTAACACTCAATGCTCGTGTACACACATGCCAACACTAGGTACTAATATGCACACTCTAATACTATTTGCAGACATACACACTCGTGCTAATGCCGTGCTGTAATTTTTGTTAACTTTATTTTGCTTTTTCTATTAGGAAGAATATACAAGATTCCTGGCATGAGTCCCATGAAAAGAATGAAATAAAACATTGAGATGGGAAAAGTGATATATTCTGTGAGTCATTCATTTTTACCTGCTATCCATTTTACCGTATTTTCTAGAATGTAAGACTAGGTTAATATTTACTAGTAAAACTTTTTTCCTATAGGGTCGTCTTATATTCAGGCTTTTTTCTTTCTTTCCTAAATTAATATTCACATTTTGGGGGGTTGTCTTATAATCAGGGTGGTCTTATAATCAAGCAAATATGGTAAATATCTCTCCACCGCTGACATGGGCCATATGTATGTTCTTAGTTTCTCATTGTTCTGTTAAATCGTCATACTACTACTGATAACACATTGATGTTCCTGTATTAATATTTGTTATGCACATATGTGGGCAGCTGAAAGATTGGCATTCCATCCAAATGTTCTAAGCTGTCCCTCTGTGGCATCAGGATGTGTTGGGAAGGTTATGTGTCTTTCTGATGGTATAAGTCCAGGCACTGTTCTATGTATATGATATGGTGTGACTAGTAGTTCTGACAGTTTCCCTGCATTCCATGAGTATTTATGTTCAAAGATCATCAAAAGGCTGCTGATTTAAGTGCTTGAAAGAGCAGCGTTTTACTTGTAATTTTGTACCCACATTAAGAGTATTCATGTAATCTGAAAGTCTATAATTTGAGCCTCCAGGGTGATTATGCTCAGTTTGGCGAGATGTGAGAAGAGGGATCGGTTTTTCCTGGCGCTGATACAAGTTGGAGACTGCTGTACTGAGGTGACAGTAGGGGCTCCTTCATGATTCGGTCCGCGTGGCTCTAAAGTGCCATTGAATTTTCTCTTCTTTTTCATACCTGGGCAGTGTAAACATTGTTTACAGTTTGTGAAATTGACCTGCAAATTATTCACTATATACAATGCCTGATTCAAATAGTATATGATATTCATATCTACTAGAGGTGTTACTTTGCCTTGCATATAATCTTAGTGGCAGTATCCTACTGTCTAAAAAAAGTTAATCAGTCAGAAGTTATCAAACGAGAACTTCCACCTTTTAATTAATTACTAGTATCCAATTAGTAATAATAAAATTCAGCATAAAACACTGTTAGTCGATCATTCCGCCTCTGCTAAGCAGTAGAATGGCTTATTGTTACTCGTCCAGTCTGAGTAAGGAAGGCCTATGGAGGAAGCTGTCACGGTCAGGACTACTTGCCAAGCCGTGACTGTGTGGAGGGCGTGGGCATGAAGGGGTTAATAGCACCAGGCCTCTGGATTTACTAACTTGACCCCTTAACAAGGCATAAGCTATACCAAATTAACCCCCAAATCCTGCCTGTATCCCCCCAGGTAGTCTGCCACCACTCACGATTTTGATACCGGATTCGTGAGAAATCCGAATTAGAACCTTTATCTCTATATATATATCAACCCACCCCGGGCAACTAACATATATATATATATATATATATATATATATATATATATATATATATATATATATATATCCTGTAGAACTTAATAACAATATGGTAACGTGTTATCCTCTCTTAGGGTTTGTGGATATCGATACTAGAGCCCAAAGACAGACTTGGATTATGAATATTTTAATAACAAAAAGACAAAGATCACACAGTGCCAGAATTACAAAAAACAAGACATACAAAATAAAAATAAAACGGCAAACAGTTCTTAAAAACAATAGGACTTAAACACAGGACCCTCACTCACGAGTTTCTCCAATAAGTAGGCCTGTGGGAACTCCTTAAGTCCAGATGGTTTCTTATGATGTTGTTCCGATCAGAGTATATCATGGAGTTCTGCTTTGAGGTCGCTGCATTGTCCCTAAATCAGACTTTTGCAAGCAAACGCCCCTCTGACCACATGACTGATTATATGACACCATCCCCAAGAATCGGGTCCCATCTTTGATGTGCCAATAAGTTATGGTGGGGTAAAGGTGATGGAAACCCCCCACTTAAGATAGGAATGGAATTCCTATAACTCAGGGTCCTTATCTGTTAGGCCATGAATCACCACAGGGGTCCTTTGGGAAGATGACACCTCTAGCCAGAACAGATACAGAGGGCATTCACAAAGAAACACATTAAATCAACCTCAGATTAACTCATTGAATGCTTAAACAAAGAAACTAACCACCTCTGCTGGGTTACCCTTCCATGCATCCACTACGTTATATGAGTTAATCATGACAGAAGCGACTTCATCAGCATTGCAGTAAAGAATTGTCTTGGTGTAGTGATTGAGCAGGTCAGTTCACCTAAAATATCACATCCCTGGGGACAATGGCAGCCTCTAGACCTGCAAATAAAATAAGTTTATTGGTACAAAATGAGATAAAACCAAAAGGAGAGGGGGTTTTTTATTTTTTTAATCATTTTGCCTTCAGTTTGTCTTGGAAGCTGGTTGAGTCAGTTGTTTATCTTTATTTCATTAATTTGTGCTACTCAGTTGAAGTGGAATTGATATGTTAATGTTTGTCGAAGTGAGTATTTTAATTCTTTATTGTGATACCCGAAACATACAAAATATAGTTCTAAACAATCATTTCGGTATATAAGAAAAGTTTATTGGCAAAACAAGGAGGGAAGCCCAACACCGTCGCAGGTAGACTTCCTATTCAGAGGGATTTGTTGCTGTAAAAACAGCGATACGTTAGTCTGTTCTTCATCCCAACAAAAATCTGCATATAATCTTGAGGCTTTAGCAGTGTATTTTGGCCAAAGCTTGGTCTACACAAAGTGGCTTCCGGTTCTACTGAAATGCGGTGATTCGAGAAGAGATATTTTACATGCCTCTATTAACCCTTAAAACAATTGTGAGCAACAAAAAGAGATTGGTGGCAGCCAGTTAAGTAGACAACTACAAGGACACATTATGTCTATGGCCAAGCCCACCTTACTGAGTGGCAGCAATAATATTATATTTAATCATATTTAGCAAGCTATAGGTTGTATGATGAGACAGTTGGGGGTGTATTAGTTAAAGCTCCTTGAATTCACTATAGCTCCAACCACAGTGTCTACTGGAAGAAGAGCTTGGCCAGCTTTATACTGTGGATATAAAAATTCTACACACCCCTGTTAAAATGCCAGCTTCTTGTGGTGGTAAAGAATGAGACAAAGATAAATCATGTCAGAACCATTTCCACCTTTAATGTGACTTATAACGTGAGAAATTAAATTGCAAAATCAACTGAAATCTTTGAGGGGGAACAAAAAAAACCCCAAAACAATAACCTGGCTGCATAAGTTGTTGGTAATGTCTCTGTTGTGTCATATTTTCTCCACTTGATGACTGTCTTCACTGTGTTCCATGGTATATCTAATGCTTTTGTACCCTTCTCCTGATATCTTTCAACAATGAGATCCCTCTGATGCTTTGGAAGCTCTCTGCGAACCATGGCTTTTGCTCTGAGATGCAACTAAGCAAATGTCTGGTAAATCCTACTGGAACAGCTGAACTTTTATCACTTTAAACAGTCACTTTAAATGATGGCAGGTGTGTAATGACTTCTATTTAACATGAGTTTGAATAGGGTTGGTTAATTTTTAATTGTTCAGGTTATAGGTCACATTAACCCCTTAATGACAGCCACATGTACGAGCTCAAAATGCATTGTTTTCAATGGGTTTAGGGACCGCCCATTGTCCTTAAGGGGTTAAAGGTGGAAAAAGTTCTGACATGATTTATCTTTTTACATCCACTGTATAATGTATAGTTAAATCAGTAAGACTTCTTCATCCTTTGAATTACATGTTATGCAGGTCTCTCGCAAACTCTCCAGACCAACTCCCTCTTAATGGATAAACCCATCACCCTCATATAGTACTGAGGTTTTGAAGGTTGCAAATGTGGGCCTGTTGAGAGAAGGCAATTTTACTTTTCATGTTAAAAAAACAAAAAAAAACCAAACAAAAAAAAAAACCCTACCAAATCACTTTACTGTTGCTAGAAAAATGGCTACTGCTTTACACCACTTTAGTACATATTCTGATTAAACACAAAAGTCATGGTATGTAACTTGTGTAAAGCTGACACTGTACTAAGAGCTGCCTTTTTCGGTTTCAGTTGAGGTATACGGTGACAAAATCATTGTTCTGGAACACGTGTAACACTTTTGAGTCATTGATATTTCAGAAGGCAAGAACAGAATGTGTAAGCGGTTTTCTTTGCCAATGCCTTCATGCTCCTTTGTTCAGTGAATTACATTTATTGCTATTAAGCCAGGAAGGAAAAGTTAACTACAGCAAAACCATAAAGAAAGGAGTTCCTTCAGATTTGTAACTGGAGTTATGGCATCCAAGCTCACTAGTGATTAGTTATATGTTCTGTGTTCTTCTTCTTCTAACTGTGACCTGTGAAGATGTCCTAGTACTCGTGTATCAATCCCAGAATGGCTTAAACATATGCTGGGGAGAAACACGCTAACACCTTTTCTGATATGTTAGTATTACTTTCCAAGTGTAGATAAATGTAAAGTTATGCACTTCGGGGTAGCGAATGCACAAGCAACCCACACCCTAAACAGTAGTGAATTAGGGGTAACGACAAATGAGAAGGATTTGGGAATTGTTATAGACAACAAACTAGGCAACAATGTGCAATGTCAGTCTGCGGTCGCTAATGCCAGTAAGGTATTGTCGTGTATAAAAAGGGGCATCAAGTCGCGGGATAAAGATATAATTTTGCCTCTGTATAAATCAATGGTAAGGCCGCACCTTGAACATGCTGTGCAATTTTGGGCACCTATTCTAAAGAAGCATATTATAGCACTAGAAAGGGTGCAGAGGCGGGCTACAAAATTAATAAAAGGAATGGAGCACTATAGTTATGAAGAAAGGTTAACTAATTTAAATCTGTTTAGTTTAGAAAAACGTCGCCTCAGAGGGGATATGATAGCATTATATAAATATATTTGGGGCCAATACAAACCATTGTGTGGAAATCTGTTCATAAACAGGACTATGCATAGGACACGTGGTCACGCATTTAGACTGGAAGAAAGGAGATTTAGACTAAAGCAGAGGAAAGGGTTTTTTACAGTAAGGACAATAAGGATGTGGAATTCTCTGCCTGCAGAGGTAGTTTTATTGGAGTCTGTACAGACGTTTAAACTGAAACTGGATGGATACCTGGAAAAACATAATATTCCGGGATATAATCTGTTATTATGGGGAAACAGCTTATTGATCCAAGGAGAAATCTGACTGCCATTTTGGGGTCAAGAAGGAATTTTTTTCCCTGGTTAGTGCAAAATTGGAAAGAGCGAAACCGGGTTTTTTTTTTTTTGCCTTCTTTTGGATCAACAGCAACAAATTAACATGTAGTTGTAAGGGATATTGTAACCAATTATTGTAACTACCATGTATCCATTTGAAATAAAGACATCACACTCAACTTGGAATAAACAGGCCGTGTACTTTTATTTAGCTTAACACCTTACATATTTAAATAAACTCTTGGCCCAAACCCAGAGTTTCACCTCCAAATAACTGAACACCATAAATATATATATAGAGCCATCTGCCCTAGAAGCCAGAAGGCCGACACCATACCACCAGTTCATCCCCAAGAAGGGACAACTTTCGCCCTGATAAAAGCACACGACAAAATGATAAAATTGCGTATTAACATAAAATAGGGAGGGGGGGATGGGAGTTTTTCCAGCAGCGGCTCCATTCTTCCGCCCGCGGCTCTCCTGCACAGCCGAGAATACAAGCCTTTACAGGTAAGTATTACAGCCAGCAGTTCGCCTTGTGGCAATGATGTTCAGCCCTACCACACACCTCTATTTATAGCACAGATTCGCGCCTTTTACGCTGCGCGAGGCGTCTCGAGGCGCTCTAAAGCGTCCTCGAGGCAAAGGCGGCAAACTGCTAAGCGGCGCGCGCAGCTTTTAGTTATATAACTCAGCTATTTTTTTATTTTTTTTTTTTAATACCAGCCGCTTGAACTTTTGAACCCTACCTTACAATCAGTAGCTGACCTTTGCATGAACCCGACCTCATATCCCCACAACTACATGCCGCCCCGCGCTATTTAGGTGGCAGGGCTCTTCAGATATAGGAAAGGCTTAACTTGATGGATGCATGTCTTTTTTCAGCCTATATAACTATGTAACTATGTAAGTGTGACTGTCACAGTCTACAGAGCAGCCCCTCTGCACGTGGTTTACTGCGGTACAGACATTTTCACTCACGATAAACACTTTATTATTAATCCTTCCTGAAACAGAGTGTGGACATGGAGATTTTCAACTGCGGCGTTGATGTAGCCAGGCATTACATCTTGGCCGGTTTTGTCTTTGCTCAACTTTGTTTTCTAATAAGTGGCTGAAATGGTTTTCCATTTGGAGATGTTTTGGAGTGTTTTTGAAAGCCGCTGATGCTACTCTGTTGTTCCCTTGATTTAGAAGCTTGCAGAAAGCATTCTGGTGTTTACTGGTTAACTTATTTATGACTCAATATCAAGGCATCTCTTGAGGTCATTGTCTAATCTTCAGGTTACATTGTCTGATTACCTGCCATGAGGCATCAAACATGTAAGGTCTTGCCAGCAACCTGTTTTGCCATATATACTGTGGCACCATTTGCAGCCATAGCAGCTTCTTCTCTTTTGGGGTGGCTTTCCACAAGATTGTGGAGTGTTTCTGTGGGGATCAACTTCATATTAATGTCCGTCATAAAAGTCCCTGTTGGTGTAATGGCTAGGGGTCCTGATGCTTTTGTCTATATAGCGTATGTGTGCATCTCAAAACTGAATTTTGAGGACTAAAAATATTTTACCTATGTATCACAGGTATTCTGTTTTGAGATGCTGAGTGAAATTTGTGACAACTATCATAAGTCCTTATGCTAATGAAGTCCATTTCTACATAACGTTAATTAGTCAGAGGGTACTGCTAGATAATTAAGCCTGAGACATAGTGTATTGCAGGGCAGTATGATAAGAATTTAGTGTGTTTATCAAGTGAACATACTCAAAAAAAAAGGTACAACTTAATTTTATTGGCATTTAGTGCCTGTAAATACACAAAATTCTCCCTCTCTTAGGGGACAAAAGTGGAGCTTTGTGTGCTGGAAAGAAAGATGTACACAAAGAGAGAGTCTGAGAGCAGATGCAGAAACAGGCAAAAGTGTGTGATAGCACATCCTTACACACAATGTCCCAGGGACACTAAATGCAATAAAGTGTGTGACACACTGGCTGATCATTATATGCACTCTGACACATGATGGCAGAGTAGCTCCTTATATTACTTGCCATGATTTTCTCCTTTGTGTAGCCCAACGCGGTGGAGAACAGAGATGGTGGTTGGGGCAGCAGACTGTCCCTTTAGCGCAGTTTTCATAGCGTGCTCTGGAGATGAAGTCTGAAAAAAAAGTTCTTTCCCCTAGATGTCTGAAAAAAACACATGCAAATTCAAATAACTTTGCTTTCAAGTATGAAGACATTAACATGAATTTTGGAAAGGTGCAGAATGCTATTTTTATTGAAATCTCTCGGTGACAGTTTTCCTTTTAATGGTTTGAGAAAATGTCTAATTACTAGACTACCATGAGGAGAGCAGCATGATCTCCCCTCGAGAACACTGCTCCCCACTTAAGGCAATGTTGCCACAGAATGTCTAATGCTGTGGCCCCTTTCCAGGCAGCTGTATTGATGTATAGCAAATCATATGGTGCCACTTGATGGTTGACACCTGTCAATCTATTCTTGTTTTAGTGTTTGCATGGCAAGAATTGAATGGTATAAATTACCTTCAGCATAATTAACAGAAAATGGTTTCATGCAATGGCGTTGTTAAAATGCGTAGGATTGACAGTCTTAATTATAGCATTTTTAGGGTCGGCAGTTTTGCAATTGGCGTTTTCTTCTTCGGCTTATATGTCAATATGTCTTGTTTGTCCAAGTTACGTTATGGTGCTGGTCATATGTGACAGGACTAATCATTATTCTGTTCTTTAATAATAATGGCTTCCTCGACAGTATAGGAAGCAATTTGCTTTCGTTATATGAATCAAACGGCTGGTTTGTTGTAGGCTTTACATGTTAAAAAGACTTGGGTACTCTTGAATGTCTAAAACCAATTTACTTTTATAGTAGAAGTTCTCAATAAGGTAGGGCGTCTAGAAAATAGAGGTTTGGAACCGCACAATAGTCAATCTTAAAAGCAATTTGGATGTGCCTGAACGCAAGCGTCGAGAGGATTATTTTAAGGGATCCCATAGATGCGGGGGAAAAAAGGCACTTCATAACTCTGTCATAGAAGTTTGAGTCAGAATGCCTTTATATTTCGAATTGTTACAGCGAGTACAGGTTTTTCACACCAAATGAAAAATGACAAAGCCTTGCAGGGTAATATTAATACCAGCGTCAAAGGAGAATGAGTTGAATTGTGTGGGTTTTTTTGTTTTTTCTCTTCTTCCCTGGGCTTACATCATAAGATCCCCCTTTCCACCTGCTTCTAACGCTGTTGGCCAATCTAACATTTTCATTTAAACTTAAATTTGGCCCATCATTTTCCAGGGCTTTCGAGTTTTATTGTATGCGCACTGCCAATGGTGGTTCAGTATGAAAAGTAATGTTGGAGGTTAGTCTGCCCCTGCTGGTTAAAGTTAGAAGTGCTTAATTATGCCCTTTGTCTCCATGGTTATGATAGAAGTAACGTTCCTAAGCAAGTGTGTCAAGAAGGACAGTTGGTGAAATACAGATTAAACATACTGATTACAATTTCAGTTCACACCGCTGGTGGATCTTCTAGGGTTACAATATCGGCCGTATTTTTCCTCCTGGACATGTTGCTGCTCATCACCTATCGTTCTGCTCTATAGTATGTGGGATGTCTACATTAATGGAAGGGAATAAATAACTCAATCAATTTTATACATCCCCTGTAATGCAGGGAAACACTAAATAGGTGCTCAGCAGCATGTAAAAATTAGAGCTGTCTAGGAAAAAATGGCCCAGATTGTGACACTGAGGCAGAAATAAGTGCTGACAAGTCCTTAGTGTGACCTTTCCTTCCTGTGTTAAACAAGTAATGGTGAATTAAGCATCAGAGACCAGTGTTAAACCCATCAATACTGGGGGGTTTATTTTGTAAAGTGTGAGTTTGCAGGTGAGAAGTTAGACTTCACTATGAGTAGCAAAGGTCCATCCTTGCACGTCTCGTGTGTGTATTTATTGGCAAAACATCTGTTATAATGTCCATTACTGATATTGTGTGAGTGTTTGCATTTATTATGAATGTTGTCCAATCATACATGGAAAGCTACACTTCTAAGCCAGATGGAGGACTCCAAATCTCATCGTGCCCAACCATCAGTGATAGGGATTTTTGCCATCCTCTAGAAGAGGATTAATTATAAACAACAAAACACCCCTCCCGTGGATTGTAATTATCCCGGAGGAAGAAAACCATCACTTCATGTGCACCGAGGCAGGCGTAGAGTACATGTGTGATGTGTTTCTGGCATAGGCTCTAATCGCTAGTGGCGTAAGGTGAAGCGTATGATTTTGGTTTTGTTTCCCTTCCGTAAATAAAGGGCAAAACATTTTACTGCTTTTTATATCTCACCGGCATGGACGGTGTACTTGGTGCATAGAGTTCTTTGCTCGTATTAAAAAAAGGTTACATGCAGACACGAGCTGTGGGGGTGAAGTGCCAATTTCTCTGTGACAGCTGAGATGGTAACCTGGAAGCAATAAAAGCTGCGTGTAAAGGCAGTATTTACTGCAACCGCTCAGAGAGGATTGCTTTCCAAATCAGTGTGTGTGTCTTCTATTTGACGAAAGGATTTCATTGCAGCAGATGTTCCATCAGCCAGCCAGGAGCCCACTTACTTTGAAATAAACCCCAGCCTTGATCAGGGAAGCTTTCGCTGTCTGCGCCGGGGATGTTTTCATGCATTTTTGCTAGGTGAAGAATTCCGGTGACCGGATCTGCTCATTTGGCACAGAAATAAGCACTTATATCCTCCTCTGTCTTGCCAGAAACTCCGAGCTCTCCAGCGCTGACCTGTTCTGTTCTTGTTATAGGATATGCAAGGCCTTGGGATCGCTCATCTCTGACTTCAGATTAGGAAGCAGTCGACATGGAGACTGTCGTCTCAGAAGGGGAATCTGAGAGAACTCCGGTAAGCCACTTTAAAATATTACTTGCCAAGAACTGTTCCAAAAATCTTTTTCATATAATGTATTCCAGCCTGTGTAACTTTTTTCTTTTTACTTCTTAAAAAAAATTTTTCTTCACATGCAATGCTCCGTATTTTGTTTCTTTAGAAAATATTTTGCCAAGAAGAATGCGAGTTGATATCTTGTGTGATTTCGCTATGGCAATCCTTCATTTATTTCTGAAGCTGGTTTTAGAAAATTAATAGTTTCATGAGTTATTTTTCCGAAAAGGTTACATTTTGTTGTTTGGGCTTAAAGGATTTTGGGGAATCTTTTTTGCTTTACTAATCGGTAAAAACATTACATTAAGCCTCAACTACCAAACTTGTATGGAACTTCTGCTTTTATTACCGTTGATTGTATAAGGAAATGTTTTCCATCAAATTGAATACTGATATTACTGCCCTAATGGAAGCAGCAGACCAAGATCTGATTAAAAGGACACTTATCTGTTCCATTAAGCGATATTTCATTGCGATAAAGTGCACCTAGGGTTTAAATGCAGAGACTGACACAGTCAGGTCTCTCGGAGTTCATGGCTTCAAAACTAGGTCAACAAGTTGGCAGCGGACAGGCAGGCAACGGCGTGAGGGTCTTCTGCTTGTGATCAGAACCATCAGATTATAAATATATAATGGCCGGATGTAATACCGACTGGCTGCTCGTTATCATCTAATGATGCAACAGAGAACACTTAAGTAGCTTGGGGTGGAACGGCCATATTTTGAGAGGTCACAGTACTGATCACTGTGTAGAAAGCATGTAGTTGCTGCATGGCAAGGTGAACATGCATAGAGAGAAAAAATACTTGAAGAATGTGGCGAATCTACCTAGAAGACCGTTGGTGAGTCGAGAGACCATGTTTGAATGATATGAATTAGAATGTAGCTTTTCTCGTTTACTTACTAGAATTATATATTGTATGTGCAACTGTATAAAGCGCTCTTTAAGTTAGACAAACGATTGTGAAATCACACATTTCCAGTTAGACAACTTTGAGCTCACTAAAATAAGCAAATCAGCCTTAGATCTGTCATTTTTATTTTTTTACTTAAAAAATAAATGTACATTTAGTTATATTAAGCCACATAGCTGAAATTCTACTTTTTAAGTAACGAGGAAAATTCTCTATAGCCGAGGTGGCTTTATACAAAATATTTGTTTGTGGGTATGGTTTATATTATGCATTACCTGTTTTTGGTGTTGATCTGAGTGATAGAAGTTCAAAGTATGAAAAAGAAACCTAAATTACAACCGGGACAGAAATAGATTCACGTCTTTTGATGTCCCCCCAGTAGTTTAAGGTCTTGTTACATGAGCACAGGTGGATCAACTAGTAGTGAAGTGTGAAGTATGTACATTATACTGTATATGTGGTGTGTGTGTGATATACCATATATATATATGTGTGGTGTGTGTGTGGCTTTTTTTTATTGGATATGTATTTAACCAAGCTTTCCGTTATTCTAGTAATCTATGAAATCCCTATTTCGACTTTGTTGTATTTGTTTCCATTTGGGAATTTGTGAATGTAACCACATTCTTGATAGTATGCTTTTAAAAGCCATCGATTTGTGAATTTTAATATACGTTTTTGAAAAGGTTATTTTGGGAAGATCCAGGGGTATTTGAAATAGATATTTTTAAACCTTTGAAATAGGTGATCTCAAATAGCTTTAATTTTTTTTAACAACTCCACTAATTATGTAGAGTATAACCTATTGCAGAATTTAGAGTGAAATCCTTGAAGTTAAATTGTTAAAGGAATGCTCCAGCCATCATATGCACTTAGAATATCATGGCTTCCTTTTTATTTTTTAAATGCATGTGGGGATTCTGCAAGCTAATTACGTGCAGAATGTGTGTTCGGTTGATGTGATGTACTTAGCTCCGGTGCTGACTCAGGGAAAGTTGGAGGTGAGGTCTGTCCAGACTCCAATGCACATGTGTGGAAAGTGCTTCCATTGATTTCAATGGGAACATATTCCTGCCATTGATTACTTTAAGGCAGCCATTTAGTGGCAAGAACAATGGCACCAGGGGGATAGACACTTCTGTGTCAGGTAAGCACATATTATTTTTTCTTTAATTTTCGTTTTGGCGGAATGCATATTACAGCACTCGGAGTACTTTAATACACATTCTTCTTTAGAGGTGGTGTCGGATATAATATAACTATTCTGAATGTTCAATTTGTTCTTCTTTTAACTGAGACTACCGTGTCCATATGAGAATAGCATAAACGTCTCTTGTATATGATTGAGATGATTTCCATTGCTTTGAAGTGTAAAGGTATCGTCACTTCTCCAAACCTGAAGGATTTAGCTCTTTATCACCCAATCTGCTCATGATGCTGCATAGGAAAATAATTTAAGTTAAAACAGGGCCAAGATACTGCCTTATGTCTACTTAAAGGGACAGTTTAATGTCCTTGGCACTAGAGGACTGCATTGGGAGGCGGGACCCGCCAAAAAACTCGTGTGCGGTCTTGCTGGGGTTGCGGGCGGTCAGGCACTGTACCTGCGGGTCCTGGTAATCCCGCGCAGTCCCAAAGGCTGCCTTCTCGCTGCTCCCTCACAGTGTCTCCTCTCTTGCTCCGCCCAGGAACAAAACGGAGTCACGTGATGTGACGTCACTTCCTGTGACTCCGCCTTGTTCCTGGACACGCTGTGAGGGAGCAAGGACTGCACGGGAAATCTGCAGTTCAGGTAAGGAGGTGGGCTTGATTGGCCACAAATGTGGCAGGAGCAGGTGGAATTGGCCACAAATTTGGCGGGAGCAGCCACAAATGTGGCGGGAGTGGAATGGCCACAAATCAGCGGGAGCGGGATTGAAAAAGCAGTCCCGCGCAGGGCTCTACTTGGCACCCACACAATAGTAAAATACATATTAAAGTACTGTGTAATTTCATATGCATTCTTCATAAACAAATGTAAAGCACTTACCTGGCACAGAAGTTGCAGTCCTACAGCACCCAAGAGAAATTTAGTCAATTCATCTCTTTTAATCTTTATCTGAATAAGAGACATTCGAGGCCTGGATAACTTGTGACTTTTATATTTTATTGGGCCAAGATAGCAATTCTGCAGATCTGCAAATAAAGTTAACTGTGTGAAAGTCAGGAGGGTTAGGCAGGGAGCCCCTACTATGAGTACCAACCACTTGTCTTGTGGTCCAAGTGTGAGACCCTGACCCCTACTGGAGGTGAAAGTAATTGGTTTTAGAGCGTTTGTTCTTCTTGCTAAATGACTTGGCTTTGGTACCTTTCCCCCCCCTCATGTTAGTGCTCCTAAATTCCCACAGAGAGCCATGTAGGATTTGTAGTTAACTTTGGTTTTTCTCAAAACAATGGGCTAAGTATCTAATTTAATTAGTACTGGTTTAGATAGCCCTGTTCTATTGGTTATAGGTTTTGTTGCTTTATACATTTAGCATCAGTTTAGTCTCCAAACCAGTTTTTTTTTTATTTATAATTTTTGTATGTGTGTGTGCATTTTACTGAATGTCTTCTTTCAAAGTTTTGTCCTCCCCTGGCTACCTCTGCTGAAACAAAGAAAACTTAGTATGCAACTTTCATATGTTCAGTAGTACATATAAGGTAGCAAAACATCAGTGTTCAGATATTATATATTTTCTATGATATATTTTTGTGATTGGCTGCCACTACTCCCGCTGCAGCTGGTGGAATGCTTGTGCTAGCATAACATAGAGCCGTTGGGGAAGCGGTTTCCGTGGTGCCAGAAGGCACAGATATAATAGCGCACATTTTCTTATGCTAGAGTTGTTACCTTATTTGCCCTCCCCCCCGAGAATAGTATGTTTATTATGCAATATAGAACTAGCAGCTATAACCAGCTCTCCTCTGTTGAATTGATGATCTAGCTCCAGCACTGGGCCAGTTACAAAGTGGAGGAAAAATGGCGATATCTGAGCCAGTAGATAAAGCAACCATTTGTTTCCACGTATGATATTCCTGTCTCTTCTTGATATAGTCACATCTTGTTACTGTGTGGTTATAATTGACTTGAAGGCGGTGATGAAAGACTGCAGGTTTCCGCAGGACATTATTCTCTCAGCTTGGCCACTTTTATAAAGGTCATTACAACCTAATGGAACTACAGCAAATCTAGTATTTCTAGCACAGACCTTGTCTGCATGGATCTCTTTAGGTGTGACACCATGTTATCGTGTGACTGATGTCATAAATCCTGTTTACCTACTTGACTGCTTATCATCCGATACAGAGGAAACAGTATAATTATTGTTAAAGGCCTCTAAAAGATTAGATATCCTTGTTTATTGTTCTGTGAATTGACGAGTTGATGATAGTATGATTGAATAAATTCGATCTGTGTAATGTTTCTAACGGTGGCTGTTCGATTGTATAGCACAATTTCAGTGTTATACTACATTATTACTGACTGTACTCCCAAGACAGGGAAACCGCAAGCATAAGTCATCAGTAGGAAGAAAGGCTTATTGACCTTTTATATGATCCAGTGAGATGGCCGGCTTTCCCTTTGCACCAAACCAATATGAAAACGAATATGCCCCTTAATAACCTTGCATGTCTTTACCAACCTCATTGTGTATATGTAATGGAGGTTTAGCAGTAAGATTTTTGCATCGGATGGCAAACCTGTCTCTCTGCTTCCACGATAGTCCTCCATCATTGTGATTGTAGATAGAATGGTGGAAAATGGGCTTTTCACTGCCGGTGCAGACATATTTCGTGCCTTTTGGTAGACCGCAAAGGGCCTTCTTTTTCCCCTACTACCTGCGGGACAGATATATGTTTTAAGGAACATATTTCGGGCCTGGAAAAATTATTGTAAATTCCTTTATGAATATGATGGTGCTATATAAAAAAATAAATAATTACCATAGTCTCCTAAAGGAAGCCCATGACATCTCTGGGCATGCAGGATCATAAATGAAACACAAATCATAGTATTTAGCGGTCTGAAGACCCAGCAGGCTGACTGAGATAGGTGAGCTTTAGTAGCCTGCTTGCCTGATGAGTTATTCTGTAAAAACATTGGCATTGTCTTCATAAAATGCACCAGTGTCCTTTTTGCAAATTGCGTTAAAGAACCTTGCTTAATGTAATTAATACGCGTTACTAATGAACGCAATTAGCTTAGGTTCAGAGTTCCTTGATTGGTGTGGAAATGAATTGTCCTGAGCTGTCATCTCGGCAGATATTGGCCATGGAACGACAGTTTGCTCGGCTGTCTATGGTCTGTTGTTGAGTTTGAAATCTTGCACAGCAGCTGTCAACTAAGAATCATTATATTTTCCATTTCCGAGTGGCTTCCTGTGGAGAACTTCCTCTTGGGATGGCGTGGTTTATTTTTTTCCTGAGAGGAAAATTGTAGTCTGCTTTATTTCTTTATATTTCCTTTAGACTAATCAAATCACACAGTGTCGCAGCTCTAATGTGCAGGTATTGCGTCCCCCAAGGCCCTGTTTGCCTCTCAGCAGCTAAAGCCATTATATAGGAAGACATTTTCAGTACAGAATACTGCAGCTCTATGTATCGGGCACAATGTTATCACGGAGGTTATGACGATGAGAAGAGCGGGACAGCTTTGGAAATCTGTTAAAAGTGGGGAGGTCCTTTTAAAGAAACCTTGGGCTGCAGGATTTTCTTGATCATATCTACTGAGTTAATATCCGCAAGGAATGTGAAGAAGCATATGTGCTGCATCATATTCTCCAAACCGCTGCCAACTGGACAGAATCCAAGCATGGTTCCAGATGTTTATTTGTACAGCGATATAAATACCCACAGTGTTATAGACAGCTTTTTATTGGTATAATTATGTAAATCGGGTGTATTCGGGGCCTGTCATTTTATATGAATGCATTATTTTCTCTGTCTAGCACATGGGGTTTTTGTTTTGTTTCGTTCCAAATAACTGCTAATGTAACATTTTCACACATTTTTCCTTTACATCATTTCCTGTGTGTTACTACATATAAATACTAATTCATAAAGCAAAAGACAAATGGGGTGTAATCATTTAAGTCCTCAAGAGAGCTGAACTTCGCCATTATGAGGCAAAAGAGCTGTCCTTCAGACACATTTAACTTATGCCCCTGTCATTGTGGAAAACTCACACACAAACACACACACATCAATCCATTTTTGAATCTTTTGTACTGGAAAACACATCTTTATGTGTTCATAAGTATCTGTGTTCTGTGATAAAGGTCTCGGTGGTAATGATCTGATGTTTGATGCATTGGCTCTCTTCCCTTAGGTAGATTCTTTCCACAATAAGACAAAAGCTTTCCCATTTTAACATTGAGTGATGCCTCCCTTTGTATGGCATTGAATATAATTTCCTTGGTCGTTCATTCGAAGCAGCTTTGGTGTGCAAATGCACAGAAGATAACATGGGGTTGAACATTGCACGACGTTATGAGTTGTCTCATTCAAATTTAAGTCTCTAAGGCTGAGAGGGGAGCCAAATATGTGCTTGGTTTTTTTCCTCCGACATCTTTTTCTGATGTCACATCATATAATGCAACAGGGTTTGTTTTGCAGCCTTCGATTATTACAGCTCATCTGTGATGTGTTCTATCTTGGTTTGTGCTTACTCATACTGTATGGAGAATCTTCTGATGTGTTGTTGAGTAGGAACCACCTCCTTGGGAAATGAAACTCGTCTATGTACATGACAAAACTGTGCTTGATTTTATACATCTGTTAGCAATATGTATGGCTGAAATACTTACATATGTACTTTTGGTCATGTAGCGTATAATACCGTATTGGCTCGGATATAGGCCGCACCCTAAAAGTTTGGTGCTTTTTTAAAGAAAATTTTTTTTTTCTTTAAAAAAGCACCAAAAAAACATGCTGCCACTCTGTCTCCCCCCCCCCCTGAGATATGCTGCCACTGTCCCCCCCCCCCGAGATATGCTGCCACTGTCCTCCTCCCCCCTCGAGATATGCTGCCACTGTCCTCCTCCTCCTCCCACCCCGAGATATGCTGTCACTCTGCCCCCCCCCCGACTTACCAGAGGAGACTCCCGGGTGATGTGCCGGCACCGGAAGTTTTATACGCGTATTGCGTAGATGTCCCCCGCCAGCCCCGCAAGACACCCGGGAGTCTGCTCCGGTAAGTCGGGGGCAGAGGTAAAACGCATCGTGCGGACAGTCACCGGCTACGGCGATGCGGGTAAACAACCTCCGCAGCCGGTGACCATCCGCACGATGCGCTTAGACAACCTCCCGTGCCCGCACCTCCCCCCGTGGAAAGTGCTGGCAGGGGAGGCTGTCTAAGCGTATTGGGGAGTAGGATGCAGGTCCCCTGCACCGCTGCGGGGGATCTGTATCCTAACCCTGCCCGGCGTCGGGCACTAGGCCCCGAATATAGGCCGCACCCCCACTTTAAAGACTTAAAGTGGGGGGAAAAAGTGCGGCCTATATTCGAGCCAATACGGTATGTGTATTTTGTGATCTATCCATGTGTTAGCAGAATTTAAAGCAATATGTAAATAACACTGCATACGGTGCCACTTAATAAGTAAAAACGAAGGAGAGGAAATTCCTCCAAAGTGGCCAAAAAGTACAGGAAATGTTTAATGTGCTGGTAATGTCACAAATTAGGGACAGGTGCAGCACGAGAGAGAAAGCGTCGGTTCTCTTAATTGCACAAAGGAATAAGAGTCCATTTCATGTCATATCAGTTGGTAATGTTATGGGTGGCAATATGACTGGTACGATGTAGAAATAATGAGTTCCCCACGCGATTCAGTCCATATTAAGCATTTCTTGGAGGATGGAAGCCTCTTTATGTGGATTCATGGTAGAATGTATTGGTTTAAAAAAAAAAAAAGCAAATAATGAAACACTGGAGGAGGGTAAAGTGACAGGAAATGAATGCTGCAGAAATATGGAAGTAATAGAAGTCTGTGCCATTTGCGTCACGGCTTCATTTTATAGCCTTTTAGAGAGTATTAAAGGCACACAAGCCCAGCCAGATGTGAGAAAATTATGCTTATGCCATTTTATTTCTTTACCTTTGCTAATATTCTTATGGCTTCCTCTACGTTAACCATGTCCGTGCTACCGGTACTGCAATACATTTTTGTTCTTGTGTGGAAGTGTTGCTCTTAAATAAAGCTTTAGAATGAACATTACTTTTTAGAGGGCAGAGATAATACACTGTATGGACAAAGGTGGCCATCTCCTTCTAAATACATAAATATTCCTATGAAGTTTCCCCCACTCCCTTTCAGCTATACCAGCTTCCACTCTTCTGGGAAGGCTTTCCACAAGATTTTGGCGTGTTTCTGTGGGAATTTGTGCCCATTCATCCAGTAGAGCATTTGTGAGGCCAGGCTCTGATGTTGGACGAGAAGGCCTGGCTTGTATTCTCTGTTCTAGTTCATCTCAAAGGTGTTTTATGGGATTGAGGTCAGGTATCTGTGAGGCCAGTCAAGTTCTTCCACACCGAACTCATCCAACCATGTCGTTATGGACCTTGCTCCGTGCACTGGGGCAAATTCATGCTGGAATAGAAAAGGGCCTTCCCAAACCGTTCCAACAAAGTTAGAAGCAAACCATCGTCAAAAATGTCTTGGTGTGCTGGCTGGTTAATATTTGTACATGCTAATTATGGGTCAAGGTACTAGATGTGGAGAACGTACTATTGAAATGCTAACTGTCCCCACAGACCACCATATGACCCAGCTGTCCTGACAAAATCCCATTTATTGGGGTAGCCAGGTGCAATTCTATGTGCAGTGTCTGAATCCTCATGCAAAAAATGAATTTTCACTGGCACTCTATGATATCGCACAACAAATATGCGAGTATAATGTTCTTTACAATAATGTTATTTTGCAGCCAGTAACCCTGGTCATTTTCTTGTTCCAACTAAAGGCAATTATGCTTTTTTAAAGGTTCATTCTGTAATTTTGTTTTTAATTGAATGCTAGTTGTAACGAGTATACAGTCTCGTGCTCTTAAAATATCCGCAAGTAAAAGGTTAATTGATGTGTGCAGTGAACTACCATGAGTTACCATGCGTTCAACAGTTTAATGGCTAACTGTTGACATCAGTGGAAGATTAAACGCACCACATCCTAGTTATCCATTCAATTGTCCAATAGATGATGAATACCCATGCTATAAGCCTTCTCATTTAAATTAAGAGACACTTGCTGAAGCATAAGGGGCAGGTAAAAAAAGCTTCTTTTTTCAAATTGTGGTTTGATCTATTAGTTCAGTGTGTATTGCTTAGGAGCTAACCCTTCACTTAGATTCTGTATCTCTGATAAGCTTTCTTGTTGTGAGGTGAGGTTTTTTTGTTTTATAAGTACATTGTTAGTATTGATATTTGAAAATAAAACAAAAATGTTCTGTTTATTAGCAAGTCCCGTGACTTGTCATTCTTATCCTGTATAGTCATCTGCTGACACTTCCTTGTGATATAAACCAGTTTATGGAAATCTGTTTACCTTTTTATTTTTTCTTTCTCAGTAAATCACGAGTTGACAGGGATGTTTAAGGAACACTTGTACTTTAACTAGTTCATGGGGTTTCTTCTGCAAGAGCTGGGTGTATGTATATGTACGTACGTGTGTGTATATACATACATACATACATACATACACCATCACTGCAAACTTTTGACCCTAGTATAATCTGTATTGAATTACTATACAATCCCCATGATTTTGTGAAACAAGGATATAAGATGTCTGTGTACAGGCTGAATGGGACAACACCTTAAATAAATTAATACTCTTAACAATTGACAACTATTGGAAAGCCCTAACAACCGTCCTAAAAACAGCCCCATATTGAAGTTTGTTTAAAAACGATTCAGTCTATTTTGCTTATGTACACACCGAAGGGGGAACACGCAACTGAAAAGTATAAAAGGGATACACATCCTTCCCATCAGTTGGCAAGCCTTCTCTATACAAAATGGTAAACCTAGAGAGTTCTATTTTCTGTAACGTGTCCTGCATTTTTTTCTACCTTCTGTCCTCTCACAATCCATAGTTAAAAAAATAAAAAAATAAAAAAAATAAAAAAATATATATATATATATAAATAAATAAGTTTGTATGATCCTATAACACTGAGGGCTTTCATCATCCAAAAAATAATATATGTGCTTGCATTATTTTCTTTAGCATACATGCGATGAGATGCAGGCTCATGCGGTATGACCTGCTGTCAACAGTGATGTAGAGAAATTGTGATGAAACCTGGTAACAGCTGATGTGCCCATCCTGAGACTCTGCTTTTATTGCCCAGTTCCTGTGCATGTTTTTCAGCATCGATCAGATTAAATGTACCCAGAACTGAACTGCAATTTGTGCTTTAAGATAAAGCTATTCAAATACCCCACCGGAAGCCTGGAACAGAAAGAATGGATGATAATCAAAAGCCTACTTCAGGAAATAACTAATAGAATAAGTAAAGGCATCATGTGTTATTTACGGTGTGAGAATGGACTGGTGCATCAAAACTCGGAAGCCGTTTGACAGTTTGTTGTGGTTCTAATGAGGCATCGAGCTAAAAATAGTTAGATGTTCCATCTCCGCCTCCTGAAAATGAGTAGAACGGCATAATAAGTTAAACTCCTAGCTTGGGATTTGGCCACACTGCAGCTTGCGTTCATATCTGCCATTTATCTGTCAGTTTGGTAAAGTTTAATAAAGAATATGAATGGGTGGAGGTAACATTTCAACTTGATAAGTGTTAAAATTGTTCCCTTATAAATGGGGAAAACTTTCACCTTGCCCCATAATGAAGTGCTAGAACATTTTCTCTCTTGCCTGTTTCTATCCATTTAGAAATGTCCTTGTCCTTTCAAATAACCTCAAATGGATCAGAAATACGTTGTAGGCTTTGTTTACTACATGGTTTATCCGTGAGATTATACTTCTCGCAAACATACAGGGCTTGACCTAGTGAAACCACAAGGATGAAGCAGTTCTGTGGCCAAACAACTTGATTTTCTTCTGCATTTACTTGGTGTCTGCGTCACATGGGAAATAGAAGTTAATTCTTGAACGTTTCCAGATGTATCCGTCAACGCTAAGCCCAAAAGTTATTTTTATTTAGTCTGTGTGTACTTTCAGCATTTACTAAATGTCTCCTTTTTTGGGATAGAAATATATTTAGTTGTTAACCTCTAACTTCTTGCAGATGCTGTTGAAGTCCAGTCCTAAATATATTGAATTGCAAGAACGGGGACAAACGCAAAAATAATAGACTAGGGGGCAGAAATGGCACAACTTGAAAGCTGTAATGACCACAATGCTAATACTAACTACTTTGATAATGTTAAGTTAAGAAGTCAAAACCTAACTTGACGTTGGATGGAATAGTTTAGAATGTTTGACGCTTGATCCTTGTTTCTTTCTTCCTTGTATGAAGAGTTGAGGTTTAGGCTTGATGATGGTCATGCTTGATAAATACACAAGTGGGATGAAGGGCCAACACATGCATGTTTCTCTTGTAAGAATGGCTTAGCTGGCCTTGCATAATTAAACGGCTGAGACTTTGAAGGAGTCTCACAGAGCTAACTACACATTATGCGGGGCCATTATTCCTCCAGTAGGTGCTCACTGGGGTTAAACCTACTTAAGGTATAGTTAAATGACTGCAACACAAGTCTCCTATCAACTATCCCGTAAGGAACCCCCAAAAGTGAACTTGACCCTTCATAACATTAGTTTTCATTATTTGTTTAGTTGACCTCAAGATATTTTTAAAGTTTCCTTTTCATGGTATAATATAATTACCCATAAATCTTTCAGTGTACGTCTAATTCTTAATAAACTTTTTAAATCCCTTTTTTCTGGCTAA
Source organism: Spea hammondii (assembly GCA_029215755.1). NCBI lineage: Eukaryota > Metazoa > Chordata > Amphibia > Anura > Pelobatidae > Spea > Spea hammondii. Next base: position 50,599,180 of record JARDYJ010000004.1, on the reverse strand, counting down.
ATTCCTGTCCTGCAAATGTCTTTGGATTGAGAGGAGGGGAATCATGCAGAACAGAGGAGATTGCGAGGAACACATTTGAATACTAGAAACTGGAAAATTATAAGGAAATACTTGGCACATGGAAATGCTGGCATCTACCACAAATACCAAGTTCTAAGCTATGGAACTGAAACATTGACATAGATCTTTTGCAGTTTGTTACTTTAGAAGACAAAGAGTGTGCATGATGACAAGTCTAACCGCATGATATTCTGCCAATGTTCAGAGCTCAAAATAAACCTGTCTTCTGCAAATGTGCTGGTAAAAGTTGATGGTTTGGGGAAAAGGACTCTGAAGTTGATCTAGCAGGCTTTTAATGTAACTTTTCAGTCAGGTTAACATTTTTTTTTTTTTTTTATTTCTATAACTTCTAGAAAATGTTATTCCCTGTAGTATATCATTAACAAATTTGGTAAAATTTTGACATCTTATAAACATTTCCTTTTAAGCGTTCTTAAATGCCGTTCTGTACTCCCAATCTGTTTTCCTTCTAAAGGACCTAGTCCGTTGTCCATGAGAATGAACCCACAGCTGAGTTAATGGCAGATAAATACACTTTTAAATGTAAAACCTTTTCTGGTAGAGTTTAGGGGGTATGTGTTTGTATAGAGCGGTTTTCTGTACTCTTTCTCGGCAAATCCATTTGCGACATCCTGGCCTCTTGGAGTGCTTCAGCAAAAGGGTGGTGTCAAGGGACCATTGGGACAGCCTCTCCCTCAGTCTTCCAATTGATGCAGAGGGTGTGCGTGGAGGCTCCGCCCTTTTGTGAAAGCGCTCCAGGGAAGCTTTGACAATGGAGCGGACAAAGAAGAACAAGAAGAGGCAAGACGAGAAGCAGACCTGCAGAGAGGGAGATGGGGACATGGAAGCGGTTGACGGAGGAGGTATATGTTTAGTTTAGGATTCCGCCTCGTTTTTGGACAGTTATGTATTAACAAAACTAGGAAGTTTCATAAGAAAATGTACGAATCTGAATGCGCAAGTTTACTGGCAACGTAAGGCGCTGGATACTGTATTGTGTGTCTCCGAGTAAGGTAAAACTCGACTTAGAGTCGCAGAATGAACCATTTACATAAGTCGTGGACTCTTTAAATATTATATATTTTTATTGTTCAAGATTGTAAAAAGTTTGATCTTTAGCCTCTGTGCAGCGTTGACATTAACGTATTCTGGATTAAGCGTTTTCATTCAATGAGAGGCCTTTGCCAATAAAGTAGAGGATCAACAGAAATCTTGCTGTCCGTTTTGGTTGATGGCGGTTAAACGGACCTTTTGGTGTACTGTAACACGTGTTTATAAGATTTAATGTACGTACGGGGTTAGAGTGGATGTCTTTAAAAGCAACAGAAAGCATAAAACGTCTTGAAGGGTAATGAATTCCACCGTTTACTAGGCACGATCATGCAGTAGACTTGTTGGCGCTTTGTGGCAGACGTCGGCAAGTGGCTGCCGGGGAAGCGAAACATTTATCATTTAACTACAGTGATTCTTGAAAAGACTTATGTGACCTGATTACTCCTATAATTATAAAAATTAATCACTGATAGGATTTTTAAATACACGATTTAAAAATGTTAAATGACTTGTGTATATTTTTGTTATACACTAACACTCCTCTTGCTTCTCAGGATGCGTATCGTCTCTTCATTTGTGTGCCTCGGCTTTGAAACGTATAAAATGTAGTAATTTAATTGTTCCGCCCCGATGTAAGCCATTTTCTAGTCATTTAACAGCAGTTACCTGCCATTTATGCTGCATACATTAATTACTCTCAATTGTCATTTCAGTCGCATATCTCAATTAGAGAAATGTCGGCGTAGAACTGACTGTTCTTCTACTAGTCTTAATTGGAGAAGTTCTATGTTAACAGCTTCTGTTCCAGGGAATATTGAAGACACGCTTATCCGTGTTATAGAAAATATTTACTAAAATAGACCACTAAGAGTCGCTTATATATGTATTTGTAATTTGACATTTTTTGGCAGGAGGAGGAGTAATGTGTTTTGTGAAACCTGTGTCACATGCATATTACTCATATGGGTAGAAAATAGATGTTTTGTTTTGTTCTAAGCTTGCTAGAGATTGAAACACAGAATTTTATTATGATGCTAATGTAATTTAGGAAGTAAGGAACATGGTGTTTCCTTTCCGTGTTGTGTAGAGAGTAGCAGGTGTACCGAGTAGCGATATTGCGCTTGGATGTGACCTGACTATATAAATGCCTGGAGGAAGAGCACGTTCAAGTCTGGGCTTCTTTCATTAGTGAAAATGCTATTTCAAGCTTTTCTGGCGCTAAAGACCTGTAGATATGCAGAACATCGATCTTGGCCTTTTAACATGGCATGTTTTGCTTTTTACAGATTTATGGACTAACGAGGGAGTGTGTATATGTGTATATGTATGTATGTATGTATATATATATATATATGTGTGTATGTATATATATTTGTACCCATTTGTGAATTATGTGCCTGCCTAAGCTTACTTATTTGATAACATGCTTTGCCTGTTAGGTTAACCTATCTGCTCAGTTATAATGTACACGTGTAGCATAACCTCACTGTAGTAGCATGGATAACATCAGCTTTGTATGCGTGATCACAAATTAACACCATGTGTTTCCTTTGTCCCTTTCTCGCTCCTGTCTTGATGCTGCTGTTACCGCCATCATGTTGCTTGCCCTTGGTGCTGGATTTCTCTTCTGATTCACTTGACATTCAACAGCATTGTGAGAATAAAGAAGCTCATGGATCGCCACGTAAGTGCCCACATATATATTTATGTCAAAGACATACATAGCTTCTCTGTTGTTGGTAAAATATGCAATTACAGGTTAAGCATCCCTTATTTGAAACAATCCGAAATCAGAGTTGTTTTGTTTTTTTTCCGGATAAAGAAAATTCAGATGAGGGATACTGACGACTGAGGTGGGATAGGAAAGAGTCTGACCTGTCTTGTAGTCGGTAGATCATTTCCCTGCCTCCTTTTCAGCATCTCCCGTCTTCCGCTCCGTTGTTCAGGCTTCCCCAGAGAACTTCTGCTCCCTTTTTCAGAACCGGAAACATGAGAGGAGAGATCCATTATCCCAAATTATCCTTATTTGAAATACTTCTGGTCCCAAGCATTTTGGATACGGGATACTCAACCTTTATTGTGTAATTATTAATAATTTATTAATATTTATCCTTTTTGCCTCTCAGTAGTGCAACCATACATTTTCCATTGGCTGATGGTGAATGTTCTGGATGTTCTGTGCTAAGTGCTTTTAATTTGTATACTCACCCCCCTCCTTACTTTTCTCTAGGTAGTATTTTATACTTCTGCATATGTTATGATTTGTGTACAGCTTAGGTAATATAAAAATGATGTAAACTTGGTAGTATTTTTGTCGTGCCATTCTATAGCAATTTTTTCGAGGGGGGAAAAAAGACAGTTCTGATGGTTTAGCTTCTTCCTTAATGTCTTCTTCCATTATCTTGGACATTAGCAGAAATCACTTTTCTGGGCTGAATTCATTAGGAAAATTAGCACCCTTATACCCATGTTGGGTCTGAGAGAATATAGTGTGTTATATAGAGCAATTAAGTACTGAATTTCTGCAATAACCTTAGCCACCCTCTGGAGTGTTTCTTCATTTTTATTTTAAATTTGTAAAATAAAAGTAGGGGATTACATTTCATTAGTTTGCGTTCCTCAATACAAATATTATGCACTCAGTTTCACAATGATCTACCATTAAAGTGTTATGTCTTTTATTAAGGGATCAACCAGGTGTTTGTTCACAATCCATGTGTTAACGGGAGGAACAACAATCTAGATTGTTGCACAGTTATCCATTGAAATGTTCTCTGGGCCGTCGTCCTTTTAATGACTTTGTAAAGTGAATTGGGGATGGAAAAAAGAGAGAGGTTGCTTGATCCTTCTCCATGATTCAGTTGTTTTAATTGCTAATGAAGCATCTGAAACTCACTAAATATTTTAGGTTCCCTCCAAACTGAATGCCAGACACATTCTGACATGACCCTAGAGCAGTAGTGTTCGACTTTGTCATCATAAACACTTACGGTCCACTGACCAGTATACTTCACTAGAAAATGTTGACTATTAGGTGTCTGACCATTCACGCTACAGAGAAGAAGCAGGTAGAATGACCCCCTATGCTTAACAAAGATGTGGAAACTGCTTTGCCTAATAGATGATAATCAATTTTACAACCCGTTCAATACCCTTTTAAAACCTTCTCTTCCATTAACCCCTTAACGACCTTTGCCGTCAAAAAATTAAATAAGCTTAGAAAGTGATCAACGATCACTTTCTTCGCTTAAACGGCGTTACTGTAATGCCTCGATGTCGAGGCATTCAGCAAGGCCGAGATCGGCATCGGGGGCCATGTCTGGCCCCTCCCCGGGGCGTCAACATTGTATGATCGTCTCCTAAACTTAAATGGTGTCGCTGGAATGCCTCGATCAGGAGGCATCCAGCGATACCAAACACTTACCTCTGGATGGACTATGACCGCTCCGGAGAGCGGTCACAGCCGCAGCTGCCGGTGATCTTCGCCATCAGCAAGATGGCGGCGGACCAGGAAAAAAAACAATAAAGAAGAGAGTTTGCTAGACGGTCTCCAGACCCTCTAGAGAACTCTGGCTCCACTTGCAGGTTGAATACAGGTACTGCACTCAACCATGCAAGTCAATGGAGCCCAGCTTTCTAATCACAATGTGATTAGTAAAATATTAAAAAAATAATAAAATAAAAAAAAAAGGGAAAAAAAAAATGTGCTAACATTTAAAAATAATTAAGCAGTGATGTCACTAGATGAACCATCCAGTACCAGCAAAATGTGTAAAAAAAATATAAAAAAAAGTATTAAAAAAATAAAATAAAATAAAAAAATAAAGTTTATTATTTTGAGCAAGTGCTAAGATTTCTCAAAAATATCAACAAAGAGTTAAAATAAAAGCACTTCAAATACCCAAGGGGTGTCTAATATAAAAAAAAAATGGCTGATGGGGTAAATTGGAGTGGCCGAGCTCAAAGATAGGGCATAGGTACAGACTGACCAAAATGGAGAAAAAAAGCGCACTTCCCAAATGTGGCATTTTAAATCTCAAACACGACAAACCCATGCATGTCGGGTATCACTGCACTCAGGAGATGTTCCTGAACACACATTGGGGTGTTGTTTGACAGTGACATATACCAGAACCTGTATATCTATAACTAAAGTACAATAACTAAAGTACTATTACAAAGTTTGACAAAGTGTAGTTGTATAATTGGTGCATGGAAAGGGTTAAAATAACAGCATTTGGAATACCCTGGGGTGTCTAGTTTTCAAAAATATATGGTTTGAATGGGTTAAATTGAGTTAACCGGCTTCAAAGATGTTCCAAAGAGGAGATGGAGGCAGACTGACCAGATTTGTTAAAGATTTGGAAATCATAAAACGCTGCTTGTACTTATTGCCCTATAACTTACAAAAAACAGCAAAAAAACATAAAAACATTGGGTATTTCTAAACTCAGGACAAGTAGTAGAATCTATTTAGCTAGTTTTTTTACTTGCTTTTTTAGGTGAGTAAAAGATTTTATAAATAAGTCATAAAAATTTTTTTTTCAATTTTTCACCATGTTTTTTTTTTTTTTAATAGTAAATAAGATGATACGATCAAAATAATGGTATCTGAAGAAAGCCCATCTTGTCCTGAAAAAAACAATATATAACTTATGTGGGTACACTAAATGGGTGAGGAGAAAATTACAGCTGAACACAAGCACCACAAAAGTGTCAAAACAGCCTCGGTCCCACAGGGTACAAAAAGAAAAAACGAGCCCGGTCCTTAAGGGGTTAAAGAATTCGACATCTTGTTATTATATCGATGAAACACTGTGCATGGTCATAACAAAGCATTGGAATGAGATCATCAATGTAACGAGCTCAAACAAAGAAATAAGCGACTTTATGTGCCACAGGTACTGATGATTGTGTGTTCTCTTGTTCTGTAAAGAGAAACCTTGAGTTGTTTAACCCCTTGATGACAATTGCCGGTCCGGGCACGTCACCGAAAATCGTGACGATTATGACAATTGACGTGCCAGGACCGGCACGTCTTTAAACGGGTGAAAAAATCGATCCGTGATCGATTTTTTCACTCAAACGGTGTTGCTCTAATGCCTCGACATCGAGGCATTGAGCAACACCAAAAAAAACATTCCCGGCCCCCCCCGATCGCTCCTAGGAGCAAATAAAAAAACATGTTTGAAAGACTGCCGCCGCCGAAAAACGGGTTTAGGAAGCGATCGCGAGTCGCTTCCTTTGCTTAGCTGGTGTTGCTAAGATGCCTCAGTATCGAGGCATCTTTGCAACACCTGTTTAGCAAAGGAAGCGACTCGCGATCGCTTCCTAAATGCTCAACTTACCTTCCCGGTGCCGGCGTCTTCGAAACACATGCGGTGTTTCAAGATGGCGGCGCCCATCAAGCCGGGGGCGGAGCCTGCTGTCATCATCGGGGGGGGGGTGTTGCTGGATGTCATGGACATCCAGTGAATAACACCCCTAGTGGTCAGATCACTCATAAGAGTGATCATGATCTGATAAATCAAAGGCAATGTTTTCTAAACATTGCCTTTGATCAGTATTGGATCTGCCTCCCTCCTTCACTTGCTTCTAGTGAGGGAGAGAGACAGATCAGTGTGTTTTTAGGTATTCTCAATAATATATATTATTATTGATCCAAAGGCTCTTATAAGAGCCACCCATTTAATATTAACCCCTTCATTGCCATTGATCACTGCATAAACAGTGATCTTGCATAGTGGCAATTGTTTTTGGGGTTCTTTTTTTTTACATTTTTTTTTACTTTTTATTTTTTTTTGTACTTTTTTTTTAGGGTTTTTTTAATTTTTTTTATTAGAGCCATTAACCCTTTCCTTCCCTACTATTTTTGCTGCAATTGTTGCCATGCAGCGGTATACGGCTGAGGAGGCATGTTCCAAATTTGGCCCTTTTGCCCCCAAACAATCTGACAAACCCATGCATGTGGGGTATCAATGTACTCAGGAGATGTTGCTGAACACATATCGTGTTGTGGGACAGTGACATATACCAGGAGCTGTAATTTTACACCTGAAGTACAAAGTATGTTTAAAAAACAGCAAAAACAATTACTATCACAAACTTTGACAAGGGTTGGTGGTAGGATTAGTGCATGGAAAGGGTTAAACTATCAGCATCTAAAATACCCTGGGGTGTCTAGTTTTCAAAAATATATGGTTTGGTGGGGTAAATTTAATTTGCTGGCTTCAAAGATGCCCCAAATACCACATAGAGACAGAATTACCAGATTCAGAGAAAAATGGTTTTGAAATAGCAAAACGCTACTTGTACTTATTGCCCCATAACGTGTAGAAGAAAGCAAAAAAACATAAAAACATTGGGTATTTCTAAACTCGGGACAAATAGTAGAATCTATTTAGCAGGTTTTTTCAGTAGTTTTTTATGATGAATAAAAGATTTTTCAAATAAAAGTGAGAAATTTTTTTTTTTTTTCAATTTTTCGTCATATTTTATTATTTTTATTATAGAAAATTACATCATATATAAACAATTATGGTGTCTGAAGAAAGCCCTTCTTGTCCTGAAAAAAACTATATATAACTTGTGTGGGTTTAGTAAATGGGTTAAGAGAAAATTACAGCTAAACACAAACACCGCAGAAACGATAAAACAGCCATTGTCACGAAGGGTACAAAAAATAGAATCAGCCTTTGTCACGAAGGGGTTAAAAGATGCCCATTGTTGTAGAATATGGAATGAAACTAAGTTTGTGTTTTGAATGGAGAAACCTGAATGTTCCAAAGATAATCGCTGACATGTACAGCCCGTCCTCTTTGAAAATGTGATATTTTGTGAGATTTCTCCTATTGGGCTTTCCACAGTATAGCCACACATGGTAATCAGCAGCTTTTTGTATCATAACAAAAGCTCATCAAGTAAAGCAGACTGTTTTGCACTGCCTTAGAACAGCTGTTTTAGACCATTCAAGCATTTCTATAGCTCACACTGCCTTTCTCAGACTCCCTTCAATTCCTATACTCGGATCCACCTAATAAGCTGGCCAAAGCCCTCTTTTGCCATGTGCAAAATACCAGGATGTGATTTTAATGTGCCGTTTTTTCCTTATGGCTAATCCCTACTCAGACACCTTAGTCTATGGGAATCAAACTGGGCTAACGCAACTGATATTGCTTTTGTTGGAAATAATTGCATTCGCCAATGTGTTTGATGTTGGTCAAGCCGCAGTAGTTAAAAGATTGGCTGCAGGTCTTCTAGTCGAGAAACCATAATGCATCAGAATGGATTTCCCTTTTCTGGACATATCTCTGGCATGATGTAAGTACTTGTGATGTTCTTTGTCCTGTTGGTGTGTCTCTAATGGGTGTTGTATGTTTTCTTAGTAGTATGAAAGAAGTAGTGACAATGTGATGCAGCTTCATATTGTTCATTCTCGCTGGTTACATTTGTGACACAAAAATCTGCAACAGAGACTGAGAATTATTGGTATTGTGTGCAGCTGTATTCTATCTATGGAACGTGCTGGCCGGCTGGCGATTAAGTGGCCTTTACACACAGGAATATATTTTCACACAATCCCTGACCTTCTGTGCAGAGAAGGAAGGGCAGTCTAGTAGCTCGCTGTCTAACCTGCAAGACTGGCTTATTGACATTATTGGATTAATATTTTTTTTGGAAGTGGACAGGTACTTTAGTGTTAAATGTTAACATCATTCAGGGAAGACCCAACATATATATTTGCTGGTCTTTTGTACCTGCTTTCCAACACATCTTCAGAGTGTGGCCTCAGAGTGTCTTTGCTGTTCCAGATCTCTCCGGATCCTATTGTATAATCAGATATGAACTCTTAGCTGTCTATAAAACAGAGGTATAATTCAGTGGAAGACTGCCCTTATTGGAGTCTCTGGTTGACACCTTTTATTGGGCCAACATGGGAAAAAGATGTAAAGTTAGGGAAGCTTTTGGGAACCTACTCTAGATGAAGTAGAAGAAACCTATGACATCCAGAAAGCTTCTGTAACACTTCTGGTGTTGGCCCAATAAAGGGTATCAACTTCCACTAAAGACTGTTTATACATTTTACTTTATTGCACACAATCAGAACCGCTACTGCAGCTCCCACACAGGATTTCAATTCAGGTGCAATTCCTTCTGCTCTCTCTGTGAAGGGAAGAGGAATGTTTTATCCAGCCGCTTTGGTTTGGGTTAGGTTTAGTGAAACAAGGGATGTGTTCTGTTTTATCTAAAGCTAGTAGACCCGAGTTCTTGGGGCTCTGGGATGGGAAATTATCACTTTTTTTGGTGAAAATGTCCATTTAATTCTTTGCTTGTCGTAGGCTTAGTAATGAGCCCACTAAAAGTCTGAGAATAGTCTCTTTATTGGCCTAGATCCATTATTTATAGCCGGCATTTAGGATTTAGCATCTGGATCAAACCAATTTTGTGCTTCAATAGAATAGTTGCTAATCCCATGGCTGGTGACCCCCAGGGACCGAAGGCACTTAGTTAACCCCCAGGGCATTTAGTGATAAGTAATGAGTCCAGCAACATCTGAGCCCTCAACAAAAATAATAGGTACTTTTTTCTTTGAAAGCAAAAAGGTAAAAATGATCTCCCGTTCCAGCTAATGGTGTGTGCAAAAAATGCACTTTATTCGACTTAATAATGGATGCTGTTTCTTCTGCGAACTGAATATTTTAGAGTAGATGGGACATCATATATGTGTTTTTATTAAGCATCTCGCAGGATGTTGTTCGTTTGACCTCATGTACTATTTTGAATACGTGCATATTTTAGGAGTCAACATATTTGCTCATTATTTATTTGTAGCCTGCTAAATATACACAAGAAGATCTTGATCCTTAATCGGAAACTGATGGCACGAATGGCGGTGGAGGTGTTCTGTTGCATTCAAGATGTCTGACTTTATTGAGGATGTGTACCTGATTGGGGAGCTTGACTTTTCAATCAGACTCATGCGGATAAGTTCTTTAGGCATAGATTCAAGGCTCAGAGACCCCATCTCCCGAAAGATATTGACAGATTCTAAAGCATTCGGATGAGGGCGATCAAAAGCTAGGTATGTACAGAGCTTGGAGGAAAAAAGAAAGGAGATAAAAAGGGATTTAACAGAGTTCACATGGAGAGTTTATTACAGATGTAATGTAAGAAAGTTTTCATTTACTGAAAGGATGGTGAATAAGTGGACCAGCCCCCCATCAAAAGTGGCACAGGCTATACATTGAGGGAATTCAAACATGCATCACTTGCACCAGATGACATCCACGTTTAATTCCATGTGCATTTTGTGATTAAATCGGTTTTTGAATAATGACGATAGGATTTACTAATGGCTGAACAGAAGCAGAAAATAAATTAAGTTGGGTGCCAAGTAAATTGTTATGAATTTATTAAGTTCTTGCTTTTGTATTTGCGTGGACAAAACTAATGTAAACTGCCATCCTGCATGATATCTCATTAGGAAATATAAATAAATAGAATATATCCTTCCAACTCTCGGATAGCCACATATCGTGGAATACACGGAAAAGTCCTTGACTTCTGGGATATCACCAGTGTCGTTCTGGAACCATTATTCGTTCCTGGAAGCCTTTAAATATAGTACATTCTCCACAATGATCATACAGCGACGGAGGACAGCAGCTTCACGTGTTGGCAGCACGTGAATGAGACTAATATGTGTTTTACATCAATGTATGATTACTATGATAAAACTGCTTTTATATAATAGTTCAAGTCCACATGCAGTGCGGTTTACTTTGTTTTACAGATCACTCCCTTATATAGCAGCTGCAATGGATGAAGCATGCTAACTTGGAATATATTATTTTATAGACCAGTCCCAAAGTTTAATGGAGACTGGTATTTCTTGGAGGTAAACCTGTTGGATAAGAACTACCTGAATTTCTTTTGGATTCCGTGTAATATAAGCATTTTATTGTGTTTGGGGAGTTTACTGCTTTTGATGTCAAGTACTTTATTCACTAAATGCTGCATCTGTAAATGAATTCTAGATGCTCCTGTACATTTATATGAAAGGCTGTGTGCCTTGAGCTCATTTGAGCCGGCTCCTCTATATCCTCTGTTTCTCTAGTTGAAAATTGTTATGCAGTATTTGGTTTATGCCCCGTGCAGCGCTGTGGAATATGATGGGGCTACTCAAGTCAATAATAGTAGTAATAATAATAATAACTACACCAACTGCTGCTTGAGTTTAGTAAGCTAGTGCACTTAGCATGCACAACAATATTTTAACATGGTCAGATGGTGCCATCTGGTGTCAGAAAACAGAACTGTTTTCTGACTCATGCTTCATTTAATAAAGTATATTTAGTTTTGCAAAGGCTTTGTTGCATTACAGCACAATTTAACCCTTTCTTTAGCAAGGGAATACTGTCCCCCTAGAACCTGGTGCTTTTATAATATTTTTTACCATGTTTGGGCTTAAATTTTTCTTTCAGTGAACCCTGCCTCGCATTAAATGTGTATAATGGTACAAAAACTTGTACATCTTTTCACCATATGTCCCAAGCAACAAAATAAACCACAAAAACAGTGAAAATGTTTTTTTTTTTTGTTTTTTTTATTAATGAAAACCACTTCCCTTTCCCTCTGTAAATTCATATTTAGTTGTAGAAACAGCATAAAGTAATAATGTATAGGAAAGTGCTAGAACGTCTATCTTCTGCTCACTTCTCTGATGTCTGAGGGGGCTTAATACATTATTGTTATTTTGGAAAAAGTTGTGTTTCATAAAATTTAACCCCTTAAGGACCGGGCTCATTTTTCGTTTTGTACCCTGTGGGACCGAGGCTGTTTTTTGACACTTTTGTGGTGCTTGTGTTCAGCTGTAATTTTCTCCTCACCCATTTAGTGTACCCACATAAGTTATATATTGTTTTTTTCAGGACAAAATGGGCTTTCTTCAGATACCATTATTTTGATCATCTTATTTACTATAAAAAAAAATAAAAAAAACATGGTGAAAAATTGAAAAAAAACACATTTTATGACTTTTATTTGAAAAATATTTTACTCACCTAAAAAAGCAAGTAAAAAAACTAGCTAAATAGATTCTACTACTTGTCCTGAGTTTAGAAATACCCAATGTTTTTATGTTATAGGGCAATAAGTACAAGCAGCGTTTTATGATTTCCAAATCTTTTTTAACAAATCTGGTCAGTCTGCCTCCATCTCCTCTTTGGAACATCTTTGAAGCCGGTTAACTCAATTTAACCCATTCAAACCATATATTTTTGAAAACTAGACACCCCAGGGTATTCCAAATGCTGTTATTTTAACCCTTTCCATGCACCAATTATACAACTACACTTTGTCAAACTTTGTAATAGTAATTTTTTTTATTTTTTTTCCACACAAATTGTACTTTAGTTATAGATATACAGGTGCTGGTATATGTCACTGTCAAACAACCCCCCAATATGTGTTCAGGAACATCTCCTGAGTACAGCGATACCCCACATGCATGGGTTTGTCAGATTGTTTGGCTGGTAAAAGGCTACTTTTGGGGCATGCGTAATCCAGGTGGTCATTTGGTCAGTCTGCCTCCATCTCCTCTTTGGAATATCTTTGAAGCGGGTTAACTCAATTTAACCCATTCAAACCATATATTTTTGAAAACTAGACACCCCAGGGTATTCCAAATGCTGTTATTTTAACCCTTTCCATGCACCAATTATAGAACTACACTTTGTCAAACTTTGTAATGGTAATTTTTTTTATTTTTTTTTCACACCAATTTTACTTTAGTTATAGATATACAGGTTCTGGTATATGTCACTGTCAAACAACACGCCAATGTGTGTTCAGGAACATCTCCTGAGTGCAGTGATACCCGACATGCATGGGTTTGTCGTGTTGTTTGAGATTTAAAATGCCACATTTGGGAAGTGCGCTTTTTTTCTCCATTTTGGTCAGTCTGTACCTATGCCCTATCTTTGAGCTCGGCCACTCCAATTTACCCCATCAGCCATTTTTTTTTATATATTAGACACCCCTTGGGTATTTGAAGTGCTTTTATTTTAACTCTTTGTTGAGATTTTTGAGAAATTTTAGCACTTGCTCAAAATAATTTTTATTTTTTTAATACTTTTTTTATTTTTTTTTACACATTTTGCTGGTACTGGATGGTTCATCAAGTGACATCACTGCATAATTATTTTTAAATGTCAGCACATTTTTTTTTATTTTTTCCATTTTTTTTTTTTTGAATATTTTACTAATCACATAGTGATTAGAAAGCTGGGTTCCATTGACTTGCTTGGTTGAATGCAGTACCTGTATTCAACCTGCAAGTGGAGCCAGAGTTCTCTAGAGGGTCTGGAGACCGTCTAGCGAACTCTTTCTTCTTTATTGTTTTCTTTTCCCGGGCCGCCACCATCTTGCTGATGGCGAAGATCACCGGCAGCTGCGGCTGTGACCGCTCTCCAGAGCGGTCACAGCCCATCCAAAGGTAAGTGTTTGGTGTCGCTGAATGCCTCCTGATCGAGGCATTCCAGCGACACCATTTAAGTTTAGGAGGCGATCGTTGATCGCCTCCTAAACGATTTTAAAACGGGCGTCCGCCCCGGGGAGGGGCCAGACATGGCCCCCGATGCCGATCTTGGCGTTACTGAATGCCTCGACATCGAGGCATTACAGTAACGCCGTTTAACCCCTTCGTGACAAAGGCTGATTTTACTTTTTGTACCCTTCGTGACAATGGCCGTTTTAACATTTCTGCGCTGCTCGTGTTTAGTTGTAATTTTCTTCTTTCCCGGTTACTGAACCCACACACATTAGATATTGTTTTTTTCAGGACAAGAAGGGCTTTCTTTAGATGACATTGTTTTGAGTGTATCATATTATTTACTATTAAAAAAAGTATAAAATATGGTGAAAAATTTAGAAAAAAATGACTGTTTCTAACTTTTAGTTGAAAAATCTTTTACTCATCTATAAAAGGTAATGAAAAAACCTGCTAAATGGATTCTACTATTTGTCCTGAGTTTAGAAATACCCAATGTTTTTATGTTTTTTTGCTTTTTTCTACCCATTATGGGGCAATAAGTACAGGTAGCGTTTTGCTATTTCAAAGCCATTTTTTCCAAATCTGGTAATTCTTCCCCTCATGTGCCATTTCGGGTATCTTTGAACCCGGCCAATGCAATTTACCCCATCAAATCATATATTTTTGAAAACTAGACAGCCCAGGGTATTCCAAATGCTAGTATATTAACCCTTTCCAAGCACTAATTCTACCATCAGCCTTTGTCAAACTTTATGGTAGTAATTGTTTTGGCTTTTGTTTTTTCACACACATTTTACTTTCGGTATGAATAAACAGGTTCTGGTATATCTCACTATCATAAAATACCCCAATATGTGTTTAGCAACATCTCCTGAGTACAGCGATACCTCACATGAATGATTTTGCCTGGCTGTTTGGGGGCAAAAGGGCCACATTTGGGGCATGCGCATTTTCAATGTTGAACTTTGGCATTTGGGGATCCACTGCCCATGCCCCATTTGGTACATCTTTGAGCCGGGCCATTTCAGTGTGCCCAATAAACCCATATATTTTTGAAAACTAGACACCCCAGGGTATTTCAAATGCTAGTATTTTAACTCTTTCCATGCACCATATCTACCACCAGTCTTTGTCAAACTTTGTGGTAGTCATTTTTTTGCATTTGGTTTTCCACACACATTTTACTTCAGGTATGAATTAAAAAGTTCTCGTATATGTCACTATCACAAAACACCCCAATATGTGTTCAGCAACATCTCCTGAGTACAGCGATACCTCACATGAAGGATTTTGCCTGGCCGTTTGGGGGCAAAAGGGCCACATTTGGGGCATGCGCATTTTTCAATGTTGAACTTTGGCATTTGGGGATCCACTGCCCATGCCCTATTTGGTACATCTTTGAGCCGGGCCATTTCAGTGTGCCCAACAAAACCATATATTTTTCAAAACTAGACACCACAGGGTATTTTAAATGCTGGTATTTTAACTCTTTGCATGCACACATTTTACCACCAGCATTTTTTCAAAGTTTGCAGTAATATTTTTGTGTGTGTATTTTTCCCACACACACCTACTTTATGTATGAATTTACAGCTCCTGGTATATGCCGCTGTCACACGACACCCCATAATGTGTTCAGCAACATCTCCTGAGTGCAGTGATACCCCACATGCATGGGTTTGTCATTTTTGTGGGAACTAAAAGGCCACATTTGGTACGTGTGCATTTTTCTAATTGGAAATTAGGTGTGTGGCCATCCTTCCCCCGGTGTTAATTGGGACGTTGTTGAACCTGGCCAATTCAATTTACCCCATCAAATCATACCTTTTTTAAAAGTAGACACCCCACGGGCATTTAATATGCCAGTATTTTAACTCTTTCCATGCGAGAATTGTTTTAAGCTAATATGCTAATTTTAGGACTTGCTCACAAAAATATATTTTTTATATATATATTTTTTTTTTTTGTCTTTTTAAAAAAAAAATTTTTACATTTTTTTTCAACTTGGAGGTTCCCCTGATAGTGACATCAGTGGGAAATTATTTTTTTTCTAATTATTATAAATTTTATTTTATTTTTTAATTTATTTTTACTAATCACACTGTGATTAGAAAGCTGGCTTCCATTGACTTGCATGGTGAATGCAGTACCTGTATTCAACCTGCAAGTGGAGCCAAAGTTCTCTAGATGGTCTGGACCGTCTAGCGAACTTTTAAAATTTGTTTGTTCCTGTTACAGGGCAGCGGCCATCTTGCTTGATGGCGAAGATCATTGGCAGCTGCGGCTGTGACCGCTCTCCGGAGCGGTCACAGCCCATCGAAAGGTAAGTGTTTGGTGTCGCTGGATGCCTCCTGATCGAGGCATTCCAGCGACACCATTTAAGTTTAGGAGGCGATCGTCGATCGCCTCCTAAACGCTTTTAATACGGGCGTCCGCCGCCATACAAAGTATGGCGGATGTTGACGCCCCGTGGAGGGGCCAGAGATGGCCCCTTCGTTCCGATAGCGGCGTTGCTGAATGCCTCGAGGTCGAGGCATTCAGCAACGTTTTTTGGGTGCAGAAAGCTAAAACAGATCGCTTTCTGCACCCGTTTAAAGACGTGCCGGTCCTGGCACGTCAATTGTCGTAAAGCACATGCTTTTCCGTGTCGTGCCAGGACCGGCAATTGTCGTTAAGGGGTTAAGCGAAGAAAGTGATCGTTGATCACTTTCTAAGCTTATTTAATTTTTTTACGGTTCAGGACCGTCAAAGGTCATTTAGTGACCTTCTTGTCATGACGGTCCTGAACCGGCAAAGGTCGCGAAGGGGTTAAGGTGTCATTTTGCATTGGCTTTTGGTATATGTAAAATGTTTACATACAAACAGAGCCATACAATCTATCGTGAATCTAAGATCAACCCACGGACTGATTATGATTTTGATGGCTGGTAAACCAAGCAGATACGATGAGCTGAATATTTATCTACAGTGATATTCTGTTTCTGTGTTAGAAATGCTGGGAAAAAACTAATAGTCTACCACTGAGATGGATCAGGTGAGTGGAATCTCTAACCATGTCTAGTTAAAATGTAAGCCTGTTAAAAGTTAAGCTTTACAATGACCCTAGGTTCTTTTTTTACAGCGTAAATAGTCTTTTGTCTTGAGACAAGTAATGCTGACCACAGATTCCAATTTACTGCTCCCTCAATCCCTATAAAAATATCTTTGTGCATAATTGGTAGATTAAATTGGTGGTGTGTCCTCACAGTGGAGGGAGTAAGGCAAGAGGGCACATTTCTTTTTGAATATAATTCAGTTGGAAGCTAAACTTGCCAATTTTTGTCAATTCATACGAATGTTTGAAAATGAGAAAGGACCCCCAAAAAAACCAAAAGCTCTTAAAAATCATTGATTTTTTGTTTAATTTCACCCACTCGCACACACTCTCTGAATGTCTCCCCACCTTCTCCACAGACCGCTTCTGTGTCCCTGTCTCCTTGTTTAACTTCTTCTCTTGCATCTTTTTGTCTTCTTTCTTCATCCCCTCTCCTTGGACATGGCCTCCCGGGGAACTTCTACAAAAGGGCAGAGCCTCAAGACACACCCTTCCCCCCCCCCCTGATTGACAGAATGACGGAGAAGCTGTTCGCTCTTTAGCGGAAGTGCAAAGGGTTTAAAATAATGAAGATAAATATGCTGAGATATTCACTATTAACAGTTTTCACTATTCTGGCCTCCCGGTAAACTTCCGCAAATATGGAGCCTCTGGGCTCACTCTCTGCCCTTTTGTGGAAGTTCACCGGGCCGTGCACAAATGAAGAATGCAGAATATGCAAGAGAAGAAACAGGGCAAGGAGACAGGGAGAAGGAACTGGTCGGCGGAGAAGACATTCAGAGAGAACGTGTTAGAGACAACAGATTTCGTTTCCGAATGTAAAAAGCCCTCGGATTTTTGTCCAAACCAGGAAGCCTTATTCATTGTCCAAAAAATGAATGGACCAAAAATGAAATGAAAAATTTGTCTGATACATTTGCACAAATCTAATACGCACCGCTCACTATAGTTTAGTAAGAAACAATAAGAAAACAACTCTTTAAAATTAAAAAGTCTTAATTTTCATAAGTTTGGGAACATCTCACATGCATTGGACTTATATTTATTCATTTTTATTTATACATTTAATGACTAATATCAGAAGGCATTCATCACTTTTTGTAAGTGCTTTCTTGATAGGACAGTACGAGGCAGTAGATGGTCCTTTTAGATTAGAAACGTCAGCGATGGCTCAGTATCTAACAGTTTATAAGCTATGTTTAAACCCCATCCTGGTTTTTCCGAGAGATTCTTTTAATAAAAATCCCTGCTGTAAGACTTCTACGCCAAACAAACTTGTAAAGTATGCTTTCCATTCGTCATCGAAGTGAGAACTTTTATATAGCTCAAAAGTAAAGGATATCTCTGGGTTTATAATATAAAACTATCCAATGTGGAGGTGTTGAATGTTTGCCTGTAGGTGGAGCTGAAGGAATTATTATTGTTCATGTACCATTATTCCACAAATTTATTCTTGCGAAGTAAACAAACGTGATTTGTCTGAAGATCAAATCACTTGGTTGCTTCGGTCTAGACGTCGGGAGCCTACATCGCTCAGTTGGCAGTAGCCTTCAAGTCATCTTCTGCAGTCTGTAACTTGATTATTTCAAGGGCTGGACTCATCTTGGCGATAAACTTGCGCGTAGTTCCACGGTTTCTTTGTTTGTATGTGGGAGCGCTGTTACGAAACACATTTTTTCCATTCCTTTTTAATATCTGTACTTCCTTTATTTCTTTTTGTTTTCTGCGTTTTTCCATACAAAGAACAATAAAGTTTTTTTGTTTTTTTTGTTTTTTGTTCTTCCAAAATTATGTTCTTTCCTATAATGGCAAGTGAGCAGTGCCTTTACGGTTACTAGTCTTGGCAAGTGTTTGGTTGGGGGTTGATCAGGAAGTCATTGTGGATATTATGTAGTGTACTGTGAGTGGATTTGGAAAGATGAGTTTTAGAAGCATTTTTTTTTCCATCCTAGTTGAAGCAGTTCTTCCCAAAGCCTACGTGTCATGGTTCAGTGTTTAAATCAAGTCTGTGTGATGTGGTTTGTAGAATAAAATGAGCACTATATAATACCTATGTATATAATTATTGTGTGTGCTAGAATCCGATCTTTCATTTATACTGTGGGAACTAACATATTGGTGCCCTCTGGATCAGCAGTTATGTCTCCTCAAACTGCTTATTGTTGTTGCTTCAGACAGATGTTGTAAGGGAGTGAAAGGAGACGAGAGACTACCAGGACAAGCAATATATGAAAAAGCTGTAAATGTTCCTCTTATTTAATTAATGAAGAGGATCCACTCACACTTTTTGAATACAGGGTTTGTCTTAAACCTCCTCACGACTGCAGACAATTTTATATATTTGTTCTTCCGGATATTTAGTTTAAGGGATTCTAGAAATGATCCTGTGATATTTTTAGTTGAATGTTTTTGTGACAGTTAAATTAAACTTAATGTAAATGTTTTATGTTGCCAATACATATACTCGCACACCTCTGTATTTATATATAATATACACCGATCAGCCATAACATTATGACCACTTGCCTAATATTTGCTCCCCCTTTTGCTGCCAAAACTGCCCAGACCTGGCGAGGTATGGGCTCCACTAGACCTCTGAAGGTTGTGCTGTGGTATCTAGCAGCTGATCCTTTAAGTCCTGTAAGTTGCGAGATGGGGCCTCCATTGATCAGACTTGTTTATCTAGCACATCCCACAGATGCTCGATTGGATTTAGATCTGGGGAATTTGGAGGCCACGTTAACACATTGAATTCATCATTATGATCCTCAAACCATTCCTGAACCATTTTTGCTTTGTGGCAGGGCTCATTATCCTGCTGAAAGAGGCCAATGACATCAGGGAATAATGTATCCATTCAAGGGTGTACATGATCTGCAATAATGCTTAGGTAGGTTGTACGTATCAAAGTAACATCCACATGAATGGCAGGACACAAGGTTTCCCAGCAGAACATTGCTCAAAGTATCCTGGTGCCATGTGTTCTCCGGCCATCCACGTGATGTAAAAGAAAACATAGTTCATCAGACCAGGCCACCTTCTTCCATTGCTTCGTAGTCCAGTTCTTATGCTCATAAGTAGGCACTCTCGGCAGTGGACAGGGGTCAGCATGGGCACTCTGACTGGTCTGCAGCTACACTGCTCTGTACGCAACAAACTGCAATGCACTGTGTGTTCTGACTCCTTTCTATCAGAACCAGCCCTGGCTTTTTCAGCAATTTGAGCTACAGTAGCTCGTCTGCTGGATTTAACCAACCGGGCCAGCCTTTGTCTTCAAACTTGCATCAGTGAGCCTTGGCTGCCCATGACCCTGCCGTCCAGTTTACCGCTTTTCCTTCATTGGACCACTTTGCATAGGTACTGACCGCTGCAGACCAAAGTTTTTCATCCTCAACTTTGAGGATGAAATGTTCACTTGCTGCCTAATATTTCCCACCCACTGACAGGTACCATAATAACAAGATTATCAGTGTTATTCACGTCACCTGTCAGTAGTCATAATATTATGGCTGATCGGTGTATAGGAGTACTTTTTGTTTTCATGCAAATACATTTTATGTCCCTTTTTGGAGTCGCGTTCAGTTATTGGCCCAAAGTAAGTTATGGGTCAAATAAACTGGTCTAAATACATAGGTTCAAAGCTTAGTATTTTCAAATTCTCACCATTTGACTGTCATATACTTTATTTTATCCCCCAGTTATGTGGATGTAATCAAAATATTATTTTCATTTCTGAATTCCTGTTCCTTTTGAATTATAAGCAATCTTGATTTACCGGTTACTGATCTGGTTGCATTTCCTGAGGCTGCCAACCAGTAGGTTTGTTGTGGCTTTTTTTTTTTTTTTTTTTTTTTTTTTAAGAGCCTGCATTTTATTTCTTGACTTTTCGGGTATAAGATGCATCTGCTACTGCAGCTTCAGCGCTTGTGATTCAGATGTGTGGATTTATGCTTTACTTTTCAGTTTTGACGTTTGCCAAAATCAGTAGGTGTCTGTTGCTATGGTTTGGTAGCAAAAATAAGCGATGTGACAAATATAGCACATTTATTTTATATTTAGGTCTGTGAGGGGGAATCACAAATTGCATTTCATAGGTATAAGCATCTGAAGCTTTTTGTTTATGTTGGGGGGGGTGGATAGGACTGCTCATAGGTCTGAAAGTCTAAAGCTTAATACTTGATTAAAATAAGTTTAAGCAGCTTAACCTATAGTTTATGTTGATAGTCCTTCAGAATGTAACTCTGTATTATGAAGAAACACCCTTTTCTAAAAAATGAAATGGCTGTGTTGGCTCTGTGTGAGAATACTTCTGTATCCAACCATTTACCTGCTGGCAGTACTACATAAATGAGTCTTAAAAGCACATTTTATTAATGAAACATTGATTTTAGGAAGTTGGTTATGCTCCTCCTTAAAAGGGGAATCTAAAGACGAGGACTCTGTCTCAAGTGAAATGGGTCAGCAGAACTTGGACATCGTTTTCGTAAAGACAAGATGTAGTGATCTGGCAATGATTAACGATGCCAGAAGGTATTTCTCCCTGTAATAATATAGCCTGATGAGGTGGTGGCTGATGGAAAAATAGCCATCCACAGCATGACTTTTTAGGTTTGCATTCACATTCTGCATCTCTATGGTAACAATTTCTGAGATGCATTCTTGTATTTATCATTTAATACTAAATACAATTATATGATTTAAAAAAAAAAATCTTTTTTGACTTTTTAATTATAGATTTGGTAGCCGATTGTGATGATTCTCAGCCGATACTCCCGTCAAAGATGAGCCAGCGCCAAAGTAAAGACTCATACCTTTCTCCAACCAAAGATCTCGTCCAGGCTACGCTCAGTCCTAGCATCATCCACAGCCATGGTAAGAAAGTGTGACCCCTCAGCACTTTAACCTTGAGTATAGAAATCAATTTCTGTCCTCTTATGGAACATTTCCAGAATAACATTGGTTAACAAGGTTTTCTACAGTGTCCTCTGGCTCTGAAACCATATATCTGTTGGCTTGTGTATAAAGTGCTTCTCGTTGTGTACTTTGTTTTCTGGAGGTCACGGAACATAAGATTTGTCTGTCTCTATTGGTGACTCATATTTCTTTGTATTTGTGTTTCGCTTCAAATGGTTCATTTTATATTTAGACACCTCCAAGTCGCAAGTGCAGCATGTCTGTTGTTGTAATGCTGCCAAATAAAATGCTATGTTGCCCCACCAGCGTCCTTCAGAGTTCTGTCCTCTGTACTGGGCAGTACCAGTGTATGACATGAAGATAAACCAGAAGGGCAAAACCTAAGGCCTATGCCCTGTATGCGTCACCTTACCATTTAGCATGGACCCCCTTCATCAATGCTTCAAACTCAGTAGGTTTTCAACCACTTAAGAATAAGATGTAAGTGGAAAGTAAATAGTATTGGTCTTATACTTAAGGTCCATAAAATAAGAGAACATTATTAGAAAGTAAAATTACCTGAACGCTGCAAACAAGATTGGTTCCCCTCAATTTACCTTAAACCAGCCATGTGGCTAGTTTTCTTAAATTGCCCAGCAATGGCTTGTTGGCAGTTCGAATCTGCTGGGTAATCTTATTAACTTAATGCTGTGTAAGACTCTTACATCTCCTACCGTTACCAGGAAAGTCTTCAAGGGAGCAGCCAATAAACTAAACTTGCAGTTACTCATTAGTATAAGTAAAGCTTTACGATCCACGATTCCCAGACAATTAATAAGATGCCGTTTGGCAGCATCTCTTAATGAAGTTTACTGACGTTCCTAGTAAAGCAGTATGTGGCACTGGTTATATGAAGCTTTATATTGCGCATGGTGTGAGATGTGCGCTGTTGATGCCGAAAGGCTTTCACTACCTGTGGTTCTCAAAATAGTGATCACATCGCCTGGGATCCAGTATTTTAGGACCGTCTGATTTGTCATCAAACCCAGATATCTAGTGGTCCTAAAGAAGTAGTTTGAGCAGCAATTTAAAGATAATGCAATGTTCTCCACTTTGGAAAGAAAACACTAAGACTTTCAGACATACTCTTAACTACATAAAATATTGTTCCTTAGTCAGTAAAGATTTTTGTACTGAAATATAGCAACTCTGGTGTCTATGGAATAGGAGTCTTAGCCCATCTAATTCGTATAGAGACTCGAGCTTCTCTGGTTGACCTAAAATAGAAGTCACATCCTGTTTATTTTTTAGGCAGGGTCAACACCACAAAACCAGTTACAGGATCCCAGGGTATGATGCTTTTAGATTCAAATGATAATAACAATATTAGACATTTTTATCCATTCTCTTTCAATGTAGCCCATTGGTCACTGCTTATTAAAAAATTTCATAAATAATAAGACAGGATCAAGAAGCCATTGGGTCCGCTTGATCCACTTCATTTGACCTGGGGAAAAAAATCCAATGAAAAGGGCTCTGTGTGATGCAGCCCAGCTAATGCAATAGGCAAACAAAAAGCAGTAAATTAGTGGAGTCTTCAAGAAAGCATGTACCGTATTTGCTCGATTATAAGACGACCCCCCCAAATCTGAATATTAATTTAGGGAAAAAAGCCTGAATATAAGATGATCCTATAGGAAAAACATTTTACCAGTAAATGTTAATTCATGTAAACTTTTTTTTTTTAATAAAAGCTATGATTGAGAAAAATATTGTGTTTTTAATTCCTTTTATTTTCCAACCTGCCCCCCAGTTATGCACATCTGCCTCCAGGCTTGTCACTCTGCCCCATAAATGCCTTAAACCACCTATATGCCACTCTGCCCCATGATATGCCTTTTAACCCTCTGTATGCCACTGTGCCCCATGATATGCCTTTTGACCCCCTATGTGCCACTCTGCCTCCAGAATTGCCTTACACCCCTATATGCCACTGGCATTTAGGGGGTTAAAAGGCATATTATGGGGCAGAGTGGTATATAAGGAGGTATAAGGCATTTCAGGAGGCAGAGAGCACTCTGCCTACAAAAAAACCCAAAACACTTACCTGTGCTTCTGACTCCCGGTGTCTTGTCTGGGCAGCGTGTTCTTGTCTGGGATTCGCGTAGGCAACTTCAGACCTCACCGGGGAATTCTCTCTGACAGCCGGGGAAGGTCTGCACGATGGACGCAGACAACCCCCGCTGCTAACCGCACCTCCTTCCGGCTGCAGCGGAAGTTGTCTACACGCTGCCCTGGCTACACACCGGGGACTTAGAAGCACCGGTAAGGTGGGGGGGGGGTTGGTGGAGGAGGATCCAGGTCCCCTGCAGCGTTGCTGGGGATCTGGATCTTAGTCTCATAGTCAGACCTATTTGAGGTCTGATTATAAGATGACCCCGATTATAAAAACTCGTCTTATAATCGAGCAAATACGGTAGTTAGGGCCCTATCCCATTATCTGTTGGCTTGGGACCCAGCCTGAATATGGAAGGACCCTCCTGATTCTGTTACGTTGCGGCCTATCATATAACATGAAAAAAGCTGTGAATGAGCAAGGCCTTTTGGAAGAGCCCTGAGGACAGGGCTACCCCAGCTGATGAGGACCAAGCATATACAAGCAGCTTGAGAGAAAAATGAGAGAGGTGCTATTTGGAAATAATCTGGAAAAGCACTACAAAAAAGTGTGTAGATAAAGGGTGCCCTTTAGGTGCCCCCTTAGGACAGTCTGTGCATGCATGTGTTAGGCCCTATGTTTTCTGGCTTGGTGCCCAATGTAGGGAAGAAGTACACAAAGAATAAAGAAGTGGCGTTTTTCCGCTAGGAGCAGTGATTGGTTGATTTTGATGGCACTATGTAACAATACAAGAAAAAAAGATGCCTTGAATCAGAGAGACCTTTTTAAAGGTTAAATCCTGTCCCAACCAACATTTATTTACTTTGGGTTTAGTAAACGCAAGCAATAAGCAAAAAAGATTCAATTAAAACGCTTTTTAGTAAGACAATGGAAAGAAACTAAAAATTAGGAAAATTGTGACATGGTCAAACACATGCTGGGTTATAAAATATGCCGTGGATCAGAGGAAACCCAAACTGACCTCCCAACATATCCTAGAAATAGACAATGGGGAAAGCAATGGATGATATAGAATTTAAATTAGGAAATAAAAAAAAAATCCATTGAATGAAAAGGGCCTTTTATAAGTAATTAATGGACTGCCTCTGCTTCTATTTACTTGGGCACAGCATAGAAGAGCAACAAGAAAAGGAAAGTTATAGCACAGCATGTTCGACGGACAGACAAAAAAATAAGTAGGCAATGAAAGACCTTTTAGAGTGAATCTGGGGACTGTCCCTTGCCGTATATTGTGAAGCAACCAATACAAGCAACAGAAAAAAGAAGAAACTTGGAGACTACATCTTCTTGCTTTTGGTGGTTGAGGTTTAACACAGGCGAAAACGGGGGGGGGGGGGAAATCAGTGAAAAATGCGTATGCTTACTGCTGGTTTGTGTGAACTGCCAAAGACAGGCAAGCGATGAACGCAGAGCACAAAAAAAGCAGTCAATTAGAAGAAACAGCAGATGCAAACAATGCACAAGGAAACAAAAAAAAAGCAAAACACTGTTTTCGGTCTGATCTGCCTGAGATCATAACCTACGGTAACAAGGAAAGAGGTATGTGCAAGACAGACCTTTTCAAAATAATCTAAATTGGAAAATGAAGGCAAAGTATAAGAATTGATAGAATCTGAAGAAAATGAAATAGAACCAAAATATTACATGTGTGCTTATTCTCATCATAGTGATGTTATGGTAGTCATCAGTGTGACCTTTATGGTGCCAAGTCATTAATCATCTCCATTATAGTTCCAGTAAATGTCAGCTGGTAAGTGAAGAGTAATAAGTGTGTGTGTGTGTGTGTGTGTGTGTGTGTAATGTTCATTGTATATATACACTATATGAACAAAAGTAAGACATCTGACCATTATAACTATAGGGACTTTCTAAGTACATTATTTTGCAGCTATAACAGCTTCCACTCTTCTGGAAAGGCTTTCCACAAGATTCTGGAGTGTTTCTGTGGGAAAAGTATCTGTGAGGTTAGGCACTAATGTTGGACAAGTTCTTCCATACCAAAGTTGTCCAACCATGTGTTTATGGACCTTACTTTGTGCGCTGGGGCACAGTCATGCTGGAATAGAAAAGAGTCTAACCCCAAACTTTTCCTGGTAAGTTGGAAGCAAGGGGTCTGACAAGACGAGAATTGACAGACTAAGACAAACCAATACATTAGGTGGAGAGAGCTCTGCTTGTAAGCTTACAATCTTGAGGATAAACTTTTTATTTTAAGACACAGATGTGCTGAGCTGTGTATTATAGATTTTCTGCATTTTTTATTTTTTTGGACAGCTTGTAACTGCATTTAATCAAATCGGCAAACACCTGCAAGCACTGCAAAATAAATGATCCAGGTGTTGTATTACATTACCCTAGAGTGTAATATTTTCATTTTCTGTGATTTATTTTTATCCTCTAAATGTAATTTGTTAATAAACATTCTTTTACAGTTTTGACATGTTGCCATAATATAAAGGACGGTTCACAATGTGTAAAATGAGTAAAGCAATTATCCCAGAATACAGCAAGAAATTTGTAGCAAATATAAATAAAACATGAGAGAATTACACGCTGCCCTTTAGGTCCACAGGCCTGTCGTATGCTGTCTTCTAACATTGTAGTGCAAATTTATAGCAGGAAGCATTGATGGTTTATTTATAGTCAAAGAAAGTTCTAAAACAAACCCAAACCAGAGCAGGTCGCCAGGGTGTAGCCCTCTTCCCAGGACATGATGTGTACCACAATAGACTATGTGAAGAGGGGGAGAAAAAGCACTGTTCTCAATTCTCCACCTTACACAACCCAACAGCCATCTTGGATGCAGACTGGAATAGTGGCAGTGAATTTTTGTATCTTGAAAAGGAAGGGGTGGTGTGGGTTCAGTAACACATGAGTGGATGTGCAGAAAAGTCATTGTCCAAAATAGCCTTGCAGGTAAACACAGAGTCCCCGAAAGGCCTGACCATTGGGCATAGCCAAACCATATGGGAAAAATGTACCCTTCTCATCCGTCTATCTGAGACGTTATCATAGCTATAACTAAGATCCACTGGAGTTCTTTACCAGCGCATACACCTTGAATATATGTATTGTATTAAGCGCTGTGTAAATTGTTGGCGCTATATCAATAAAAGTTATTATTATTAAGGAATTAATAGGCTGCTACATGTATTTTGATGCAGATGGACCCCTTTTTGTGTCGGGGAGAAAATATTTTTGTGAGTGTCATCCCAGTATCATTGTAGAGGGCAGAGACCAGGTTGTGTGTTGTCTACTTTCATCCTGGTTTAATTGACCTGGAGGTAAGCTGGTGGGATAGCAATCCTGCTCTTTTAAGAGCAAGTCTGTAGTGGGACAATTGAAGATAAACACATTTTTCCAGACTAGGGTTCCCACCTCCTTAAACAGAGGGTAGAGGCATAATCGTTCCCTCACTTAAGATATCCTTAACCCTCTGGTTACCATCTGGAAGTGATCTACAGAGATGGGAGGGTGCGGTGCCCAGTTGGAAACTTGGGTGTCTTGGTAACGGCGAGCATGACGAGGGGAATGGCATAACGACTCCCCAACATCTGGATTACTTATGGATTCTAAAAAAAAGTTGTGGTGAGAAAACGAACAGCAGGGCTGAAAGGTGGCATCTCTGATGAGTTCTGCTAGCAATAGGTAACGAAGGTGATGGAACCCTGTTCATCTTCACTCTTGCCAATGGGTTAGCGTACAAACTGGAGATCCATGATGGCATATGGCGGCCAAGACCCAATTTGCCAAAGACCTGTTGAACACCTTTTTGCCCCTTGAGAGAAAGTAGAATGACCTGGCTCTTCGCCACTGTTGCCCTTATCATAATATCCAGGGTTCTGGTTGTATTGTCTCTAGCTTCCCGGTTGGCCATGAAGCACACTTGGTCCTTATGTACCAGCCGAGGTATTGGGGATTGGAGCTGCCTAGCTAGTATCTTAGAGAATGCGTTATAAATCTACATTGAGTAGAGAGATTGGCATATAACTGCTACATGAGTTTTGGTTGTCCCCCCTCCAGGCTGGACTGTAATTATAGCCTCTAGTGCCAAGGAGAGCAACACGACCCTCCTCTTGCAGGCCATCAAAGGCCTTGCAAAACCAGGCAATTAATTTGTTCCTTAAATAATACCTCAAATTGAAGCCATCTGGTCCGGGTGCCTTGCCTTTGGTTTTTAATTTTATTTACCCAGGTTAACTCCTTGGGTGTAATGGTGCCCTTTAAGTCCTGAGCCTCCACTTTAGAAAGCTTATGGTGGATATTCGGTTTTATTATGAAGACCTTGTCTAGCCTCTGAAACGCGGGACTAGGAAGATAGTAAAGTACCTAAAGTTGCTTAAACCAAATGCTTATTGTGATGAATGTGCATTTCTTTCCTGCTTTATATGCTGCGTACGTTATCTTCTGCCTTACTACGCAGGCATTAACATTAGAAGGCTTATTGCTGGCTGTGGGGATGGACAGTGTCATCCCCACAGTGTGTAGAATATATGGCAATCTGTGTTGGACATCTTTGTAAAAGCTTAGAGAGGAGCTTTCACTCAAGGTTTTACTTTTCCATCAGTATTTACAGTATCTTTAGAGACTTTATTAAATGTTAAACTGTTGCTTTTCCGTTCTGAACTCTTATCTTCAACTACCCACAAGCTGATCGGGGCAAACAAACAATTAGAGCACCCTGTTGGCGCAACAAGGACACTCAAATGGCTATAGAGGGACACTTGTTTTAAGGCATATGGTTAGGGGTGTAGCTAGGCCAGGAGCTTTTATGTCACTGGGGTTTATTAACTAAATAGCAAGTTGTGGCACGTTCCTCTTGCTAAAAGAGCTGAACTGGCCCTACATAGTGTGTACTTTAGTTGGTGAGGTGGTGTAGGAGAACTTGTTTACCTATACATTACACAGGGTTGCCCAAGCTCTTCCTGCAGCAGAAGCGCATTGTATTGTAAAGTCAAGGCGCTGAGACACAACTTTCCTGCAAACATGTCAACTCTCCCTTTAGTGAATAGACCCCTTTGACCTATGCAAATTATATTAGCCCTTCTAATTACTTCTTTTGCTTTCACAACTATTTGGTATCGAAGTGAATTTCTATAGCCCAACGCCTTCTATTAGTCCGCATATGAAAATCACTATAGTTTTGGAACCCGACACACCATGGTATATGAATCTGTCCTTTTTTTTTTTTTTTTTTTTCTTCATTAACCTAGAAAGCGGGGATCATTCCTTGGGTCTCGGTCACGGTCACCCTCTGCTCACGTTGGTTCTTTTTATGGTGTTTTGTTTTGGCAGTAATTCTTTTGTTACAGAATAACAGATGATGTGCTTTCTCTTGTACTTCCAGTTGTTTTAGTCCTTTTCTCTTTACGGTATTATTGAAGTAACCTTGGCAGTACGTCCCACCTGTCATACTGGTTTGTTGGCTTTTTACAGACGTGTAAACGGTATTTGTATAAAGCAGAGATGGGCGTACTCAAGGAACGTTTGGGGATAAATCTGGCAGCCTCGGCGAGCCGTGTGCAGAAAAGTAGCACGTGCGATACGTCTGATTTTTCATTATGGAACAATCATTCCCTTTGCTTTTATATACGATGAATAGAACGTTCTACAGAGTTTGGTGACTGGTGTAAGTGACCCGTTTGGATCCAGAATCAGGCAGTGCTGTGGGATTTCTCCACTCCTCTGTTCACTGGGAAGCTGGATTGTGTATTTGTCTATAAGCGCCCTATGTAATGTATGGCTGCTGTGCAGCACCCCTATGGATCACATAAAGATAGCTTTCTACTCATTCCTTGATCACATGGCTAACATAAGCGCGCCTCGTATTGGTTACTTAAGATATTGCTCCTGCTATCTGGAAAATCCACAACACTTTATTATCCATCAAACATATTAGGCGTTTGTTTGGGACAAGCCGCTGTGATTGCAGTGAATTTAGGTGCAGGTGGGACGCTTCTTTCCATCCGCTTTATCCTGGGGGACGTACGCGTTCACAGGTGGCGGATACAGCTTTAAGCGCATGTCGGCTGTGCTTTGTGTGCTTATCCCACAGTCGCTTTGAGGATTAAGTGCAGAAACAATATCTTGGCGTTTACATTGGCTGCGTTGTCTCTGGCATGAAATAACAGGGTTCTGTCTGTGAGTTGGTTACAGGATACAGTTTATCAGGATACCCCTCACCCCCTTTGGACGTTTACCTGCAGACCTCATAAGAATAGCTGATAGCATGTACATTAAAGCCCATTAATGGGCCCTTTTGGTTGTAGTTATGTGGAACAGCCTTCCAGCAGAAGTGGTAGAGGCTACTACAATGAGGGACTTTATACCTGACATGGTGGAAATCTAGAATCTAAGCAGAGACGAATTGCTGTGAAGGTCTGAGTCTTTATAACAGGAAAAATGGGCAGACTAGATGGGCACGTGTTCTAACGCAGTCATCCCAACACACACACACACACACACACACTCACTCACTCACTCACACTCTAACCCTGTCCACGGACACATGCACTCATTTATCCAGGGATAGGCATGGACGTGGTTCACGGCGAAGGACATTCTCCGCAGCGGGCGGCCTATGCGAGTTGGTCCAAGATTGCGATGTCGTCTATTGGGTGCATGGTGTCCCAGACTGGAAATTGAAGCCTTGTGATGTGGACCGCACCCTGTTCCATGCAGACCAGTAGCAGTTTAAATATCGTGTTGGATGACCTTTCGGTGCGAGCGGAGTGCGACTCTCCTTTGTTCTGAAGGTCATTGTAGTCTAGGGGGAGAATGAGCGACGTGCTGGAGATCCGGCCGCTTCATCCTTCTATATATGGGGACTCAGGAGCCCTTGTCGGTGTTTGGCACATAATGTAGGACTACAGAGCTGAGGACTCATTAGCATCAAATGGAAGATGATGGGGACTGTATTTATGATGCATAGAGCGCCGGGCCCCTTATATTACCGCTTTACTGTGAGGCCCAAAAATTAGGCAGATATCGAATCATTTCGAAATTTGCCGCAAAAACGGCGCATCTGACCATCAAGGGGGTGGTTGGAGTGAGTTATTCCTAAATGTGGGGTGATTGCCACGGCAACGAGTGGAACGTTCTTCTTGCTTGGTGTTGCATGAATAAATGTATTTAATGATTCTAAATATAGCTGCTGCTTTGCGTCAATGTACACAAGTTATTACCTGAGAAAGTACCTTTACACCTGCTGGGCTACAATGCACCTTTTTAACTTTATTGGTCAATCATGTACCTTAGTATACTGCGCTGATTGTGTGGTTTTACCTTAACCGGAGGGTGGTAGATAAATGAAGCAGCCTCCCAGCAGACGAGGTGGAGGCTAATACATGCATGGGGTAGACATACAGCTGTGTGTATTAAGGTCCGGGAAGCAGGCACAGTGGGTGCTGTGTGTCCGGAGCGGCGTGAGATAGGAGCTCCGGGCCGGCCCTCAAAGCGCTAACGAAATCCATTCGTGGCGGCAGCGGCGCGGCCAGTGACCTTCCCGCCCCGGCAGGCAGATGCATGTGCGCGGCGAGGAAGAAGTCCACGTATCTCGCGTGGGAGGAGCTGAGGAGAGAGCGGAGAGCTCGGGCTGCCACTCCAAGTGTTCGGCGCTGGAATGTCTGCTGCTCGGGCGCAGGAGCACTAACACACCGGCGGGAGCTGCTGCCGCCGCCTCCTCCGCTGCGTGGGCTTCGGGCTCCGTAACTCAAGGCACTGACAAGCGAAGGCAAGTACACGGCTGGCGGTGTCACGGGCTCGCGGGTGTGTGTGCCGGGGGCATATCGGGCGCTGTGCAGGGTAGGAGTAGTTGGGATTTTTAACCCCTTTCGCCCCTTTGGTCTGCCCACCATTACTCAAACGGTGAAAGGAGGGGAAAAGAATAACTTTGCCAAGTGCATTCACTGAACTCATCCCTGTTTCTCTTATAGGGATCTAATTGCTGCACTGCAACTCCCATTACCCTCAGTAACTGACGCAAGGCAGCTACCTATGAAGCTGGACCGGTTGGCCCAGCCATCTTGCTAGCTGCTGTGTGACAAGCAACAGATTGCAAAGAACTTCACTGCTTCCCACATCTTGGGAGAAAAGCTTTCTGTAGAGCTTTTAGCGGCTTTTACTCCGCCATCAGCTGATTCATCAATCCATCTTTCCATCGGTCCCTTAATCATTGCGAGTATGATTAGGATATATATGTATATGTGTGTGTGTGTGTGTGTATGTGTATATATATATAATATATACACACACTGGCCTCACCCGTTCATCTGTCCCCATCCTCGTTAATACATGCAGCTCTTAATTATGTTCCAGCCAAGTGGGCAAATATACGTGGCCAGCTAGTGTTTGTCAGACTCGCCCCCGCCGTGCGGACTCTGCATTCATCAGATGATGGCAGCTGTCAGTGGCACGCTGCGCTTACGCTCTATTCACGCCAACAACTCTGCTCTTTACTACACATGTGACTACACGTGTGTCACCTAAATGGGGTGTGCTGCATTAATAGTAATAATAATATCTTATTGATACAATGGCACCAATTACTACACATATTAATGTATATACACTACATGTATTCAAGGGGTCTGCTCGCATGCTTACTTCAGGTATTTGCTGCCTACAAACCAGCCGCAAATCCTCTGCCGGGGAGAAGGACAACGAAGCAAAGTTTTAGCTTTTCGCAAACCCTTTAATAATAGTCTGACAGGCAGCACAGCTTAGTTATTAGGTACCCTTTCCTCCCAATACTTCTTTGCAAGCTTGGGCTGACTGGCATTAGGTTCGGAAATCTACCCCCCCCCCACACACACACACACACCATTTTTTGTTTTCTTTTGTAAAATGAAAAATGTTTAGTTTGGTATATCAGAGACACCGCAGACCTCAGATATTTGCCCCATTGCTGTACCTGCAGCCGTTCGGGAAGTTGTTAAATTTACAGTAGCATTTTTTCATTTTCCTTAACAAAAGGGGGGGAGGTTTATCACATATAAATGTTATCACATTGACAGATAGTAAGTACAGCGCTGTATAAACTGTCAGTGCTATATAAACAAATAAGACAATATTTAACACTGACTGCAGGACTGGAAAGGGTGTTAGGGAAAGCAAAGCATGTTCTCGCTCTATGCAAAATAGCATGACAGCTGCCCTTAACCCTTCGGGCGCCGAATGGATGGGGTTCAGCCGTCAGAGGGTTACATGCAGGTTTGCAACGCAATTATCTGATTAAATGTACTCGGATCCCTTCAATTCTTAGCCCCTATTGTATTTTATGTAAATTTCACTTAAATCATTTTTGTATTTATTTTATTTTAATGTCCAGTACTGTTGTCTAGTGGTTACTGACCCCCCCACCACATACACCAAATGCTGGTTATTAGCTTATTAATACAGGCCATTGATCCGCACACCTGTATAGCAGTGAAAGGGTCTCGGGCACTGATCTTGGGCGGTTAGCTGGGTGTGTAATCTGTACATTGCAAACCTCCGTTCCCCGTCCACCTCCGATCACTGCTGATGTGATTAGTAGAATCCAGCTTTGCTTCGCCGGGATGCTCCCTATGGATCTGAAGACATTTGTGAAGTATATCCATATTTTTGGAGCAAGTAGCTGCGTTGGTTCTGCATCACGGTTCCCCGTCTGTACCGCAGCTTGTTTAAAATATTCCCGAAACACACGAGGGGGATCTAAAGCTACATTTCCCGGTGTGTTCCGTTTTGTTTAATTCCTAAATGTGTGCACGGTCCGTAACGGTAGCCCTGGGTATTCATTCTCTTGGCCAGAGGCTTTTTGTACATGTTAGCCCCATTGTATGAATGCAATATGGTTTAAATGCCATCTGTGGCATGTCAGGCTATTAGCCTCGTGACCTGGCTACCTGGAGCTAGACTTCTGCCAAGCCGTTCATTCCTATGTTTTTAATTATCCTGAATTTCTGGATGCTTAAATACTAAATCATTTTGCTTGGGCATTGTGTAGGATCAGACCCGACGACTTTAACCTTTAATTATTTGTGAAAGGCTATAAGTCATTATATTACGAACAGTGTGCCCTGATACAGTATTGAGTACACTCCAGGGTTTTTACTTGGGTATACCCCAGTACGATATAACATGTGCGCACGTGATAGCCCTATCTAAATGAATATACTGTGAACACCAGTTGGCTTCCACACACATGCTGGATTTGGAAGAGACGATGTCCACGGGGGCACTAGGTACACAGAGATTATCTGGCTTCTGGCCACTATTTCAGACATTAAATGCTGGATGGCGTAGTAGCCCAGAGAGCCAAGCCGCAGGTGCAATAGGCTTATTAGATTTTAAAGGCTGCCTTTTCTACGTCACCCTATTAAAGCGGCAGTATAGAAACCATTGTTCTAATTCTGTTCCTAGCAGACATGGTAGAATTTAAACATGAATGGGAGAACATATGGCTATTCTGACTCTAACGTGGGACCAAAGATTGATTACGGGCCTTACATCAAATTTTATTTATATATCCGTTAAGGTATTGGTAAAAAAAAAAAAATAATTCTCCAAAGGAGAAGGAAGAAGAACTGGGTGGCCTTCATTTGCAGAAAGTATTTGTTCTTATTTTGGAAACAAAGTAGTACTGTTTGGGTGAGTGCAGACCCACTGAGCGACATCACTACTGACAGCTCACCTGCTAGTTCATGCACATCGCTCTGGGGATGAGACTCGGTTTCATATGCCATAAGAAAATACGTTGGGGGCTGAATTCACAGGGGGCAATTAATTGTGCATTCAGGATTACCATATGCTAAATCTGGCCTGTTTACCTTTGTATAATTCCATGTAGCAATTTTAGTGGGACCAGTAGCAATAAGTTGGCATGCTAGCCTGTCTTTC
Organism: Spea hammondii; assembly: GCA_029215755.1. Taxonomy (NCBI): domain Eukaryota; kingdom Metazoa; phylum Chordata; class Amphibia; order Anura; family Pelobatidae; genus Spea; species Spea hammondii. The sequence goes on along the minus strand of JARDYJ010000004.1, from coordinate 50,564,473 downwards.
TAGTGAGTCTCCTTTAGCTTTGTCAGTGGGATGTGTTTGTGTGTTGTGAAATATTGTGTGTCTGGTTTAAGGCAGCAGCTCCAATATTCTCATTCTAAGCAGCTTCCAAATTGAAACCTATTACCCCGACTACACCTTTGAGCCATGAAAGAAGAGGCCCTTCTCAGACGCAGGTCATGTGCCGGTGTCTCATCTGGCTCCTTCCAACCACGGCCTGATGGACGAAAACTTGTCAGAAATGCATCCTTTGGAGGATACAATGAGCTCTCTCCGGCACTGCCAGGTTTGTCTTCTTTCACTCTAACATTTTCTGCAAATTAGACCAGCTTACTTACTTCTCATATAAAACAGAGTAGATGCTTGGCGTTTGTCCATGAATTTAATTTCCCTTTGTCTCAAGGAATTCAAGTGAAACCTTGATGAGAATATGTTGTGATGGAGCCTACAGCACAAAGAGGTCCTCTTGAATGCTCCCAAATAATTTGGGATATTGGAAATTGCTCAGTTGGAGTAAAGAGTGCTTTGGCAAGCAGTTAAATGATGTAGTCCTCTCTGTTGGTTAATTAATAATGGGGAGGTACCCAGATTTAATAGTAGCTACCTGATGATGGTTACATTAATGTCTCTATTAATGTATTTTTTCCTCTTTTTGTAAACTTGTTTTCCGAGACCTTTAAGGTCTCCCATAATTTTTCTACTCCTGTAAGTTTCTGCTTGTTTTCTTAATGCAGCAATGTTTTGTGTCGTTACTGCAAAACAGATGTCCTGCTACAATCTTATAATCTGTTGGTCCTGTATTTTTAACGGGATGGGGGCTAGGGGGTCACCACTGGCACGATACAAATGTTAAATCCCCTCAACATGTTGGATCACTCTATATTCTTATTATTTGTTCTATGAAAACTTCATCAGGTTCAATGTTATACACACAAGAGGGTTTTGCAATATTTTGCACCATAAAAGCCCTAGGAGTAAACGGTGCCTCTGGAGACGTTAAAAGTATACGGTCCAACTTCATGATAGTCATTGACTTGATCCTGAATTTTATTTTTATTTTGTATCTACGTTTATGTTTTACCACCTTTGTTGAGTGGGAGATGTCATCCATCTAACAATTCTCTTATTAATAATGTACAGTGTTGGTATCCTTGAAGTAAAATGCTATCTCAATTTTGAAGGAATAAAGCTATTCAGATTTCAAAATGAGCCAAAAATTATCTTTCCGTTTTTAAGGTAAGGCAGATATGTGTTCAATGGTGGTACCCCATGTGTGGAACTGCTGGTGGCAACTTTGAGGTGGCATTTAGTGTTGTACATGTAGGAAGGAATGTTCTTATACTCGTGTCAAACATAAAATGTAGATTATAAGAATGTCTGAGAGAACTAAGGGAAACCATATAGCACATACATTTTGATTTTGAAAATGTATTTTGAGTCTTATGATAATTGTTAACCCCCTCTATGCGATCTCCATTGTCTTGAAATAATGGCAGTAAAATTGCTGTATTTTAGTCGGCTTAGTCTATGTTCTATTATTTGAAGGTTATATTGGTTTTTGTGTTTCTCATGTTTATTTCACATCCATTTACTAATTATTCACCCCTCCCACCACTTTAGATTTTACTAAAATTTCCACCATTTCCACCTTCAGCATATTCAACGATTCTTCGAATAGTAAAATCTTATATATCCCCCCGAGGTCAGCATTTAGTGTTTGCTAGGATATACACGTTCTCTGCCTTTACTTAATAGCTACCCCACATACCCTTTTAATATTGTAGACATATTTGGAAGGTGAACAAGATGTAGTTTGGATTCTTCGTGGGATAGAATTGCGAAACCAACTGCTTTTACTGAAATGCTTCTCAGGAATGTGTTGCTCGGTCTGGAAATATAGCCCAGTATTTCCTAATTTATGGAGAAATTAATGTAAACTACAATACTTAATGTGTGGGGTTAAGTAATATTTATGAATGCCTCTATAGGTTTTGTGGTTGGTTTTTAAATAGCCGTGTGTATCTTTTGAGTTCCTCCAGAAACAGTGTATGCATTGTCACAAAAGTCGATAAATAGTAATAAAACTGTCCCTTATCTGCTGTTTTTGTTGTGTATTTTGGGTGACTTTCTCTTAAGCAGTGCAGCTGATTCTTTATGGCAGTGCAGTGAAGCATTTCCGCTATAGACTTTAATGGGTAAGAGGGGTTTATTCATTAAAGGGAAAGTTTCTCATAGACTTGTGGGTTCACCTCTTGCCATTTACATTAAAATGGAACAACACTAGATATTTTCTTTATCAGGAAATCCTGAACCGGCCCTTCATAATCCATTCTTCAGTGATTGAGGAGCTTTATCGCCGAGGAAATCTCACCGATTAACCTATGCATTATAAAGGGTCAACCAAGCGCTTCCTGCGGCAAGAGCTTTTTGGAGATGGGCCTTCATAATGAATAATGAAGTCAAGGCATTAAAACTACAGCTCTCCTGCATACTTTCCCATTACTAGATAGCCCTCAGAGTGTCAGGCTGGGTGATTGAGACCGAGTCATTCCACTGTTCACCACAAAGCAGAGTGTTTGTTAAGTAGATTGGGCTAAGAGACCAAATGGCTAATATGTACCTATCTGAAAACATATCATTGTCATAAACAGTTTTTGCTCTGCGTCTCCCTTTTAATAATGCTGGTGATGCTACCTGTCGGCCAGCTTGATAAGTTTTGGTTGTAAATGTTGTTTGGATTTGTGATGGTTGTTTACAGGCAGTGCTGTTTGTGGCTTTCTCCTTCTAATAAAGAAATCTGCAGTAAGCTCCATGTCAGCACATTCCTGCTAATTTCTTTTGCTAAGCCCTTTCTTATTGTAATCAGGATCAAGGCCATCTCAATAGCCATCCTTCTCAGATGAGTGGCAGAACTTACTGGGCGCTGCAGCGGTTGCACTTCTGCCCCTCTCAGAACCCACGGGGCAAAGCACATGTGATAGTTCTACCTTCAAAAAAAATAATACCCTTAGACAGGGCAGAACAAAAGTGTGATCTTCTTTCTATTGAGAACATAGATATACCCATGATCATCCCCTGCTGCCAACAAGCAATTCCTTTAAAAAAGGTTTAATCAGCCTGATAATTACATAATTACAATAATAAATTGCAATATGGCTATTACCCCTCGAGGATTAGGGCCGGTGCCAGTTACCCTGAACTATGGACTAGCTTTATATCATGCATATATGCGTTACTTTACCAGTTATGTTATATGAAATATGACCACAAATTAGATGGCCCATTAAGTTATCATACATTTGGGCTGTCACACCAGGTGTGTGATATGCTTCATCACAGAAAAAGAACATGAAAAAATAATGCATAAAGTGAACACGGATAGCGTCTGAATGTTCAGTTGGTCGGCTAGGTTTATACTGCAGGCATTAGTCATTTTGAATTAATTCACAGAAAAAGCAGTGTTAGGAACAGCAAGAATAGATCCTAAACTAGACTGAATTTCAGCCAGGTCTCCTCAAATCCAATGGAATGATGCATCTTTCATAGTTGTGCTTAATTCTGGCAGCTGTAGGAAAGCAAACCAAACCTGTGTATATTCTTTGTACCTAGTCAAATGATTTTTACGTGCTCAGGTCAGATCATAAAACATGGCGTGCGACAGACTCACCATAGAGTTCTTACAACTCGACGGCCAAGAAGATGTGATATTTGTAGAATGAGTTTTTATTTGGGGGAAAAACTGACCCTAAGAGGATAGATGATACTGTATTTAATAAATTAAATTGAGAATCGGGGAAAAGAATCTTGCCAGTTGCCACCCAAAGAGGTTAATGATGTAACGGGATCTGTACTAGGATTACTGCTTAACCTGTACTAGACTCCACATTAGGGTTGGCAATATTGGATGGATGATGTTGGAGAAGGCTGGGTAGATAGGGGAAAAGTGATTGGGGAAAACATGTTTCCCCAATGGAGGGAAGGGTTATGTGAGGGGAGGAATGGTGCAGATCAGTAAGAGTAAGGAGAGGGCATACGATGTGGATGGGGAAAAACACTAATAAAGTTATGCTGTTCCATTTGATGCTAGTAAACCTCACCATATTTATAGTATTACACTTTACATATAATCAGTTGGCTCTTTTCTTTCAAATTGGAAGTCTGTAGAGGAGACTTTTTAATGGCTGTGTTGTCCGACAGACCGAGACGTATTTATTGTTCTCTGCGACTTTAAAACAAAATTGGCATGCAAACTGTATTGGTATATGTTGCTGAATAATGAAAGATCTGTCTAATCTTGTTGCCCTTTCCAAATGTCAGGGATCACATACGTTTTCTTATTCCCTGACAATTTTAGGCGTGGCACAGATGGACATTCTTCTTCTTGACAATAAAGTGGGTCTGCTGACTCCCAACATTCCTTGGATGGTAGATAACAATGTTCTTTTTCAAAGCTTTTGTTCCAATTCAAGTAGCCATTGTTCTAAAGCAGATATGTGCCATATGCTCGATTGAGCAGACGCAGTGCCAGCTTTTAACTCAAATCTAAAACCGTTCCCTCTGGACTCGGCTACATATTTCTAGGAAGCCCAGAGTTCTGGAAGCAGTTTGTCAGCCATCTTTCTTGTTTAGAGGCTCTTAAGCTACAGGCTATGGAACAGCATATTCCGCTGCTAATATAACCGTCAGCAAGGCAGTTTACCAGTGTCGCTGCCTAGTGGCCCTTGTTGTGTTGCCATGTATATAGCTACAAAGGGTTGAACAATTTGTGTATTTTAGGTGCCAGGAATGTCTCTTTGGAGATCACATCCTATAAGTTAAAGTACCTGTGTGTGTACAGTGGTGTAACTTACCATTCTGGGGCCCGCTCCGCATGTATATTTCCTGTTTGGATAAAAATGGCTGTGGCCTGGAACATGTTATTGATTGTCATTGTGCTCACTTAGGTTCTTTTATTATGCCCATAATTTTATCATTTTGCCCATAATATGAGCAGTATGTGTTATGTAAACACATTCTTTGTGTGTGTGTATCCTGTAGGAACACGGTAAAAGCCTGCATGCTGTCTCCATGTCTCTGGGTTTAATTGCTCAAGCCAGCCATTGATGCGCATGCTGCCGATACAGCCTGTCGGGTCTCATTATAATAGTGGGGATGGGAGAAATTAAATACTAAATATTTAATCTGTGTGTGTGTGTACGTATGTATGTATGTATGTGTCGCCCAGGTTTGTTCTGTGCCTTTTTTTCTGATGGTGCAAATGGAGCGATCAGTACCTTGCTGCATGCCTACATTTGTTTATTTCTTCCGTTACATGCAGATTTGTTATTTTTCCCTGGAGAAATACTTTTCATGTTAATAGATGTGTTTTTCAGCCGGGCTTGTTCACACTGGTGCTTTAAGTCCCAAGAGTAGGCGCCATCACTTGTAACGTGTACAGGAAAAACAACTGGGTGTTGCGTTCTAAGCTTATGTAACATACAGGCCTTCAGCTGAAATATCTATATATTGTATGCCTGTATTGTGTATATATTTATATTCATAGTATAACACTGGGAATAGGCCCTTAAACCCTTTTAATTACCGGTATATTATTCTATGATGCCGCAATATTGTATACTTTTTTCTCCTTCTATAAAATTGCGTGGAAGTATCGGTAGTTCTCTCTGCACCTGCTTTTTGTACCTTTAACAATAAAGTAGCAATTTAGTAGTAGCTGCTAAAGAAAATTGCAAAAATGTGGCTCTATATATATATATATATATATATATATATATATATATATATATATATATATATTATTAATAAATACACACACCCCCGACAAACATAAAAAATCCAGTATGATTATTATTTTTCTCTCTAGGGTTTGAAAGAGGGAAGGATGAAGTCCTACAAAGTAAAGAAGATTCAAACTCAATGTCCAAGAGCAAGGTAAGACATTCCATAAACAGTTGTGAAATTCATTCGAAATAGGCTGGAGAAGGACAGCGGAGCGCTTCTTTCTGCACATTAAAGGTTTAGTTTAGTGACCTTGACAGGCCTTCTACTAAATGAATTGCATATTAAAGTACTCAGATTAATTTAAAATCCCATCAGAAAGAGAAACAAACGTAGAAACTGCAGCTCTGCAACTGCAGTTCTTCAGCAGTTTTTGAAGCAGCCAATCAGTGGCAGGGGAAACATTAAAATCGAAACATTTTCCATGCAGCTATCATCTATTAAACCGCATGAAGTGGAAAAAAACCAAACCTCCTGTTTACAAGCAAATTATTTCTAGTTCTGTGGAAAGTGTATATTTTAGTAAGGTTTTTACATATTATGTACGTCCATGTTATGGTGACGCTGCATGGAGATCTCAGATGAGGTAAGGCCGTAAAATGAAAAGATTGCGGTGCATGGTGAACAGAAAACCTTGGATTGGGGATTATATTAGTTATGAGGTGCTATTAGCAGCATTTTATTAGCAGAAAGAATTTCACAATCTGTATCTTACGACACCCGGTGTTGGCACATCAGGCTTTTTTGATTCTCTGCAGTGCACCCTATTTCTCAAATGTTTGCAAAGATTCCAAGAGAATGAGAATTCCAAGTTTTACACTCTTTTACACCTAAACCCCAACAATGTCTTAAGAGGTGATAGGCCCTAAATCATTATGCATTTTCTCACTGTATAATGGTGTTATTTCTGCTGTAGATGGGCCTGTTGTCATAACCCCAACGCGTTGTGCTCTGTATGACTTCTGTTCTTTATTTTCAGTCTGAATCCAAATTATATAATGGCTCTGAAAAGGACATTGCTGCTGCTTCAAGCAAGCTTACGAAAAAAGAGTCCCTTAAGGTAGATGGTGGCACCTTTTTTTACTAAAGTTCTTTTGGTGGGGTTGCTTTTCAGTTGACCATGACAAAAAAAAATTCCTTATAAATATTTTAATAGTTTACATTGTTTATTTGAGTTTCAGGAGATTCTCTAGGATTATTACAGTAGATTACAGTGAATATAAAACTAGAATAGCTAATTAGCATTTATACATATTGCTACTGAAGGAGAAGAAGACCGTGCTCTTCCAAGTTTACAATCTATTAGTCTAGTCTTTTGAATAGCGCAGACACACAGAGACGTATATAGGTCTGTGTTGCTTTTTGAAAGACCAGTGTGTTTGCTTTTTTGTAGTCTTGGAATTTGGATCAGTAATTTACCAATGTACAGTGGGTACATCAGGCTCTCCTACTCGTCTACCATCGTTTGGTCAGGGTAGAAGGATAACTGTCCGCAGGCACCATCTTATTGAACTTTTCACTTCTCGTAAAAGTTATTAGCATTATTTTGGAAAATCACATATATCTCTTATGATAACATGTAATTAGACTACAACCAAATGTATATTTACACCTTAGTCGCTTGGGAAATAATTTTGAGATTGTTTTCCATCGATGCATAGGCTTTGTATAGACAGCTTGTGCTCTGGAAGTCTCACAAGGTATATGATGAGTTAGTCGGGTCACTCATGTACTAAATGAAACTCAGTAGCTTTTCCAATAACATCCAGCTGTCCAACTCATCTAGTAAGCCCGTGTTTGGACTATAGACCCTGAAAAGTCCATCTTCAAACCAATTAAGCAACGGCTGTCAGCTAGTCAGATGTCTGCTTACTTCCAGAAAGTGCTCTCCAATTTAGGATACATCTCATTAGAGCTACTCAAAGTGGGGCTTCTGTGCTGTATTTTTTTCTAAGCATGCAATATCTACTCAAATGAATTGCCAAGGAACTGAAATACCAGATTTACCAAATAGTGTTCCCCTAATAACAAAAATTGGTATTACCACAGCAGATTTCACATAATCTGTTTCTTCCTTTTGTTTATAGTTTGTATATGTGTACATATTTCAGGTTCAAAAGAAGAATTACAGGGAAGAGAAGAAGAGAGCCACAAAGGAGCTGCTCAGTACAATCACAGACCCGTCGGTTATTGTCATGGCAGACTGGCTGAAGGTGAGGGTCTCCTCAAAGCAAATTTCACATATTAAGAAATTATAATACATTGATTCCTCCAACGTGGTTCCTTACCCTTACCTACACAACACAGACACCATTTTGTCCTATATTATTTCATCCTGAATGAAAATCTCTGAACTTGTGCTCTTTCTTGCATGTAGATCCGTGGAACGTTGAAAAGCTGGACAAAGCTGTGGTGCGTGCTAAAACCTGGAGTGCTATTAATTTACAAAACGAACAAAAATGGGCAGTGGGTTGGGACAGTGCTACTGAACGCATGTGAGATCATTGAAAGGCCGTCAAAGAAGGATGGATTCTGCTTCAAACTTTTCCACCCCTTGGAGCAATCAATATGGGCTGTGAAGGTAAATACAATGAAACCCAGTGGTTTTTACCCAGGAACACTAATCTGATTACAGGTTGAAAATGCATACATGTGTGTACAGCTACCATAAGTGCACCACATAATTTACCAGCAAGCAACGCGTTTATAGATACGGTTTATATATATAATATATTATATACACACACGCACACACTGTTCTGGATGCAAATTTTCATATGTAACCTTTTTTTCTTTCTCATACTTCAAGGGCCCCAAAGGTGAAGCCGTTGGTTCTATTACGCAGCCCCTGCCCGGCAGTTATTTAATTATTCGCGCTGCCTCGGAATCTGATGGTAAATCATGTTTACTTGTTTAAGCTTTGTGTAAACTATATATATTGTCCAGTCTGTTTTTTGTGTATTCCATCCATAAATACACATATATATATAACTTTGAATCCTGTATACAAGATAGGGCAGCTGTTTTTTAACAGATATTCACTAGGTTTTCCATGTTGGTTCTGCGAAAGCCATAGAAATGGTCTGAGTTAAGGGCACACATAAATGGGTGGCTTCTGCTGAGGTAAACTATTTTCACATTAAAAGTATGTTGGAGTCCCAATTTTGCAAGGATTCTGATAGATTTGGCGGAATGTAAAACGGTGCAGGTATTTTTTAGTTATTGGAGTTAGAAAATGACATCTTCCAGGATTATACCCTTAACGTGTTTCTCGCACGTGTCTAGTCAGATGAAAACCAAAGTTTTGCTTTCCTGCAAGATGGACTCCCAACATGCATTAAAATGTAGAAATGGAGGATTCAAATGTACCTTTTAAAACTGCTACTCATATAACTGCTTACACAATAGCAAATGAATGTGCAAATATGTGTTTTGTTTTAATTGTAACAATTGATGTCCTTGAGAATATCTTTGCGTCTTACACGTGCGAAATGTAGCTGAAAATTATTGGCTGTCAGCTACAAACCCTTGACCTCGTTATCCATAAAACTGAAGGATGTTGGAGATATGAGCTGTATGTGTTTGGAGGCATTTAATTGGGGAACAGATTGGAAGCCAGATGGGGTGCTGATGTCAAAGCTTGTTCCGTGCATTCATATAATTGTTCATGCTAGAGGGAGAAGCAGGGCTGAAGGTTTTAAGCGTTGCAGTAAAATAGTTTACTAAAGAGTTTCCTGCACACTTCCATAATGAGTTCCATACCCCTTAGTCTGACGTACGTATGAGTTCCATACCCCTTAGTCTGACGTACGTATGAGTTCCATACCCCTTAGTCTGACGTATGTATGAGTTCCATACCCCTTAGTCTGACGTACGTATGAGTTCCATACCCCTTAGTCTGACGTACGTATGAGTTCCATACCCCTTAGTCTGACGTACGTATGAGTTCCATACCCCTTAGTCTGACGTACGTGAAGCAACAGTAAATTCCACTATGGATTTTACTACATGTCCCTTACATGTCAAAAAGAAGGGAGGAGTATTCTAACCTATTTCACTAAGCTAACATTTCTCTAAGTAAGCAAGAGTGAGGGCCTTTAGTTACGAGCTTCAGGAAAAATGTGTATTTGTATTGCTTTTATTTACTAAATTAAAATGTGAGAATGTGGCTTTTTGTTACTGAGCTCCTAGTCCCTGAGAGATTTTAGTGATTAGACGGTATAGAGTGTGTGTGTATATACACTCTCTTCTCTTCTTCACCCTCTCAACAGGAACTCTTATGACATTGCATTCTAAATACATGGACATTAATATGAACTTGCCCCAACCTTTCTGTGGGGATTTGTGCCCATTCTTTCAGTAGAGCGTTTGTTATCTCAGGCACGCTTCCCCTTCAGCATACCAAGACATTTTGGGCATTGCAATGCTTCCAACTTTGTGGGAACAGTTTGGGGAAGACCCTTTTCTAATCAAAGCATGACTGTGCCCCAGTGCACAAAGCAAGGTCCATAAAGACATGGTTGGATGAGTTTGTTGTGGAAGAACTTGACTGTCCCGCACAGAGCCATGATCTCAACCCCATCTAACACTTTTTGGATGAACTGGAACAGAGATTGCTAGCCATCATCCAACATCAGTGCCTGACCTCACAAATGCTCTACTGGATGATTGGGCAACGATTCCCACAGAAACACTGCAAACCCTTCTGAAAAACATTCCCAGAAGAATGGAAGCTGTTACAGGTACAAAGGTGGGGCAACTTCATATCAATGTTTATGTAAACTTGCGAGCAGGGCTCTCTCCACCTAATGTATTGGTTTGTCTTAGTCTGTGTATTCTAGTCTTGTCATACCCCTTGAATATATGTATTGTGTTAAGCGCTGCATGAATTCTTGGCGCTATATAAAGATGATAATGTAATTAGAATGCAATATCATTGAAGTCCTTATTGGTGTAATGCTCAGGTGTCCCAATACTTGTGTCCATGTAGTGTATATCACAGCACAATTTTACTTTGAGGTCTAGAACCAAGATTAATGGTAAATAATCCCACTAACATGGTCATAATGTACTAGTTCACAACCTCATACTAAATAGTTAGGACCGTGATCTGTTATTCCCCATAATATTTACGTTTCCCAGCACAGTGGTCATTTCTTGCAGGCCTTTTTTAATACCTGTTTCTATACCAGGAAGGTGTTGGATGGATGCCCTCGAGCTGGCCTTGAAGTGTTCCAGTCTGTTGAAACGCACCATGATCAGGGAAGGTAAAGAACCCGACCTGAACTCTTCTGCTGAAAACAGCCAAGTGAACTTCTATGGGCTACTGAGAGCACACAACCTCCACAGCAATGAAAACTTCCAGTAAGTGCATCGGTTGTCCTCCAGTTCACCTACTATTTTTGGTAGAAGGCCACGAACATGTAACTGAATCAATATTTATTGCATTGCTTGGGCTTAAGATGATGCCTCCGATGGTGTTATTGATACAGTCATAACTCTTTTTTTGTTATTGCTAGTTCAGTTGTTCAAAGCATGTGAAAATGATCTGTGCTGTACATTCGTTGGCACCAAGCTACTACTTCATTACTTGGTATTTCTAGGTTGAATGACAGTGAAATCGAAAGACAGCACTTCAAAGACCAAGACACATATTCTGATAAGTCTGACAAGGATAATGATCATGACCATGAAGAGTCTGACAATGATGGCCTTGGCAAAAGTGAGGAGAGTGACAGTGATACCTCAGAGAGACAGGATGACTCCTTTGTTGACACAGAACCAACGGATCTCATTAAAGAAACCACCTACGTAGAAGAGAGCCATGAAGAACTGGGAGAGGTGAGGAAACACAGCCTAAACCTAGAGAACATGCTATTACTGTTTCAAGAATAATAACTTACCAGGGTCCAAAACGGACTTTTCTCTGCATGTCGTGTCTAGTGAACCTAATAAATTGGCTCTGTTCGAGGGTTCAGATTTCACAATGGGCTTGATAACTGTGTAGAAACTGTTTGGTGTAAAACTAAAATCACCTTCTAGTTTACTAGTGCTACACTGCATTTTCCACAAATTGCATCATTTCTATGATCTAATTTTTTTTGAGGATCCAGCTTTTGTTTTGGAATCAAACAAGTTATGTTGTTATATTAACATAGGTGCACATTACTCGCTCTCTTATATTGTGCGATGTGGATTTCATAATGTTTATTTTCTAGCTATTATTTATTTACACTATAGACAAGAGGGTTACTGAGTACACCAGTTGTATTTCAAAAAACACAAAAAAAGCATGTTTTGAGTAAAATCATTGGTTTTATTAGTATTTTAGAGAATGCGTTTTTGAAACTTCTCTACCTTTAGGTACTTTGTGAATACTTAGATCTTGTCCTGTCAACACACCCTTTATTTATCTGTTGGATGTATGTTGCTTTTTGTCTAAATATGTTTTTTTTCTCCCCAAGGCGGGGGAGGCTTCTCAAACAGAAACGGTTTCAGAAGAGCACAAGAGTCTGATCTGGACTTTACTGAAGCAGGTCCGGCCGGGAATGGATTTGTCTAAAGTTGTACTCCCCACCTTTATCTTGGAGCCACGCTCGTTCTTGGACAAGCTCTCGGATTACTACTACCATGCTGACTTTCTGTCAGAGTAAGGAACCTCTGAATGTTGTTGTGGTCAGAATCAACGTTTTATGTTTCTAACCATCCTTAAAGGGACACTCCTGGGTCCCAGTTAGCACTCTTAACCACAAATTCATATAACACTTCCAACTCTCCAAATCTAAAAAAATGCTGCGAATAACCGTGATAACCTTAATGGTTATCCTGTGTGATTATCTGTTCTAAAAGTTTCCACTTGCTTTCTCCCTTCCAGTTATTAGATATATTGATGATGATTAGACTGCACTCAAACTGAGGCATATTGCTTACAGCAGTGTAATTGTCCTTTAGGGAGTTTAAGAAAATAAACTGTGTTATCAAATCCATGATAATTTATAGACTTCGAGTTATGATAAGCTAGTATAGAACATCCATTTTGTCTTTGCACAATACACATGCATGGCTTGGGAGGAAGCAGGCGAATGGAGGGTGACATGATTTAGGGGAATGTTCATATGCAATAGAAGTCTGCACCTATCGTCAAATACAAACATATGCGTTCACTGGTCTGTGTAATCACAGTAGGAGGAACGTGGGTTAAGTTTTTGTTCCTTTGTTTCAGGGCCGCTCTGGAAGAAAATGCTTATAGCCGTATGAAGAAAGTTGTGAAGTGGTATCTGTCTGGATTCTACAAAAAGCCAAAGGTTTGATTTCTTCCTTGGTTAAGTCTGTTATGCCTTTTGCTACCTGAACCAGTTTTGTTAGCGATTGACAACATGTGGCCTCATTGATGGTTTTTTTTCTTACCCTAGTCTTGGAGTAATTTGTGTTTTAAAGGCCACACGATGCCTACAAGTTCTCCAATAAGGCTGCCTCTTTATTATTTTTTTTGTTACAACCGTGCTATAAAACCTATTGTGAAAACTATTTGTATTGGGCTTTAGGGTCTAAAGAAGCCGTACAACCCTATTCTTGGGGAGACATTTCGTTGCTTGTGGATCCATCCAACAACAAACAGCAAGACCTTCTACATTTCTGAGCAGGTATGGTGCCTGAGCTACAAGGAACACGTTGATCGGTTGTATTAAAGCCGATGCAGTTTCTGGGAAATATTGTATTTCATCTCACTTATAATATAACCAAAAAATACAATACTGAACAAGCATTTTGGAAACATTTAAATCTAAAATCTATTGGAATAGACCCCATCTGTGGATTGTGGGGCTGCCTCAGTATAAATATGGTGATATAAAGCAAGCTATGCATGGTGCCTTATCTTCTTTTTATTTTATATAACTCACTTAGGTTTCCCATCATCCTCCTGTGTCTGCATTTTATGTCAGTAACCGAAAAGATGGCTTTTGCCTTAGTGGAAGTATTTTGGCTAAATCCAAATTTTATGGTAAGTTCCAACTATTGTTAGCGTCTTGGCAAGTGTTGGATGGGGGCTGTAATCTGATGAATTGGGTAAAATAGCCATAATACAGGTTTGTGTGATATCTACATGGGGCTGTATATAATTAATCCACTGTTAGCTGAAATGTATCACAAATAAAATTCTTGTAGTCTTAAATAATAAAGGCCAGATGATCTCTGTGATAATTTCCTTTTTGTTTTTGTTGTACAGGTAATTCTTTGTCTGCCATTCTTGAAGGAGAAGGAAGACTAACTTTCCTTAACAGGGGAGAGGATTATGCGATGACAATGCCTTATGCTCACTGCAAAGGTACAAACTTTCAGCATCATGCCGTGACTTGGCTAGCGATGGAATCCAGTGTCGTATCAGTCCCTGCCTCTTTGTACTATGCTAACACCGTTCGTATTTCCTTAGGCATTCTTTATGGGACGATGACACTTGAACTTGGAGGAAATGTCACAATTTCGTGTGAGAAAACCGGTTACAGTGCCGTTCTTGAATTTAAATTAAAGGTATGTTATATATGTGTATGCTTTTATGCAAATGTTTTCTGTTTATTAAATCCTTCATTTATATTGCGTAAATCTGCTTTATTTTTGCCGCAAACAAAAAATATATTTATAAATCAAGCAGCACAAGGTATGTCATTTTGGTATAACGTAGAGTTGGACATCTGCACCAGGAAGCATTAACTCTCTATTCAATCCCTAACAGCTTTTAATGATACAGATCTACGGCAAATGGCAGTTACCACAAGCTGTATATCTGCTTTGCTTGTTGGGTAATAGGAAGGCTGACCACCCACTGGCTTTTCCTTGACCTGCTCACCTAGTGATAGAACGCTAGGAGTAACCTGCGCAATGATGCCATGTGCTCCTACTGTCTTTTTCTTTCTGTTGTAGGGGTTCATGGCTGTTAAATGCTAAATAGACACTTGACACCATTCTCTAAATCAACCAAATGGCGTTCTTGACTCATACAATCAATAACTCTATATATAGCAGTGTGGGTGGTATGGTCTCTGGCTGACGCATATGGTCTTTTTGTCCCTTTTGGATAGAGCAGCCACTGTAAAAAAAATAAATAAAAAAAATGGCTCTATCTTGTAAAGTTTCATTGATAGTGTTATAAACTTTACACAGTAATAATAATAATAATTTATATTTCCTTTTTTTGGTAGTTTTGAGATTATAGTATATCATTTCTGAAATAAAAGCATACATTCTATTTATCTATTGTAATTATGACACTTGTGTGTGCAACAACTTTTGACCATTCCATACTTCTATTCTCTCAAAATAACATTAATAAAAATAAAAAAAAGATTTAAGTCTTATGTCCTTGCTCCTTGAAGCAACGTACTTGAAGTAATTTATTTTTCTTGAAGCAGCATACTAGAAGTACTACACTGTACAGTATTGCAGTGGACCTACAGAAACTGATATTTTTACCGTATTAATCATATTTTATTGCTTTGTGACTCGTGGTTTTGAGCACGCGTTTCAGTTGCTTCAGGTATGCTAGCTATCCTTTTATTAACAGTATTTTTCTTGTGACTTTCAGCCATTTTTAGGCAATGATGATAGTGTTAATCAAATATCAGGGAAGATAAAGTTGGGGAAAGAAGTGCTGGCCACACTGGAGGGAAACTGGGTAAGTAACCAAATGCGTGAGCAAGTTACAGCAAGGTCATAAGTCAACTAAGATCACTTAAACGTGGAGTACAGTATCAATAAATATAGTTATTTCTAAGATTTTATGTATATGTATTTTATGAAGATGTATAAGGATAGAAACGGTTTATTTAGCTGAGCGAAAGGATTTTAAATGCCAGACATCATAAAATAACATTGAAAGTATTCATACGTGTTTTAGATTACAAACCTGAGACCCCAGGAAACACATGCAACCTCGGCTATATGGTGTTCAATCAGTACAGTACACTCTGCATTAGAGACACTCCAATGTCTAAATGATTTGCATTCACGTTCCCTCGTTCATATTTATGTAAATGTTTGGTGTACTTGTATAGTCAAACATTGGAAAATGCCAGATTATGAAAGGTGTTCATTTGCAAATTGTGTGTGTGTGTGTATATATATATATATATGTGTGTGTGTGTGTGTGTATATGTGTGTGTGTGTGTGTGTATATATATATATATATGTGTGTGTGTGTGTGTGTATATATATATATATATATATATATATATATATATATATATATATATAATGTGTATATGAACATGAACAACAAACTCCGTTCTTTGTACAAATTCTCTTTAAAATATATATATATATTTGAGGCCGATCCATCAATGATACTCATGCCTATTAAACTTTATCAAGCGGAGTTATTACATGGGTATGAAAGTTGCAGTGCCTTATTGCAATATTTTGTGAATATGATCATTAGTTTACACTGTTTTATTCTGTCTTCCAGGATAGTGAAGTTTTTATACATGATAAAAAAACCGATTTGTCTGAGACGTTCTGGAACCCAACACAAGAAATTAGACAGAGACGTTTAACTCGGTGTACTGTGCTGCGGGATGAACAGGGTGAATTTGAGTCTGAAAGGTGTGTCTGGCTTTTCTTACATGTGTCATGCTGCAGTGAAAATGGTCATTTACACATCGTGGACGCCATAAAACAAAATTATCTTTTGGTATTCCAAAATACACAAAACTAATGCCTAGGAATTTGGTGACCACCCATGGGGAAGTACCCTACAATGGGTAGGGATCATTCAATTTGTTGTGCAATGCTGATTTTTGTGTACAATTATAATAGCTTTGTCAGCGCGGCTTCAGTGGACTCTGAATTTTAGGATAATGTAATTTGGATCTTTCCTTGACAAACCAACAGTTAAATCCCAATTCTAAGCTTAATTTTGTTCCAGGCTTTGGCAACATGTCACGAGAGCCATAAACAGCAAAGATCAAATACTTGCCACTCAAGAGAAGTTTGTGCTAGAAGAAGCTCAAAGAAAAGCTGCCAAAGAAAGAAAAGCAACGGGCGACGAGTGGACGTGCAAGCTTTTCGAGCAGGATCCGATCAGCGGAGAGTGGCATTACAGATTCGCAGAGTGAGTCCATCACTTGCGATTCAGGTTTCTTCTCTGATAGTACAGATCGGTGTTCTAGAGAACACAAACTTAATACATGAATACAATACGAGAATGTTTAACTCTTAGTGTGATATCATTGCTGTTAACTTTTCAGATCATTCAAAATGATTTTGTTTTCATGGCGTTGCATTCTGACTATATAGACTTAAAGATACTTAAACGCCCTGACAGATGTACTCTTGAAACTAATCGTACATGGTGCTAGACAAGTGTTCTTTATTCTAAAGATCACATAATACCTTTTGGTAGGTGAAATAGGAATACAGCCAGGTGTGATATTTTATCCTATTCAGTTTTGTAGTGGGATATAAAATATTGAAATAAACCTATTAATGGACCCATATTGTGTTATCAGAGAATCAGAAATCCTGATTTTTTTGTAAAAATTTTTTTACAGAAAAATGATGAGTACTAAAAATAACCTCCTTATAGAGGTAGAGGTTTTAAAGCCACCCAGTCAAGTACAGGGATATTAACTCTATATATTGGTTTTAAATTTCGTCTCCTGCTATTTTAATGTTTTGCTGATGAGATTCTCTAATATGTTTTTGCTGTTCTTGTAATGCTGTTTGATGTATCCATATATTGTGTGAACACCCCATATTTTGCCTTTTTAGCACCCGGCCTTGGGATCCTCTGAACGACTTGATACAGTTTGAAAAAGAAGGTGCCGTCCAGACAAAAGTGAGGCACAGGACTCCAATGGTACGTTCAGGCAGTGTAATTAGTCTCTGTAACCAAGGGGCAAAGCGGGGGAAATGCAGTTTTCATGTAGGTCTCACAGCTGGAAAGCAGGAATGGGTTTCTTCTCGTCTCTGTCCTAATAAGCTCCAGGATGCATGTGTCAAAGTTCAAAGAACTAACCTTTAGTAACAAAGTCCTGCTTCTAGTGCAGCACTGGTATAATTACAATGGCAGCACGAAAAACCAGTCTCCTGCCAACCCTGCAACTCTGACGCACATAGGTTTATTGTAGGCATATGGGATCAGAATTGGACAGAGACACACAGGTGTCTTTTTATAGTGTTTCTAGGACCGTGAGAAGCATTCAGTTTAGAGTAAAGCCGCTCCAGGAACAATCATTGCTTGATTAATTGGTCCAATGGAACGAACATCTGTGTTATGCCGTGGGGTGACAGTTCATCTCTGTAATAAGACAGATTTGGGTAACTAAGTCAGTAACACATGATGTCATCACATTTTTTTCAAACAGGAGAGCTCAGTAATGGTTTTAATTAGGGATGCACCGAAATGAAAATTCGGGACCGAAATTTCAGGATTCACTTGGCCGAAACTGGCTTTCATGCCGGAAGATGTTACATCAGATCGGACAGCAGAAAGCCAGCGATGCTGGCTTCTGCTGTCAGGGGGAGTCCAGTCTGTCAAATGACAGCCTGATCTCCTGTGCAGCGGCATGGATGTGTCCCTGCTGCTGCAAGAAGAGCAGGATGTACCGGTCCGTCCATAGGGGATTCTTGGGATGTGTTTTTTTGAACGTACCAGTACGTCCATAGGGGACTGAAGGGGTTAAATACCGTGAGGTGTCTGCCCTGTGATGTGTCCTTTGTTCTTGTTTAATATACACATAGAATGAATGGAAGAATGATTTCCAGCTAATACCTTCTAGCTAACAAGTGTTTCAGTTGTTGTGCGTGCTAAATGATTTGTGTTAATAACATATGGAATTGTTTTTCTTTGTAGGTTTGTGTTCCAAAACTAAAACACAAAACAAGCAGCCAGCCCAAGAAAGTCGAGAGTGGGTGCTCTTCCCCTGAACTAGATAACCAAGACTCGTCGGGGAGTGAAGGTAGAAGACCTGTCCTTTAGTCCAGCTTAGAACATGTACTTCTTGATGAGCCCTCTGACATTTAAAGGGCTAAAGCCCATACTGGATGAAATGCCACGCATTGTTGGCATGCTTCATCCTCTTAATAAAAACAATAGACGGACCCTTAGTGGTCTTAACTGCATTCAGATCTTTAGTAGTATTTGTTCTCCAAATTAACTCTGTTCATAAATAAACTTAAAAAAATGGTCTTAATCTGATGCTGTTAACGTATGTTCTATTACCCAACAAACCTTGCCAATGTGATGGCATTTTCTCAAAAATGTGTAAGAAGACAGCTGTGTTATGGATCCACGTATTTACATTTTCCATAGCCGCTGTGTCATCTAGTGGCAAACATTGAAATCTATAGCTTACAACTGAAGTACAGGCATGTCCCGTGGATAAATGTCAAAACACTGACATATGGGCATGCAACTGATAATTAATTCATTGTTTTTGTCACTTTCTTAGCACAACTACAAACACATAGCACTCGAGTCAGGAAAAAAGGGGCAGATCATGGAGAACTTCAAAGTGCCATAGAATCCATAAAGCGGACCCAAGAAGAAATAAACAGGTGAACTTGCTCAAGCCAAATCAGACTAGCTAATACAATTTAGACATATATGTATATAATAACATAACTTAACATGTGTGAAACTTCATTGAATGGGGTGTGCTGTGCACACCTGCAGTGCCTGCTGCCTTCACTTGTCTATGAGCACACCGAATAGGCGGAGGGGCCACAGTTTTTGGAGTCTGTTCCATGCATAGTCAACTGTCTACATAAGGAAGCATGAGATCAGTCCGACTTGGTACCCTTCATTTAAATTGTAGCAAATGAGCAGATCAGGTTCAACTTGCTGCTAGATCTTCTAGCTTATAGAATGAACATGTCAGCCATGGCATCTTTTTTTCTGATGAAATATGTATTTGCTACATACATGTATATATTAAGATGGGATATTCTACTACAGATATTGGGATCTCTCCACTAAATAAGAAGTTCGTGGAAGGGTTACACATTTCAATTACCCGATATCAACTATTCATTATCAAGAGCAAACCCCTGCAGAAGAGCCGAGTTGGACCTGTAAAAAGAAGTCTGCTTTTTTGATATTGGACAAACTTCAAATGCCCTCTTTAGCGAATAAGACCCCATTGTGTAGTTGAACTGTGCCAATTGTGCTAATTTGTTACTTGTATGACTGTATGCTTGTCTGTAATATACATGACATATTTATTCTTTGTTCTGTTGCTTCTTGTAGGAACATTATCGCTCTCCGTAACCGTGTAACTACCAACACCTCCTCCACAGAGAACAGCTTTCTTCAGCAGAGAGACTACTGTATCATCATATTCCTGATATTGCTTCAGATCACCATCAACTACTTGTTCAAGTGAAAAGAAGTAACCAGATCCTTTTAAAAGTAATCTTCTCTCTGAAACTTTACCCTTGGATTGGGACCATTATCATTTTAGATGTGGCCTACAGCCAACTTCTCTGCAACGTGTTACATCTTCCACCTATTGGACTTAAATTCATTTGACTTTGATGGCTTAAGCCTCCAGAAACATTATAGGTTTATGTGTTCAGGATCAAAGTCACCCGTTGCTCAAATGTGAAAGTGCCAGCACCCTCTTCCTATCTATCTCTACACGTTGCAATGTTTGTGCTTATCCTGTTCTTTAAGGTACATGTGTGTATATGTATGTGTATATATATGTTTGTGTGTGTGTGTCTATGTATAGATATATAATATATATACACATACATATACACGTATGTAATATGTGTATATGATTTATGCCCATCAGTGTAGAGCAGTAGTCCCTCACAGTCCAGTAACTAGAGGGTGCTCCGCATGTGCTTACGCAGACTGGCCTCAAATCCAACTAGGGACAAGCATCTGAAAACAAGCCTGGAGCCACGCCACATTCTTAGGGAATTGTCCTATATCGACCAAATAGATTACGCGCAAAGCATTGATTTTATTACAAACATTAATTACCTGTCCACAAATACCTGACCACATACTTTCGTGGATCAGTAACGAAGGAAGATTCTGCGGCATCACAACGGAAAGCTATTGTCCAAACATTTCAGTCCTGTACAGATGAACACAGGGTAACAGGAATATCCCATACTCCACAAAGAGTTTATGGTTGAGCCATTGATTATAGAGGTAACTTGTACGATGCCCATGTTAGATGTGGAATGTGCGGTGTATGCATTTGTTTTTACCATAGAGCACGCACGGCACCATTTATTTATTATTGCACCTGTGTGCTAAGGTGACATCCAGGTGTGATTGTATGCAGATCTCTTATCCATTTCCACCTGTCAGGACCAATTCATTCTACTGGTCTACCAGTTCTACTCCAATATCCCAAAATAATAAATGAGGTATCATTGCAACATATTTGCTTGTAATATTTTAGAATGTCTTAGAATATTAAACGGTGTGGCTTTAAATATGACACTTCCTAGACTAACAAGGAGAGGAAATATATAAATATAAAGCTGTTACAATACTAAATCCTGAAATTCTATTGTGCCCATAAAACTGGCCTTATTTCAAATGCGGGTTCTCTTGTATAGTGGGAGATTTAAATGACCCGACCCTTTTCCTAGACTAGAATTTTCAAATGAAAATGTACTTAGGTGACACAGCTGATGATGTCTTCTAATCCAGCTGAACTGCTTTGTACTTGGCCTCCGATATGTGTGCGCTCCACTTGCCACAACTTGTTTTACTGTCTTTAGTGTGTTTGCTGATGCTCTTCTCATCCTTCAGTAGGCAGCATATTTGTAGTAAAGCTACACGGTTCTTGATGAGCTGTGATCTATACATAAGCGGTCGTTTCCCAATGATCAGTGTGATTGAGAATACGAGGTTTGGGCCTTAGCTGCTGGTTGGAGGTGGCCCTGGAATACCTAGCCACACCAGTACTGCGCCAAGTAACCCATACCGTCTACCAGGAGAGATCTTAGCAAAATGCATGCAAATAACATTCATTCCAAGTTCAACTGAGCTCTAGGACTTGGTATGTAGCACATATATTTAAGCAAGAAGCGGCTTCACAAGCATTTTCATTGTCTTCATGAATATTTGATTACTTCATAAACTAAAACCGCTTTACACGCGTTAAATTCTACCCTGTTTTTGCCAAAATAAAAGCAGATTGTAACAATATAAAAAGCCAAGAGTTTTGTAGCGATTTCAAGACTCTATTAGAGCAATGATAGCGCCACCATGTGGACGATGACTTGAATACCCGTATAATATATTCACGTTCATGCCTCACCAACACAATATGCTTTGTGTACTGTGTCACTTTAATCTGAGTGTAGGAACTGTAATCTCTGTTCATGTATCCAGTTTTCCTCATCTTTCTTTCAGCTATGGAAAAAATTAACTAGCTCTGATGAGAATTGTTGTGTTTTCTTACTGCCACTATTAAACGTAAAGCATATATATATGTACATATATATATATATATATATATATATATATATGTGTATATATATATATATATGTGTGTGTGTATATATATATATGTGTATATACACACACACACACACACACACTGTATATTTGAGTGTTGCTCAGCCCTGTAATGTTTAACCCATGAAAGGGATGCATTGCACTAATCTGTGCATTTACTGAACAATTGAAATTATTTGAAGCATTTAGTGTCCTTGATTTATTCAATTTGCACCGTTTGTTGAGAAGCACTGTACAGATACTCGCATCCTTTGTGCATTGAGGTTCCGAACACTTCTTGTACGTAGCCTCTCTACCATCACTAGTCTCTCTGTAAAAGGTTAAAAGCATTTAGCTCTTTGATTGCAGCCTGCCATATGTTGTACATTGCACTCCAAGCTTTCTTTTTGTATCGGTATACTAAAACGGTAACAAAAAAAATCCGAAAAAAAATATGTATAAGCAATATATAAACCTAGTCTTGTCTGTTTTTGCCTCTGGGCTTCCTTACAAAGTAACATGTATTTTGTATCTCCTGTTCGGTCTTACATCCAATGGGAAGTTTGAAATAGTTCATGTTTGTAGAGCCAAAATATTATCACTTTTTTCCTAAGGAGGCACAGAGCACAGTTATCGATGTAACCTTAAAGTTGTAGCTTTTGCAGCTGTTACATTTAATACGTAAAGATGTAAAGAAAAAAATGCCCACTTTGTATCCAACAAACCAGTACTGCTCAGCAGAACCGCTGCGTCCCTGCTGATTACGTTTATAGGTTGTTACACTAAAGCCGTAACAAACACCCTGTTCTAGCAGGTAAAGATCCTGGCCCATGCGACACAGGAAAGGTTAAGCTAAACTGTATAAAACTGCTGTACATTACTATCACTTTCTGGAGATCTTGCACATCTACACTTGCACTTTTTTTTGGATGATATTGTAAGCCTGGGAGGAATCTGAACATAGTTAACCGTGCCTTTCTGACAAACATGCGTAAAGACATTGTTCGGGTTTAAGACCAAACTCTGACTTTCTCTTTCTCCATGCTTGGTCAGATAACTCTGCTCTTGGGGGTTACCCATGCTATAGCCTTTCCAGTTTAGCCCACCTCTTTGCCTCCTGCTGCAGAGCATTTAATAAAGCAGCAATATTCGTGTATGTTTCCCTGTGTCGTTAACAGTGATTCCAGCATAACATTTGTAGTTGTGTAATGACTATCTATATATATATCTATATATATAATGAAGTCATACCACTTTTTGACATACCCTTTATAGCCATAACAACAAGCAGTGACCTCCGAGACACAAGTGAGACTTCATTGGGATCTCTTCTTTTAAAGATTTGCTACTCACAGCTTTTAAACAGAAGATGTTGTGTGAGATGTTCCGTGTGTTTTGTCGCAGCACTTGGCTAAAACTTTTCGTTTCGGAAGTTGTAGCACATGTTTTGTGATACGGAAAAGGTCCAGCACGGTTTCACCTGGTTAAAGTGAATTCTTGTTCCTGTACTGGTTCAAAGTGTGTTTTTTTCCTACCGATTAACGAACACCTTGTAAACTGGACTCCTGTTTTATATGCACGCCTGTTATTTTAACTTCAATGCTTGTTTTTTTTGGTGTTTTTTTTGTACTGTTACATTTTTAAACAATAGACTGTTAAATAAAAGCTCAGAAGGACCAGTGTTATGTAATGGTGGAGAATCTGAACCCATGACAAAAATGAATGTGAATAAACCTTTAACACTATTTATATTTTGATCAGAATGACAATTATTTCAATAAGTGCACATGTTTTTCTGATGAAGAGCTACAGTGGAACAGGAGTATAAAAACAACTTGTGTCTCGAAGCATGTTAAATGTTTATCCATGTTCATCATCTTGTGTAATGGCTTTTTGGAAATTAAAGCACTAGCACTTGGTCAATAGTTTTGTATTTCCAATTAGAATAAAAATGTGTTCAGCATTCCGTGTCTATCTATCACACGACACTATTGGATAACACAGCATGGCGTATATTTCTCCTCTAGCTATTTCGCTGTTAGAGCCTTAGGCTTGCGTGGACATCATTAAGCAAGTTACCCATCCAGTATAAAGCAGGACTTTGCTAAGTCTGTAAACAGTGATGTAGACAAGCATTGACAAAAACATTGTTTTGTGGGAATAAAATCCCTTTATCTGCAGACCTGGAGGCTGTGACCGTCTTCAGTCATGAGACTTTGGGTTGCATTCCCTGCTTCAAGCACCACACTGAGCTGATTCTTTATGGCAATGCTAATGAAGTCCTGCTTGTACAATAGAATCGTTTCCTCTGGACTTTTATCAGTCAGGGTCTCGGGCTTTAAGAGGGAGTGGATCAAAGTTAGTCTACAGTACCGACAGCAGTCTACTGGAGACATCGGCTAGGTGACGTTTCTTAGACGGCGTAGCTGCTAGAGAGTGAGGATGTATATATCCTCTATAGAAATTGTATT
This sequence comes from Spea hammondii, assembly GCA_029215755.1. Classification (NCBI taxonomy): domain Eukaryota; kingdom Metazoa; phylum Chordata; class Amphibia; order Anura; family Pelobatidae; genus Spea; species Spea hammondii. The sequence continues at coordinate 50,539,765 of JARDYJ010000004.1, read as the reverse complement.
CTACGTTTTTTGGGAAAGACGTTAGGTCATTGAGATTTTGCGGGATTTGTTCCTTCTTTATAGCCATACAGTTGAAGGATTTAACGTAAATGCGTGTCTCTAACTCGGACAATATAGACTACGGGTGCTGGGCAGTGTAGAGGTGATGTAGAGACATACTATATAGTGAACAAAGTCAAGAAATGCCACCACTCAGGTTTGTATGAGGAACTGTGGGAGTTGGTAATTGTTGATCAACGCAATTTTTTTCCTGCTGTTATCTATATCTGTTTTCTAGTCTTGTCTACACATACTGTATACAACATTGTGAAGTACTCATAATTATTTAGCCCAGACTCTCCTAAATTCTGAATATGGTTCTTTCCTCTTAAGAGTTTGATAAGCAGAGACTGTAGCCTTTCTTTGTTAAGTACAGAGACACATTAAATCGGTGATGCTGTAGCCCTGCGTTGTGATGAATGACACTTTCAAGATGAAGAACAAAGTAATTTTGTAAGCATTCTATAGATCCAGAGTTGTTGACTCAGAAGCATAAGGTTTGAGTGTTATAACTACGATGGCTTTGCCATTCAACCTTCCTTCAATAAAGGAAAAAACATGCTATTTAAAACACTAATAGGTAGGACTTCAAAGTACATTTTTTTTTCCCCTTCCCTAATTCCTTTTGATAGACAGATTAAGTTTTGCTATATGTTAATTAAGCCCGTAGGAGCTGGCATTTTTCAGCTTACACAGAAGATTTTTGCAATGTAAAGTGCTACGTGTAAGCAGCAAAAACATTAATGGCTATATGACCAAAAGTAATGAGAATATAAAACACAAAATAAAATCATTTTATATAATCTTTTACACAATTACAGTAGTTTTTTCTCATATACTGTACATATCTGGTTTATGGTTTCATATGTCATCTGATCTATATGGGAAAAATGTATTGTAATTGTGTGCTAGTATATATACAATGGTTTTATTTTGTTTTAATCATTACATTATATACAAGAAATTTATAAATGGATGTGTTCAAATTTGTTTTATATATATTTTGGTTAAAAAAAACAAAACTTTATCATGGATTTATTAAGTTCCTGCCATTTATTTGAACTATTATTGTAGAGAAGCACTAGTACTGATACCTATTTTTACAAATGTACATGGACACATACATTAGCTTGTCAGACATCACGTTTCAAACCCATGGGCATTTGTATGGGAGTTTCAGCTGTAACAGCCTCCGCTCTTTTGTGAAGGTTTTCCATGAGATTTTGGAGTAGGTCTGTGGGAAGTTGTGCTCATTCATTCAGTAGACCATTTGCAAGGTCAGGTACTGACCAATGAGAAGCCCTCATAAAAAGGCGCTCCAGTTCATCATTCAAGGTGTTCAATCTGGTTAAGGTCTTCGACATCAACCTCATCCAACTATTTCTTTATGGAATAATAAAGGGCCTTCCAGGAAACTGTTCCCACAAAGTTGGAAGCATTACCTTTGAGTGGAACCAATGGCCCAGGACTGAAAAAACAGCCCCAGGCCATTATACCTCCGCCACCAAACTTTACAGTAGGCACTATGCATTCAAGTAGGTAATGTTCTCCTGGCATCCACCAAACCCAGATTCATCATGAGACTTCCCACTCTGTGAGTGTGTGTGGTCTGCTGCTTCATGGACCAGGGAAATTTTACAAATTGCGTTAAGGCAAGAGTGGCATCCTATGACAGCGCCATGTTTAAAGTCACAGAGCTCTTCAGTTCGACCCATTCTACTGCCAGTGTTTGTCTATGGAGATGGCTGCCTATGTGCTTGATTTTATACACCCGTTAGCAATGGCTATGGCTGAAACCCCTAAACTCAGTAATTTGTGTATGTAGTTACCACTAAGGCCTTGCGTTACCAAAATGAAACAAAATGAAGCTTTGTACTAGCGGAGCCCCAGCAGCCAGCACATTATTTTTTAATGTGTGCCGCATCAAACTGAGCAGCTGCAGGTTGTGGTAAGTAATCACTAACGGCAAAGGGTTTTGATGCAGTGGGAAAGTAAAAACATGCTGTAGAAGCACAGAATTAACTGCGTGCAACAGTCTCTTCCAACAACAGCGCTGCTTTTGCTTTTTGTGACATTCATCGTTTCATGTGCTGTTCCCTTTCATTTGGTGTTTGTTCCAAAGGAAGTACAAAGAAATGTATAAAACAATCTCAGATTAACAACGATGAGAACCCTATTTGCTCCAGATACATGGTCAATAATGAAGGCAATGCCATCGGTCAAGACGCAGAATGGCTTGAGTGCATATTACGATGAGTGTGTTTATAAAGGTCCAGTATGTTCTTGCATCACAATGCAATAGCTCCTCCTAGCCACTAGATGGAAGCAGAGAGTTTCACTTTAGAAGTTGAGAATTGAGAAAAGTCATTTAATTTTTAGTTAAAGTAGCAGCCGTGTAAAGAGGCAACTCATTTCAAATGTAATTTAGATCGCTGCAATAAATGTAATGGCAGTTTAAAAATGACATCAATGTCCGCCTATTTCATGCTGGTTTAAACGCCCACACTGCAGCAGTTTCTACCCCTTCTGCCAGGAAACTGTTCCATTTATCTACCACTCTCTGTAAAGTAAAACTTAATTACATTACACCTAGTTTTAGATTATGATCACTTGTTCTAACATTCCTCTTCCTTTGAAACATAAAGTGATTGCGTATGACAAAAAAGCTCTGGGGAACATGGTCAATTCACTGCATGAAATACATCTCTTCAGAATTACTGACACCGCTAAATACTGACACTTTTGTTACGCATGCGCGTTACCTAATCAATACTGAGTCAGCCCAAACAAGCAGATGCAGCAGCATAAGGCACCAGCTTTACTGACAGCTACATATAAAGGCTTTCCTGATTGGCTGGGTGCAGGCTGAGCTTGCTCTTGAGTCATGGTCTTCGATTGGTTGATGCTTTGTTGCTGTACTTTTATATGGCTTTCTGATAGCTGTTGACATGGAGACGTATTTAAAGCTCTCTGTGGATGAAACTAAAGCTGTGATTCCATAAATGAGATTCATAAGCCTGTTAACGGTAAGAGTACATTAAGTATTTTCTTCAGACTCCGCAACAAACCTCAAGCAAAATAGATAAAGCACAGTAAACAGCAGGCTTATCTGCGTTTGATGAATTAGGTCTAGTTTGCCCAGACAAGTGGAAAGTGCTCTCTTTTACAGAGACTTATGGATTTCTACTCCCATCATGCTCTGCGGTGATCTTGGTTTTCATTGATGCATTAAGTGCTGCAAAGAGTGACCATGTCAGCCCCTATCCCCCAGGGCGTTTGTACATTTTACATGTTGCTGACCCCCACATGCAAAGATCTGCCCTGCTGTATATGTGTTCTTTATCAATGGTGATGATGTATATATGTGTTTATTATATGATAGGACATACTGCATATTTCTTACTGTATATGATGAGTATTTTTATATAAAAAAAGCCCCAGTAGTTTAGGTGGCACATGTATCGATACAATTTTATACCATATCTTGCACCAATTTGTGGATGATGGGGACACTTTTAATACCCCCTGTGTATTAACTCCAGACTACCCCAAAACTTGGGTTCAGTTGCAGTTGTGAGGAATATTATTCCGACTACACAAAATATGTATTCCTCTCGACTACGGTATTTGCACAAAATAGAAGAACATGAAATAAGTCAGCATTAGAGCTGTTCACAAAACTGTTTGCCTTTACAAAGTGATAATATGCCTCAGAATTTCATACATTTAAATCAAATGGCCCTTATGAAAAATCCCATTTGAACATTTTCACTTGGTAAGCAATTTGTATATAATTGTTTCTATAATATTCAGACATATTTTTTCCCAGATAGCAAAAATGCTGAACTACACAAGGGAAATTGATATAAATAAAGTCCTCCAAGTGGCTGAATCTCTCGAGGACATTCTGTGCCGCTGTTTTGGTCCAGACGGGGGACAAGTTCTGTTTATTAAATCCACTGGTGATCTTCTTATTACCAAAGATGGGCGACAGATATTGGAGTGCCTTTTACTAGATCATCCTATTGCAAGGTATTTACAAACACAGTTTATATATTCCGTCTCTCTGCCGACCGCTTTGTAATCACTTCTTTTGCTGTAATATTGTGTCGGGTAGCCGTCCTTAAGCTGCATATATTTCATTGAGCTTACTTTGGTCTGAATTAGGGTATGCTGGCATTGTCGTTGTCAACAAATTCATCCTGCTTGCTGAGTCCCTGGTGGTAATTTTGCATTTGTTTTTATGCTTATGCCATCTTGGGTTCATAATTGGTAACAACATGTTTATACAATTATATTTTCCTTTTTTGAAAATACACTCTATCCATCATATGCATATGATAGCGGATTGTCACCTTAGAAATTAACATTTTCTTCCCATGTAGATGCCCCCCCCCCCCCCGGCTCCTTGGCACAGAGGTGCTCCTGAACATATGCCCTGTTTCAGCCAGCTCCAGAACCAGATGAAATATCGAGAATGCCTAATGAGACCTCCACCCATTCATTTCAACGAGAGTGCTGGACATGGGCAGCAGAGGGGAAGGCAGCATTTTAACAACATAGGTGCTTTACAAAGTACCCTAACCTCTTAGGAGTATGGCTATTCTTAAGGATTCTTAAACATATATATGCTGACCCAAAGAGATGTGGAGTTTTTATATAATTACTTTGACTATAAGTTGGGTAGTATTTATATATCCCTTTCATTGATGACCCCCAGGTATATAGTTTCCAATTTGTATCGGGGCATATCATGCTATGCTCTGTAGACTTTTTTTTTATTGCTCTTATTGTATAGCTATTCTATATTAAAAAAATATATAACCTTACAAAAAACATCTGCTAACTGAACCAGCAATGGTTTTATGATGTTTTTACTAATTCTGTGAATAATTAATGTGATTTCATTTTTCAGAATGATTGTGAGCTCTGCATCCTCGCACTCCAATGTTACTGGTGATGGAGTGAAATCCTTTGTTCTGCTGCTGTGTGGAGTCCTTAGAGGACTTCGGGCTGTAACTGATAATACGGATGGCTTTCTTTTGTCTAAGAAGACATCGGGACACAACAGATATCAAAAGCAAGGACATGCTTTAAAACGAATTAGCAACCTGCTGATGACCTTTCAGAGCGAAGTTCTTGATTGTTTAATTAGGAAATACCTATGTCCACATTTTGTTTCAGTTTTTTCATCCTGCACAGAGAGGAGCATATGCAGAACAATGTTGCAGTTGACCTTGGACACCTTTTTCTGTGGAAGAATCGGATATAACAATCAGGTGTTTCTAAGTAGACTGGCTTGTGAGTTTTTCTACAAATGTCTGGCCAGCAGCGGTGATGCACTTGAAGTTGTCAGCTTACTTAACGTTTTTTTCCATGAGCTACACACAGATGTTTCAGGTGTCCCGGTATCTATTTCCAGGATATTACCGGGGATTGTGCTTCACAGGGAGTTTTCTGTATACTGCCCAGCAGAGGGAGAACTGAGAGCATTGATTGTGACCCAACAGATCCATGATTCCCTCTCCACGACTGACACGGATTTTCAAGTCTCCTCAGATACTCATCTACAGCGTTCCCAGGATTACCTGGTGCAAAGGACTGAAAACATAGTAAAACAATTGCAGAAAAACCGCATCAAGGTGATACTATCAGCTGTCAGACAACCTGAAATAGTTAACTACTTTGCAAGGCAAGGTGGAATATCCATTGTGGACTGTTTACCACCAGAAGAACTCAATCTTGTGTGCAGGATCACAGGGGTTTCACCGGTGTTCTTACCGCTCAGTGAGAATGTCGGGCAGTCGGCTGATACATTTCTGGCAATGTCCTGTAAGCCAGTAGTAATTGGCTCCAGAAAGTATGTCCACCTTATTTTAAACGGCTCCCTGGGCTTCCAGCCACACTGTGTTGTGCTGTGTGGGCCTGTGAAAGGCTTGACAGAGCAGTTTATTTCAGCTTTTCATAGTGCTTTTAAAATGCTCCAGCAGTTATTTCACCCCGTAGACACAAGCTTGGAGCAGGCAGGCGAAGGTCAGGGCCAATGTGCATCAAAGGAAAACACTCCATCAACAGAACAACATGTATCTTGTAACAATTGCCAAAGAGACACAATCTATTGTGACTTTGCTTTGGAAAGAATTAACAATATTGAAGAAAAGAGTAAATCAGGAAGAAATCATTTCCTTAGTAAAGAACCAAAGAAGCCAGACAGCGAACGTCCCGGTGCCACCAGCTATATAATCAGTAGCCCTGAAATGAGTCTGGCAAATGGGGGTTTGCTTGTGACAGGTGGAGGTACCTTTGAAATGCTTTTACATTATTATCTACATGACTTTGCGCAAAAATGCCAGGATCAGGACCTGTCAGTAATTTGCACTATAGTTGGAAATGCCGTGTTATGTATTCCCCAATATATTAACAGTGCAACGAAGGGGAGCAGTAGAATCCCACTGCTTTATTCCCAAGTCACCAGTGCTTCTCTAAATAAGGGGCTTAAAAAAGGGACAGCACAGACTGGTCTAGAGTCTGTAGCTTGCAAGCACCAGTTACTGGTTTCAGTGCTTCATTGCATAAGCAAACTTGTCACCATTGACTTTATTATCGGCATTAAGCGACCTCCTCGTGATGCTAAAAATGGGGAATCTGATGATGATTTGTGAAGCATCCATTCTGTGTCCCCGCCCTGCAAGCAATGGAACCTCTCAATTTCTCAAAGGGTCGCACGTGTTTATTGAATGGAATTAACCTCTGCAGGGTTAATTTGCTGACAGGAGAGCTTAACTGCCCCTGTATAATGTATAGTTAAATCAGCAAGGTTTCTTCAAAGTCTCTTTAATTAATTATGCATTATACAGCCCCAGCTCAGTCCTTCTAGCTGGACCAACTTGGTTGTGTTGAATTAAATATTGTAATTCTTCAATGTTTATACGATCCTGTTAATCATTTAGATTCCAAACAGTTTCCGTGGGACGTCCTTTTTATTGCAGGTGTGTTGTAGGCTTTGTGGATGTGGCAGAGAAGTGTGTTGTAAACCCAGAGGGACTGAGGCTTTCCACCCATACTGCCATCACCTTTCCTCCTGGTAGCTGGATCTTATACTAAACTCAGCTACACCCTGTCCATGCTGGAAACACGGAAGGCTGTTAGGTGTGACACTAGAGAGAAAGGCTTTTCTTTTATAAGATACTTTTCACCTGCTGTATCAATGTCACTGTGGCACTGATTGCTACACCCTCTCTGTTGGCCAATATACGGCATAATTGGAGATTAGTCACTCTGTAACATGGAAGGACTGCAAGAAGTAACCTATCAAGTTGGTGCGCTCTCTCTCCAAAAAAACAAACGTTTTATTGCCGCTGATTTGGTGGACTTTTATCCAGAATTGTCATTTATTTGATAGGTGTAAAGAGAGCTCAGTACACAGCTGTGCTTCTTAAATTGCTTAAAAAGACCCAGATGCTCTCTGCAATAGAGCCCGTTTTACTTGTGTGATGGGTAGCCACAGAAAAGCAAAACAGTAATGACGCTAGTTATTAGTTTCACTACATAAATGTACATTAATATGTAATGCCATATAGATATCATTATAACCATAAGATTGAAAGCACCAGTAAGGATTAAAGTGTCTTTCCAGTACTCTACTGCCAAATTTACCAGTAGGAACAAAATTCCTTAATGCTATAGGGACAAAGAAAAGGTACAAAACTACATGGATAGGTCTAGAACAGGACATTAAGTCATTCCACACATGCCTTAGGTAGCTTTGTCTGGTGGGAAACATTAGTGTTCAGCAAGGGCTCACCAGTAAAGGTGTCCAGGAGTGAAATAAAACACCCAACCTGGATATACGGTAATTATTAGTGCACAGAAAGCACCCATCGGAATCTTTCACCGATAGACAGGACCATTTATAGGAAGCATGGGAAAAAATACTTGCAGTCAGAGAGAAAGATATACCAATAGTGTGAGGTTTCAGGTGACTATAAATTAACATTTACACATTACTGGAGGGGTTGGAGAGCTGGGTGGCTATGTAAAACTCCGGAGAGTCCGTGTGTTTTTTATATGTTGTATGTTATGAAACAAAGAGTTTTTCCCATGTAGTGAGTGTTTGTCGTGGTAAAGATGCCATAAAGGAGGCTGTAGAAAGAAGGCTGTGGACAGGAACCAGCTTCCCTCTAAATAATTCAATATGGAACCACGGTAGTAATTGTTTCCCTTTAAGCCTGCTTATGTATTTCTGTGCAGCCGCTTAGTATGTTGGGCTGCTGCAAGGAGTAACAGAAAGGATTAAAATAGTGCTAGCACTCGCAGTAATTTCTGAAGTTTGACTTTAACCATTCAGTAGAAACCACGGTTGGTAGACAATACAAACAATCCTGCTGCAGGCAGTGCTGGCTCAGCAGCGCATTTATCTCACATGAAATCACAGGCGAATAAAATAAAAAACTGCAGCAGTGAGCCTCTTATTCAGCGTAGGATTAAGGAGACACTATTAATAATGCTGCCTATGTGGCTTCACACTAAGCCTTGCACAACGGCAATAACCTGGAAAGGTTTCCATTCCAAGATGCCACGTGGAAAACGAGGATGTAAACGCTTGAGATCCACGTTTGTAGGAGAACTGTATCCTGCTTTGTCAAGAAGGAAACCTGATGACAAGTGCTCTGTGTGAAGAACAAGGCCTCAGTGTGAGCTTGCATGGCAGAACTGGGAGCCTCCCTAGCATGTAAACCCACGGGGCGGTTAACGGAGAGTTCAAAAAAATTCCTATCCTTAGCACTATATCCCCTTCAAAAGAAAGCAGCATTTGAAATGATTCATGGATTCATGGAAAAAAGCATTGTCAATCAAGCCAAAGGCTACAATCTATACAGCGCATGACCCTGAACGACAATCGTTACTGCAGATAAAGGGACACAACAGAACACTTACTAAAAAGAGAAACGATCTGAAATTTTGTATTCTAAGTGCAATGCCTGCAACATTATAGAAAATGATGTAAAAACAGCTATGATTTACAGATATTTGGGTGACGGTTGGAAATGTTTCTTCCTCAGTGTAGTCCAGTGTTTGCATTCCTAAAACCTGGAATGTGAGCTGAAATCATGCAGTATCTGCTGCTATAATCAGTGCTGACAGCATCTGCAATCAATGTTCTGACATAGAAACCCGTTAACAGGACTACCTACGCGTAACGCGACTTCTAAAATTATTATTAGGTATTATTAAACAAGGACCTGTGTGGTGTTTGTCCCAAGACTAACTCGTTATCCTATTGCTTCCTGGAAGTCATACATTTCATAAGAATTATTTCTTTATCATATGCATATTCGCCTATGCGGTATGAATCATAAAAACGTACGTTACACATTGATTTTTAAATAAGCTATACAATATATATCTGTCACAAGCCACGTCAAGGAGGGGGTTCACTTCCAGACTGTCACTGGGGCCTGAAAAGCATCCTAGGCATGAACTGGAAGAAAATTTTACACAAATTGTACAACCTGCCAAGAATGTAGGTAGACTGAGTACTATTAATGTTATACCATCAATAAAGGATATTTTAAGCATTTTTTATGTTAAGTATGCATTGGGAAACAAGCACTTTTTTTGAAGTTCTTTCATGCTAGGTTAGATATTTCTGAAAAGACGGGGGGGGGGGCTCCAGTTACACAGGGTTAAGATTGTCCCCCTATTCTACATACTGCGGGAAATGCTTCTGCTATTTTCTGTGAAAGACATGCAGTCTTTGTAAGCAGGCACATTTGGTACTTTATAAACAATTTAAGAGATTAAATGGATTTTACGGACTGAAGAAATATGTAACTGTGACGCAACAAACACGATACACGTCAATTATTATTAGAGCGGCACTTTTGTTTACTTAATATAATGCGTGGGAATGAGATCTTTATGTATGTTGCAGAAATACTGAAATGAAAGCAAGAGCATTAGTGCTGTGATTTAGTTCATATGCTAATCTTTATATAACAGTTTACCTGTCATTTGGCTAATGTATATCAACTGCTTTTAGCTGAAACATAGTTAGGTTACAGCAATGTTCACTTATATCAAGTATATAAGTAAATATATAAAAGTGAAATATAAAGCATATTGTTTTAATGCGTTATCAGTTTAAAGCAATATGGTCTGAAGATGTGGACGTCAAGAAGACATGACAAGTTATATTTTGCATTAAAAGGTGCCCCTAATCCACAATTCTTATAGTGGTAGGACTTGCAGGAGGCCATTGTGGCCAAGAGGCCAAAGTTACTTATTACTGTCTCACAAAAACTATGCAACCTCTTGTGGAAGGATAGAGGCTTGGAGATTACAGGTGTGGCCGCTACTGGCCAGTTTGCTAGTTCAGGGAAAAGAACAGCTTAACTCAGGCGCTGCTTTTTACAATAAAGGTTCATCACTATGTCCCCAGCATCATGGTGACTTCCTATGTCAAAGCAGAGTCCTGTTCAAATAATCTCAATAATAATCTGAGTATCCAGGTCACCTGGCAGGAAAAGGAGGCTTTTGGCAATCAATCTGGCTTCGGCTACTAAGCAAATTACCTAAGCCAGTTTTTCTTATTTGTACCTACAGACACCGCCTTGTTAGTGGACATAGACAAAGAGTAATTTTTATGTGAGTGAACTAGGAATCTCCCAGGTTGCCAACTACCCCCATAGGTTAAAATCCTGTTTACATATCTGTTGTCCTGGTGCCCTGTCCTACTTTTATAGAAAGTGCGCCATCTGGCAGTTGGAAATGTGCCAGGATGCTCTCATTCTTTACCTACCACACTTAGGATGGTCACCTAAGGGTCTTCCTTGTCCCTCACATACGCTTATCCTGAAACCTCAACCACAATTTTCAGTCTGGTAACAGCAAAGATAAATTAGATTCACAATAGTCATTTACAACATTAACAACATCTGTTTCTGGTTTGTGCTTTGCTTACAAAAACAAGGACACTTCTAAGTGACCCCAAGCTTTTTAAAGGTAGTGTAAGGGAATGTCCAAACCTGGTCATCCGAGGCCGATGCTCTTTTTCCACTGCTCTGAGAGATGTGTGGTTCCCTTTTCAGTTGATATAGGAAGCCTTACAATATCTCCTACAGCAATCTGAACAAGACCAAGGATTGATTAATGTCTCTGGCTCTACATCAGGAAAAATGGGCAGCCTAGATGGTTCTTATCTGCTGTTAAATTCTATGTAACAGAGTGGATGTAAACACTGCTCTGGAGAATTAACACAAATATCATGAGTATGAACACATGCCCTCAGTAATTCACATCTACAATACCCTGTCATAACGACAAACAGTTTCATTATTGTAAAAAGGCTAAGCTGGTATTAGGATCCAAAGGCATATCAAGTGCTCTAGAGTCTAATACCTTTTAACTCCTACTAGCAAAGAGGTAACTGGAAATCTAAAACATAGGTGCGCATAATATGCCACATTTCCTGAGTTTGGTTTTCAACTTGTAACACAGTGTGCAGATGCTAAGGAGCAGTCATACAGACTGTAATTAGAGTTCCATCACCTTAAATGAACTCAACTGAATCAGAGCTAACTTCACTGTTTAAACATGCTGCAAACTTCCCGATAAAAGTGCTTGGCTCCAAAATACCCAAACAAATAGAGCGATAAATAAACTGGATTTACCGATAAACAGTCGTGCACCAATCCCAATACTGTATATCATTTGGGGTTAATTATCATTGCTTTAGCTTTTTAATAAACTAAATTAATTTTGTGATAACTAATGCCCAGTTTCTGGAAAATGAAATGTAACAATCTCCCACTGCTGAAATTACAGTGCATGTTATTTCGATTTCTTCTGAGCAGTGATTTTCTACTACTTTTACCTGTGTATATAAAGGATGAATCGGAGAGCTCTGCCGTTCTGTGAGTCAGAATACATTGACCTCTCTGCTTATATTTCTTTGTTACATTTCCTTGAGCAAGTTTAATTTACATTTTATTTAGATTTTAATTCATAAGAAGATCCATGTGAGTACTACAGTTTGCTGTTCTGTTTACTTTATAAAACTTTTTAATGACTATGTTACTAAAATAAAAATGTATCAGAGACCTACCAGTGATCTTAATTCCCTTTACACAGGATCTGAAGGATTATTCCTACTCTTTTACGGAGTGTGGCTGGATCAAAAGGATGGGGAGAGTGTGAGAGAATACTGCAGAATAGGGGAAGAAAATAATTTGGAACCCCCAAATGACCCCTTACTTTTTAAAGGAAACTTTCAAAAGATGCACTTATTGAAAATAAACAAAAAAACACATTCTAAGCCATTGACCCCTTTGCTTCTCTCACTCGAAGATTTTGGACCACTAAATTCTGAAATAAGGGAGAGTACAAAAAGCATAATAGGCATTGATTCACTCTGATCAAACAGGGTTTGTCCCGGGAAGAGGGGACAGGGACAACACAATCAGAGCCCTCAATCTTATGCACATGGCCAGTTCATCAGAGCATAGCTACTTATTATTTTTCATGGACACCGAAAAGGCATTTGATAGGGTGAACATAAGTTTCAGTAAGGGGATTTTGCGCTGGGTCCCCGCTACTCTGCCCGTTCTGCGAGAGTTCATGTCAATGGGGCCCTGTCCCACCCCTTCGACATTTCAAATGGAACTAGACAGTGCTGCCCCCTTTCCCCTCGGCTATTTATCCTCACCCTTAAGCCCATTTTTGGTGGCCATTAGAAGTAACTTGGATGTCTTAGGCTTTCAAAGCAGGCAAGAGACGCTCTGCTGTTCTTGTATCATGGCCACTGCTGTTCATGTCAAACGTAATCTCTGACTACATCAGTCAATGAGCGAAATACATCTCCCTGAAGAACATGAGACACTCTCAGGAGACTATCCCCCATCGGTAAGAAGGAGGATATACTACCACCCTCCCATCCAGGAGGGAAATCTGGATTGGAGGAGATCGGCAGCAATGGACTGGAGAAGCTGGTCTTTTTAATGACCATTAGGGTAGGAATGATAGTCGAGTGCCTTGGTATCAAAGGATGGCGGTGTTGCTCCGCTAACCAGGTTATTACAGATACCTGAGAGGAAAAGAGGGAATTTTCAATCTGCACCCATTGTTTAGGGGCAGTATGCGACCATTCCACCACCCACCTTGCAATCAAGTGAAAGAACGCCAGTCTGGGAGAACTATTAGGCCTATACAGGCCTTGAGTAGGGATTTAGTAAGAAAAACAGGGAGTGTCTGAATTAAATACAAAAAGCACAGTAAGATATTCATTTTGATTACCCCTATTCTTTCAAACCAGAAAATATGAGGGAAAGACCACCTATGAAGATCAGCAGACACCGACGTCAGAAAAGGAACAAAATTAACATTGACTGGAGTAGAAAGGACAGCCGGGATACGAACACCCAGGTAAGTTAAATAATTCTCACTCCATCTAAAGGGATGACATTTCTGAATTTGCAATTTGAGAGAATCGGAGACATGTGAACCTAAAATTTCAGATTTTTGTAAATTTATTTTAGAATTATGCCATGAGAAACTGAAGTACCTGGGCATTTGGTTTACGACACATCTTGGCCGCTTGTTCCCCGAAACAATGATTGATGGGCAATCCCTCATCTCTCATGGTATGGGCACATTAATGCTCTTAAAATTAATGTATTACCCAGAATCCTTTACCTATTCCTAATTATCCCTATCTACATTCTGTCTATTTTCTTTAAAGATCGTAACTTGGCAATGCTTAAATTTGTCTGGCGAGGATCTTCTCTTCGGTAGCAGTTCAGGCTACTAAGTCTCCCTAAGTAGAATGATGGTCTAGTTCTTCCTGACATACAGAAATATTATTGGTCCTCTTATTGGCGTAGACCTAGAATAATCTCAGGCTGCAAAATAGGTTGATGGACTTTTTGCAGATACCTCCCTGGGGGAACTACAGGAGCTGGTCCCAGATTTATGACCTACAGGATTGGAGAGGTTTCGTTTTGCCCCGGTGACCCATTTCGTAGGTGCACTCCTATGCAGACTAACAAGGCAGCTGTCCCCCCTTTGAGAGGGTCTGTTTGCAGGATGGGCTTCCCCCAGAGGCATCTCTATTCTATATACAATTCTCCTGTAAGTTTTATGGAAAATTGGGTAGATATCCTTCAGGATATCCTTCACTCTTGCTTCACAGCAACTAGGGTCCAGGAGAAGGCGAACAAGATACTAACCCTGAGGTACAACACTCATCTCAAGGATGTTCTCTGATGCTGACCCCCTGTGCTGTTGTAAATTAGAAGGATCTTTTATCCACATTTGCTGGGAATACAAGCTTGTAAGGCCATTTTGGGAGGGAGTTCATAATGCGATTGTGCAGGTGCCAGATGACCTTCCTCCATTGACTCCAAGTGTGATGCTCCTCCACCACATCCACCTGGGGGTATCTACATACACACGCTCCCTCACGATACACCTCCTTAACGTGGCAAAATGCGTGATCCCACTGCATGGGGAGACCAATAGAGCCCCCTCCATCAGGGAGTTTTTTTGAATAAAGCCTTAGTTTCTAAACCAGTAATCATCCTACTTGATATATTGTGAATTAACTTCCGGTCTGTAATGTTTGGTTCCTGATGCTTAATCTCTGTCTTGGATGTAATTCCCCTCCACTTCCATACTAGTTTACATGTCTCTGTGTGAGATTGTCTAAAAAAAAGATAGTGAGCCAGAGGAGAAGGAGGCACATGACCAATTCTCTCATCATTTGGGAGGTCCCTGGTTATTGTATTGTGAATGAAACGTATCCCTATAGTACCACATTTACACCTGTTCTGATAATTGTGTTCGCCCCTTAGGAATTTTCTCCTCTTATTTTCCTCAGTATTTTTTTTCTGAAACTGCCTAATTTTTCTATTAAATCTTTGATGGTTTGTAGTTGTGAACCACTGGTGTTGGTTTCCAATTCCCTTTCAAGTTGAGTAATCGTTTTTTAAATGAGCAGATTTCCTTGAGTGCCTCTATGGTTAACAAGATCATCCGAACATTTAAAACCAACGTGAGCAAAAATCTTCATTATCCCTGCAAAAAGTAGGCTGTAATCTATCAGACCCCTAGGGATGTGTTTCTGTTTAGGATATTCTGCTAGGGTTTCAGAATGGAGTTCACAGCTAATTTTCTTTTTTAATTGTCCCTCCAATCAAGAGACCTAGGCACTTTTTCAGGAAAAAAACCTCAGAAATAGTGCACTGAGTAATCTTCAAAAACAATGTTTTTTGGTTTATTTATCAGAACCAAATTTGTAGGTGGTATATTATGCATTAATAAAGGCCATCCCTGGCAAATATGCATAGGTTCTGCTGCATCACAACTAAATGAACAGCATTCACTATATACTTTGATTCTGAAATAAAGCCCCTCACCAAAAATGCACTACCATGACCTGTTTCTTTGCAATTACTCTCAGAAATACTTTACCCTGAACTCCAGTCTACAAATTAACACGGATACTATGGGTGTATAAAAAAGTCATAAAAGTAGTATAAAGACTATGCTTTGAGTTAAAAGTGTTACAGTCTGTTACAGTCTGAGTGCATTTATATCGACATGGGTTTTGAAACATGATTGGATGTTATTTTGTTATTGTGCATGAAGAAAGGCAGGACTGAGTACAGAGGACTTCTGTGGCATTTCACATTAGATCTTTCTTGCTGCATGCAACTTAAAGGATTGCTCTGTTTTGTGTAAATATTGCTCATTATTATTTTAGCAGCAACCCATGAACCTGAATGTGTATGCCTTTTTATGCTACTCTGTATATTTTTTTTGTAGTGCATATTTGCAGGTTCTGACCAAACCTTAGGGTTGATCAGCTTTCTATAACGGCACATTTACCCAAACACTACTTGTGAAATACAGTATATGGACAAAATTATTGGGACACTTAGACATACATAGAAATTAACATGTAGTGCACTGTATATTGTAAGAAATCATTTTTATACTTTTATTTTGTTCTGCACATTTTAGGCCTGAATGCAACTTGAGTGCTAGGGATATATGGTATCATATGACTGCTCCCCAATAGGATTCCTTAACGTATACCCAAACCAAATGTAAAAGGGTATAAGTAGGCATGATTACAAGGGCAAGGTCTCTTTCTACGCTCTCACCTTCATCTCATCAAGAATATTGTTCCAGCATCGGTTCTGTATTGATAATTTGTTATCAAATAAACCTGATTAATAAGACATAGAAGCTGTTTGATCACTGGAAAAGTTTAGATATTCAAGACAAAGAATATTCTAACATATATATATATATATATATATATATATACACCGATTAGCCATAACATTATGACCACTGACAGGTGAAGTGAATAACTGAACACTGATGATCTCATTATCATGGCCCCTGTTACTGGGTGGGATATATTAGGCAGCAAATGAACATCTAGTCCTCAAAGGTGTGTTAGAAGCAGAAAAAATGGGCAAGCGTAAGGATCTGAGTGACTTTGACAAGGGTCAAATTGTGATGGCTAGACAACTGGCTCAGAGCATCTCCAAAATTGCAGCTCTTGTGGGGAATTCCCGGTCTGCAGTGGTCAATACCTATCCAAGGAAGGAAAAGCTGTGAACCTGTGTCAGGGTCATGGGCAGTGAAGGCTCATTGATGCATGTAAGAGGTGAAGGCTGACTCATGAGGTCAAATCGCTTGCAGTGACACCAATCAGGCAGAGGACGTCACTGCAAGCGGCGCCATATTGCCCTCAGTTCACAAAATGGCGAAGCTTGCAGTGATATCCTTTTTGTCGACTGGATGGTCAGGAGGGACATCACCGTAGTGCCATCGTGTTGGAAGTTGCTAGGTTATGTCTGCGGGGATGCAGAAAGAAGATTAAGGATTGAAGAGAGAAGGGAGAAGATGCAGAAGGAAATGTGGAAGTATAAGTGGTCGGCAAAGAAGGCAGTGAAACATTTAGAAAGTGTGAACGAGAATGAGTGTGAGAGAGGGCACCGAATTTTCAGCCAAACCGAATGGGCAGGGAACAGAAACTGTTGCCCAAAAACGTCGGTAGGTAAACATTATGGATATTGGGAAGGAACAGAAAGGCACAATTATAGGTTTGCGTTACTGTATAAGTGTGCTAAGCATATACGGTGTGCTATATTTATACAGTGTTTGCACATCCACAGTACACATCTGAGATGTCAACTCAAACAACTTGAGCCGTTTCTCATGATCTCTGAAACAGACCAACTCTTTTTGTGTCCTAGGAATAATGAAATTAACCATAACATCGGTACTTGAAATCATCAAATCTTTTCTTTAGAAGGAATGGCAAGTCTTTTACTCTACAAAATACTTTGCACTGGAGCCACAACTTTAGTAATGCTCCTTTTCATAAAATAATTAATAAATATGGAATGATTGGGGGAATAATAAACATACATGGGGGGCCTGTCAGCCAATCTTGCCTTCAGAAGACTAATTATCCCATAATATGAGAAGTTTAAAAAGAAAACTATTCTTTAATCAGATCATATATCATATATTATAATCATTCAATTTGTTGTATTTTTACAGACTTTAGTGATGATGATAGGCATTCTTTAATGCTCCCTTAATGTCTGATGCATGGTGATGGACAAACAGAAGACTTATCTAGAGAAAAAGGTTTTGCCCTCTATGAATAGAAACCGAAGAAGAGTATTCAAGAAGCCAAGAGAAGAAGAAGGCAAAACGGTGGAGCCTAGCAAAGATGGGTAATGGATCAGGAAAGGGCCAGAACCACTTCCACATTGTGTGCTCCTGTGAACTCTGAAGTTGAGGTGGTTGGACCTGATATACCAAGTTCAAACAGCCACGACCAACTCTATTTTGGCAATAATGTGTGGTTCATAGATACATAACGGGGGGGGACAGGACACACCTGGAGACTACAGTGTGTGTGTCTTGCTGAGTATAAGCCCATGCTCTGTTTGCCCTGTAACCACAAATGCCACAGACAATGTATAATGACTTGGCTGCAGTAGAATGACAGCTGCCCTCTTTGCTGGAACCAACTAGCCTAGTGTGCAAGGAGCTCAACTCATCAAAGTATGGGTTAGTATGACCTCACCTCTTGAAGAGTGAGACCTATACTTCTCCTTGCCTCCTCCATTTGTTGTTATTATTATTATCTTTTATTTATTAAATGCCAACAAATTAAGCAGCACTGTACAATTTAAGTGGGGCAGTTAACACACATAACAAATATACATTAATAGATACAGACTACATCGGGAGCTCTCTTGTAGCAGTAATTAGGGCTAAGTGGTTTCAGCATGGAAAAGAGGATGTATAAGTAAAATGAACAGAGGGGTGGGTTAGAGCTTGGCTTGAGATGGTAGTAAGCAGGTAGCTTGTTATGGTGCAGGAAAGATAAAAGATTAGAAAGAGAGAGATCATTAAGAGTCTCCATCGGCTTATAAACATCCCTAGAACAAACCACCATAGCAATAAAAGAAGAATATATCACCAATGTACGTTTCTGAACTCATCATTTAATGAGTTGTGTTTTCTTCTGCTGATATAGTTGTTATGTAAACTATATAAAACAAAAGGAAAAAATACACTTCAGTATAAAATACAAAATAGAACTTATTATGAAATAGAATTTGACAGTAGAGAAGAACCATTCTAAACCATCTAGTCTGCTTATTTTTCCTGATGTGAGACTCAGAACTTAGTTAGTCATTGATCTTGTCTTAAGATTCGGGATAGCCATATACCTATCCCATGCATGTATGGATTCCCTTACTGCAGAGGCGTATCTAGGGTATGGCACCTATGGCTCGTGCCATAGGCGCCATTTGAAGGGGGCGCCAGTGAGCGGCTTTCAAACCGCTCGGCGCCCCTCATTCTCCTCCACGAGGCCTCTACCTTCTGTCCCGGTCCCGGTGCTGGCGCCGGCATTTCATGCTGAGCGCCGTAATATGACATCATATTTCGGCGCCCAGCAGTGAAGCAGCGGGCACCAGCGAGCGGGTTTTAAACGCTGTCTTTTTTTTTTTGATGCGTTCTCCCCCGCATCAAAAAAAAGAAGACAGCATTTAAAAGCCGCTCGCTGGTGCCCGCTGCTTCACTGCTGGGCGCCGAAATATGACGTCATATTACGGCGCTCAGCAGTGAAGCAGCGGGCACCAGCAAGTGGTGCAGGATGACAGCAGCATCGTGCTCCCGTCGCTGGACTTCAAGGTGAGAGATCTATGGGGGGGGTATATGTGGGGAGGGTATATAGTGGGTAGGTGGGGAGGGTATATAGTGGGTAGGTGGGGAGGGTATATAGTGGGTAGGGGGGGAGGGTATATAGTGGGTAGGGGGGGGTATATAGTGGGTGGGGGGGAGGGTATATAGTGGCTAGGGGGGGAGAGGGCATATAGTGGGTAGGGAGGGGAGAGGATATATAGTGGATAGGGGGGGAGAGGATATATAGTGGGTGGGGGGAGAGGATATATAGTGGGTAGGGGGGGAGAGGGTATATAGTGGGTAGGGGGGAGGATATATAGTGGGTAGGGGGGTAGAGGGTATATAGTGGGTTGGGGGGAGGGTATATATTCCTTCAGTGCTGAGATCACAAATGAATTTCAATTGATCTGGGTTTGTCTGTTGATCTATACCTGCTATCGGCAGCAGGGACTAATATTTATATATATATATATATATATATATATATATATATATATATATATATATATATATATATATATATGGGCAGCAGGGGCTAGTAAATGGGTTTTAGATATTTGGACAGGGGCACAATTTCAGTGCTTGCCATAGGCGCTATTTTCAGTAGATACGCCTCTGCCTTACTGTATTAGCTTCTAATCTCTGATGGGAGGATATTCAACGTATCTACCACCCTCACTGTAAAAAAACATCCTTACATTACATCTAAAGTGTAGACTCTGACCTTCTAGTTTTTAGATTACCTCTTGTTTTAACATTTCTCTTACTTCTTGCACTTTAAATCCCTTTAAGTGTTTCAATGTTTCAATGGCTCATCACCACTAAAACAAAAGGCCACTTCTCACTACTCCTAGACCTCTCTGCAGCCTTTGATAAGCCCCTCTTTCTAAAAACCCTTCATGCTCATGGCATCAGTGACACAGCTCTTTCCTGGCTAAAGTCCTACCTCTGACACTTTAGTGTCTCCTTCACTGGAACTTGTTCCTCTCCCCTAAAGCAATCTGTTGAAGATGTTTCCCAGGGCTCATTTCTTGGGCCTCTACTCTTCTCCATATTGCACCTCTTGCTTTTGACAACTCATATCTTCTTTCACCGACTGTCTTTCTGGAATAGCATTGCTATTAAGCTTAACATCTCAAAGGCTGAGCTTATGGTTATCCCGCTATCCCCTCTATTATAGTTGATAAATCCACCATGTACCAACTGAACAAGTTTTCTGCCTTGGTGAGCCACATCGGTGAAGGTAGGGAGGCATTGAGAGAGAACGTGAGAGAGAGTGAGAGAGTAACAAAATGCAAAGGAAAATCTCGTACATTTGTATGAATTAACAAAACTGGCAAATTTCATTAAAATCCGGATGCACAAGTCTACTATACATAACTTTTATCCTGCAAACCCTTCACCATTTTGGTAGCCCCTCTTCTAAACTCTATCCAAAATATCCTTCTTGATATAGGGTCTCCGGAACTGAACACAATACTCTAGGTAAGGTTTTACTAAAGATCTGTAAAATGACAGAATCACCTCCCTTTTCCTGCTACTAATGCTACAGTAGTTACCACATTCTTGACCATTTTTCTAATTTACTTAAATAATTAAGCCTGTTGCAGACCTTTGTATTATCTGTAAAAAGACATACCTTGCTGATTAGACCTTTTATAATATCGCCAATAAAAATATTAAAAATGATGGGTCCCAATACAGGTCTTTGAGGTACCCCACTTTTGGATTTTTAATTTTTACATCCCAGCATCTGGATTTTTACATCCCAAGTGCATTATTTTACATTTCTCAACATTTAACTGCAGCTGCCACACTCTCGACCATTCTTACCATTTTCCTAAATCACTTGCCATTTGGATTGTTTCACCAGGGATGTCTAACCTGTTTGAGTATAATAATGGACATTGTTCAAAAATAAGAAAGACTTAAATAATAACAAACTATATATATTCACACACACACACACACATATATATATATATATATATATAGTTCCATTCAACTATATGTATTCTAAAACAAAAAAACCACAAATGAACCAAATATTAATAGAGCACTGTATTAAATACTGCATTTTGTGATGGGACCACCCGGAGAAGGGTCTTGCTCATGGAGGCTACTAAACCTGTGTCTCTGCCACATCCCACCTGCATGCACTGGCAATCATAGGAGAAAACTTCATGGTGCACCTCTGCCAACACCTAGTCAAAGTTAGAGCCACGTGAGCTTTTGGGACCAGTTAAATCTCTACTTCATATGAAAACATTTTTGACCAATAAGGGGATTTAGCCACTGGTTATCAGGGGTGGCACATGGCATTAGTGCTCTGGAGCACTATAAAACAATACAAATAAATAAAGCTTAGAGAGCTATATTTGGAAACCATGTATCCTTTTTTCATCACACTGTATTCTAGGGTGTCATTTTTAATTGTATGTTGCATTGGACTTACACAATGCCTTTGTTCCACACATATCGAGTTTCAACCTTCAACAATAAAAGTAGAGTAAGGATCAGCAAATGCATTATTTAT
The DNA here is from genome assembly GCA_029215755.1 of Spea hammondii. Classification (NCBI taxonomy): domain Eukaryota; kingdom Metazoa; phylum Chordata; class Amphibia; order Anura; family Pelobatidae; genus Spea; species Spea hammondii. The sequence continues at coordinate 50,517,966 of JARDYJ010000004.1, read as the reverse complement.
TTTCTTTAAACATGATTGAAATATTTATGCCATGCTGATGTGGTACACTTCATATTTTTTTGTTTAATGTGCAATAAAATCAGAAATGAAGTAAAAAACTAAATATACCGGTATGTGGATTATTATTAAACTATACCAACATACTTGTTCCCACACCAATATTATAATAGTTTGTTAATCAAACATCATCCATAGGACAGTGATATTTTAAGAGATGTGGAGTGTTAATAATTAAGGAAGTATACAGCAGGTATATAGTTCCCTTATTTAGCAGCGGAACCGTTGATGATGCAGTTTGCCTATACCACAATTTTTAACCATAGGTGATCAACACAAATAACTTTCTGGGGATATTGTTATACAAACTGCTTTATTTATGCTTGCTTTGAATATATATATTTCCCCTGTGTCCGTGTGCAATTGTGCCTGCTTGTGAGGTTATTATTAATAGGTCTGATAGGCTTATACTAAAAATACTATTTAACAGGAAACATTTACACCTTTGAGTGCCACACAAGTCTAGAGGGAAGCAGATTCCACTTAAGTCATATTTTTTGGGGGAAAATGCTTTCAAATGTAATCGCAAGATTTTGCCCAATGTATAAAAACATATGTACAAGCAAAAAAGTTATATACCTTCTGAATGTATATGCGGAGCAATTTGCTCGGAAGTCTATGTTTTTTGGATAGAAGGTAAAACATATTTGCCTCCCTAGTGTGTGGAGTTGGATCTCCTAGGGAAGTATGACAGTTCTTCCTAATATCCCAAAGGATATTAATAAATTACTCAATCCCTTAGTAATTTCATTACAGAATGGTAACAATTCTTACCAACCATAAAGAATTGATAAACTGTATTCGACCTGTGTCCATTTGTTCCTGTCAACATGATTTCAGTCAATTAAATATAAAGTCATGTGAGTGCTGTTTTCTGTTCAGTGTTATGTTGAAAGTACAAATTCTAAGAAATACTAAATGTGCATCAGTTGATATAACTTATTACAAAGTAAAGTAATAAAGATAATAATAATAATAAAGTATAACTTTAGTAACAAATGCTTGATAACCTCCACACATATAGCATGTTAATTAAATTGGTTAGGTCTGCAGTAACTCAAAGACTATTGTTGCAGTGTAACTTACCACCCGGGAAATAGTCATTCCATTTATTATTTATTGTTTATTGTGTTATGGGCACAATATGTATGTTGGCTGGCATGCCTGATTGTTTGGCATTGGTCTTTGTACTGCATATACCTGCAAGTTTGTGTACTGAGCCCAAGGGTGTAATCTTCATTTCACATGGACACTTCTCACATGGACACTTTGTTGTCTTGTATGCAGAATTATTTAGAGAAATGTGACAGGTGTTTGTATTTCTGTGTGATTTTATTTTATATAATAAGCAACTGATCCCACTTTACTGCCATAGGCTAAATAATGAGAGATGGATGTGTGTTGGACAAAACAGACTGGATGGAAACCAACCCTAGCCAACCCTACGAGTTATCATCTAGCAAGCGCTATGAGAAGACATAGAAACACTAGGTAATAGAGTGCTATGATAAGACATAGAAACATTAGGTCATAGAGCGCTAGGAAAAGACATAGAAATACTAGGTAAAAAAGCATTATGGGAAGACAGGAACACTAGGTAATAGAGTGTTATGAGAAGACATAGAAACACAAGGTAATAGAAAGCTCCTCACGGGCGTCCAACATGCGTCCCGCGGGACTTCGCGGTACGGCCCACGTAAGATCGTCAGCACGGGCAACCGGGATCACAAGAGCCCTGCTGCTTACCTGTGCGAGGGTCTTTTGTACTGCACAGAGGAAGCAGAACCCAGCAGAGTCACATAAATGTACGTGCTATCATATGACTCTGCTCCAGTCCTGCTTCCTCTGTGCAGTACAAGAGAATGCAGAGGGAGGCCGCACCCCCTGCTTAAGTCGGTGAATGGCATCGAGAGAGCTGCAGTGCAGGTAAGGGGGTGGGGGAGGGTGTTTGAATGAGTATGCGTGATTGAGGGAATGAATCTGTGAATGAATGAATGAATGAATGAGTGTGTGTGATAGCATGGATGTGTAAGTGGTGGTGGGGGGCATGGTATAGGGTAGCTGTAAGTGATGTGCAGACCCCATACTGCTGGCAGCATCAATACATGAGGGGGTAGCTAGCCGGGTTTCAGCATGATACCCGGGCTGACTTGGCATGATAGGAGTGTGATTGATAACCGCAATCACAGTCCCATCATGCCTAGGTTCCAACATTTACTGATTGCCTGGGTATGATAGGAGTGTGATTGCTATCATGCTGAGTCATATTGTTGAATTTTATTGTCCAATTGTGGTTGTTAACCACACTTTTATTAAAAGTAAGTAACACACCAAAATTGGACAAAAAAAAATACAATAACAATATTAATTTATATATGATTGTTGACAGCAATCACACTACTCTCATGCCCAGCCAACCAGTACATGCTGGAATCTGGGTATGCCTGAGATTGCCGTTAACAATCATATATATATATATTAATATTGTTATTCAATTTTTTGTACAATTTTGGTGTGTAACTTACTTCTATTAAAAGTGTGTGATTTTTTTTATTATTTTTAGGTGGGGGAGTCGGTTTCAGTCCAGAATTTTCATTTCGGTGCATCCCTAGAATAAATAGAACTATTTCATTTTTACTTTTCCAGAATCCTGAATTTGTAGTCACAAAACTTTCTAGGCCCAGAAATCAGTGAGGTTTTGTGTCATTTACTTTATTAAATGCATATCTTATTAAAGGCCATAAGTGGCCCACTGCAGAAAACACTTGGACACCCCTGCACTAGGTAATAGAGTGCTATGAGAAGATATAGAAACACTAGGTAAAAGAGCGCTATGAGAAGACATAGAAACACTAGGTAATAGAGTGCTATGAGAAGACATAGAAACACTAGGTAATAGAGCGCTACAAGACATAGAAAAACTAGGTAATAGAGCGTTATGAGAAGACAGAAACACTAGGTAATAAGAGCGCTATGAGAAGACATAGAAACACTAGGTAATAGAGCGCTATGAGAAGACATAGAAACACTAGGTAATAGAGCGTTATGAGAAGACATAGAAACACTAGGTAATAGAGCGTTATGAGAAGACATAGAAACACTAGGGCAGGGGCGTCCAACATGCGGTCTCGAGGTGCGGCCCGCGTGAGATCGGCAGCCAGGCTCATAAGAGCCCTGCTGCTTACTTGTGGGAGGGTCTATTCTCTGCTCCAGTCCTGCCTCTTCTGTGGGGAGAATGAGGGAGGCCGCGCCCCCTGCTGAAGTCTGTGAGCGGCATCGAGAGCTGTAGAGCAGGTAAGGGGATGGGGTAGGTTGTGTGAATGAGTATGTCTGATTGAGGGAATGAATCTATGATGAATGAATTTGTGTGTGTGTGATAGCATGGATGTGTAAGTGCTGGAACCTAGGCATGATGGGACTATGATTGCTGTTAGCAATCACACTCCTATCATGCCAAGTCAGCCAGTACATGCTGAAACCTGGCTAGCTGCCCCCCTTGTGTATTGAGGCTGCCAGCAGTATGGGGTCTGCACTCACAGCCACCCTGTACCAGCATGTATTGGCTGACTTGGGATGATAGGAGTGTGATTGCTAACAGCAATCTGCTAACAGCAATCACAGTCTCATCATGTCTAGGTTCCAGCATTCACTGGTTGCCTGGGTATAAAAAGAGTGTGTTTGCTGTTAGCAATCACACTCCTATCATGCCAAGTCATATTGTTGATTTTTTTTGTCCAATTTTGGTGTGTTACTTTTAATAAAAGTGTAGTTACACACTAAAATTGGACAAAAAATACAATGCCCAGCCAACCAGTACATGCTGGAATCTGGGTATGCCTGAGATTGCTGTTAACAATCATAATATATAATTTTTTTGTACAATTTTGGTGTGTAACTTACTTTTATTAAAAGTGTGTGTGGGGGTCATTTTCAGTTTCGGCCAAGTGAACCCTGAATTTTTGGTTTTGGTCCAGAATTTTAATTTTAGTGCATCCCTAAAATAAATAGAACTATTTTATTTTTACTTATCCAGAATCCTGAATTTGTAGGCCCAGAAATCAGTGAGAGAAAAGTAAAGGTTTTGTGTCATTTACTTTATTTTAATCTGCATATCTTATTAAAGGCCATATTTTCTCTCCGTGAAAAATGAGTGCGGCCCTCGCACGGATACAATTCTGATGAAGTGGCCCACTGCAGAAAAAACTTGGACGCCCCTGCACTAGGTAATAGAGCGTTATAAGAAGACAGAAACCCTAGGTAATAGAGCGCTATGAGAAGACATAGAAACACTAGGTAATAGAGCGTTATGAGAAGACATAGAAACACTAGGTAATAGAGCGCTATAACAATACATAGAAACACTAAGAAATAGAGCGCAACACACAGCGATGCTGTCTGCAGGTCTCATAGCGAAGGTGGCTGATCAATATGCTAATAACAAACGTCAATGACAGATCAGACAGAAGCACGAGCCCGCGCAACGCCCTCGTCGAAACGCGCGCGAACTGCCCAGGCCAGGCGCGCGTTACCTTGGTGACAAGAGGGGGGGGGTCAGTACGTGCTGACGCCGCCTGTTCTATATGAGCGCGAGCGGCGGGATCTTTGCTCCCTCTTATTATTTTGCCGCCATCCTAAAGGGGCGCTTCCTCCTGTCTCTCAGTTACGACCACTGCGCGGCGGCGGATTCTCTGGTCTGCCCACCCCGGTAAGGGCTTTCGTGTATCTCCGTAAGTGGTCGCGGGATACCATAAGGCTGTTCGGTGTATTATATTACGCTTCAAGTGTTTGTAGCGGAGGATGCTATCGCGCTCCTTATCTCCTTGCTTCCTGACTATGGAAGCTGCGAGCTCTACAATATCTGCCCCTGGCGCAGAGGGAGGGAGAACGTCAGTAAGCTGGTGATCGCATCCGTCCAGGGTACCCGCGTGGGCCCGCTGTCAGTGTGCTTAGGGGCTGCACTTATCAGTCTTCTCTATGGCTGGGCCCGGTTCCGCCGCTAGCGTGTTTGTAATAGGAGCGCCGCTATGACAGGATGCGTATATTGGGGATGTGTAGGCCTTCTCCCTGTTATGTCGGAAAGGCCCGTGATTTGCTTGCCATGCTCCAGCGAAGCTCAATACTGAGCTAGTGCTGTCAAATTATGGGGTCGCAGGGACTGCTCCGGGTGTGTCTGCTGATACTGGGGTATCTGAGTGACATGTCACAGCGTGTGCCTCCGGGATGGCACTCCTTGCTAGCTAGAGGCTTTAATGTCGGCCGAGTAAAATAATGGCTAATCGGAAATTCGTAGATTCCGCAAGGTTTGGCAGTGACCGGATTAACCCCCTCCTTGACCGTGGCCGTCTGCTACCTAGCACGTGCTGCCGGGTTTTATTACCGATCTGATCAGCTATCGGCTGCCTGTCCGGCCCCTCCTGGTATTGAACATGGTGTCGCACATATGCAGTGGCTACATGTTGGTCTCTTTTCTACCGGAATACACTGTCTGTGGTTACTGCGTGGTACAGATGAGGCTGCACCACGTGGTGAGCGGCCCTGCTCAGTCCCGGATGGGCAGACACTGTTACTTGACTGCCTTACCGATGGCGGCGAGGGGGTGCATTTGTCTCCAGTTAACTCTTGGGTGTCTTCTGTACGCCTATGTGACAGAAGACATGAATGCTTGTAATTGAACCCGTCTGTGCGATGAGCCCCTTTAAATTTTAAGGGTGTTCCCGATAATTTGCTTGTACGTTATCTTAACATTTTTTTAGTAGTTACAGACCCGATCATGCTTGGTAAAAGGAAACCAAATACCCTTCACTATGAGCAGCGTTGTTAGTGGGACTGAAATCGTTCTGCTGACAAATCGTTGAATGGTGGCTGAAGAATAATATAAGAATATAGTTCAGCGCAATAAAAAGCTAAATGCTTGATGGTACTAGTAATTAGTATACCTTTCCTTAATAGGTAAACTGTGTAAGTAAATCAAGTTCCCTTTAATTATACTATAATTCTGATCTAGAGCTGGCTCCATAGTTACTTGATAAGATGCTATCGCCTACCTTTAGCCTAATCTGGTCTGTTAAACTTATTTCCACTAAGCTTATGCATGGTAGGTCGTAGCTCGGAGCTCTTTGTTGCCACTGGGGTTAAAATCAACATTTTGAATTACATTTTTAAATTTCAGGAAGCAAACAGGCCATACAAAAAAAAAAATCCTATTTCACTTTTATGTATGTTTACAGAGCGCTTATTTTTTTTTAGGGCATGTCTAGAATGGGTGCTATGCTTTTCAACCCATGTGGCCTTAATGCAAATATATTGATTTTGTGTTGTAGTCTGTTCACTGTATGGGTAACTTTAACTGTAATCATGTTTTCATTTTTTACTTTAGGTGATAACATGGCAAACATAGACAAGTAAGTATTGCAATGTTGTATCCCCTTGCATATTTACTGAAATTACTTCTGTACTAGTGGTATCTATTGGGGACATTAGATGCTGTTTGTGGCAATGTATGTAACCTGCAGTTGAACATAAGCAATTTGTCAAACTCATTGCCACTACCTTATAACATGGTATCCAAAAATGTACAGTTTATATAACTGGTAAAAACAGGGTCCCGTTTTAAATATTCAAGATTTTTACAATGGCTAGCTTATGCCACCACAGTGTTGGTGGCCAAATCGGTACACTAAGTGTGCATATACGGTATGCGTGTATAAAAGATGCTTCAGTCTATCTAGTCTAATGATTGCGGGTTCTATATCACAGCAGTGCATTGGGGTTGTGTGCCGCCTACCCAGCTGTCATGTTTATAGGCATACTTTTTATGCAACAATAATGCAGAATGGCAAAATACATTTTAGCTATACTTCTTGCAAATAACAAGATCAATGTGTAGCTGGAATTGTTGCCATTTAAAATGTGTGTTCTTTGAATACAGCACTTTTTAACCAAATGGTAGCCTTATGGTTGTCTTTGATTGTCCTAGTGCTTGATAGGCTATTCTATGCATAGATGGGCAGATGAGGCAGCAGTTTGTTAGATGAACAATAAAGGTGCAGGCCTGTCAAGTGATCCTATAACTATTTAATGGTATTTGTTTACACAGCAAAGAGCAAGCTGAGCTTGACCAACAGGACATGGAAGATGTTGAAGAAGTAGAAGAAGAAGAAACTGGAGAGGAAGCAAACAGTAAAGGTATTTGCTCTAAATTTAGATGATGCTGGCATTAATTACCTTGGCCTATAGTGTAGCTCTTGCAGCACCATAAAGCAGATATTTGATATAAATTGTATTCTTGCAAGGACCTCATTTTATATAAAATAATAATGGGATGACTTAAAAATCCCTTTCAGTTCTTCTGACTGTTCTAAATAGAAACTGTGATGCATTATTGTGCTGCTAACTGGTGAGATTATAAACAGATATTAGCACAAAAATTACTAGAACCTGCAAGATCGTGCTCTGTATTAATGTAAATATTTCTTATATCAGCTAGGCAATTGACTGCTCAAATGATGCAGAACCCTCAAATTCTTGCTGCCCTCCAAGAAAGACTTGATGACCTTGTTGGTACTCCTACAGGATACATTGAAAGGTACTTGCTAATGACATAAATTGATGTATTTACCTCCCCCACAAATGTTCAGAAACTTGTAACTGATGACCTCCATTTGTGTGTTGCCTGCAGTCTGCCTAAAGTAGTTAAGAGGCGAGTGAATGCACTTAAGAATCTCCAAGTAAAATGTGCGCAAATTGAAGCAAAGTTCTATGAAGAAGTCCATGAGTTGGAAAGAAAGTATGCTGCTTTGTATCAGCCACTCTTTGACAAAGTAAGTTGATAACTCTACACCTTTCCACAACTTGAGAATGTAGTTTCAGAACTTGGGTGCCTTTGTAATGAGCGCATGAGTTTAGTTACCTATGCTAAAGTTAAACTATTCTAACATTGGTAGATGAAGAAAAGATTGCCTTTTGGAGTTTAGGATTTTTATACCCTTTTGGGAAAAGTTTCATTTTGGTTATCGCTGCGTTCTTGGTCAGAAGTGGATGCTAATGTTTAACTAATCTATTTTCAAACCACAGAGAAGCGATATCATAAATGCCACGTATGAGCCCACAGAAGAAGAGTGTGAGTGGAAAGACGAGGAGGAAGAGATCTCAGTAAGTAGTATAGTGCTTTATGGCCACTGTCAAAAATTGAAGAATGCATATTTAAGTATTTAGTTTGTACTTTTAATCTACTTTACCTATAAGGAAAAAATAGCCACCCCCTAAAAGGAGAACCTGCAGTGCAGCTCCTTTGTTTTGTGCCATGATTAGCAGTTTATTGCACTTGAAATAGCTGGGGGATACTCCTAATCTGAAAGAATCTATGTAGTAATTTAAGATATAGAAGTATTTTATTAAGTAGTTTTCATACATAAACCATAACGTGTTCCTAAAGTAAGTACAATAAACAATTTTATCACTTTTGATGCTGACGAGCATCTGCCACCTGTGGGATATTGTGATTTGATATTTAGTGCTAGTTCATTTAAAAGAACCACTGCAGATGCAGTAGTATGGACATGATTTAAGATGTCTGGGAAGGATTGAATTGTATTCATGTTTCGCCTAAGGAGGACCTGAAAGAGAAGGCAAAACTTGAAGAGGAAAAGAAAGATGAAGAGAAAGAGGACCCCAAAGGAATACCAGAATTCTGGCTAACTGTCTTCAAAAATGTTGATCTTCTAAGTGATATGGTTCAGGTATATAACTTGCTCTGCAAATGTCACCAAAAAGAAATTTGAACTCCAAATCCAAAGGCATGTTGCTTACCTGGAGTTAGTGTTAATCTAATGTGCTTAAAGAGAGAGATGCCTTAATTACCAGGGCACTTGCATGTGGAAAAATGTCAAACTGCTCTTCAATGTAAATCAAATTACTGCTTGTATATACAAATATCTGAATGATCCATTCCCCAATGAAATGCTGAGCTGGATATTAAAGGAGCACGTTTGCTAAAGATTATCCTTTTCATTGGCCACGTAGAGTATAACTGCAAGCTTTCTACATAACTTTCTACAGCCAACACGATACAACTTTTACCTCTTATCAACTTTGTAGAAACACAGTCCAGAATGCAGCTAACAGGCTGCAGGGCCACTAGGATTTTATCATGCTAGCATTACCCCTCAAAGTTGCATACCAGTATTGCATATGTGAATTAATGCATATTATTGCAACAATATTCCCACACTTGCAAAGCAGTTAAATGGCGAATGCAGGCCACCAATATTTGGCAAGGTAGATTTGTAGTGTAACGTGTTTTATGTAAAAAGTGCATATCTCTTTACAATCTGACAACATGGAACATGTTGCATCCTTTCCCTACTGTGTCAAAATGCATAAACACTAATACTGTACAGCTTAAATTAATGTATTATATGCTAGCTAGCATAAATACTGATTTGTCTCATGGGTGCAGGTGCTTCAGTTATTTACCTGTTAAATTGCCAACTATATATATGAAAATGCACTTGATTCTCACTCTGCTTCTTTGAGACAAGCTATATTAATGTCTGAAGAGTACAGTTTCCCTTTTAATTTCGTAAGATATTTGGTATACAGTTTCCCCCAATGTGAGCAGGAGAGTAAATTGTACGTCCTCTTTTCATCCTACATCCACCCACTATGCTGCTAGAAAACATCCACTTGCAGCCTTTTATTTAACCTCTTCCGTACTGGCGTTCTTGTACTGCGTCTTCCCTTGAAGACTGCAGTTTTATTTAAATATTTTAATTCCGTGCCTGTGATTCGCTTCAAAGCGATCACGTGCATGGAATGAAGGGAGAGTGGCTGCTGTGGATGGCTGGGGACACCCAGTGGGCGGTAGCAGCCGCCCCTCGCGACACTGGATCGCGCATCATCAACATACCGTGTACGCCCCGGTCTGTGGAAGTACCAGGTACGTCACCGGTACGGAAGGGGTTAATCAGCTTTACCTTCCTAGTATGTTTTGAAGCTTTGAAGTCTAGTATTGAAGCTTCAGAAACTAAAGCCTTTTATCTGCACGTTTCCTCACTTCTGTAATGTTTAGGAACATGATGAACCAATCCTGAAACATTTGAAAGACATTAAAGTGAAGTTTTCCGAAGCTGGGCAGCCAATGGTAAGTTCTGGTATCAACATACTAAAAGATGAATAACAAATACTTACCTTGTATATGCATAGTGTTTGGTCAGTAAATTAAACCATAACCTACTGGTTTTTGGGGCAAATATTCTTCCAAATTCTTAACTTTAATTTTGGGTAGGACTGAATGTAGGTGCCTGTTTGAAAAGCGCTTTAGAACAAAGCTTCTATACTTATACTATGCCCAAGTGCTAGACAGGAGGAGAATACAAATGTATGACCCTGAAATAAGGCTAATTGTGACTAATACATCTCGTTGTATTACCCATTATAAGTGAAGCCTATTAGTTTGTAGTGCTTCTCTTAGGGAGGTAATCTTGAAAATGTAGCGTGCAATGTGTACCTTAAAGTGTAAAGTTAGATGCTCTACAAAATATTACCTGGATATTTTTGCCTTGCTGTTAATACTAAATTTCTCCTCAGAGTTTCACATTAGAATTTTACTTTGAACCAAATGAGTACTTCACGAATGATGTGTTGACAAAGACATACAAAATGCGATCAGAGCCTGACGAGTCCGATCCTTTCTCTTTTGATGGACCAGAAATCATGGGCTGTACAGGGTATGTAGCAAAACCTTTAAAAAGGTAGCAAACTGATTCATGGCTTACCTCTTGCAATATGGTGCATTCTGATACAAGGTAAAGTCTATTGACCTGATGGCCTAACACTTTACTGTTTCTATGGCAATTTGCGTTGTAATGGAAGCAGAGGTGCTTGGGATAGCTTGCTTATATTGCCAGGACTCTCCTTCCTAGCTTTCAGTTGAGAACTCCATCTTTCAGTTTTTTTCTGCTGCATTGCATTTACAGTATCTTTGTATTTTGCTTCTTGCAGGTGCCAAATTGACTGGAAGAAAGGAAAGAATGTTACTTTAAAAACTATTAAGAAGAAACAGAAGCATAAGGGTCGTGGTACAGTAAGGACTGTTACAAAAACTGTTCCTAATGACTCCTTCTTCAACTTCTTTAGTCCACCAGAAGGTATGTATAGCGGTTAAGAATAGTAGACTTCAGCATGTCTTGCAAGCTTCTAAACTCAGATTTATTTTTATTTTTTTCTCCCCCCCCCCTTTTTCTCTAGTACCTGAAAGCGGTGTGCTGGTAAGTGATGATGTGTAATAGCTTGTATGACTTGGTGTTTTATATTGCATGTCGGCTACAAATCTTCCAATTTTTCTTCTTAAGGATGATGATGCTGAAGCTATTCTCACTGCAGACTTTGAAATTGGTCACTTCTTACGTGAAAGAATAATTCCTCGGTCTGTGCTTTACTTTACTGGCGAGGCTATTGAGGATGACGATGATGATGTAAGTGGCTGTTATTAAAACTGATGTTTAGGCTAGCCCTTAACTATGGAAAAGATTTGTAAAGCTTTACTAACCATTTGGTGAGTTCTTGGTTCGCTTGAGTAGCTGCTCATTAAAGGTATAATAACTCCCAGTTCACTTCTTGAATTCAGTCTTGTTTTCAAGCTAAGTAAGCATTGTTTAACTCCATTACTGCTTAGTGGCTACTTGGCAGTTTGTCATCATGTGAAATTCTCATGTCTTCTGTGCGTTCACAAGTATTGAATGTTCATTTTCCATGTGTTTTGTCTGTAGGCATGGGGTTCAGAGAAAAGTTGTGCATTTGCAGTGTAGGCTTCTCCCTTGTTTTGTGTGTTTTTAATATGTCCGCATTGGTAATTTAAATGGTTTGTCTTCCAGTATGATGAAGAAGGTGAAGAGGCTGATGATGAGGTAATTATATTATGGCAGTTTTTAAAATGCCCTCCCATTTTTTTTCTTTATGAAGCATCAGCTAGTGGTGTTGGGTAGAACTTGGGTTTGCAAACTTATATTCTGTTAAACACTGGCCACTAGCTGCTGTATATGTATGTATATATGTGTGTGTAAAATATATATATATATATATATATATATATATATATATATATATATATATATATTGCAATCCCATCGGAAGGCTGCTTTTAGAATAGTGTACTGCAGTTGTGGACTGTAAATGGTATGGAATGTATTGCCCCATGTGATGAATGATATTTGGGCATCATGTAAAGCAAGATGTAAACATTTTTTGCCTTTAAAAAGCAAGACCATAAATATCCATTATCTGTATACAATATTATAATGCAGACCAGAAATAAGGATGGAATATCAGTGGAAATGGGGCTTTTTGCTACATTAGCAGCATCTAAAGTTACTAGATTCTAAAGTAAACCTTTGACTTCTAAAACTATTAAGCACACTACTTTTTAAAATACAATCATTCCACATTACAATAGCTTGTCGTTGGGACATGACAGCTATATTCAGGCATCACTTGGAGAAATGGGGTGAACCATTTTTGTCTGGAACAAAGGCAAGCTAGTCTAAGTATCACATGGGATGTGACAGCCAAGATCCTTCAATCATCTGAAGCTATGGAAATAGACTGATCTTTGTGCACTTGGCATTTTGTTCACAGGAAGGCGAAGAGGAGGCAGACGAAGAAAATGATCCAGATTATGAGCCTAAGGTAGGGTTCCAACTCTATAGGCAGTTGCAATGGTTAAATGGTGCATGTGTTTCAAATTGTACTGTAACAGCATCTAGAGCTTTTTGAAGCTTATAGTTGTGCGGTGTCAATCATTTTACATTTGCTTGCACACCTTCGTAACTTCTCCTTCTAAAATGTTTTTTCTAATCTATGCAGACTAATGCTTTATTTCCTTATTGTATGAGTACATTTTTGGAATTTTCCCCACTAGGTTTAAATGATGTCTGTAGAATTCTTACCCTGGGTATGTAGTTCTTGTTAACTGAGCCATCTATACTTTAATACACTAATGGTCTTTGTGTTATGCCTCACACAGCACTAATATATTTGGGAAAATGCACAATTTTATGCACATCTCCGTATGCTGAAGTTAAATCTCACTTCAGGTATATTTTTATACCTGCTAGGCGATTCACAAAGAAGCATTTCTTAGTTTAGCCAAACTTGACTATTTCTCAGATTAGTAACCTCAGTAACTGAGCTTAAATGTAACCCTAAAGTGTTGGAGTGAAATTTTTTTTTTTTCCTTCCCATTATTTGCAGTAATGTGTTACTGGGTGAAAGTGTGTATACCAAGTCTAATATATTTAAAATATTTCTTCTCTCTACAGAAAGATCAAAACCCAGCTGAGTGCAAGCAACAATGAAGCAGTGTGTATGTGGCCTTGTATTACCTGCACTGTAATAAATTAAACTCATAAATTAGTTACTTACAGCCTTATGTTTTGTATCTTCTTGGTAGAAAAGTAAACAAATTTTTGTTAAAAAAAATAAATAAAACTAAACATCTAAAAAATGTTAAAGCTCATTCAACATAGTATATTAAGGTGTTCTTTCCTTCCAACTATGTATACAATACAGAAATACCCTAAAGCATGTTCTTTACTGCTTCATAGTTCTTTGGTTCTTGTGAAGTCTTACCATGTTGCTATTAGACTACAGCTGTCAAGAATATCAGGACTGCTAGGAGACTAGTAATTGTTTAGAAAAATCCTATCCCAAGGAACCAAAGTATTTTCAACCCAGTAGATTAAACAGGTTGTATGCTTGCAATAGCTGTGCCTTCATGATGACTTTGTTCTAGGAATGCAGTTATTACCTTGGAGATGGTATATTTCAGTAACTACTCGGTTTGACTGTGACTTCAGATAGCCCATGTCCATTATCATGTTTGCTTGTTTATGCCATGGGTTTTGTATTTTATGTGACTGTGATCTACAAGCAATCTAATGGTCAACATAAAGGTTATTGTTTACCACTGGGGTGTGAATAAAACCTAGTATTTTCAGAAATGGTGTTTCCTTTTTCTTTTCCTTCAAATTGCATTGGTAAATATGTTCTATGCAACCTAAGCAAGGGTTTTTCCCAAAGTATAAGACGCTCCCTTGTATAAGATGCACCTTTTTAATTTTGGGGGCTGAATAAAAAAAAAAAAGTTATTGCACTGGCTGCCTGAGTGTGATTGATGTTAGCTGCTAGCAATTACACTCTTACTACCACCAAAAAAAAGTGCTTATGATTGCCTGAGACTTTCAAAATTTTGCATAGGCAAAAGATTGGCAAGATCAAGTTAATACTTTAGACCAGGGGCGTCCAACATGCGGCCCTCGGTGCAGCCCGCGTGAGATCGGCAGCCAGGATCACAAGCCCTGCCGCTTACTTGTGGGAGGGTCTATTCTCTGCTCCAGTCCTGCTTCCTCTGGGGAGAATGAGGGAGGCCGTGCCCCCTGCTGAAGTCTGTGAGCGGCAGCGAGAGCTGTAGTAGGTAAGGGGGTGGGGGAGGCTGTTTGAATGAGTATGCCTGTGAGGGAATGAATGTGTGTGTGAAAGCATGGATGTGTAAGTGCTGGAACCTAGGCATGATGGGACTGTGATTGCTGTTAGCATTATAGGAGTGTGATTGCCAAGTCAGCCAGTACATGCTGAAACCTGGCTAGCTGCCCCCCTTGTGTATTGATGCTGCCAGCAGTATGGGGTCTGCACTTACAGCCACCCTGTACTGGCTGACTTGGCAATCACACTCCTATCATGCTAACAGCAATCGGTCCCATCATGCCTAGCTTCCAGCATTTACTGGTTGCCTGGGTATGAAGTGTGTTTGCTGTTAGCAATCACACTCCTATCATGCCAAGTCGTTTTTTTTTTTGTTTTTTTTGTCCAGTTGTGGTGGTACTTTTAATAAAAGTGTGGTTACACACTAAAATTGGACAAAAAATACAATGCCAAGCCAACCAGTACATGCTGGAATCTGGGTATGCCTGAGATTGCTGTTAACAATCATAATAATTTTTTGTACAATTTTGGTGTGCAACTTTTAATAAAAGTATGTGGGGGGGGGGGTAATTTTCAGTTTTGGATAAGTGAACCCTGAATTTTCGGTGTATCCCTAAAATAAATAGAACTATTTCATTTTAACTTATCCAGAATCCTGAATTTGTAGTCACAAAACTTTCTAGGCCCAGAAATCAGTGAGAGGAAAAGTAAAGGTTTTGTGTCATTTACTTTATTTTAATCTGCATATTTTATTAAATGCCATATTTTCTCACAGTGAAAAATGAGGGTGGCCCTCGCACGTATACAATTCTGATGAAGTGGCCCACTGCAGAAAAAACTTGAACACCCCTGCTTTAGACTAAGCTCAAATATAGTGAGAATCCTACTTTTTAAACATCGATAGGCCTGTCTCAAAGCTGTATTGGGCAGATTCCTTTATTTGGGGGGGGGGGGGGTGTTTACTAGCATTTCACCTGCATATTATGTGCATGTGTGTAGATATATTTAAAATCTCACACATTGTTTAGTTTTGCTTCCAGTGTGTCATTTGTAGTAGCCAATTGAACTTTCCTGGTATTCATTTTTTTCCTGTCATCCAGTGGCAGTACAAGTGGGTAGTAATCTTACTCGGGACAAGTAGAACCTAAAAGTGAATAAACAGTTAAAATATCCGAAGCCCCTCCTCCTTACCCATAAAAACCGGCACCTCTCCAAAGATGGCAGTTTTTTTCTTGTCCCTTTCAGGGACGGACGGTAGAATCTTCAGTTCCGGACGATGCTGGTGAGGCGCACGGGTTGCTGCCTGGGGGTTCCTCTTCCTCCGATTGCTCCCCGGGTGGTGAGCAGAGAGAGGCTTTTCCTTCCGTAGCGGTTCGCGTTACGGAAGATGACTGTTATGCATCCTTTTGTATTGTGATGCGGGAGCATGCGCATTACGGTGGAACGCACGCCCGGGTGTCGTTGCGTTCCACTGAAGATCCGATCGCGCTACTGAGCATGCGCGAATCGGATCTTCCGGAGGGCGGCATTTTTGAATGCTATAAAAGGCGCTTTTTCCTGTCTGACTGCAGGAGCATTGCCAGTACAGGATTACCGTGTCACCAGCCCCCCCACACGGTTCAGAGGAGTTTAGGGTAAGATTTTATTTATCTTGGCTCTATACTTTCTCTGCCCTCATATAAAAAAAAAAAAAAGATTTTTTTAACCTCTGTTTTCTTTTATCAGATGTCTAGTCCGGTTCCTATAGAAATTCCGGAGAAAGATAAAAGGCCACCGGCTCCCAGAAAAGCTACTTCTAAATCCAAGCATGTGGCTTGTTCAGAGTGTGCTACTCCTCTCCCGGATGGTTGTCGTAAGAAAATGTGTAATTCATGCTCGGCGGAACAACTTGCTACTGAAAAGCAAAAAGATTTGCATTCCTTCCTGGGTTGGTTCCAGGAGAATTTGGCCCAGACCTTTGAAGCTTTTCAACTTTCTGCTGCTCATTCCCAGGATAAAAGGAAGGAAAGTTCGCATAAACGCAAGAGGTCCAGATCATCATCTAGATAAGACCTTTCCTCCGGTGAAATCTCTCACTCATCTCTTTCTACTTCAAGTAATAGTTCAGAAGATGAGGTTTTTTTCCCTCCTCAGGAGCTTCGTAAGCTTTTTAAGGAGGTTTCGCGTCTGTTACTAGAGGAGGATTCAGAGAAGGTTAAAGGTTTTCCGGTTCTTCCGAAATTAACAGAACTTATGGAAAGAGAATGGAAGCACCCAGGTAAAAGAGCCTTTATTTCAAAACAGTTCAGACATCTGTTTAAACTTCAAGGGGGAGACACATGGGATGATCCCCCTAAAGTGGACTTCCAAATTGCACAACTTTCCAAAAAGACGACCATTCCAATTGGAGGGGTGTCAGGTCTTAAAGACCCCATGGATAGAAGGGCAGAAACTTCGTGCAGGCGCATATTTCAAGCTGCAGGTTCGCAGTGTAAGGCAACGGTGGCCAGCGCAGCGGTGGCTAGAGCCCAGAATATTTGGATTCACGCCTTGGGAGAATGTCTCTCCGATGACTCCGATTCTGAGATTTCCAGACTCCTTAACAGGTTAAAGCTCTCCAATAGTTTTTTGTTGGATTCATCTCATGAATCTCTTAAATTATCGGCCAGAACTATGGGATTGTCCTCAGTGGCACGAAGAGCCCTGTGGTTACGATCCTGGACAGCGGATTCGGCATCCAAGGCCTCTTTATGTGATTTACCTTTTGAGAGGAATAAGCTGTTTGGAGCTCCGCTAGAAGACCTGATCAGACAGATGTCGGATACCAAACGAGCTCTCCCTCAAGATAGAAGGATCAAGTGGAATCGTAAATACCCTTATCGGAATGCCAGACCTTTCCAGTCTTCCCGCTCTCAGAATTTTCGTCGTCCCTACGGAGATAGGAAATTCCAAGAACGTCCTGGTAAGCAAGAAAAGAGGACGTTCTGACAAAGTAGGAGGAAGATTGCTATGGTTCAGAGACGCCTGGGAGCAGACCACTCAAAATATTTGGATTCGGAAGATCATTGCGGAGGGATACAAAATCAAGTTTTTTCGACCTCCTTTGAGCCGCTTTCTCATCTCCTCATATCCTGCGGAAAGCAAAAATGTAGCCCTGTTTTCAGCATGCCTCACGCTGCTACAGAAAGGAGTCATAGAGAAGGTCCCAGTTCGTCACAGATTCCAGGGTGTCTACTCTCGTCTCTTTCTGGTTCCAAAGCCGGACGGTTCATTCCGTCCGGTTTTGGATCTAAAGAGGGTCAACAGTTGTGTACGCTATCAACATTTCCGTATGGAGAACCTCCAATCTGTCACTCATATTCTGCAAAGAGGAGATTTTATGGTTACACTGGATTTAAAAGACGCCTATCTTCATGTGCCTATGGCCGACGCGTCCAGAAAGTTCCTCAGGTTCTCGGTTCGAGTAAACAAGAGAATTTATCACTTTCAATTCACAGCCCTCCCATTCGGTCTTTCGTCGGCTCCAAGAGTTTTTACCAAGATCCTGTGCCCATTGACGGCAAGCCTAAGACTCCGGGGTGTCGCTATCATACCATACTTGGACGACTGGCTCATCAAGGCCAACTCTACAAAAAAACTTCTGGCAGACTTGGACACCACGGTTCATTTTCTAGAACAACATGGCTGGATCATCAACAAGGAGAAATCCAATCTCCTTCCCTCCACCAGGATCCAGTTCCTGGGGTTGATAGTGGACTCAGTTTCCCAGTGCATCTTCCTCCCGCAATCAAAGATCAGGAAGATAAGACAGGAAATTTCCTTTCTTCAAAGGAATCCTACCTGCTCTGTCAGAAGGGCTATGAGTGTCCTGGGTGTTCTTACAGCGTCCATCCCTGCGGTCCGTTGGGCAAAGTCTCAGCTGCGTCCCTTACAGTGGCAGATCCTTTCCAAATGGTCAAGAAGGGAAGAAGACTTAGACGCAATCTTCACTATATCACGCCAAGTCCTATCTCAGCTGAACTGGTGGAAGAAATCAACCCATCTTTCCGGGGGTCTCTCGTTCCAACCCCGACATTGGATAACTCTAACCACGGATGCCTCCAGAATCGGCTGGGGGGCGCATTTAGGTTGCCTCTTCAGGCAGGGAATTTGGTCTCCGGAAGATTCTCATCAGTCTTCAAATTACAGGGAATTAAAGGCAGTGCTCTGCTCGAGGTTTGACTGTCTTCCCTCAGAATATCAGCTCTATTCTGCAGTTCTTGCAAGATGGTTTGGATTCAGGTCTCAGTGTTTCTACCTTAAAGGGTCAGGTCTCGGCACTTAATCATTTTTTTCTTTCAGACTTGGCCTCTCACCTTCTAGTAAGACGTTTCTTTAACGCGACCATTCGGCGTCCCCCGTCAAGGTCTCCTTTTCCTACCTGGGACCTTACTCTCGTCCTGCAGGCTCTTTGTTCGGCTCCTTTCGAACCATTGGAGGAAGTTTCATTGAAGATCCTTTCCCTCAAGACAATTTTTTTGGTGGCGATTACTTCAGCCAAGAGAGTGGGGGAACTTCAAGCCCTCTCGTCTTCGGCGGATTTCACTGTTTTCCATCAGGACAAGGTCGTGTTGCATTTGAAACCCTCGTTTCTTCCAAAGGTCATCTCCAGGGCGAGTATCAATCAACCATTGGTTCTTCCCTCGTTTTTTCCGTCTCCTTCCTCCCCGGAAGAATGTAAATGGCACTCCTTGGATGTTAAAAGGGCTTTGGACATATATCTCAAGCGTACTTCATCCTTCCGCACCACCGACCACCTTTTTGTCAATTTTTTTGGTCATTCTGCTGGTACGGCGGCTTCAAAGGCTACCATTTCTCGATGGCTTGTTGACACCATTCGTATGGCCTACCAGGCCAAGGGCGAGTTGCTTCAATGTCCCGTTAGGGCTCACTCCACTAGAGCCATGTCTGTTTCTTGGGCTGAAAAGGCTTCGGCTTCTCCTGAAGAGATCTGCAAGGCGGCTTCCTGGTCCTCGTTCAATACGTTTATACAACATTACCGGCTAGACGTCTTTTCCTCCTCTGCGGCGGATTTCGGGCGCAAGGTGCTTCGAGCTGTTGTCTCCTAGGCATTTCCCCCCCCCCTTCTCCGGGATCTTGTTACATCCCACTTGTACTGCCACTGGATGACAGGAAAAACGGAAATTTTTTACGTACCGTAAATTCCTTTTTCCTTAGTCCAGTGGCAGTACAGATTTCCCTCCCTTCGTTGAGAATAAACTTTACTTTGCATCCATTTCTGTGTGTCTTGTTACTAACTGCCATCTTTGGAGAGGTGCCGGTTTTTATGGGTAAGGAGGAGGGGCTTCGGATATTTTAACTGTTTATTCACTTTTAGGTTCTACTTGTCCCGAGTAAGATTACTACCCACTTGTACTGCCACTGGACTAAGGAAAAAGGAATTTACGGTAAGTAAAAAATTTCCGTTTTTGTCTACCATTGTGCTTTATTTTATTATAAATAAGTTGCACTAAAAGGGTTTGAATATGCACGGTTAGAGAAGGGAAGAATGGACTATGGTTTTCCAGTAAATGTTTGACATGGTATACAAACTATATAACATGAAGACCTTCATGACATGTAAAGTCTCAAATCAAGGTTCTCTCATCTAAAGACAAAAAAGCCTGGCATACAATTCAAATATGGAGAATGCAATTCTTATTAGAAAAATGTTTGTAGGGGTGCTGCAGAATATTTTTTTTTTTTTTTATGCTTGGCTGAGGCCAGGCTCCTTGATGGTATACAGTAGATTGTTTCTGTCCCCTCAGGGATTAATTGACAGGTAAGATGTTAACCTAACTGTTCCCATGGCTTCAAAATTTTATGGAAATTTTACATCTCTAGCCATGTCTGCTGTTTAACCCCTTGATGACAATTGACGTGAGAAAAACATCCCACACGCTGGGGACATCTTAACAAGCATTGCTGTGAAAGATTTTGCCTCTTGCTTGGTGGTGGCGTCCTTAAAATAAATAAATAAATAAATAAATTACCAAGAGGGTCTCTCCAGACCCTCCTGAGAACTTAAGGCTCCCCTTGCAGGTTGAATACAGGTACTGTATGCATCTGTTTAGGTCAATGGAGCCCAGCTTACTAATCACGATGTGACTAGCAGAAGAAATGGTAACATGTAAAAAAAAAAAAATTCCCTACTGATGTTGCCATCAGGGGAACCATGCAGTTCCAACAAAATGTAAAAAAAAAAAAAAAAAGTTCCTATATATATATAGGGTTTCTTTATGTGCAAGCTAAAATTTGTGCTGTATATTCATAGAAATTCTTGCACTGAGAGTTAAAATACAAGCATTTTACATGCCCACTGGGTGTCTAGTTTAAAAAACATGTATGATTTGATGGGGTGAATGTCCCAAAAATAGGACATGGGCACGGACTGACCAGATGTCAAAATTCCTATTTGGGGGGGAAAAAATACACACCTGTGGTCTTCCCCCCCCCCTCCCCAAACAGCCCAACAAATTCATGCATAGGGGTGGGGGTGTAAAATACTGCACCCAGGTGGCACTAACCCTAGCCTTACTCCTGTCTGCTCCTAGAATTCATATCTCCAAAGCAAACTTTAATTATAAGTATAAAGGCATGCAATCATAGCATCATTGTATTAAACATAAAAAAAATGGTGTACCAGCTAAATTATTAACTTTTGATTTAAGTTTGAAGTCCACCATCCAATACCCCTATACTGTTTGTTACAGCTGCTAAATACTAGTGACAGGTGCTTAGAAATAATGCCATTGATATGTATGAAAATGTTTGCACGTTGTTTATATTAAAGGCGTACTTCTGCTCAACACAGCAAATGAGCCAAATAAAACACAATGGGCCAAGTACTGCACACATATGTCTTCTTTAGTTAAACTACAGATTGTATTTCAAATGTCAAGGTGAATATTTATATTGTACAATTGTCAGGTAACGACATATAAGACAATGCAGAGATCAGCAGAAACATGATACATGGATTAATGGGGATTATAAATCAGAGGTTACCCTTAACTAAGAGATCGCCATGCAGAGTATTCCAAGCCATTTAAAACAAAACGTTGCACTGTGGGGTTTTAACATTGCTTATAGTGTGGGAGCATCAGAAGGCTTGATATAAATGGGCAATTAAATATAGCCTTGAGCCCTTCATACATTTTCATCTTTAAAGGAAAATACTAATGAAAATGACATTAAAAACAGTAATTGTCAAAATGTTCTTATATATATATATATATATCTATATGAAATGTTTATACATAACTGTGATCACTGGGCTGTGACCTGAGTGGTCAGTTTATAGCAGATCCCCTACACTTCAGTATATGTGATCATTTTACAGCCAATCTCATGAATGGGTACAGTTGACAAAGGCACCACCTTCATCTCTGTTATCCGCCTCTCTTATTTTGATTGTGAGCTGGATCCCAAGACTCCTGAGGGGTATTTTTTTATATCTATTACTGTAATAAATGTATTGTTAAAATATAAAACTTAAATGAAAATGATAGAGAAATATAGGGTCCCTATGCATAATTTACACGTCTATAAAAATAAATTTTTTATGTTTTTTTAAAAAATATTTGGATATGGAAAAAAAACTCTACTTGTCCCTAATAAATATATATAATTGTATAATTTGTTTGGGGTCACTAAGGAAGGGGTTAAACGGCCCAATGTTTTGAAGAACCACATAGCAGGGGTTAAGGGTTCATAATCTAATTATAACTCCCTTCATGCTACACGCTAGTCCAACTGGAGACAGTTCAAAGAAATACCTAAGCTAACTTCCTGAACTCAAATACCAGGGGCTCTGAAGGATTGCTGGCATGTCATAAAACTGCCAAACATGAAGGATCAATAAGCTACTTCCTAATGTAAATATAGTAGGAACATGAAATTGGGAGGTGTATGGCCATTCGTGTGTGTGTAAATATATATATATATATATATATATATATATATACACATACACTATATGGACAAAAGTACATAGGACAAACGTATGACCTAGGACACACCTCTTAATTACTACATTCAACTGTTTCAATCAGACCCATTTCCACAGATATAAAATCAAGCACCTAGCCACGCAGTCACAAACACTTGCATCGTTTTGAAGAGTTCTATGAATTGAAGCGCGGTGCTGCGATAGGATGCATTCTTTGAAATAAGTCAGTTCGTGACATTTCATCCCTGCTAGATATTCCATAGTCAGCTGTTAGTGGTATTATTGGAAAGTAAAGCATTTAGGAACAGCAGAAACTCGACCACGTAGAAGACCGCGTAGAGTCACAGAGTGCTGAGACGAATGGTGCGTAAAAGTCGCCAAAGCTCTGCTGATTCCATAGCTAAAGAGTTACAAACTAACACTGGCATTAATATCGGCACAAAAAATGTGGAGAGTGAGCTTCGTGGAATAGGTTTCCATGGCAGAGCAGCTGCAAGCAATCCCTACATCACAAAGTACAATACCAAGCATTGGTTCGAGTGGTAGAAAAAAAGAACGCCGCCACTGGACTCTGGAGCAGTGGAAGCGTGTTCTGTGGAGTAACCTGCCTGACTGCATTGTGCCTGAAAAGTTTGGTAGAGGAGGAATAAATGTATGGGGCTGTTTTTCATGGGGTTGGCCCCTTACTTCACCCAGTGAAGGGAAATCAAGACATTTTGGACAATGCTTTGTCTTTTCTATTCCAGCATGACTGTTCCCCAGCGCACAAAGCAAGATCCATAAAGACATGGTTGGATGAGTTTGACGTGGAAGAATTGCCCTGACCGCAATCACATTGAACACCTTTGAGATGTACTGTAAGGAAGATTGAGAGTCAGGCCTTCTCATCCAACATCAGTGCCTGACCTCACAAATACTCTACTGAATGAATGGGCACAATTTCCTGCAGCTTCCACTCTTACTGGAAGAGCTGCAAAGCGGGGAGGGGGAGCAACTCCTTATTAATAGCTATGTATTTAGAACGCAATGTGTATACATACACACTGGTGCAATGAGTGATAACGTAGAAAGACGCTGCCTGCTGGATACAACTAACTGTAAGCTCCACTCTAACATCAAGTCCTGTGTAAAGCTATAGAGTGAGGCTGTGTGTATCCAGCAAATGGTTCCATGATAGTAAGCAATTGGCTTCTGGCCTTAAAGTGCCAGAGCCAATTTTACATTCTAGTCCAGTTCTGCCTTACACTTGATTTCAGCTTGCGTGCCACAAATTATCTGTTTGTAAGATCTGAAATGGTAAAATGTTATGCAAACACAGCTCAACAGATGGCACTATTGTATCCTTATTTTGTCTCAGTTTCACTCGGTAATTAGGTTTTAGTGGTTATATTTTTTGCCATCCAGGCAAATATCTGTGGTTTATAAAACGGTCAGATGGACTAGAAGAATCTTTACAGTATAAGTACTTTAAACATTTTGTGATTACAGTAAACTGTATATTGTTTTTTAACTCAACTTTTTTGGGGGAGCAACTAGTGCTCTAAAATGTTCATATCTTGTCTACATATCAGTACCCCTTGGAGTTTAAGTTGGAGTCTACGGGTGAAACTCTACTTCCCTGGGGCTCATGATGAGTTCCTCCATTCTCTAGAAAAACCACGCCAACCACATCTACTTTCTTTTTACTTTCCACCCACTTTCCTTTTTTTCCTCTCCCCCTAAAGACTGAGTCTAGGCCTACCCCTAGGTGCAGCTTGCCTTGCCCTTGCATATGACTAGCCACACACTTTTGCAAACCCACTCCAGGTAGCTTACTTTCTGTAGTTTTCAAGTATGCTCATATAGTTCATATACCACTTAATACCCCAGGAGGATTATTGTTTTTTAGCACTATAATTACATGTGTGTCTTACATTCTGAATAATGCAGTATGTCATGGTGGAGATCCTGCTGCTGTAATCTATCACAACCCTCTTGAGCTGATCCTGTGTGGGAGCAGCTAAAGGGCAGCCAAAGGCTTGCTTCTGTTCGTTGCCATTTTCCTGTTATGCATAGAACCTCAGGCCATTCTCACCCTCTCACTTTTCAGTATTCCAATCGTTCTTAGCCATACTCCTATCCCTGACACATGTCCATCAAAAGTCCTTCTATAAGGCTGCTAACTAGAGAAAACTCTCCAAAATATACTTATTCACAGCATTTGGCAATGGTTATGGCTAATACTAGCCAGTTAAGAAGTGGTATGTTTCTGTATTTCTTTTGTCCTTGGTGTGCACTCCCCCTCCCCCAGTTCTTACATTAAGCAATGGGGTTGTTTCACTTTTCTATTCATTATGAAGAGCCAACCCGTGTGAACTTGTGCAGCAGGAAGAGCTTAGCAGGCGCTGTGAAGTGTATAGTAAAACCAGTGACATTCCTCCAGTCTCCCCACCTATTGTATTATCCATAAAATAGGGCCAGCTCAATCATACTTGCCAGTATTGGATAGTGAAGTGGGGACATTTAAACCACAACGCTACTGCAAATTATCCCTTTAGTGAATAAACCTTTATGTGTCGTGTCCCAGTCTAAAGGACCTGTGAATAGGGAAATAGTGCTACAGATGTTGTGCCTTCTAGGTAAAGATCTTCATAGTGCAAATAGGCCAAATACACTTTAATCTCCCAAAAGGCTTATGAAGCAGTGATTGACACTACGTAGACTGTTAGTGTCATGGGGCAAGCACCTCCTTTCTTATGTATTGTACCCCATATGATTGTATGACTTCTGTACTTTCTGTATGACTGCACTTACCAAGCTCTAATTTCTTAATACCGTATATCTCTTGCATTTTCCTTGCTCAGGTGTTTTCTTTTCTTGTTTGTTCATGTGCCATTCCTTAAAACTGAGCAATTTTTATACACTAAATGGACAAAAGTATTGGGACACCTGGCCATTACACCAGTGAACTGTACTCAGCTGTGACGGGACCTGTGCTTCTAGGGGCCCAGTTCGACCCTGTGGCCCCTTGTTCCTGTCTCCTGGTACCAGTTGAAAATAGTTTAGAAAGGGCCCTTCCGACCTGGACCACAGAGGGTCATGTTTTGTGTGTATGTGTGTGAGCATGGATGTGTAATTGTGTGTGTGTGTGTGTGAGCATGGATGTGTAGGTGTTTGTGTGTGAGCATGGCTGTGTGTGTGAGAGCATGGATGTTTTAATTGTGTGTGTGTGAGAGCATGGATGTGTAATTGTGTGTGTGAGCATGGATGTGTAATTGGGTTGAGATGGATTGTGTGTTAGAATGAATGTGTATGTGTGTGTGTTAGTAAATATGTGTGTGTAATATGTGTGCCAGGGGTTTTCAAACACGTTCTCACGGACCAACAAGAGTTCAGGCCAAGTAAGTCCCCCCCCTAGTGTCAAACAACTCGGATGAAGGAGGTGTTTTGAACAAACAAAACATTACCAAAAAACATTACCAAAACAAATTAAGGGAGGGAAAGAACATCATTCCAGGGCACCATAAGCCCTAACTGGCTTGGTGTAGTAAATACTTTTTAAAAGCCAGTTTGAGTAATGTTTTCTACAAAGGACTGAGCTGACCCTGCATAGTATAGAGTTCAGCGAGTGGTGGAATTTACAAAAACTGTCAGTGATTTAATTATACATTGCACAGGGCCAGCCAAGGGGTTGGCACTTCTTAAAGTATAATACTATAATGGAATTAAAATGTTGAACTCCATTGCAAACATTTTAGTGATTAAATACCTAAAGACGTAAACGCGTGGTATTGGATTGCTAAAAAATGAAGGCAGAGCTATTTGAGTAAGTGGTGTCCACACGCCTGTAGTGCTTATCATTTGATATCTGATTCATTATGGTTTTATGGAGATTAATCCCGCACACTGGAGTAACCCTATCCCTGACATTAAGTAGGAGAAAGGAGTAGGAGATCTTTTTCCTAATTCCTGGAGAACCTCTCTACCAGCTGGACACCAAGACACTCTACTGGGTATGACATGGAGAGAGGCTTGCCGTTCCCATTACTGCATTCACCACAAGATTGAATTTCTAAGGATGGCCTCAGGATCAACCTGCCCAAGATATTAAATGTATGTTTGTATATAAAACGTTCCTTGTGTTGTCAGTTCATGGTGATAATTTGCCTCATAATTCATCATCAAACACCTACAAAACATTCATTAGAATGATAGTAATTATACAGGAGTCTGAGGATGAATAACCTTAGCTTTATAGAAGGGAAATGGGTGGCAGCTTGGAAGTATTAATATGTTTGAGCTAATAATATAGCGGGATGTTTACATAAAATATAGGCCTATTTCCACAGCAGTGTGTGTTCCCATGGCAGGAATGTGTCGGTCAGCTCTGTAATAAACAGAGTTCATCCTTATACAATGTAGACCAAAGCGTGTGTCTTGTATGTCACTCCACAGGGGAGGACTAATGAAGTTACGTAGACAGACGTGATGAATGGTCTATGATTTAGCAATATGTTATTCCACATGCTTCCTCCCTCTTTTCAGTTCCAGCCTTGTGGTTTTCTTGCAACACCCATTCTCAAACTAGGGTCTGAGCTCTGTATATCAGTAGGAGGAGAGGGGGAGACACTGTCAGAAGGCAGAGGACTGCAGCTGTTCCAGTCTCGCAGCGACATAAAGAGGTACTCTCAGGATTATACTTGCAGGGAACACCACATTGTTATTTATGTAGTAAAAATATATCCGCCACCGGGGAAAATTACCAATTACTAAAATTCAAGTAAGTACCTACCGGTTTGCAAAATTAACCATTTCAAATGATGATCTGGGTTAACATGCCTGTCTGCTTACAGAAAATGGTATAATTAGTAAGAAGACACAGAGGGAACCTATATAAGTGCAGCTATAACCCAGCCTCATCCTATGGGTCTAGCATCAGATTTTTCTTTTAAAAAACCCTCTTGCCTCAGCATCTATACAGTATGGTTCTTATTTGGTGCTTCTGACTTTATTTAACTCATTAAAGCCTAAGGGCTGGAAAGAACAGTATCATAGTTGTATCAATCAGCTTCATAGACAGCTCCAGGAGAGATACTTTACAGACGTTATCAATTAATTGCATTGCTCCTTTGTAATTTCATATAGTGTGTATGATATTATTACTTACAGATTTATATAGTGCATTATATTCTGCAGCACAGTCCCATGGAGGCACCTCCTCTCTTGCTGAATCCTCAATGGGGTTATTGTATAGCTGAGGCTCGGGGTGTTTTTCATGGCTGGCTTGGTTTGCATCCAAAGTGAGACTTCTTTCTCATTACTTTTTTCAGCACTATGTTAAATCTTTTTTATGCAATTAGAAATTAGACTAGTTATAGCGATACTGTGTCAAAATGTATCTACTGACACATTTGGGGAACAATAGACAATGGGACTGTTACAAATGTGAGTTTTATGAACTAACATGGGATCTGGGTGAACTAGCCAGTCACTGTATGTATCACATGATGCTTAAGGGAAGCTCCACTCAATTAGCAGAAACAAGGGCATTACTGTCACAAACACTGTTACCTTCAATAATGCATGAAAACGGGAGTGGAGATAAGGTTTGTCATCTCACTTACTTGCCATTAAGTGAATAAACTCCAGTGCATTTTCCCACAGGTCTTATTCATGCAGAATGACAAGGACACTACTTGCTTATTATATATATATAAATATTTTACAAGGGCAGGTTTTAAAATTAGTTGATACAACCACATAAACTAGCAGACTATAATTATTTCTATTATAGGCATTCATCATCATCACCAGCATGTAAGCTGTACGTGGGTATATATGCTCATAAATTTGGCATACTTTATTTAAAGATGAAATATAAAATTAAGTGTGGCCTGTTTCTTTTCATGAACCTACAGTAGCTGATGGGGCAATGGATATTTTCTAGCTAAAAGTGTACACTATACACACAAACGTATTGGGACACCTGACCATTACACCAACAGGGCATTTTATGACATTGCATTCTAAATACATAGACATTAGTTCCAAACTTTCTTGGTATGCTGAAGGGGACATACCAAGACATTTTAGACAATGCTATGTTTCCAACTTTGTGGGAACAGTTTGGGAAAGGCCCTTTTTTTATTGAAAGCATGACTGTGCCCCAGCGCTCAAAGCAAGGTCCATAAAGACATGGCTTGATGAGTTTGGTGTGGAAGAACTTGACTGGCCCTGACCTCAAACCCCATAAAACACCTTTGGGATGAACTGGAATTGAGATTTTGAGCCAGGCTCATCCAACATCAGTGCCTGACCTTACAAATGCTCTACTGAAAATATCCCACTTTAGCACACACTTTGAGAAGAATGGAAAGCCTTCACAGAAGAGTGGAAGCTTTTATAGCTGCAAAGGGGGACCAAATACATATAATGTCTATGTATTTAGAATGCAATGTCACAAAAGTCCCTGTTGGTTTAATGGTCAATACTTTTGTCCATATAGAGTATGTATTGTAAGTGATCTGTTATTCATCTTTACTGTCTTTACAGCTTCTGGGAAGGTAGAGATCATAATGTATTCCAAGGGATGTCCCTAATTTACTGCTTAAGTATTACTGTACTAAAATATATTGGGACTTGAAATCAGTAAGTAGGATAAACCGAATCAGTGTTTCATTTTTATGCGTTAATCATGTCATCAGTTCATGAAGACTTCTTCTTGTCTCTGGAAATATCCATTTATTAATTCTCTTCCAGATAAAACCTTACTAAATATTAGATGTAGTTTGTAATGTATTGCTTTCCATCAGCAATCTCTTTCAATAGACAATCCTCAAACATCTAAAATATTAATGTTGACCTGAACATAATTATCATTTTTCAGTTATTTTCATATGTGTCACCTATAATCCTCAATGCTCCTTCCAATTACCTTTGCAAGAACAGTTTGATTTCACCCACATCCGAAGACAGACTATTATGATATATATATGGATGTAATGATAGGCCACAAGGTACCTACAGCATGAATGTAAAGCTATATCAGACATGAGGAAGCCAAAGAAGAGATATGTAGGATGGGATAGACAAGACAGTCAAGTCCATATAGGTATAGGGCAGGGGTGAACTGATAAAGAAGCGCCTCTGTCATATCCAGCCATTGGCCGAACACTACAGCAGTGTGTGGTTCTAACGGCCAGCTGTCCAACGGGCATTTGCCCAGTGTGCCCGACTGCAAGTTCAGGCCTGGTATAGGCAAATTAACAAAGTACATATGCATAAATGAGGATATATTGTCCATCAGGGCTGGGAATATCAATTGAGCAAATCAGGAACTGTAGACTACTGTCATCACGTACAGCTTTTGGTACAATAAGGTTTAGATGGTAAGATGTCCGCTACTGACACTGCTTGTTCTAAACTGTGTCAATATCAAATTACAATATCCCTCTGGTTCCTTTATATTGTGGACTCATTAATTTTGCTGGAGCTCAAGGGTAATGATAGCGAGCATGAAATCACTCTACGCTATAAAGGATCATCTTTTTTTATTGCAAGAAGGACTGAGTTGACCCTCTATAATGCATAGCTTAATCACTGAGGTGACTATAAAGAACTCTCTTTAAAAATGTTAGTTGAGGCTCACTGAGGTTGACATTTTACTATGTAAAGTGAAGTAATGGAACTTAACTGCAACTCTCCATTTAGTGAATAAACCCCTGAAATAACGAGATCGATGCAACGCATGCAATTCGACAGCAGGGGTCGCAGTGAGCCAAAACCTGGGAAACGCCATTTTCCTGGGAAAGCACCAGTCAGAGAAGCTCTGATTGAGATCAGACTGCAGCTGTTGGCCGCTGCCGTCACACTCAGCCCACTGCAGCTTAGCACTGTGACTGCTGCCTCTCTGTCACTGTCTCACTGTTAATGATTCCATTTCAGATCGTGCTCCGTCTCTTGAAGTCATCCTGCACCTTGCTAGCGAAGGGGAGCTTTCACCGCTTGCATTTTTGGCCAGTGGGCAGCATGTTGGAGAGCAGTTGCAAGGTAGTGAAAGAAGGACTTCTGGAGAAAAGAAGCGATGGATTGTTGCAGCTCTGGAAGAAGAAAAGATGCCTTCTCACTGAGGAAGGACTTCTTCTCATCCCACCCAAACAGCTGGAGCCCCAACAGCAGCAGCAGCAGGGCTCTCCTCCAGAGCCTGCAAGGATAAAGGAGCTACACTTCTCCAACATGAAGACTGTGGACTGTGTGGAGAGGAAAGGCAAATATGTCTATTTCACTGTGGTCATGGCTGAGGGGAAGGAGATAGATTTTCGGTGTCCGCAGGACGAAGGATGGAATGCGGAGATCACATTGCAGATGGTGCAGTATAAAAACAGACAGGCTATCCTAGCTGTGAAATCCACCAGGCAGAAACAGCAGCACCTAGTCCAGCAGCATGGCCAGCGGCTCAGGAGCACATCCAACTCGGCATAGTCCAGATCAAGGACAACCCTTCCACTGGATTCCAGGTAAAGATCGGGGCACCAAAATGGGCCACTTTCTTTGAGGCATGTGGACCTGTAAAATGAATGGTCCTCACCAAGATGCTCTAGCATTGAGTTACTGCTTTCTGGATCTTTTCAGTCATCAGAGATTCCTCATTAAAGGACTAGTTCTGGGTAGGTCTAGATAGCTTTGATTTGATACCAACCTTCAAATGAACATTTTGTTGACCATGTCTGATTTGCACATGGTGATGGTTAAATATATTTGAATATATTTTTGGAGAGGGAATGGGTGGAATTGTGAGAGGTCATGCAACTCTAAACTCGAGAATCAAGGTTATTGTGTGATATAGATAATGTGAATTTAAGCAAAACCATCCCCTTAAGTATGTAGAGATTTTAGGCATAGTAGCTGGAAAGTGACTGTATATAATTATTTTCAGTGGTAATGTTATTTAACTCACTCAGGTAAAGTGGATGTAGTTTTTCTCATTTTTAAATTTAGTTTCATTGTATATTATATTAACCAGTATTTAAGTTTTCAGTTGATACATATATTTTGAACATAATTTTATTAATATTTTAGGACATTTTTGTTATGTTTATCTGAGTAACAGAGAGGTGCAGACTACAGTGTATTGATAATCAGATGTTCTTTTGAGTGTTATTCTGGAAAGAAGATGCAGAGTGGACCTGAAGGTTTGCATAGAACATTATTCTACCTTAGACATGGGATGTGGAGAACTGGAGATGGTGACTAGATATTCAGCCTAGTGAGCATATTAATAAAAAATAGAAAAAAGTAATACAAATAATTATTTTTTAGAAAGCACAGTGAGAGCTTTAATGACCTCAGTTACTTATACACTCAGTATTATTTACAGTATTTTTATTGCATGGTGTGTGTATATATATATTCTATTATTGTATTTGTTGCTTGGAAATTACCTTTTTCTTAGCTCACACTCATATATAGCATGTGTATTTACAGACTATGTGGTAAAAGCTGAACGGAATTTTTATAATGAACCAACAAAGCATCATCATTGGCATTAGCATACCTGGTAACTGATGTCATACTGAGCTGTAGCTATACTAAGGGTGCCTCCCTATGGTATTATATAATGTGGTTGACAGGTTCTGGGCAGCTGGACGTTGCACTTTGGCATCTCTGTACAATCATAAAGTGCCAACCCACATAAGCTTCTTCTGTAAGGCTGAGCAAAAGGAACGTGGGCAGACTTCTTGAAACTACTTGTTGAAGTGACTATATATTATAGAGGGACAGCTCTGGCCTTTGTGAACCATAAAAACTGTTCAGCTTTACGTCAAACTCGCTCTTTAATTAGCCCAAGTCGTTATATGTATAAACTGTATCTTGATGGAAGGTGACTAGGGCTTTTGGTGCAAAGTGAAAAGGGTCTTATCACCAGAGCAGCTAATGGAATAATCCAATAATGTCCAATGGGGCAGCTCTGGCACCCTAAGACCAGTGGCCGTCTGATGATGGAAGGTTGGGTGAGTGTTTTGCCAGCAGCCCACTAGGCATTTGCCCAGTGTGTAAGATGGCCAGATCAGGCCTGAGCAGCACCATTCCATTGGATGTTATGATGAAAAGATTAGTTTGAACTTGGTGCCCAAATTACTTTTTATACATAACCCCAGTGGGCCATATTGATGGTCTAGACTGTGCGGTTTGATTGCTGACTGTTGTCACAATTGAAACTGAGATCAACGGTCTGTAGATTAAGAGGCCATGCCTTGACTGAAACCTTAGAGTTCCACATTGTCCCTGAAATCTTTCATCTAAGGAGGTCAAGTTGCAGTTTTAATGAGATATTAAAATTTATATAAGCATTTAAACTAAGACTTAAGTTAAACATATATTCTTAGGGCTATTAAAGGGGCACTTTAGCCTTCATATGCACTTTAAGCATAGGATAGCTAAGAGGTCACTCTATTGCAAATACATGGGGGGTATTCATCAGTGATATACTTAGCACCACTCACCTCCAAAACTGGCTCAGCAAGCGCTGCCGACGCTATCTATTCAGACCACTATGTGCATGCTCATAAAGCGTTTCCATTGACTTCAATGGGATTACTTTCCTGTGACTTATTGGTTGTAGTTTCACTCCACTGGCCATTTCAAGTAGAAGCTCGCCTGCCACGTCACAGCAAACCTCTTAGGCGAGTCCTACACTGAACAATTCACCTTGCTACTTTGAGCTAAAGGTAAAAATCTCTAATGAGACAGAAAGGGGTATTCTCCAAACCCCTACACATGTATTAGCCCTTAATAGGGACCACATGGGGTGGGCGGTAGCAATGGTAACCTGGCTGTGAAATACAAAATTGAAATACAAACACAGAAGAAAGCCCTGGGCTCAAACTTTCCTCACTCTCACAATTGATTCTAGTTTTCACTGTGAACCCTGCTGTTTTATATACCCTTGATGCTGGACCTAGTAGTCTTCAGCAAGAGGACACAGTATTTAGTGACCCTGTAGTGATATCCTTGATTAGACACTCAAAGGGCTCCGTTATTATAAAATTAGTACAGAATATATAGGAGACCATACTATTGGGTATAGTTATTTGTTATTGTTACCCAAGATGCTGATGGCACGTTTAGATTGAGCCCTGGGTTACAGTATACTGCAAGGATGCTACCATGTCAGTATACACAAAGAACCCCATGGCAGTATGTAGTGGTTGGTATTTGTTTAACTGGAGGCATTATTAAATTACAGCCATGAATAGTTTCGGATTGCTACAGTGATCCTGTCAAATTCCTAGTTGAGGAGGGGTAGGCGGACTCCATTAATACTTTCCTTTTTTATCAATCTCAGAAGATCAAGGAAGTCATAAACAGATGCTGGATTACATGTTTATTTATTTTACTCATTCTTGGAGTGTGTTAACTATTAGCTAGTTTCTACACACATTATATCATTATGTTATAGTAGGATTGTATCTGTATATATATTACAGTGTTACCTAAAAGTCAGTTAAACAAGTAAAACTGTATATGATGATGTCTTAGTTAAAGGGACAGTCTAAAGAAGAATGTATATGAAAGTACTGTGTGAGTACTTTAATTTGCATTCTTCCAAAACGAAAATAAAATTAAAGCCCTTACTGGCACGAAAGAGGCTGCCTTGTTGCAGCAGCCCTCCTTGTTCATGATCCAACTGTTCTTGCCACTGATTTTGGGATTCTACATTTGCAAAATAGACCACATGTAAAGGGACCATGTGCACTTATCATAAGCATTAAAGTGCATGTAATGGCTGGAGTATTCTTTTAAATGTTTGAGTGCTCAATAAAATGCAGTCTGTAGATACATTTTCCATAACCTATGTCTGTCCATTTCTCTCTTACTGAGTTGTATTTTTGCACTGCTAACCTCTAGGTTAAAGGTCAAATGGTTCAGATATGAGATCAACAATTTCCAACAGATGATAAAATACAATCTATAAAATACAGCTAAAACATCTGAATTTACTATAAATGATAAATCTGTTAAATGCCTGTGTTCTCCTGGAATCATGCATTCATTAGATGCATTTTTTTAAATATACATGCCTATGCACTTTCTAGTGTAGGCAACCAGGTGCTCTCCCCCTTCTCAATGGGTGGTGTTAACCCTGCTAGCCCTGACAGCCTTTAGTGGCCAGGGAGTTGCTATGGCCAAATGCTGTTCTTCTTCCTGGAGAAAGACTAGGCTGACCTGGAGACCTGGAGAAGCAGGGCATAATTTGGAGACTCTGGGAAAAAACCAGGGTTCTCATGTATGGTACTATACCTTCACCTCTTTCTAGATTGTAAGCCAATTTGATCAGAGGAATCCTCACCTTTTTTCCTTCTGTAATTTAAACTTGATATTTGACGAACTATGTGTTAAGGCCTGTTTCCCCATTGTACAGGGCTGTGGAATTATGATGGCTCTAAATAAATCACATTGAGAAAATAGTGATATACAATGCACTCTTTTAGCTGTGAATAGAAAACCTAGGTTTGGTTTACAGCTTTTACAAAAAAATACTGTGTGGGTGTAGAATGCCATTCTGTGCTTGATAAACAGAAGGCCTATATTTATAAAATATAAAATAAGAGCAAATTGTATTTGGTGCTTGTAGGGGGAAGAATAAATAAAAGCAGTGAATGAAAGGGCAAGCATTCCAAAATTAATTATTTATTTGTATTGCAGACTAAAGAAAAATAATGGATATCATAGTGATAAAACAAACAAACAAAAATGTATAAACTCCAATGGATGTGAGAACATTCATAATTTGTAATATGCTAGCCAATTCATTAAAAGCAGTTTTGTTAACAGGACCCATAAGAGGAATTTACACTGTTTTTATTACAGCTTTAACAAAACTGATTTACTGAAACATACATTTCTTTAGCGTATAGATCTAGGTGAACTGACTTTTAAAGTCACCAATGCCATTATCCAATAAAAAGAGCTAGTTTAGCTCTTCTTGGAAATGTACATATGTCTTCTTAAAATGAACGTAATGTTTTTTGCAAGATTAAAATAACTATCATACAGAAAATAAGTTGGTATGTAAATAGTAGCAATATATAAAAAATAAATCTGGTTTGTGGTCCTTCTAGCTGATGTCTATACATTACATACAGCTGCTAAACATTGACTTGATGTTTCTGTTTCCGTAGAATTTGTGATCAACACTGATCCATTGTGTTTTGCTGTCTTGCAGGTTGAATTTAAATAGCACTTTACTGGGTAAAAGAAGTCTTTCGGTTCAACACACCTAATACATTCAAAACATGGCAGACTTACTATGTCAAACAGTGGACATTGACCATAGTGTGAAGTCATTGAAGCTTCTTCCTAAACAGTGGAACTTCTGCAGCAATTCTTGGATGGCAGAAAATTAGAAAAAAAAAAGAAGAAATAACGCATTGTGACTTTACTGTAATCTATTTATTTACGTCTTATGCGCTTCTTGAGAAACACGTCGATGGACAGCCCAGTAGGTCGAATAATAATGTATCCCCAGTGTGCTTGTAAGTCATGGGTGTTAATCTGCTACAGGCCTTGTTGGCTTTTTCTCTTGCAGAAGGTATCCTTATTTTATTATACGCGTTGGGGAAGTTGGAATTTTTTTGCTTCAACGCAATGGAGGAGGCAAATGTTTCCAGCCAAGCTCCAGTTATCATATTAAAGCATATGAAATATTTTTTTTCCCGCTGCTGAGCAATCCAGAAAATCAAATATGATACAAGCAGAAGACGAAAATCAAACAATAGGACGTGATTGTTCTGTTTGATCGGGTTCATAATTTCCAGTTTATGTTCTCTATGTTGTCAGAGGGATTTGCCGAATCAGTGTGGACTCTTCATTCTGTACAGACTGCAACATCCGTTAGCTTGCAAAAGACTGCAAAAACTTCATGGATGAATGCTCCCTAGTCGCACACAGATGCCTATTCATCCCAAAGCTTGTTAAATTTGATATTTAAAAAGACAGCATTTATTTTGTGCAAAGCAGATGAGAGAGGAAAATATGGACACCTTGAGCATTCAATAAAAATCGGTTTGAATTCCCACAGCTAGAAATTTGAACAAATTATGTTTAAATAATTTGTCACTTTGTCATTCGTGTATTTTCTTTTTTTAATGAACCAGTGAGGTTAGTTAACTTTTACAAGCAAAAGATTTTTAGGCAGATTTATTAAAGGGTTTTGTGATGTCACGTCCTGTTCTACATAGTCTTCTATTTGTACCCTCTGATAAATCTAAGCCTTTTATGACATTCCAAATGGGCACTTCATTCTAAAAAAGTTTTTGGTAGATATGCTCCCAGCTGGTTATACTGAAACTGTTATAATCACATACCAACATAGGATGACCGCCTGCAATACCTGGCAATTTGTTTTGTAAATCCCATTGACAATAAAATCATACATTTTGTAAATATAATTAAATGGTTTTTTTTCTTAATAGTCTTTACAGTATGGTTCTAGTAAATATTTTCTTGCCTACCATATTTTGCTTGAAATCTAAGGAATTAAGAACAGAAATGCATTGTTGTATGTGTTATAAAAGTGACAGAATCCCCCCATGCATTTGGAATGGGGACATCGGGTGAGTAATAGGAGCTAGCAAGGAGGAATACTCACAACAGTTTACAAGAAGAGGAATGCTAGAGATATTGTGGTCCACGAAAACAAATTAGTTGAAGTTGCATACCCACCGTCATGAAAACATATTAGGTGAAGTTGCATACCCATCTTCATGAAAACATATTAGGTGAAGTTGCATACCCACCAGACACTCATTGGTCTCACCGCCATTTTGTTGGACTCTATGGACACCTGTGTGGATTTCTAACATCACAGCCGGTATTCTTTGTGGGTCTATGCAAATTCTGTAGGAACCTTAGCGTTTATCTCACATATAGATAACGTAAGAGGCTTTCTTTATGATTTTGCGGTGAAATGTTTAAACCATTACAGGATTAAAGTTTTGTTTCCCTTTTCTATTAATAATAAAAGGGCTCATTGAAAGCAAGAGAAATCAAGATTTATTGAGCATCACAACTGATCTTATTAAAACCCTTTAAGCACTTGCTCTTTACCCTGTGAGTAAATTTCTTGCAATCTATATAAGTGCAATATTATATATAAGGAAAGCAGTATGTTGTTTGTGATTTTTTTGTCTCTTCCATGAATTCACTATATATACATATATATATATATATATATACATATATATATATATATACATATATATATATATATGTATGTGTATACATATATATATATATATATATAGATAGGTTTGTGAAGAATGACAACATAATTAACTACATTAAGTTAAATATCTATTTCATATTTTGTGTAGATCAATGTTTTTGTTGTGCAACTTTATATAAAGTATTCTTTGGATTTGAATTATATATTGTATATTATAGAGACTTATGTTTGTACGTCACACTCAGTTTTGTTTTTTTCTGAAGTTATACGATGAACTGACACTCATGTAAACCAGTATGAAGGAAGGCACAACATGCTTTGTGTGTACCCTCAGAGTATGCCATTAGTATACAGGTAGTTGTATTCAGTAATGTACAAGGCACCCATGATATGGGAAGATCAGTTTTCCTTTATATTATTTATAAAGTGTCATGTGGTTGATCTTATATATATATATATATATATGTATATATATATATATATATATATATATATATATATGTATATATATATAGTGAACACATTTCAGATAATGGTTACTACTAACCCAAAATGAAGATGTATGTACTGTACATCTGCTATATGTAAAAACATATATGTGGTATAAAATATTTTAGTCTTTAGCTTTGTGGTCATTGTGTCTGGAAAAACGTTTGTGGTGAAGTCATTACATCTGTAAAAACAAAGCTAAATTTGTTCAGCTAGGAATATCAGAACATAAAGTCTGGGTGCTTATGAAGCAACACAACTTTCAAAGCATACTTGAAGGCCTAAGAAGACAGCATACAGTGAACGATTCAGATCCGGTTACAAGACATTGGGTTAAGTGCAATGCACATTTTCCATTGACGTTGCCTTTGGGCCTGCTGCTGTGTTCTGAAGAATGTCCTTCAGTACTCATGTCACGAGACCACTTTATGACTCTTTGAAAATAGAAAATGCCCCCATTCTGTAGCAACCTACAATAACAAACCGAGTAAGTTTTCTTTTAATTGGAATAATTAACTCACGCGGGTATTTATATTAACAGCACCATACTAGAGAGATAACCTTCATTAATACATCTCTACCTCAATCAGCCAGAGAGGTTGGGGGACATATTTCCGGTACTTGCAATCTGTTGCCTGAAATAAAGGTGACAGCTAAAATTAAAGGATCAGCCAATCTTCTTTCGCATTACTACAATTTAGAAGCAGTTTTTGAAGCAATGCTTGTGTTAATTTTATATGTAAGTATTACCGAATTCATGATTTAATCCTAGCATCAAGCTATTGTTTTGATGGCTTTTTTTATCACACTGTTCTGATTCTTTTTATTTCTGATATGCAAATTATGAAAACATGAAAATAAGAGATCCCAAAAGCCACGATTGTGAAAATATTTGATTCTTCTATCATACTATAAATAATGAATTTGTTGAGACATTTTTTATCATAGAAAAATACTAGTTTGAGCCCTGCATGTGATTAGATTATCTACTGATAGGAAGTGTTTTTATGTAAATCATGCAATACATCAATTATCAAACTTGGCATATTGAAGACAATGAGGGTATGAATGAGGGTATCACAGTCTCACGAATACTACAAGCAATATTTAAGGACTTACCTCTATTACTTATTATTTTTTTCTGTATAACAGGAGTACCTTAGGGGTTGTGCATAAAAAGTAACTTTATTGCAAAGTTTAAAAAATGGTTTTATCAGAATGCCAACTAGTGGACTGTTCCTTAGGCCATTCCATTGGTTGCATAAAAAAGTCTACTTTTCAAACTTTGAACAGGATCGCATGATCCTTCAAGACTCAACAAGGTCTTTTTAGCTCATACCTTTGGTGTATATATACACCTATTTTTACTCCCTGCTTCTTTTATTTTATAGCCCTACAATAAAATATTTAAATATTTCAAGGGAAGCCTAAGCAAACTTGGTTCATGTGTCCTGAACCAATTGGTCCAGAAGAGTTGCCTTCTTCTACTTGGAGTAGCTTTTCCTAATTGCACATTTGTGTGCTGCTAACTGTCCCATTTTTGCACTGGACAATCTTGATTTCCGGGCCTTGGCCCTCTTTTCACCGGGATGTCCCATTGCATAGGCCCCATAATAGGCACAAAGGATCATGGGCTGGTTGGGGAGAACCCATATGGTCCCTTCTTCAGCAGCTATTCTGTAAGGTAGGCAGGAATCTCTGCTCCTCTAATGCACATATCTTTGGTTTGCTCCCTGGTTACTGCTACATTGTGTACAGAGGCTGGATGTGACCTCATTTTTCATTGAGAGCAAATATACAGCATGACTCCTATCATTATATAGTAGGCTAGACACAGACGGTTGTACAGCAGGGCTCCGAAAATCATATAGCAACTCAGACACAGGTGGTGGCATATCATTAAAAAAGAATATTGGTGGAACATAAATGCACGATAAATAACTATCCTGACATATGGTAGCAATGTTAGTTAGAAAGCTAGTTAGTTAGAAAGCTAGTTAGAAAGCACTGTGATGAAATTGTGTAATAAAAGATGTAACATAATTATTCAATCCAGGTGTTGGCGAGATGTTGAAACACAAACACACATATCAGCTACATGTAAGGAGAACAATGGAGTATTTTATTTGGCTCATTCCATTCCCATCTAGTCAGAGATTAAGTAGGAAGTTATCCTGTCTGGGCTGCACTTTGATGATAATACCTTTTGTGATACACACTGAATGGCTTGTCAATGAGCACATAAATGATCACAACCTTTGTTTACACAGTTTAGTCAGACTATATTGAATTCTATATTAATTGTGCCCAGGTAAACACACACTAAATGGCTATTATAGTCAAACAAACCTATCACCAGAAAACTTAAATTATATAATGATAACAATAATTATTTTTGGCATGATCAGCAGATTTCCTTATAGTTTTTTGAAAAATATCATACCAACAGGTACTTTCTATTTGCTCTAATATTAATGTTATTTTAATATTAAAGCTATTATTTGTTTTTACTATCAATCTTTTCCTTTAATAAAGCTCTACCAGTGGGGTAATAACAGGTATAACAGGATACTATGTCCCAAGAGGCTTTGCTGCTCTAGACCTGTCATAGCTTGTGTTCTCTGTGGTCTTATTTGCCCCCACGTGTGCAAAATTCTGTATCCTAATCTATGAACATTGTCAGGGGTATGCGGTGTCCTGGGTATGTCATAAACCAGCATTCCCTCTGTCTGTATTTGGAAACAGGTGGAATCCTTTGTTGGTTAGATATATCTACGCCATTTCTTCCATCGGCACTAATTCACTACTGCTGCAAGTTCATTAGTCACATCGGTTCATTAGTCATTTATTTTCACTACTTCTACACCCATATATGAATGATGGATCCTTGAAGTATGGATAATGTTGCTGACTGTTATTTTATCTTATAATATTCAAAACCATGAAACTCAAAAATGGGGTGATGCTAATTATTCTCGACTACAATTTAGCTGTACGCATGTAAAACTGCTACATTGTTGGTTGGTTTGCAAATATTTTGTCAAAACCGTAAAGCAATATCCAGTCAGCTTATTAGACTTCAAAAAGTGCATTTTTATGTGTCAGATATGAGTTCAACTGCAGGTAAAAAGATAAATGTTTGCAATAAGGTCTGGTGAGTGATGGCTGAATACCATAAAGATAGAGAGCTAATGGTGACAGAACCCTATGCTGGATGTCATATAGCAAATTGTCAGCATTCTCTTCAGAGAATCTGAAGAACTTGAGAAAAGGAGTCTGTTTAGAAGTCTTGTGTGAAGTTGTGATATGGGGGTGGCACGATGACCTGTGTCCAAATGACCTTCTTACTTAAGAAATATTGCATAGTAACAGTTCTGTGTTGTTAAATTCCTCTGCTAAGTCCTGTTGTACAATGGGTACTAGTACAGAATCGTCGGTGTTCTGTATGATTCTTCCCTGTCCTCTGCTGTATTAGAAATCAAAGACCAAAGTATTTAGAAACATGTTGGCGGTATGCAATTTCTGCTTTAAATAACATAGTGGTATTTGTCCAATGTAAAATAAGGGTAACCCCTCTTGGGGGATAAAGTCATGTAAAACTCAATCATAATTTTTGTGTATTTTGGAGAGATTCAGAGTGAAATTTATGGTAATTGCTCGTCTCTTTACAATGACAATGCTTTCCTAAGACCAGAGGAGGGCTGGTAGCATTCATCCTAAGGGAAAGTCCATCCAAGTGGCTCAGTGAGAAAGGAACCATAAACAATATTTACTCGCCAGTCCTGTCCAAAACACATTTACATAAATAGATGCATGAAAGCCAACAGAAGGAGAAAATAAATGATTTAAATGGTGTCCTTAGTACTCTTGGCACCCTGGTGTATATACGTGAAACTGCAAGTAGAACACAAAAAATGCTTCAGATACTAGTCCAAGATATTTAAATTGAACCAGCCCAGGGGGTAATAGCCTGTCCCTACTCCCCTTGCCAGTCCTCCCCTGCCTTAGACAAATATGGCAGATGGCACCACCACATAAAGTTAAGGCTATAGGATTAAATTACTTTGTAGCCTCAGTGATCTATTAATTTGGGGAACATTGCGCCACTGGACCCAACACCACCCAGGCATTAGCTGTTTTGTTAGCATTCTACATTCAAAGATACAGTTAAATATACTAAGCTGAGCAACTCAGTACCCACTAGAATGGCTGGCCTTTCATAAAGCATAGTTTATGATGTATATACCTATGCATTACACAGGACCAATTTATTGAAGGAGAACAAACTTCTAACTGGGTTTGAAACATTTTAATGCATATTGATATGAGGAATTTATAATATTCAAGCCTCCAGTATTATACCAAAGGTATATAAACCATTCCATATTTTATCTATTTGAGGGCAGTTTAAAATTGTATGTACAAAAGAGCCCTTGCACAATTGAGAGAAAACAATGTATATATATATATATATATATATATATATATAAATATGTAGGTAGTGTGCCGACACGTAGGATACATTAGTGAGAAATATAAATCAGTGATTAAGGCTAAAATAAAAAATCTCATTAAGAATTAAGACTATATTATGCAGTATGCAAATGAATTATATGCTTATCGACTGTGACATACATATAAAACACATTTTAACATTTCCAAATTAACATTTGTTATATAAAAGGTAATAATTAAAGTCGTATGTGGCAATTATACCATCTCAAGTAACAACCCAGAAGCCCTGGTACAGGTGTGGCACAATTCTCTGCTGATCTTTGGCTTTTTGTTTAGCTTTCTTATTAATGAAAGAGGTTTAAGTTAAAATTTTCCCACAGCTCATATTC
The DNA here is from genome assembly GCA_029215755.1 of Spea hammondii. NCBI lineage: Eukaryota > Metazoa > Chordata > Amphibia > Anura > Pelobatidae > Spea > Spea hammondii. The sequence goes on along the minus strand of JARDYJ010000004.1, from coordinate 50,474,924 downwards.
CTTATAATAAGGATCACATAAATTCTTCAGGATTTAAATTTAAATAACAAAAATCAATCTATGTTTTTATCCTTTAAAATAATGAAAATACCCAGATTTTTACATTTGGTGTAAGACCTATTCCAGTATCTTATTTTAATACCTTTGTCACTGGCTCTGAGCCTTTTCTGCATAGCTTCTTTATTTCTGCCAATATTGGTTACATAATAACCTAGGGTTTAGTGTATATTCTCTTGTGAATCTGAGCCATGGGAAAATACGACATCCACGTCCTTTATTAACAGATCCAATCAACTAGGACAAATCCAGGGAAGGCAGAGAACCACCACAAGTGTTCCTTATAGCTATAAGAATGTGCAGTATGGTCATTGTATTTACATTTTGGATTCCAAAGAGGTGTACATGACATTATTATTCAGAACCTTTTTAAACAGGAGTTCCAACCATACTTTTATATCCATTTCGTATTGTCTTGTAGTTGCAAAGAATATGTATGAAATATTTGTTACAAAAAGTCTCATAAATGGGAAACTTTACTATTTGAGAAACTGGTTCTTGTGACCTTGGTGTAGGAACACATCACCAATTGCATCACATGCAAGGCTGTGTGCAATATAATCACATAAATATTTTTCGTGGTAAATGGCGTAAAACTACGTATTGTCGCAAAATGTCTCTTTATTTGCAATAGTATTCTGGCTTCACATACGGTGCTGCTGATGTCAGCTCAGGCTAGTACTGTCCCATAGTGTCCAAAGTCTGGCTAGGAAAGCCAACGCACAACTGTAGCGTACACCAGACTTTTCATGTAAATCACACCTGGAACATAGAACATGGAAAACATATGAAAAAATGTATCACCCTGGTTTGCTTTCCTATTTACATTTTAGTTGTGTTTCTGTTTCAATTTCTTTCTTTAGCTTAATAACTAGACTTGGGCACCAGGGGGCTCTTCGTGTTCGTCTTCGTGCTCGTCTTCGGCAAAAAAAAGAACTTCGTATTCCGCGAATATTCGCCTGGTCCTGTCTTCTCTTCGGGCGAATATTCGCGGACATTCTTCGTGCTCGGGTTTTCTTCGTTTTCCCCGGTTAAGGGGTTAAAACGGGGTTAAAGCCGCTCTGGCGCCAGGAGTTTAAATGTCCGTATGAGCAACTCTATTGGTCGTCAGCAGGGGGCTCGTCTGCCATTGGTTGATGGCAGACGAGCCCCCTGCTGGCGACCAATAGGGTCGCTCGTACAGACTGTTATACTCCTGGTGCCGTAATTGTCCGGCAGATCCCGCTGGTCTCCCTGTTCTATAATTTATTAACTGATAGAACAGGGAGACCAGTGGGATCTGCCGGGTAAGTTACAGCATTGGGGTTTTAAAAGTCTGCACGAGCGACTCTGTTGGTCGCTCGTGCAGACTTTTAAAACCCCAATGCTACAACTTACCCGGCACATCCCACTGGTCTCCCTCCCTGTTCAATTAATTAAATGTCCGTACGAGCGAACAATAAAGTCGCTCGTACGGACATTTAACTCTGTACAGGGAGGGAGACCAGTGGCATCGGCAGGGTAAGTTGCAGCATTGGGGTTTGAAAACCCCAATGCTGCAACTTGCCCTGCCGATGCCACTGGTCTTTAACTAATTGAACAGGGAGGGAGACCGATGCCACTGGTCTCCCTCCCTGTTCAATTAGTTAGTCCGTGCCGGGTTAAATGTCCGTACGAGCGACCAATAAAGTCGCTCGTACGGACATTTAACTCTGTACAGGGAGGGAGACCAGTGGCATCGGCAGGGTAAGTTGCAGCATTGGGGTTTTAAAACCCCAATGCTGCAACTTGCCCTGCCGATGCCACTGGTCTTTAACTAATTGAACAGGGAGGGAGACCGATGCCTCTGGTCTCCCTCCCTGTTCAATTAGTTAGTCCGTGCCGGGTTAAATGTCCGTACGAGCGACCAATAAAGTCGCTCGTACGGACATTTAACTCTGTACAGGGAGGGAGACCAGTGGCATCGGCAGGGTAAGTTGCAGCATTGGGGTTTTAAAACCCCAATGCTGCAACTTGCCCTGCCGATGCCACTGGTCTTTAACTAATTGAACAGGGAGGGAGACCGATGCCACTGGTCTCCCTCCCTGTTCAATTAGTTAGGGGTTAACCTTTTTTTAAAGGGTTAAGGGGCCGTGCAAGTGAGCCTATTGGTCGCTTGCACGGCCCTTTAACCTATGGATTTCTGCTCCCGTTAACCCCTTCGATGCTGTGTTAACGCAGCATCGAAGGGGTTAACGGGAGCGGAAATCCATAGGTTCGCTGTCAGGGGCTACAAAGACCGTGCGAGTGAGCCTATTGGTCACCTGCAGGGTCTTTCTCTGGCATCAACCAATTGGTTGATGCCAGAGGAGGTCCCTGTAGGCGACCAATAGGCTCATTCGCACTGCCCTGTAACCCGTGACGGCGAACCTGCGGATTTCCACTTCCGGGAACTGCCGCGATGCCGCGAAGCCGCGAAGACAAGACAAGGTAAGATGAAGGGGGGGAATGGTAGACGAAGACGAAGACAATCACGAAGATCTTCGTGGTGTGTGTCTTCGTCTTCGCCTACGTTTTACCGCCGCCGTCTTCTCTTCGGCGTGTCTTCGGAACGAACACGAAAACGCACTCTTCGTGTTCGTTTCCATGTTCGCCCGAAGACGAATGCACAAGTCTATTAATAACCCTGGCAGATTTTTGATGAACTGACACCATTGCTTAATTAAATCTTTCTGATGTGTCTTTTGAAGGATCCTTCAGCATTTTCTGTTTGAGGTTTTGTGGTGTGTTGTTTACATAGAAATCCATTGTAAATATTTACTTGGTAAGCCCAAGTTCATTGGTATAATTTCATACTTGGTTAGCCCTTGAAAGAACAGCCTCTGCATGGTTCCAACTATGACATAGATATATTTGGATTGCCTAAAGCAAATGCTGGCCTGATTCACAATGGCAGAATGAAATGTCACCTTGTGCGGAAGAAAATGTATATATGTATTTGATGAAATCCCCTTGAATGAAAAAAGTGTTCAGGTTGTGATCCATGACCTGTCAAAAGAGAAATCCAACACACAGTTTCTTTCAAGTAATGACATGAATAGATCATGTATAAAGAGCAATTCTGGGGCTAATGTGGAACAATCAGCATTACAAACCAACAGACTGTACTGGTTTATTGCCAGTCTAACTTCCGTAATCTATTTATATTACTTTCAATTATGTTGTCCTAAATGTCTGTGTCTATGTGTAGTTTTGCACAGGTCTATTTTCCTATTATCTTTGTTGGACCAATGTTCTTCCATAGATACTCTTGTAATACATTAGAGTTATTTATTGAAAAAATTGTGGATTTTTTTTTATTTTCCACTTGCTGAATTCGATTACATATTTCAAATGTATGTATTGCCTTAAAATGTTATCACAGAACACATTTGTCCACTTTGCAAAAATGATATGCACTGATTTGGCAGATGGTTCTTTAAAGGTCATGCTTTGTGAACACCTCATGACATTTCCTGGAATCTATTACACACGATGCCATTTTATTGTGCTTGATATTAACTCCCATTTGCAGTATTTGAAATTGAATAGCTGTAGAAAATATCAGTATATCTGGATAATTAGCTCACTGTTTGGATACAAGTTTCTAGCATTAACACATTTCTCAGGGGAATTCCTGGAGGGTTGGCTCATGGCTTTATGTTTTAATTTGCAAAGGTTTGTCATTTGTGGAAGTGCTGTTTGCTAACACAAGCCCACTTCTTGATTGTGTGTTTCCATGTTTGAATCCTACCCTTCACCAAACTGATAGAAACTAAGGCAAAATAATGATTTCTTTAGGTAGCTGGGAATGTCAACATAAACTGTTTGCGTGGGCTCCGCTTACAATGTACAATGATAACCATACCTGGGAACTGTCCAGTTTGCCCAGAGTCTCCAGTTGAAACCCTACTTCCATAGGTCAGTTTCTTCTTCTTTGTCTAGACAACAAAGTAGTGTTTTGACTACTCTAACACCACTAGACTTGTACATTCAGATTTGTAAAAACTTTGATTTTAACGAAATCTGCCAAATTCATTAATTTGTATAAATCAGTGCTCCTCAACCCTCTCCTCACGGCACACCTAACAGTCCAGGATTTAGGTATTACTCAGGTTTGTCTAATGTATTGCACAATTAAAAAACCAAAAAACTTTAAACACCCTAGACACACCTGAGTAATACCTAAATCCTGGACTGTTAGGTGTGCCTTGAGGAGAGGCTTTTGGAGCACTGGTATACATTTCCAAAAACGTGAAATGGGCCTCAATGAAACAAAAAAGAAGGAGGAGAAAGCTTTGAATCTTTGTTTGAATTGCATTGTTTTTTTTTTCTCTCTATCAAGCTGTCTGATATTCTCTCTGAATGTCTCAGCTCAGATTTTTGTTCTGCTCCACTTCTTGTTCTTCTCTGCTTCTTGGTCTTCTTCCAGCTCTCCAAAGCTCCTGGCTCTCCTTTGCATTATCCTGGCCTCTTTGGAGTGATTCTACAACAGGCCAAAGCCTCCGCATGCACCCTCTCCCCCGATTGGAGGAACAAGGGAGAAGTTGTTCATGTGCTGTGTATGGATGCTCTGCACAGTTGCAGGAGTACTCCAAGAGGCCAGAATAATGCAAATGGCTACACAGAGAAAGAGAAGTTCAGACACACTTTGTCCGAACTGAAAGGACAGGAAATGAAATTTTATGTCTGAAAACGAATGGGCCAAAAGTGAAACAAAATTTATCAGAATGATTTTTGGTCCATGTGCACAAGTCTTATGACTACTCCCTCTGATTCTTCACCCACTTAAGGCTGGTTGGGGCTAACCCTGTCTCTACACACAACTAACCCCTTCGCATAGCCTCTTCCACCTGACTAGAGAGAGTTCCATGTAGCCTGCCTAAGTTCTTAGGTATGATGATAGCCTAACTTTTTACAAGCCAGCATCTGTTGAATTCAAAGCAAAGTCCACTTGGAGTTTCTATCCATAAACTGTAGTGTGATCTCTTACATTTTCATTTAACTTGGTACATACTGTAGCGTGTAGCCCTCTATCTGTGTCACATTGCCGCATTTTGTTAATTCCCTTGGAAAATATTTATGGAGTAGCAATTTTACATGGCTAAAAATATATAGCTGCTATAATGATACGTAGCATTTTAAAGGAAAATATGTGATTTATTAAAGCATTTGTGATACATATTATATGGTTATATCAAGCAACCTCAAATAGGCCCTTAACAATATAAATATAATATTTAACGAGAAGCATTATGTTATTATATGTAGGTCACTGGCCATAATTACACAATCTCAGATACGGGTTTCCACATTCAGTTAACTATAAAATGAGCTTGATGCATTCCAGATACACTGAACTGTGTAAACCATACCGGGCAGCCTGTTGAGTGAAAGAAGAATAATCTGGCAGACAGTGGCTTTACTAGGTAAATTAAAATTGGCTAATTTGTAATCAGAAGTTATTTAAAGACGTGACAGGTTGGGGTGTTTTCTACATTACAGAAACACACTAATTCACAAACTTAAATAAAATAATAAATATGATGCCAGTCTGTTGTACGTAGAGTGCAGTGTCTCTGATTGTCTTGAGTGGTCATTTGATCCTGCTTGGCATGCGTTTCCACTCTTCTAGGAAAATGACAGGAAAGTTTAACATCCTCTTGTGTGTTTAGCCAAGTGGATGAGTTCATGTAGTTCTTTGGCCAAAGAGTCTGTAGCATGTTGTGTATGTGTCACATTTTTAAGATAGGGGGAGTGGTTAAATTATGCTTGGAATGCAAGATCCACTGGGCTGCAAGTGGTAAAAATCAAGCTACACCTATCGCCGGCTGTCAGAGATACAGGTAATTAGTTATTCTAAGCAGGCTGCAAATGTGAGGAAAGCCTAAAAAAGCTGTTCATAACAGCTAACAGGCCTGGGCTTAAAAATTAGTGTTATCCGCAGGGTTTCTGTTTCCCTAAATGTTGCTTGTGAATAGTTGTCTGTTTGGAAGAGTGGGAGCTAAGTGTGGGCACATTTTTTCTACTATCAATATGGGTTGTATTCTGAAACATAGCTTATTGTGTAATATAATGGATGCTGAAAAATAACCAAAATCCTATACAGGGCTGCACATGAAAAACAAAAACTAATATAGCGGACGACATTGTTTCCATTATGGAATATTTTTGGAAGAGATTGCTTCTGCATTGTATAAAATTGTGTATTTAACTTGACAGAGCACATACACTTTTGTTATGTTGAGTGTTTGGCATATTTGTCTAAACAAAAGTCACGTATTGAACATTAGAACAAACCAAGTAGTCCCCATGTAGAACATATATACCAAATATATATATATATATATATATATATATGTATATATATATATATATATATATATACATATATATATACACACATATATATATATATATATATATATACATATATATATATATATACATACATAAATGACCAAACAGCATGTAGACACCTTTCAAAACCATGGGAAACTTCTGGGAAGGCTTTCAATAAGCTTTTGGAGTGTGTGTTTTTGAGGCCAGGCACTATCATACCTTCATCTGCACCCGACAGGCTCCAGGTGATCGGATTGGCACCTTTGCCAAAAACAAGATGGCAGGTGTGAATGAAGGAGCAAGCCATGCCCCTGCCCCCTGAGCAGTGGGAAACACCCCCATTCAAATGGAAAATGGGTGGGGAGCGGGGCGTGTCAAGACCCCGCTCTCGTGACCTGGAGGATTCGGGTCTTGACCCAGGTATGCTCATCGCCCATTGAATTATGCCTTAGGCAATGTCAGTTCAGACCTCTTTGCTAATGTTATTTCTCCGTAATTAATAGTAATGTAAAACAGTTGAAACCACATCTCACCTTTGAACTCTTGTTGACAACTCTCCCTTTAATAAATAAAACACATTGAGAATACATCTTACTATATGAAAAAATAAGAGAGGATACATGAAGTAGCATTAATTTCTACTAACACTAACAAAGCACAAACAATACTTACAGAATTTTTTTTTTGTTATCATGGCTTTCATTTTATCAGCCTAAAAATACACTTCAATGTAGAGAAAATCTACTACAACAATCAGGCGTACTGAGTATTCATCATCTAAACTGTAATTCGCGTTTTCCGCTTTCTGATTTCACGCAGCTTTAAACATATGTACACAGAACACTTTTTTTTTTAAGTTGGGAATCCTGCGGTCACACTGCTCTGGTTCCAAACAACTGGAAGTACTTTCTGAGACATAGCTGGGCAAGGTCACAAACTAGAACAAGCCTGGACTTGTCCTTACTGAAGTATGAGCTGTCCTCACTACAGCAGTCAAGTGAAGTGTGTGTTTTAAATATCCGATATCAGACAATGAACACATTACATATACAGTACTTACAATATAGAGAATCCACAGGGAAAAGACATGACAGCAATCAATCATAATTCTACATAAACAGTACTGATGACATGAGCTGAACCTGGCTCTAAAATGGAATTTTCACTAGACATAGGTGTCAGTTTGCATGAAAACCTCTTAATTGAACGGTTCACTGGAAAAGGTTTTAAACCATACATACATATTAGAAGTGGCAAAGCAGGGCAGAACCAAAAGCAAGCTCACCTTTTAAAGCCACGCAAGTCCTCACACCATCTGTATGGAATTGCATAGATATTAAAGGGATGAGCTCCCACCCATAAAGGCTACATACTTATTGTCTGTCTTAAACAAAATGTGTATTGTAACATTAAAACCCACCTTATAACATAATTACCTTTTAATTTAATAAATGCATGCAACGTTATGTTTAAACACATAAACTTAGAAATAGGGTTCTATTTTTTGATTATTATATATGTTATATATGGTGGGTAAAGGTGATGGAAAACCCTTCCCATTAAAATTAAGCATTATTAAACACTCATATACAGACACCAGACTGATTATGAAATCTCAAGCCTCCTGCTTATAAGTATTCACTCATTGTGACAGAAGAGGAATGCCTCTGTAAAATGTGAAACACAAATCCTAATTGTGTCTTGTTTCTCATTCCTCAGAGGACAAACCATCACAAAATTAACCCACCGCATCTTCAATGGGATAATCAAGCAAATTCCTATTGAGGGAGGGCTGTTTACAGTAATACACTGCAGGGCCCTAAGATTGACTTTTCTCGGATTGGGATGGCTTCTGGAAAGATGGATGTGAATCATTTCCTTCTTGTTCATTTAATTAAGGATGTCTTGGTATGTGCGTGCCTCAAGGGAAGAAAAGCATAGCATTTAAAAATCACTGTCACCCCAATTCTGCATGTATGCTGTCGGAAATAGGCATCTATTTTGGGGAAATTAGGGGTTTCCTAGTGCCGACACACCTTTGTCTAGAGGTAAATTGTTTAAATCCACGTAGCTCAAATAATAGGAAGAAAATGCTTCATTCATAAGAAAATGGAGTGTTTAATACTGTGATGAAGCCTATGAAAGGCTAACACACACAGGGTTACATTGGTAATGAAGATGTATGGTAACAAGGACGTAACAGAGATAGAACTAACTGCCACAAGAATGTGAAAAGAAAGTAACAAGGTATTTGGGGAGACCCACAATTCTTATAGGGACAATGACATCATGTTTACAGAGATCAAAAGCCCCACACTAAACAAATGCTTCAGGTTTCTTTTTACAGATTCCATCACACATTATCTGCAAACAGGAACTACATTCGCATTTAAATAAAAGCCTCCACCTGTCCTGTGAGCATGGGAATTCAACTTAGTTAAGTCAGATCACTTTAACTCCATTTACACCTATAAGGACTGTAATATATATATTTTTTATATAAATATGTTATCATGCTCCCTAAGGTGTCTGACATAGTCTGCATGCTGCCTCCACATATGTTACATAAAGACCCGTAGACACATAATCTTCCATGTATGATCCACTGGGACAGGTCAATAAAATGCTGATGTGTAATAAAATGTGTGTATTATATATATATATATATATATATATATATATATATATATATATATATCTGACCTGTACAAGTGATGAAAACCAATAATGTTAAATTAAATACATGGAAGCAGCATGCAATCATATTATCAAACCAAAAGAGCAATATTAAGTAATACATGGAAAATAAAGAATGTGGAGTATGTATAGTACAACTCTTTTATGCAAAGGCAAGGTAGGTATAGACATTAACATAAAAGTGTCTATACATTATGGTATAATTATTCTATACAAGAAGAGATATGGAAAGAGTATTTATACACCAATTCATCATTATTATTATTATTATTAGCTATGATTATTATTGTACATCCTTGGGTAGAATATTCTTAAGGTTGGAAGGTATGATGGGTGATTATGATGTTTCATTAAAGCAAGGCAATGGAATTTCTTTTACCATCCATTTTTTTAAGACATCAGTGATATTTCAGTAAAAAGGGCATTAAATAATTCATCCTATGTGTAACATCGGGAGTAGTCAGTGCTGATATTATGCACTGGTATTATGCGTAACTGTCAGATATGGTCATAGTAATTTAGGAAACAATTCCTCTACGGGCATGATCATAGGTTAAAATACAGAAATATTGATCATTGGAAAAATCTGGAGTGTAAAGCAATATAAGGATTCTGTAGAATATAAAGCATGCAAACTCTACTGTGTACAACATTGCAAAAGTTAAAGGACATCGTAGGGTCATATAAATAATTATTCTTGTGCAGTCGGAAAATGGCCTCATCATCATAGAAGCCAAAGGAATTGTCCAATCATCAAGAGCATCCCATTGGTTGCTATGGTGATAAGATCATGTTTCAAACTTTGTACCAAAACCATGTTATACAAAACCCTTATTGTTCCAAATAAGTCAGGCAAGGTTATTCTGCAAGGCACTATGGAGAAAAATATAGATTAAATCTGTCATTGCATTTTAGATAAGCATATCTGTATTGTAACAAAGTGGAAACTACAACATTTATTATGTTTCCTTTTTTCAGTGCCAGAAATCCGAAATGACTCCACACAGTACAGTTTGAATTGGAAGTGACGGGCTGAGGTATAGCCAAAAAAAGGTGTTGGTGTTTGCAGGACCTTCTCTCCTGCTTTCTGCCCATAATGCCCCTTTCTCATTATACCCTTTATCACTCCCATTTTCCTTAATTTCTCCGCTTGTCATTGCTCCTTCTCTTGCTCATAATCTCTCCAATTTTTCATTATCCTTTTATTAAGGGCTGGTTAGAGCAGGGTCTACCTTACCGGCCCTGCTGCTACAGCACATCTACTGGGGGGCGCCTCCTCTGTAGTGAATTGGACTGGCCGTCCAGGCCACCGCAGAAGAGACGCCCCACGTAGTTCTGCGCTCTAGGCTGACGCCTTCCTTGCTCATAGGTAGCACTGGCCCTAGTTATGCAGAGCCAGCTCAGTCCTGCTTGCAGAAGCACCACACTGGTATTTACCATTCATAATGCATAGTGATATCAAAAAAATCTGTAAATTATGTAAATAGGTCATATACACCAATTAGCCATAACATTATGACCACCTGCCTAATATTGCGTAGGTCCCGGTTTTGCTGCCAAAACAGCCCTGACCTGTCAAGGCATGGACTCTGCTAGACCTCTGAAGGTGTGCTATGTTATCTAGCACCAACACATAAAAGCAGATCCTTAAAGTCCTGCAAGTTGCAAGGTGGGGCCTCCTTGGATCAGTCTTGTTTATCTGTCACATCCCACAGATGCTTGATTGGATTGAGATCTGGGCAATTTGGATGCCAAGTCATCACCTTGAACTCGTTGTTATGTTTCCTAAACCATTTCTGAACCATTTTTGCTTTGTGGCATGGCACGTTATCCTTCTAAAAAGAGGCCAATGCCATCATGGAATACAGTGTCCATGAAAGGATGTACATGGTCTGCAACAATGCTTAGGTAGGTGGTACTTGTACATCCACATGAACAGCAGGATGCATGGTTTCCCAGAAGAACATTGCGCAAAGCATCACCAGCTTGCCTTCTTCCCATAGTGCATCCTGGTGCTATGTGACCTCCAGGTAAGCAACGCACACGCATCTGGCCATCCACGTGATGTAAAAGAAAACATGATTCATCAGACCAGGCAACCTTCTTCCATTGCTCTGTGGTCCAGTTCTTACCTGCCCATTCTAGGCACTTTCGGCAGTGGACAGGGGTCAGCATGGGCACCCTGACTGGTCTGCGACTACACAACCCCACACGCAACAAACTGAGATGCACTGTGTGTTCTGACTCCTTTCTATCAGAACCAGTATTAACTTTTTCATCAATTTGAGCTACAGTAGCTCGTCTGTTGGTTTTGACCACACAGGCCAGCCTTCGCCCCTCACGTGCATCAATGAGCCTTGGCTGCCCATGACCCTGTCACCAGTTCTCTGCTTTACCTTCCTTGGATCACTTTTTATAGGTACTGACCACTGCAGACTGGGATCAGCCCACAAGAGCTGCAGTTTGGGAGATGCTGTGACCCAGTCGTCTAGTCATCACAATTTGGCCCTTGTCGCTCAGATCCTTACGCTTGCCCATTTTTCTGCTTCTATTACATCAACTTGGAGGACAAAATGTTCACTTGCTGCCTAATATATCCCATCCACTGACAGGTGCCATGATAACAATATTAGTGTTATTAACTTTACCTGTCAGTGGTCATAATGTTATGGCTGGTCGGTGTATGTAATATGTACATTACATTACATGTTGCCATTCCCTTATCTTGCTATATGGAGTATAGATACCCTTTTTTCCTGAAAACCCACACTAATTAAGTTTGAGCCTGGCAATCCCCATTCATTTAGTACCAAATCAGTTTAGCTTTGCATATGTTTATTATCTCAATTCGTTATCTGTGTACTCTGACTATTGAAGACCTTTATCAACCTCTTAGCGGTATAATGAGAGCAGACACTGGTGCCACAACACTGCAGCCAATTGATCATACATGTACATTTTCATAAAAAATATAAACTAAATAAAAAAGCTTGGCATTGTACTATAAAGTAAGCAATTATGTATAATTGACATCAGGGGTTTTATAAATAGGCAATACAAATCTTGAAATGATTTAATATTTTAAATGTAACTAATTGCCTTCTTATATGAAATATAGCTAGCAACTTTACAGACTAAATACTGAATGTTCTTAAATACATTCAGTATGCAGGGTTTGTAAATGTATATTAGTTTCAGCTTCATAGAGGACATGCAGAGAATATATTATTGGGCATGCTGTATATTAATGACATTTTACAATTAGCTGATTATGCTGTTCTAGGAAATTTTAGTTAATATAGATTATGTCAGCAGCATGAATTGGTTACTTCCAACATTCCAACTACTGCAGCTCTCATCACTCTCAGACAGCTACTTTCATGCATAGATTTAAGTTACAGTGCTTTTCTCCATTTATTATTTAAAAGAAGGCATAAAAGGTTAATCCAACAATCTGACTTAATTGTGTAGACATGATGTGGTGTAATTTGAATGAAAACTAAGCCAAACAAATATAATACTTTATTTTACATGCAAACCTTAATTATCTTTTCTGAAATAGAACTAAAAATAAAAGCAAGTAACCCTTTGAATTGTTTACTCTGAAAAGTTGAAGACTTTTTTAAATGTATTTGTTATGCAAAGTAAATAAGAAGGAACGCTGAATCAAGAATACCATCAAAAAACCATTCTTATATTACACTTCACTGACTCCTAAGGACATCGTGGACAACATTGTTTAAGGCCATATTTATGTGCTTTAAGAATAACAATTGGGTTAATTTAACCCCTTAATGACAAAGCCTGTACATGTACGGGCTCAAAATGCATTGTTTATTGTCCCAATGAATAAACGGTTTTATGGAAAAATATTTCAGAATGAGATATTAACGCCTAAAAGTAGTCTGTGAACAGAAGGGCACACAATCACACCATAAAATTTGGCATCCCATGAAGAAATATTTGTTGATTTTTTTGAACACATCAAAATGAATGGATTTGCATATATATATATTGAGAATAGTAATTTATTTATACACATAATTATTATGGTCCACGTAGCATTTTATATATTACAACCAAGGGTGTTTAAAATTGACTTCACAGACTGTATTTCGAAAAGACTTCTAGCGAAAATAGTTTTAGGTCATAAAAATAATACCATTGTGAAATGATTGCTATTTACCATCCTCCCAATTAAATCTGTCATTCCTTTCCTCTGCATACTAGCAAGTCATTCTCCCTTAAACATGTGACAATGAACAAAAGAAAGTACAAAACACAAAAGACTAATAACTTATTGAAACTGTTCAATGCTTTAGACAATTTTTTCCCCTGGTTTGGCTGGACCTGATGTAGAGGCTGTGGATTTTGGCATATCTTGGTCAGTCTTTGGCACTCTGGGAGCTTCTCATGGGAGTCAAGTAATGCAACGTTACTTGGACCTGCAGTGGTTGTGCCCCACTTTGAATTTGAAGCCAGCTACCAGACAACACAAGGTAATTTGTAATTGAGCAAGTGTATTTGTAAACTAATAGGCAGATTAGATGGGCACTTGGCTGAACTTGCCTCCTGTGCCAAAAAGTACTATCCCTTGCCTAACACCAATGTTTTGTGTTATCAAACCTGCATTAATCTGTTTAAATCTACTTAGATGTAAGTCTCTCTAAACCACTGAGTTCGATAGGAGTGTGAAAAGAAAACAATATTTAAAAATAACCATCACAACAAATATGTCTTTAGATATTACAAGAGCTAATGAATGTTTCATATCGCACCGCATTGTTTTTCCTTCTCTCTGACCCAGATTTGCATTGGCTTTTCCTGTGGGAAAACCTACTAATTATGAATTTCTAATATGTGAATTCTGACTGTCCCTTAGAGATTGCTCTAAAAATGAGCCGATGACTGCTAGCTGAGCTCACGAAAGGACACCGATTATCCATGTTGTGCAGTGCCAGGGATCAGCATTTCCTGGACAGAACAGCATTGTTGGCAAGGGGCACTCTGGCCCTAGAAACAGTGTCATATTCCAATGAACTCATTTTATTAATGGAATGCTTATCTTGTGCCATGGGACTGTGATGTTCTACAAACAGTGCCAATTACAAAATGACTATTGTTTCAGACAGCAGTGTTTACTTTATAGCATGAGAGGTACATTCGCTAACAACATGATACAATTACTTAAGTTTGTCCTATCCGGATTCATAATTGTTTAATTTCAGTGTCCTAGAAAATGAATCTCTTAATTATGGCTGGCAAGGACTGCTAGTGTAGGTTGTGCAACAAATGGAAAAAAGAAAGTTAATGGGGGGAAATTCAAGACATTTTTAAAGCAATTCAAATTTACATACTTTTATTTGATGCAATCAATTCCAAGACAGAAATTGGAATATCAAGTTATACAGCAACATTTTGATTTAGTTTTTAAAGACAACATTAACAAAGTAATATGATAAGATGCACACCTTTTATTTTATATATTAATAATTCCTCTTCAAGTGTAGAATTAAAGTATATGTTGGTTTAATGGATGTTTTAACAGCTTAGTCTAGTAATAGACGCTAATCATTTCAGTTAAGATTTTCCCCAAACCACCCAGAAATATCAACATTTTCACAAATACAGCCAAACATTGCTGGTCTGGTATAGAATCAGGCAATAATATAATGAACAAGACCCTCTATATGTTATGTCTCTGTTTATTTATAATGTGGCTGTCTGTTTAACATATTACACGGTACATCAAAATCTTTTGGACCTTTATAAATCAAAGATAATAAATGTAAATGCACCATGTGATCTTAATCTATGGCTATTGGTAAACCGAGTTAATAGGCCAGCAAAGAAATGCACATAGAGAGATATCTCAGTGTTCAAGTACAGTTACAGCACCAAGAGGTGTGAGAACAGAAGAGACTGCTAAAGAAAAAAACACTATGTAAAAAGTGTCTGCTAATGCTAGGTGAACCAGAGAGGCTGTGAGGACATTGTCAGGTCAGCCAATTATTTAAGAAGGAGGAATGCAAACTGGAAATGGAATTGGCTAAAAAACTCTCTCTAATCTGTCTGGGAGGGTGCACAAAAGAATTTGTAGAGGGTAACTCAGTTTAACTAAACTGGCATCTCGTGTCATACTACAGGTGGCTTCTTCACCTCTTTATTATTTGCTACACAAATATTTGAACACTTTGACTCTTCAACATGCTAAAATATGAACATTTAATAGCAACAAATGAAACCATAATTTTTGCATGGTATATGGTTTCTAAACTATCGAGTAAACAAAGTAATTTCTGAAACAATGGATAAGTAGATTATTTTTCACCTAGCCACTATGCCCCCCCCAAGGATTGAGCCCCAAGATTTGTGCGGTGATCTACTAATGTGCAAGGTACCAAGGAAGTAAATAAAGCTCACAGTCAAGGAACAGATGAGAAGCGGGTCCATGCACAGAAAAGCAGAGGTCAGTATGTAGGCATACAGAAGTAAATGTAGTCACATCAGAGCCAAAGAGCGGCACATAAAAACACAGGAACAAACATAGTTACAACAAAGCCAAAGGTTGGGATACAGGAAATCAGGAGCAAAAATGAACATAGTTTCATAGTAGAGGAACCAAACTATTTGATTGGGGAAGACAGGACTGGATACATCAGTTTAAATAGTGTGAAATGAAAAGGATACTGGAATGTCAGGTGACAGAGCATGAAAAGGCATCAGGTACCAGGTTAAACCCCCCCGATGGTGACAATTTCCATAGCAAAAAGAGTATTTATTGCATCCTAGGAACAATTGACTTTTTTGCAACTACTTGATAATTTACTTGATCTAAAGGTGTTTTTTGAATGTCAGATGAGTGTTTTTTTAATTAGGATTGGCAAAAGATTACATCACTTTAACAAAGTCAATTTTGTTAATCTGAAATGTATTTTATTTGTTTGAAATGTACTACATGTGGTCACCAGACAGGTTAAAGATTAATTGACTGATTTGTTACTTTATATTTACATTCAAATGTACTTTAGAGCAAAAGGTCAAATCCACATTTCAAAGACACAGAAACAAAATTCTAGGTCTCTTCAGCCTGTATTATGTTAATTACATTTAATGTCTCTAATTAGCATTTGATATGCTATATACCCCTTGTCAAAATGTTCAATTATTGGAAATACTTTTTATTTTTTGGAGAACTTAATACTAATAGCGTTTTGTCACATTATCAAATATGCATTTAACATGAACTTTGCCCTCCATTGGACAAAAGTTTGACTATTAGAAATAATAATGTTTTTCGGAAAAACTTGTGTCATTCCTTATTCCTTGTTGCATAATCATAGAACATTTTGTAAATTAAATATACAAAACAAATATGCCATATTTTCACATATATTTTGTCGTAGATCATCAGTTAACTAGGTGTTTTCCTGCTGCCCCCTCAGGAGCTCAGGGAAGATGGACTCAGAAGTCTGGCTCAATGGAAGTGACAAGAGAAGATCTCTGATCTCCCAGTTGGTCCATTTAGCTGCACCCCCAGAGAGGACAATCGGTAAAAAGGGCAATCTGTCCTATTAATATGGAAACATGGTTAGCCTAGGCCAAAATGTGCCACTGATTATAACTTGTACTGTCATAATGTTTCATATCTTCTGGAAGCATATGTCAAGAAAACTTTTCTATATGATGAAGTTAGACACTTAACCCCAAATGACATTTAATGTTAGTCGTAAAGCCAACATTGTTTAAGACAATCCAACAAACATGGTATTTGTATTCATCTTCACACCTCCTCATAGTGACTAGCAGATGATAAAACATTTATGCCTGGCTGGAGCATCATTTTAAAAAGCCCATTTGCTCACATAAATATTAGGCATTTTGGGAGGATGAGTTGGGATGGGAGATATGGTTTTTATAGCCAATGAGAAAAAGTGCAAAAGCGTTGGCACATTGTTACCAGGTCTATGTACCATCTGCTGCAAACATTTATTGATATACTATATCCTAGCCACTAGAGTACGGGTGAAAGCTATTATTGTGGCATACTAGATCTTAATGAAATATTGAAGCATTTACTTTTATATTTACCCACATAAAACATTTTTTTCCACAAGATGCATTTGAAACGGTATTAAAACTCCAAAGCTGCTCGATATTGCTGCCGCTAAACATCTACTTGCCATATACCAAATAGATTTTTCTTTTTAGCAACTAATAGCTACAATAAGTCATCATGATACCACAAACACATACATTTCCAAGGATCGGGAGGTGGGATTGTAAATCAGGGACAATCAATCCTCGTTTGCTTCTTTAATTGTCCTTTTTCACAGGAATATCCAAGAAAATAGCTATTTTTATTACTAGATGACACATCCTCTATCCTAAATATCGTCATCTGGGCTTGTCCTTTGGTTAGGCTTCATTTTCTTAGGGCCCCAAACCATAAGTACAACATGTGTCATGAGGTAACCCTGCAAATGCCAGCTTATAGTGCCACCTCTCTGCGAATGTCCATTGTGACAGTCGTGAGGGATTCTACGTGAAAATTATTTCCAGCAGCCCTCACATAAAGATCCTAGGACAAGCAACTAAGCTCTTACAGAGCTAACTTGCCATATGCTGTATGTTAAAGCAAGGGTAATGCAGGAAAACGATTTACTTTTAAATTAATTATATATTAACCTTCACCCAACCTTCCTGGAACAGAGGCACAATGCCCATTCTGTATTGACTGAGTGAATAATAGATAACACAGTTTTAAGTGTTTCATATTAATTCAAATCCAAACCTACATTTACGCACAGGGTTTTTCCACATAAAGGGGTGCAAAATATATTTATTTTAGTCCTATTTTTATGTAAACTGCACATTGGAGTCGAATTTGCAAATGGGAGTTGCATGCATGCATATAAAGCACGTAACTTTGATTTAAATGGGAGCTGTTTCTTGCCTTCAAGTAGCCGATCTTTATAGGGGGTGTTTCAAAGAGTAAACGGTCCCTTTAAGTAAAAAAAAAAAAATTTTGGGCACTAGATGTTAATGTCTACAAGTCAATGTCGGCAGTGAAATTAGATATTTGCAGATATGGACAAGTTACATTTGTGGTAGAATAGCTATGTATTCTTTTTATACTCTCTATAGCATTTTATAAAAAGGGAGGCACTAAATGGCTACCAAACAAGGGATTCAATAGCCCATACCTGAATGATAATATGTTCTTGACCATTTAATATTTGGAAAAGATTATTGTTACTTTTTATGTTGTTTGGTATCTATTCTTCACATCAACAGGAATATATAATTTGTATGGACAACATCACGAAGGTTGTATAAACAACCAGTGACCATTACTGTTCCACAAATACCTGTATTATTAGCTTTTCCTATCTTTTAACACGCCATGGTTCCAGCAGGAGATGGGGTGGATTCTTTACCCTGTATTACTGGAAAGCTGTCTGTATCTTGTGTACTCAAAGATATGTCAAGCATTAGTATACAAGGACATATTGAGTATAGTGAAGGTTATATAACACTAAAAAAATAAACTCTCTGTCTGACTTAACATGTTCAGTCCCTGAACATTTAGTACTAAGCATCGCTGCATGAATCAATTACATTTAGGAGGCGTTCCCAAAGGGGGAAATCCGTGACACCTTCTAGACTCACCTTTCACCTACAGCAGCACCATCTCGAAGTTTAGGAAGAGAGTCAGACTCAATTTTGCAGGACCACCACCGCTAGCAAAAGCAGCATGCAACTGAACTTCTCCAGAAATTGGACCATTTAATTGAAGGAAGGCGATAAGGCGGCAACAGAAGTAGTAGTATGGTACAGGACACTGAATTTCCACAAAAATGTAAAAAATATTTCAAGAATTGATCCCTCAGAGTAAGGAAGAAAATTAAACTACATCAGCAGGGCAGGTACAGACGGGCACATCCAGCTACTTATTGCAGGGCTGAATATTCCCAATATAAAAAAAGAATTCCTCAGAGTAAGGAAAAGCAGCAACAGTAATAGGGCATGTGGTAGACACCAGATGAACGACACATGCAGCCCCTTGGTGCAGAAGGGGACTGGGCCTGAGCAGGCACTAGCAGACAGACATATTTAGCCACTTGGTATAGGACTGAATTTTCACAATATTTAACAAATGGTCCTGAGAGTAATGAAGGAAACAGTGCAGCCATAGGGCACTGGCAGATGTTAGGCATGTGCAGCCCATTTGATCCCCGAGAGTAAGGTAGGATAAAGTAGGATAAAGAGGAGCAGCAGTTGGGAACTGGGCCAGGGCAGGCACTGGCAGACAGGCACATCCAATGAATGTGCAGCTGTGTTAAGCTCTACTGCACAAGCACAAGTCAAATGCCTTATTTTGTCACCAATTTTCTTAATAATTTACTGTTTGTGTTGTCCACTGACTAGAGGTTTTACTTGTTAATTATTAATTTGGAAAACAGACCTAAAATAAACGAAAAAAACCAAAAACATTTGGTTATTTGTACAGAGCCCCAAAAACAAGGCCACTACAAATTGTGTGAAAAAAAGAAGATAGAAGATGCCTTTTGCCTACCTGCTATCTTCTGTCTTTATCCCCATCTCCTTGGACATAACCCGACAGGAACTTCCAAAATGACAGCGCTAGCGATGGCGTCCTCTCCCCCAACTGGAGGATCAAGGGGAGGATGTCACCACAAGCACCGTCATTTTGGCGAAAGCTTTCACCTTGTTATGTCTGCGGAGATGGGGGATGGCAAACATATAAAAAATCTTATCAAAATTTCTCGATTTTGCCATTTGTTTCCATTTGTTTAGTTGTGAACCTTCTTTTATCAGATGAACGCATAAAATTTGCAAATTCTATTAAAATTGCAGTTAGTATGAATCTGAATGCAGATTCTGAATGAATCTTTAATTGTTTCAAGCTGCATGAGTACACTTACATCTAACCAGATTTCAAAAGATATTCAAAAGCTGTTAAAATAGAAAATTAAAAAGCACCATTTCAAACATGTGTTGTATTATATAGTTTCTATACAATCCTATAATAATATCATAGGTTCATTATGTTAAACACAGAACATCATTAATGCTAATAAACACCCCTTATCATCTGCTCTCTCAAACAATTTAATTACATGTTGGATAATGACATAGTGGAGTGATTCCATGGCTCAATGCTGCCAGATAAGTCTGTCTTTCAGGTGGACTATTATTATAAACAATTACTATTAACAGCTACGTATTCTGGCGATCAGGTCTAGAGGCTGAAAGTGTAGGACCCACTATGCAAGAACAGTGACGTACTCGCAAGGACACCTGAGGCAACAAGACGGAGCAGGGCCAGAGACAGAGGAAGGAGAACCTGAAACAAGCCAAGGTCGGGGCAGGCATTGCAGGATCGGTGTCAGGGAACAAAGCTGAGGTCTGGTACACGTAATATCAAGCATTGAGAGACAGGAAATAATGCACGGAACAACTACCCAGAGCACTAACAGTGACTCTTGAACGGGCACTGTAGAACAGTACAGGGAAGATTAAATAGGAACCAAGGGCGGGAGAACAGGGAACAGACCAATGGCAGACAAGATGACGTCATCGCGACCGACTGACACAAATAGCGTTGTCACAATGGCAGCAGCACCAACACTAACAAGCTCTGCCTGTGTTACCTCCGCGGAGGCATCACACAGGCAGAAGAGGTAACGTTTGAGCGCCGCGAGCATGTTACGGCGGCAGGGTCAGTACTGCCTGATCGCCGCTGACACGCTGCGGCGGCTCGAACAGAGCCTTCTCTGTGTGGTGGGCATGCCCTGTCAGTGCGCACACCTTTCCGTGTACGTGCCAGTCGCACGTCAGTACACGGAGAGGACGTGCGAGCGGCACTGCGAAGAGACCGCCCACCAGCGCCAGGACGACGCGGGACGTTGGCGGCAAGGTAGGCATAACAGAAAGTCTCTGCATCAGAGGGGATTCTACAGAATGCATATGGAAATGCAACATCACAAAAATGTAAAGGGACCACACAGCTATCATATACTTTAAAGTGCATATAATGAGTGGAGTGTCTCTTTAAGAATCAAAAGAGGTCCTTTGCCACAGCACTGTCATTTACCTACTTTACCTACTTAACTCTAGATTCTAAGCTTTAACAGGATTAAGGACTGTGTCAGGGCTTTATTAACAAATCATTTAAAAAGGCAGAACAAATCTATGCTGCTAGCTTGCATGGAGTACTCTAATAGCGCAGAAAACATTTACTTTACGGAGAAAACAATAGGCTTCATTATACAAAAACATTGTTTTAGAGATTAAAACATCTGGGTTGATTTCAAAGAATGCTTTGTCGTCCAGGGACTGGTATTATCTTTGTATGAACCCTTGATTCAGTCTGCCAACTACATGTTTGTCCATTGGAAGATGAGTTGTATCATCTATGTTTTGTTTCTTGACTGAAATTCAAGAATAATCTTATTCTCTCAGTATGTTTTCATGACACGAGTCAGAAAGCACACGGTTCCAAAAATATTTGTGTTACCTCATGTGCCTCGAAGATGTTTTGCAGTTGAAACAATTAAAACTGTTTATTACGTCTGCAGCTTGAAAAAGACATAGGGATGAGAGTTTATTGTATCCTCCGCAACAGTAACACCAATTTTATTTTGCCGCATAGTATGTTTTTTTGGAGTGAGAAGAGAATGTAGGCACTTACTTTATAAATACGATCTTTTATTGCTGTTTCTGTTATGAAAAAAAATATTTGGAACATTTCAACATTTTTGGCATGGTTTTTATTTAGCATTCATTACTGCTCAAATGTTTGCAGACATCCAATCTGCACATGCATTAACAAAGATGTCTGGTTATCTGATAAACACCATTTTCTCTATAATGCAGCCAAATTATTTTGTATTGAATTTCCCCAAAAGCAAAATATTTGTAACATATGCAGTTCTTTGAAATATACAGGATTTATTGTTGGTAAGGATTTTCCTAATTGGATAGGGAAAAAAATATTTTATGAAGCCAGTACTTTTTAGCCCAGACTCAGCTGGGCTAAATTTAAATCATAATATATAAGTATATATTTTAATAAATCAAAATAATAAATATAAATCAGTGTCAGCAAGTAGTGTAGGAAATAACTTTATAATTTATATAACATTTATTTTATCCATTTAATAATAATTAATGATATATTTAAGATAAGATTTAGGCTTTCTTTGAATTTCTTTGGTGTGAGAGAACTAGCAAACTAGATACCGGTGTATTGCATAGCATGTAATATGGGTTGTATTATACATGAATCTCAGAGTTGGAACATGTATTAGGATGGGCAGTGTATCAGCAAGTCAAGGTCCCATACCTCCCAACTTTGTAAATGCCTAAAGAGGGACACTGTTATTTAAGAGGATGTGGTCAAATGTATAGCTAGGTGTGGCATGTGATATACTTACTGCCAGTCAGCTCCAGTGCTTGCTCAGTGAGTTTTTTAGGCGGGTCCATTAAGACCCCCTATGTGCGCGCGCATAAAGTGATCTACTTGATTTCAATGGGAGTGCCTTCCTACCAGATTGTCTGCTGCAAGCAAATTTTATGAATGCATATTAACCCCTTAATGACAATTGCCGGTCCTGGCACGGCACGGAAAAGCATGTGCTTTACGACAATTGACGTGCCAGGACCGGCACGTCTTTAAACGGGTGCAGAAAGCGATCTACTATCGCTTTCTGCACCCAAAAAGCGTTGCTGAATGCCTCGACCTCGAGGCATTCAGCAACGCCGCGATCGGCACGAAGGGGCCATCTCTGGCCCCTCCACGGGGCGTCAACATCCGCCATACTTTGTATGGCGGCGGACGCCCGTTTTAAAAGCGTTTAGGAGGCGATCGACGATCGCCTCCTAAACTTAAATGGTGTCGCTGGAATGCCTCGATCAGGAGGCATCCAGCGACACCAAACACTAACCTTTTGATGGGCTGTGACCGCTCCGGAGAGCGGTCACAGCCGCAGCTGCCGGCAATCTTCGCCATCAAGGAAGATGGCCGCCGTCCTGTAACAGGAACCACAAATTTTAAAAGTTCGCTAGATAGTCCAGACCATCTAGAGAACTTTGGCTCCACTTGCAGGTTGAATACAGGTACTGCATTCACCATGCAAGTCAATGGAGCCCAGCTTTCTAATCACAGTGTGATTAGTAAAAATAAATTAAAAAATAAAATAAAATTAATAATAATTAGAAAAAAATAGTAAAAAAACAGTAAAATGTAAAAATCATTTCCCACTGATGTCACTATCAGGGGAACCTCCAAGTTGAAAAAAAATGTTAAATTTTTTTTTTAAAAAAATAAAAAAAAAATATATATATATATAAAAAATATATTTTTGTGAGCAAGTCCTAAAATTAGCATATTAGCTTAAAACAATTCTCGCATGGAAAGAGTTAAAATACTGGCATATTAAATGCCCGTGGGGTGTCTACTTTTAAAAAATGTATGATTTGATGGGGTAAATTGAATGGGCCAGGTTCAACAACGTCCCAATTAACACGGGGGGAAGGATGGCCACACATCTAATTTCCAATTAGAAAAATGCACACGTACCAAATGTGGCCTTTTAGTTCCCCCAAAAAATGACACACCCATGCATGTGGGGTATCACTGCACTCAGGAGATGTTGCTGAACACATTATGGGGTGTCGTGTGACAGCGGCATATACCAGGAGCTGTAAATTCATACATAAAGTAGGTGTGTGTGGGAAAAATACACACACAAAAATATTACTGCAAACTTTGAAAAAATGCTGGTGGTAAAATATGTGCATGCAAAGAGTTAAAATACCAGCATTTAAAATACCCTGTGGTGTCTAGTTTTGAAAAATATATGGTTTTGTTGGGCACACTGAAATGGCCTGGCTCAAAGATGTACCAAATAGGGCATGGGCAGTGGATCCCAAATGCCAAAGTTCAACATTGAAAAAAGCGCATGCCCCAAATGTGGCCCTTTTGCCCCAAAACAGCCAGGCAAAATCATTCATGTGAGGTATCGCTGTACTCAGGAGATGTTGCTGAACACATATTGGGGTGTTTTGTGATAGTGACATATACGAGAACATTTTAATTCATACCTGAATTAAAATGTGTGTGGAAAACCAAATGCAAAAAAATGACTACCACAAAGTTTGACAAAGACTGGTGGTAGATATGGTGCATGGAAAGAGTTAAAATACTAGCATTTGAAATACCCTGGGGTGTCTAGTTTTCAAAAATATATGGGTTTATTGGGCACACTGAAATGGCCCGGCTCAAAGATGTACCAAATAGGGCATGGGCAGTGGATCCCCAAATGCCAAAGTTCAACATTGAAAAATGCGCATGCCCCAAATGTGGCCCTTTTGCCCCCAAACAGCCAGGCAAAATCATTCATGTGGGGTATCGCTGCGCTCAGGAGATGTTGCTGAACACATATTGGGGTGTTTTGTGATAGTGACATAAACTAGAACATTTTAATTCATACCTGAAGTAAAATGTGTATGACAAAACAAATGCAAAAAAATGACTACCATAAAGTTTGACAAAGACTGGTGGTAGATATGGTGCATGGAAAGAGTTAAAATACTAGCATTTGGAATACCCTGGGCTGTCTAGTTTTCAAAAATATATGACTTGATGGGGTAAATTGCATTGGCCGGGTTCAAAGATACCCGAAATGGCACATGGGGGGAAGAATTACCAGATTTGGAAAAAATGGCTTTGAAATAGCAAAACGCTACCTGTACTTATTGCCCCATAATGGGTAGAAAAAAGCAAAAAAACATAAAAACATTGGGTATTTCTAAACTCAGGACAAATAGTAGAATCTATTTAGCAGGTTTTTTCATTACCTTTTATAGATGAGTAAAAGATTTTTCAACTAAAAGTTAGAAACAGTCATTTTTTTCAAAATTTTTCACCATATTTTATAATTTTTTTAATAGTAAATAATATGATACAATCAAAACAATGTCATCTAAAGAAAGCCCTTCTTGTCCTGAAAAAAACAATATCTAATGTGTGTGGGTTCAGTAAACGGGAAAGAAGAAAATTACAGCTAAACACAAGCAGCGCAGAAATGTTAAAAAGGCCATTGTCACAAAGGGTACAAAAAGTAAAATCAGCCTTTGTCTCGAAGGGGTTAAAATACTTACAAAGTACTTTAATATGCATTCATTCTTCGAGAAGCTCTTCGGACACTGGAGTGTCGCTTTAAGAGCTGTAGACACACTGTGTCAGGCTTATACTCACCAGACACTCTGAAATCATAGTAAAGCGGGGTTTGGGGAGGAAAAATGAACAGAGGGATTTGGATCCTAAAGAGGAACACTTGGCTTGTATGGAGTATTGGAAATATATAGTGTCTGGGCCTTGCTCAGGGCTATAATAGTGAGATGAAGGGAAATTAATCCACTCCAAACTCATTGCCCTACTCCATCATGACATTGTACACATAATTTTGTTGTTCTGGTTGGTTAAGTTGTTATCAATTAAAAAATGTTTTTTTTTTTTAAATTGCGTAATATCACACAGTGCTAAATAAGCAAGGGTCATTGGTAGGCAGAAAGCAGCATTTACACAATTTGGTGTTTAATGTTACACAACTTTATGTTTAAAATACTTTTTACTTGGAGCACATCCTCTTATTTGAAAAGCCCTGACTCAATTTAGCAGTCAGGGCGGCATGTGGTTGTGGGGATAGAGGGGTCATGTAAAGGTCAGGTTAGATAACAGGTTAGGTCAGGAGTAACATAATTTAAAAAAAGAGGGGTAGAAGATTCTAGCTGTGCTCGCGCCGCTTAGTTTGCTGTGCTTTTTGCGCTCGAGGGTGTCTCGAGCCGCTTAGTTTGCCGCACTTTCGACTGCCTTGGGCTGCGCTCGCGAGTGCCTCGTGCTGCACAATGGGGGGGAATTCGGCCTATAAATAGCACCTGTGGAGGTGCGTTTTTGTCATACCTGCGGCAAACTGCTAGCTATCTGCACTGACCTCTGTTGTAGCGTCTGGTGGGCAGCAGCATAGTGGGTGAGCCAAGGGTACGAAGATGGAGGAACTTTTTCTAAGGCAACCACCCCCCACCCAAAAAAAGTTGTCAGTGTCTTTATTTATTCTAATATGAAAGGTTTATCTTAAAGCTGGTTTAATTGGTGTTGGTTCATATCGCTTACAATCACATGAGAGAATATATTACACATTTTACAGGACTGATGACTTAGTAATATTTTACTTGTTATGTCCTGTCTACCCATTGCACAGCGCTACCGAATATGTTGGCGCTATATAAAACTGCTATGAATGTAGTTTTAATGCTCACTTTCAATGTGAAGAATATTCTTTTTCCAAGTAGAAAGGTTATAACAATTAAGCTTCATCAATTCTGCATCTTGGGAGATTTGGCTCATTAACCTAACTGTTGTTCAAGTAACCTTATGAACATTCTTTTCAGTGGGATACATTTCACAAAAGCTAGTATTGGCTTTTATTGCCTGCTACTGCTAGGATAATGTCATCTGAGGCAATATCGTATAAAGTTACATTTGTATCTACAATTAAATGAACGGTTTCTTTGTCCCTTATTTAATTGGATTTAGTGGGGAATATATCACAGAAAAAGAAATCACAGAAAAAGAAATCACAGAAAAACACCTAAATCACTTTTGACTTTTTATCACATTTCCTTTTTATCACATTTTGTGTAGAAACTTGACATTTCTGAGATGTTGGATGCGGCGTATATATGTGTGATACTTTGCAACAAAAATTTAAATAAAAATTTATTTGAAGTTTCCTGGCATCAAAAATGTTTCCACATGTTTATGCTAAGCAGCTAGCCAGCACACAGCATCTTATTTGAATAGTATATATGAATTATGTGTTAAAGAACACAGTTATAACCTTGGATAAAATAGACCCACCAATTGGTGTAGAGCAGATAGGTAACGTGATCCTGGTGGAATTACCAACAAGAAAACAGACAAAGTCACTTATAGTATGCTACACATAAAGAAAACAAAAAAAACAACAAAAAAAACCCAGCTGTATTACTGTAAGGGTCTAGTGGGACCACCAACCCAACATGTAGTCTGCCAACTTGTGATTGGCTCCTAGGAAAACAATATGACTATATTAAAAGCAGACCACTAATGCTTAATGAAACTTACAGTGAGCATAGTGATCAACAGTTCCTTGAATATTTTACAGAATTCTAGGTTTATCTTATACTGAGGCTCAGCTTTTTGCCCTTTCTGCTCTTCTTTTTTTGTTGGGTATGTTACATGTATATGCCTTCTGCTTTAGTCTCATGTGTGAGACTGATATACACTTCCACACGTAGTCAAATTTTAAAGGAGGTCAGCCTCAACTGTGGTATTTCAACCGCTTCAGTGAGCAAATGACATGGAGCACCAAGTATGGTAATAGTCATCAATCCATTGTTATAAACCTTTATATATTTATGTTTTTTTTTCCGTTAGCTTCAGTCAAACCTGACTCATTTTCTTGTAGGGTGTGCCTTTTAAGGTTCCTGAAACCAATATGATTTTAAATGTAACTTTGCTTCATCCTTTCATGAGGAACGGCTGATCCCACAGGGTCTAACACTTTCCTTTTCTTCCGGGTTCAGATTGTGAATATTTAAACAAGGTAAATTAATTGGATTAATGTTATGTGCTTAACGTATTGCACAAATTATCTCTTAGCTTGGTATGTTTTGTCCCAGATTTTTTTAGCTATTAACATTTTTTTTTTTAACCAAAGCTAAATTTTCAAACCTAAAAGAACATGTCTGCTCAAACCTAATACATTTCCTATGCATATTTATTTGGGCAATGGTGCTGGGTTTTATATTACTATTATTCTTAAAAACATATCTGAAGTGGCAAGTTTGCATTTGGTTTGGTCTACATTTCAAATTTTCTTTTGGAATGGGGTATTTGTAGGTGAAGCAGTAAAATAAAAACATTGATGTGCAGACCTTGCCGCGACATATATACATATCAGGATAAAAAGTGCAGTTCATTGGATCTCTAAAGTGCAAATTACTCTAACAGGATAAGTCTCCGAACAGTGGAGAAAAAAAATAAATAGAAAAAGGCTCCAGGCACTCAAGGGTTCCATCAGGCAGATTTAGTGAAGGAGAAAGACAACAACGTTTCGACCTCACGATGAGGTCTTTATCAAGTTCCGAACAGTGGAGAAGCCCCTGGCAGGTGGGTGAATGGTAAACAGTCTAGGATTGTTTCTGTATTTCTAATACATTTATTAAGTATTTATTAAGTATTTATTAGCAGTAGCCAATCCCAGATCACCATACCTGCAAACTCTCCAGGTTTCACCAATAAACTCTGGGAGAAGCACTGCTTCTTCGGTTCTCCAGGTTAACACACAAATCCTCCGGGTTGTGGGGTCCTGACACTTCCCGCCCATTTCCCCTTTAAATGGGAGTGTTTCCTGTGACATAAGCAGGAACGCCCACTGAAGTGAACAGGACCGTCCACCAATGTCAGCGGGCAGTCATAGCCAAGTCCCACAAGGGTAGGCTCTGGGTAGCTGCGGCTCATAAGTGCCCAGGTATGCAGATCACCCTATTTGGAGAAGAGGCTGCCCTGTACACCAATGCTCCATCGGCTCATTTTGGGGAAAATCAGTTCTGATGAATCAAACAATCTGTGCGCTATGAGTGTGCCCGCCAATGCACAAGTGGTTGATTCAGTGTACTTGAAAATCAACTCCCTCCAGGCTCAGTAGAACCTCATCTCCAAAAAAATATTCTAAAATCAATGTTTAACAAATAGAATTTATGAGGTTTATGAGTGGTGGACGCCCTGTTTTGTTTTTTTTTGTTCATGCTGAAATTATTTTCTTTTTGTTTGTTGTAAAAAAAATAAATGTAAGAAAAAATAAATAAATGTATGCACAGCTGGTAGCAGCATTCAAAAGATTCTTAATGTAGGCAGATGCAATGCGTTTATGTTAATGGACTTGACTTTATCCATATGAATGAAACAATAACCAATCACCTGTTCAAAAACATCACTTATCTGTCACATTGAACAAAGATGTTATTTGAATGCATGGTATCCAGGTGCTACAGGCAGTTTGTTCATTAACATGTAGGCGCTTCAAACATTTGGTTATTTTTTTAATGGTTACTGAGACTTAAACTTTGTAGTTTATGTCAATAAAATAAACTACAAAGTGCCATCTTTTTTTCTGTCCCATCTTTGCCCCAAAACATATATGTGCAATTTTTTGCCACCAAACAGCTTGTCTGAGCCATCTCTGCCCCTAGACAGCTTGTCAGTGTCCCCAGACAGCTTGTCTGATAAATTTTTTCCACAAAAAAAGCTTGTCAGTGCCCCTTAACAGCTTGCATATGCCATATTTTGCCACTAAGCTTGCCAGTGCCCCCAATGTCATGTACGTAGTGTGCCGACACTGGCATCATAACAGCCTGGAATTGGAATACATGGTCTCAGCAGGGGTTGAACGGTCATAACTGCAACCCCTGTGACCATGGTAGTTATGCCACTGTTGACCATCATAAAACAAATTAACATACAACGTGCACATTATTTTGTGCTAAAGCTTTCACCCAGCTCTTTTACATAGCATAACGAAAACATTTTTTTCTTCATTTTTTAAGAATATATATATATATATATATTCCTTTCACATCTTATGTTTCTACCCTTAATCCCATATGCAGTATAACGCAATATCTGTATTCCTGCAGAGTCTGAAATGCCTGAGGCCACTCTCTCTTCCACAGATCTTCTCTAAGAGGAATGTTATTATGTGCTCTTTCAAGATTTCCTTAGTTAGTCTGTACATTGTTAAAAATATGAAATAGAACTGAGCACATGCAAAACAATGGTGAATGATTTACTGATTAAGGCTCCGTAGTCTGGGCAGAGTGTTACAAAAGATATACTTTAGTTTGACTTAAATTGGGAAGTTTTGTTTAAGGGTCAAAGGAAATACTGTAGTTAGCTCAGAGGACTGAAACAAATAAACGTGTGGCCATAACTTCCATGGGGCAGGAGGGGCAGCTCCCCTAGGCACGTGAGTGGTGCTCTTGAGACATCTGAAGGCAACGTCTCTGTCTCATACCATAAATTGTACATTTGTGAGCAGGGCTCTCTCCACCTAATGTATCATTTTTTCGTAGTCTGTCAATTCTCGTCTTGTCATACCCCTTGAATATATGTATTGTATTAAGCGCTGTGTAAATTGTTGGCGCTATATAAATAAAAGATAATAATAATGATAATTATCGTACTTCTCTCTACTTCTTGAAGTGGACGTGACATCAGCTCAGGTGCAACCTCTGACCTTGCCTCAGGCACAAAGATTCCTAGTTACGGCTCTGTACAAATGCCAGGTTTCATAGTGACATATATTCCAAATTCACCCT
This sequence comes from Spea hammondii, assembly GCA_029215755.1. Classification (NCBI taxonomy): domain Eukaryota; kingdom Metazoa; phylum Chordata; class Amphibia; order Anura; family Pelobatidae; genus Spea; species Spea hammondii. The sequence continues at coordinate 50,444,381 of JARDYJ010000004.1, read as the reverse complement.
CTTGTGTAATACACCCTAACTCCCTCTAGATTATATTTTGAGCAGGGCCCTTCTCATCTGTTGTTTCTGTAAGTCAAATTGTTATGTTATATACTACTTTTATGTCCTTTCTACTCATTGTACAGCGCTAGAGAATATGATGGTGCTATATAAAACAATAAATAATAATAATATCCTAGCTGCGTAGACCCTTTAAATGTTTGTAGTGTCCTCCTTTCAAATGCATGGAGGGTTTCTGTAGAATCCCCTTTTTTCCCACCTCCAGCTGTTTTCCATGCAGGGAATGCTCATGATATATTTAACGCCTATCAGCTACAGCTCTGGTTTGGGAATGCTGTGGTTTATGAACGGCATATATCCCATGTGCATGCAGGGCAAGAGCTTCCATTGATTTTCCTGCTCCCCCCCTTCTTTAAAAAAATGCATATTAAAGTACTTAAAGGGTCCTTTAAAATGCAGTTCTTCTCTGCTGGGGCTGTCAGTGACAATAAACTATCCCTTTAAAGAAAACATCTTTCACAGATTGAAGAAAACAAAGATATCCAGCGATAGCAAGTGATGTTGACATCTATTCTTCACACTTGTGACAAACTCTATATGTTTGTTCTGGGTAATGATTTTTGAACACCATTTCATAGTCATTTGCAGCAAAGAGTGTTCAGACTTGTTTCATTATAGGGTGAATGTTGCTAATGTATAGTCATACAGAACCTTTTAAAGCTGGATTTGATTTATTTCATAATAAACATTTTGATTGTATAACAAAGGGCAAAACCTGTTTTTTTTCCCTCAATACAATAGAAATAAGGAGTGAGTGCATTTCCAAGATGGGGAAATTGTACATATTAAATGTCACTTTTTATTGACGTTGACATATAATTGAAGGAATTTAGCAAACGTAAAAACAAAATCCTCAAATTGCAGAAAATTATTTTACATGTTATAACATAGTGTGGTATGTACTATAGTAAATTATATGTATTATATATATAGTTTAGTTTAGGAAACTGCACAAGTCACTAGACACCAGAAGGTCTAGCATTCTCCTAGCATTCATATGCATCTAGATTGGCTCCAAAACCACATAAACTTTATGAAGCTTAATCACTAATGGCCAAGTTGGACCAAGAATAGCCTAGATATGAAATGTTTAATTTTGGACTGTTTTATAACAAACTTTACCAGTCAACTCCTTGCTACCCCATACCTTGGCTGGTTTTCCAGAGTGTGCCTAAGAGACAAAGCTTTTCTGTTTCACTGCGATCATTTGCTACAGTAGTTATGACAAAAGAGAATATCAGGCATAGTTCAGTTAAACCACAATGTTGCATATATAAAACAATAAATAATAATAATAATAATGATTATAGTTTTGTATAAATGGGTGTGTAGTAGAAAATAACAATGACAGCTGATTTTCTTAAGCAAATAGCTTTAGAATTCAAACGCAATGGATTTTTTAAAGCAAATGATAGAAAAAATAACCTTAGACTCAATACAAAAGCAGGCAATTTTATCTCTTCAAAGCCATAACTAAATACCTGACCTGAGACCTGGATGAGACCCAGGCCCGGCCCGACAATGGAGCCGAGTGGGGCAACTGCCCCAAGCCCTTTTTTTTTTTTTTTATAAAGCCGAGAAGAGAGAGGGCGCTGAGTGGTTTTTGCCCCTCTCTCCTCTGCGAGCCCTCTAGCTCGGTCTCGGTGCCGGCTCGGTCTCGGTGCTTTGTAAACAATGTGTATTGGTGCAGGGATGATGCTACACGCACCTATGTGTTTTAAACTATGCTAAAATTACTGTATACAAAAGGTAGATTCCTTGTTGCTTTATTATATAAAAAGTTATGCAAATACTGATCATAGTGACTATGAAAATGACTTGGCTTCCAGCTTGCACAATTGCATATATATGCACTCATATATTCATCTACCTAGAATGTCTTTAACAGCAATACATTTTATGAAAGAATACTCTTTGGGTATTTCGCAATATTGTTATTGCAGTATAATTTAAAAAAAATAATTTTGCATGCCAAAAACTTGTAGGTGATCAATGTAGATGACACACAAGTACTGTGTTATTCCTGGCTTTCATTTATAGCAATGATAATTAAAAAAGGAGTACTTTTTCTTACAGGACCGATTATGAAGCACCATTGAGCAACTAGCCCCAGCTATACAAAGTGCTCTTTGTTTAGTATCACATGTCTGATCCTGACAGCCTTAAGGCATATTCTTGGGTCAATATGAGATCCACCCCTTTCCTGTGAAAAGCATAATAGTAGTCAACGTGTTTAAAATATAATATTGTAGAAAAAAATATGTTATGCCTGAAGCAAAACCTGCATCTTTTTGTAGACGCTAAGAACAGAGTGCTCAGACGATATCATGCTCTGTACAAAATTATATGGTTTGCCATGATTGTAATAAACATTAATCTTACAACAAATCTAATACAGAATAAAATATAAAAAAGTAAAACTGGTTGTTTGTATGCAGTAAAAAGTGATTCAGGGATCATAAAGGGTCTCTACTTCATAAAACATCACTTTTTTGGTCAGGAATCTTGTGAAGTGCTATTAGATGTTATGGACTTGGTACTTATTGCTGCTTTGTTATTGATTGAAATATAAAAGGTGCGTAATTTTTTGCTGAAGCTGTACATGTTACGATGTACTTAGCAGAAGGTCAGCAGTGGAGCTGACATAGCCTGATTCATTGATAAAGGTAAATCATGTTCCACACCTATCACAAGAATTGCAAATAAACACATGGACTTGTGTAAGCAGTATATTTCAAGATTAGTCATAGATCAGTTATAGAGCTTCTTACAGTACACATATTCAAGGTATATGACAAGACTAAAATTGACAGACTAAGACAAACTGATACATTAGATGAAGATGCTCGGCTCGCAAGCTTACAATATAGAGGGAATGGGGTGAGGACAAACATGAGGAACAGAAAAAAGTGAGCGGTAGTGTGGGGGGTTGTATAAGTTATGTTGGTCTGCTTCTCTGAAGAAGAGGGTTTTGTAATTTTGTGAGTTGGGAGGGTGAAATGTGAAGGTTTGGTGGAAGTAGGTTCTAGAGATATGGTGCAGCATGAGTGAAGTCATGTAGGTGGGAAAAGGAAGAAGTCAAAAGTGAGGAGGAGACCCTTAGCCCATGGGAAGAACGTAAAGATTGAGTAGTGTAGTATTTTGTTATGAGGGCAGAAATGTATGGAGGAGCAGTGTTATGGAGGGCCTTATATGGTAGTACAGGGATTGTAAATGTAATAGGGTAATAGTGAACCAGTGGAAGGTGTCACAGAGTGAGGAAGCAGAAGAAGAGCGTTCTGCAAGGTAGATAAGCCTAGCAGCAGCATATTGTATAGACTGCAGAGGAGAGATTAGAGATAAAGGAATGCCAACCAGAGGAGCATTGCAATAGTCAAGAGGGGAAATGATAAGGGAATCAACCAGAGTTTTTGTGGCTTCTTGGGTGAATAATGGGCAGATGTTTTTTAGGTGCAAGCGGCGGGATCTGGTGAGCGACTCAATGTAAGGAATGAAGGAGAGGTTTGAGTCAAGGATGACCCCAAGGCATCGAGACTGATAATGTAGGGGAGTTAGTCTGCTGTTGATGGTGATAGAGTCAGACTCTATCTTATGCTAGTGCATGGATATAGGAGTTTTCGGAGCGCTACAGAGTGACACATAAAAGCTGGGCACATGGAAACTGGAGGAACAATTTATTTTACTATAGTATGCAAAAAAGGTGCAAATGTTCTTTTAAAAGCTTGTATCAATCTATAACAGTTAAAAACTCTAAACATTATTACTCTATTAAATGTTGACCTCTGTGGTCAAGCAAGGATTCTATTATATTGTAGGGCAGCTGAGTAAGGCAACATTAGTTTTCTTTTTAAGATTCTCAAAACAAGATCTCTCCCAGCAGAAATGGTGGAAGAATTTGAATCTATTAAATCTAAGGTCAAGGACTAATTAATGTCAACTGAGTTTGAATTCTCCATCTACTTTGAATGTATTTGTTGGTCAAAGGCTATCTCCTGGTCAAAAGGATATTTCCACACTATACCAATTGATGATCATGCAAAGATACAATAATTCATTCTAGTGGCATAATTTAATACCATAAGCTTTTCAAGTTTTCAAAATTTCACTGATATGAGTAATATGGCAGACGATGGCTTAATGGGGAGAATGGGTAAATATAACAAGGAAGTAAGCAGAGGTGGCTAAATGCCACCCACCAACTCAGAAATCAAAAGTTTGACCCAGAGAGATGATAATTTGCTACAATAGCCAAAACTGCCAGAGTGAAGTGGCATTGGTCCCAGGTATGCAAATATCAATGTATCTCAAGCATTTCATCACAAACCTATTTTGTGTTTCTTCTGTTACTATAAATTGTAAACTATACCTACAAAAAAAGAGTCATCTATTTTTTATCTGTGTTTCATCACATAATTGCCGGCATTTAACTTAACATAGAGGAGTTTTGTATATAAAATCTATGTCGCATACTTGAATTATTTTTTAACTCAAAAGTGTAAAGCTTCCAATATTTTTTTTGTTTTATTTTCTTTTGATCTGCATTATAGAGAAAACTTTTAGATCCTTGACACTTTTTATTCCCTATTTATTTCATTTTATGTGGCTCTTACTTCAGGGGTTTACTGGATTTCTTTGATAGAACTTCAATAACATTTCTTTCAGTCACTGTTCCCGAATCTGTCCAGAAAGGCAAATCATGAACAAGGCTTTTGATAAGAAAACAGAGACTGCCTAACAAGGAAGCCTAATGTAAAAAATATCATATTACAGTTCCAACAAAAGAAGAAAAATGGTGATAAATCCAGGGATATTGTTCACACATGCTTGAAACCAATCTCTTCTTACTTTGTAGTCTGTGAAGCTCTTGAGATGGATGCCCTAAGGATGAGCCTTCATAAAATAAAGCATTGGTAGTTTGGAGACATTTAAAAACTGTTATTAAATGTGTACTAAAATAAAGATATAGTAGAAGTCAAACACTACATTCTTGTATTCCAATAACACATGAGCAATTCTGGAAAACCCACTCTATGTGAATTAAGCTCCATAAACTCTAATTAGTAAGAACTTCAGCTTGGGTCAGTTTTATACCTATTCTATTAAACAAAGACTATAGCAATCTATGCTGCCATAGACTGATTTTATGAATAACTGGTTTATTCACAAAATCATGTTTTACAAGTTAGCTGACACATTTTAGATCACCACATTTTGAAGAATACACCTTGGTAAAGACCCTGCACACTACAAATCGTAGTTATATTCATAGGATGGGCCAGATAAAATATGCACTTCATAGGAAGTAAAGTGCCAGACATGTTCCAAATGCTCTTAATTGAAAGGAATACAACGTAATGCGTATTAATTGTGTTCGCAAATGTTAGTTAAGTGTGTTCCCTGGCAGATTAATTGCTCTGTAACTGCAGCTTCTCCTAAACGTAAGTACCTTTATTTTGTTTTAAAGAATACAATTAAAAGAACACATGAAGTACAAGAGACGTACATTTCACTAGGGACCATGAGCAAAAAGATTTTTTTAACTGATAAAAAAAGATATTTATACATAAATGAAGTAACATAAGACTTATAATCACAAGTTTGTTATTATAAAAAAGATACATTATAGTGATATACATTTAAGAGAAATCTGTCCCTCACTTTCTCTGAGAAGGTCCCTTAGACCAATAAGGGGCCCTAAGCAGCTATTTTATCTGCTTATATGTTAGCACTGCTTATGTTATAAAGGAAAGCATGATGTTTACAATTAAACATGAATGCTTTCTCTTAAGAGAAGAGAACATCATAACAGTAGAGTACAATACAGGAATGCAAAATAAAAAGATATTCCTTGCCTTTAGGGGGAGATTGGTGCATGGAGCAGGCAGCCTTACATGCCAGCTTGCTACTTTGGCAACTAATGTAAAAAGAGTAACCGTTTCAGCACGCTGCCAGCTGATCTATTATGAGATCAGCTGGGAGGGATGTTTGAAAAATTGTTTGATCCATGCTAACATGCAAGGATCAGTCATTTTCACATAACAGGTGCCCCAAACCCACTGTCAAAACCCACCTCTTCCCATAAAAAATATAATAAAGCACACATGCAGGGTCTTAAATTCATAAAATGTTTTACAGTTATTTTATTACAAAAAATAAAATGCGCTCATTACCTTTTGTGAGGTGCAACACACATGACCCTAAAACAGGAGGATCATATTAGTAGTCTTCCACAGTTACCTGCATAGCTATAATATTCTGTTTTCATATCAGCCTTGTCTTGTTTTTCGCTCTGTAAGTCTCTTTAGATTTTTGTCTGAACTTCTGCTTAGGTAATCAGTCAAAATTAACTGGGCAGAACAAACTAGATAGACTAGTTTTACTCAATTGTCAGAAAAAAACATCAATAAAATAACTTCATTTAACTTAGTGGCAACTAAAGCTGCAACTAACAGAGTTTTCAAGATACCCTGAAGAACAATACAAATCATTGGTGTTTGTTTTAGATGGCACTGGATTAAATTGGTTGTTGGTTATACAAAAGTATTTTAGACTCCATGTTACTCCATAGCCAGCTCTCTTAACTGATTGGCTCAGGTAAAGTGATTTCATGCTTTTTGAAAGAGAAAAATCCAGCTTCCAATTGCACAGTTGCCTTCTATACCTTACTAGTTAATAAAGTCCACAATATCATGGACACACTGGGTGGGATTATCAATTACCCCCCCTTCCTCTCACTCTCTCTGTAGGAAAGCATAGATATATTGGGACTGTCTACCTGCAAGAAAGCGACTCCAACATGTCACCTCAAAACCAGTGGTACTACTGACACAGTGGGTGAAAGGTAATGTATTCCTATTTCCTCACACTCTCTGGGTTAAAACAAAGAGATACTTACACAGTCCATCGGCAACCAAATAACTGCCACACGTTGCCTTTCACCACAGGCTGAGCTCTTCCAATGGCAATGGCATACTGAGTTTTTCAGTTAGTTACCCAAGTTTGTCTTATTATTAAAATCACTTTACAGGCCTGGCTGGAAAAATTACTGAGCTGCTTGGTTACCAATATTTTTTTGAAAAAGGGATACAATGTTTCCAAATCCCTCCCCTCATTAAAAGTGCATTAACAGTTTGTTTTGCTTTTCTTAGATCCTTAGGATAAAAGTCTCCAAACAAAGATTGTATGCTATAACAAACATTCTGCTTTCTTTAGTTAAAATATGTACTGGTTTCCAGGCTCAACAAATGTGCCTACTTTATTTCTTAACCATGTTGTAAGGTGGAATTTATTTAGTATTTTATCTTTTGTTAAATAAGCTCAGATTTAATTATTTTACTTAGCCTAAGTATACGTTGCTTGTTTTTTTTATTATGTTTCCTCTTTAATTTTGGCTCTTTTCTTAGATCACATTCCTGATTAGATGTCGAACTACCTCTTCCTTACTAACTGGTCAATTTTCAAAATGTTTTACATTTTTGTAAACAATCTTTTTCTAATATATTTGATAACTGGCTCCAGCAACAGAATATAGATTGTCTAGATGAATGTCCGCAATGTTCATAGCAAAGAGGAATATTACAGCATTCAAACAGAAGTAGATAAAATAAAATATAAATTTTTTTTAAAACTGGTGTCACTGCAGAATCCTTTCAATAAAAAAAAAATCTAGAGCTTAGTTTATACCACTTTACCTTCATTCTTGTGTGGGATAGGTATGCACTTGGGAAGTAATAAAGTGAAATTTCTGGATGAAATATCACACATATAATAGGTAAAAGAGAAGCAATGCATGAGAAAAAAGCATTACGTTTTTGCATTACCTGCCTTAATATGAACTTAAAATAATATTCTAGGTACCTATATAGTTTGATATGTACATTTTTTTCTGAGAACTGTATTAGAGAGAGTAAAACAATAAGATACAATGCAAGTTGTATATTAGACACAATGCTTTCCTATATGGCCTCTTAATGCAACTTTTGGGTTCTATGTACAGTATATTTGTAGCCACGTTTCTACTAAGTTTTTTGGAACCTGTAATGTTATCTTTGGAATGGCAAATCTATTGTGTGTTCATGAGTTATACAATCAGTCACGCTATCCCATTGGAATCAATATACTTTTGTAGTAGGTTACCAACATTGAAATTGTACCAAAATAAACATTAACAATGGCAAGAGCTGTAAGTAGCCAACAGTCTGTTCCAGAATCACGAAACCTGTAAATCAAAACCATGTGTGAAACTGCCTGAATGATACCTAGGTGCTGTTTTGCTGGTTGCGTGTTGGAAATATACTAGCACAAAAATATTTGTGTCAACCTTTGTAACTCAATTATAGGGATGTCCAATTTTTGGCTGTTAAGCCATAAAAAAGATACATGTTGTATAACCCGTGTAAGGGTAATTGCTGGCTATGACTGTCATTTAGGCCTTAAAACATCTGCATAGGTAATTAGTGAAGAAGCTGCATTTTTGTTCGATCTCAAGTTGCAAATCACATTTTTTTAAACTAGGAAAGCCCTTAAGTATAAGAAAAATCACCAGTGTTAGCTGCCGACGGCATTGGATTCCATTGGTTGTTATTTATACATGAGCATTTTACATACCCATTTGACACCAAGGCCTATTATCTGAACTGATTGTATTGGATTAAGTGATTCGATGTTCTTTGAAAGATAGGCCCACACCTAGCTCCCCACTGAGCAGTTGCTTTAGCTATTTTATGGCTATTTCAGGTCTGGTTTGAAATAACGACTCAGTTAGCTTGGTAATAATATTGTTTTTTTTAAAAATGGTGCACTATTCCAAATCACTCCTCTTGTCAAAAGTATATTTCCAGTTTGTTTTGCAGTTACTTAGATCTCTGGGATAAAAATCTAAACAAAGATTTCATAATAAACAAACATTCTGTTTTCTCTCATTCCGATTTATCCAGGCTCAGCAAAATGTTCTACTTGAGATACTAATTCTCAACTTTACCATAACGATATAACGATCTGCTTCACATCTACTAGCCAAAGACATGTTTGATTCCAATTCTGCAACTACAGAAAATGACACTGAAATGTTGCTGGTCATTAGTCCAAACATAGATAGCCGCCACATCACCATTGCATATTTATCTATCAAGTTAAAACCATTTATACAGATCTTGTGGACTTGGTTGACAAATGTATTTGCAATACCTTGTTGTCCCTATGCTTCAGGTCATAATATTTTTAATACATCAACATTCATTTATGTCACAATAACCACAATATGCTTAACTTCTGAAATACTGAAGGACAACCTCAATCGTTTTTTTAAAATCTACTATCTGCATTTATCTTATGTGTGCAAGATGAATCAATATATACAGGGTTTAACATTTTTTTTGTTGCCATCAGAAGAATCGACAGACTACAAGATTAATTATTTTTTCTCAAATTCCTGTTTTCTTTGATTAAAATAGTAATGGTATAATTTAAATGAAAGTATGATATGTTGCGGTTTTAGAAGACCTTGCTTGTCTCATAATTCACTGGTTTCATGTAACATCTTTATTACTAATGCAATGGGTGGCTTGTTGAGAGATCAATGAAGTTTTAAGGTGCATTTTTAACAGTATCAGACATCCCGCATTACGCTTAATCGTGCCAATTATTGCTACTGCACATTCAGCTGATCTTGAACATTTTTTCTTTTTAATATTTACCAAGAAACTCAGTGCCAAATTAAGCTAAGCCCCCAGACGCATGAACTCATTTAAAGTCAAATTGAATTCGAGGTTCTCGTGCTTCCTCCTACATTAACATTGTCTTACAGAAAACAAATCGTTTGGAATTCTTCTGGCACTGAGCCAACATGCATAAATCAATTCTTGGTGAGATCTCTAGTGCAGGTGCTGTTTGTGAACTTGCAATAAATCCACAGGCCTGGAATGAATACCAGAATGGATCCCCCACAATGCCAGAAATGGGAAGTGTGCAATATCTAGTGGCAATGACTCAGTGTATCCTTCCATATTAATAACATTTCAATAAACACTGGCTCCAAAAATACGTCCTTTTGGCCACGTGCCATATGTTTCAGTGTTAAGAAAATCGAAAGAAGTGGAAATCTGTTTACATTTTTCAAAATGTATATACTACGAGATGATTTACAAAAAAATGTCTTCTTATAAATGGCTCAAATGTAAATATTGCAATATCAATGGTGAACAATTAAGTAAGAATTTCATCATGGATGTGATTACAGGTAATAAACTTCCTTCGCTAACCTTGAATTGGACTCTAATCTGGGCGGTATCCTAGTATATAAATATCTGTGTTATAAAAAAATGAATATACAGTACTGTACAGTTTTAGGCAAGTGTGAAAAAAATGCTGTAAAGTGAGATTACTTTAAAAACAAAATGACGTGTCAATAGTTTACATTGTATCACTAAACAAAATGCAAAGTCATTGAACAGAAGAAAAATATAAATGCAATCAATATTTGGGGTGACCACTGTTTGCCTTCAAAACAGCATTAATTCTTCTAGGTGCACTTGGTTTTTAAGGAACCTGACAGGCAGGTTATTCCAAACATCTTGGAGAACTAACAACAGTTCTTCTGTGGATTTAGACACCCTCAATTGCTTCTCTTTCCTCATCTCTTTCCTCATGCAATCCCAGACAGACTTGATGATGTTGAGAGGGCACCGTGGGGGTCATACCATCACTTCCAGGACCATTTATTCTTCTTTTTGCTGAAGATCATACAGAGACTTTGGCTGTATGATTGGGGTCATTGTCATTCTGCAGAATATATCAGATGCCTACCAAAATACCATAATAGGATACAAATCATTCAATAAAAATTTAGTTCATCTTAGTTTTTAGGTTGTGTTAATTCATGATTGCAGGTTTCACAATAAATTCAGATGTGCTGTAACATGATAAAGTGTGGTACACATTATAGACTAATATCTACACATATGTGTCACGCGCGCCGCCGCCACGGCTCGCTCTCCGGCTGCTCACGCCGGCTCGCTGGGCCGTACATGGGCCATACATGGATCCCGCGGATATGGCACGGCTGCAAGCCCGGTAGGACCTCCAAGACCAGCGTCTTGCCGCGCGGGCTACACAGCTCCAAACGCTGGAACAAAAGGTCGACGCCATGACTGATCTTCTGCGTTCTCTGACCGCCCTCCCGTCGGTTCATAGGGAGGTCTCCCACGAGGGCATGGGGGCTGTTGCTAGGTTCCCGCTACCCGAGAAGTATTCCGGGGACCCGAAGGAATGTCGCGGTTTCCTCAACCAGTGCATGCTCCACTTCCGAAACCATCCCCAGGTGTTCCAAACATCATAGAAGAGGGTATCATTTATCATATCCCTACTTAAGGGTGATGCATTGCTGTGGGCCTCACCTCTGGTGGAGCAAGAATCCTATCTTCTTGAGGACTGTCCCGCTTTTATGGAATCCATACGAACTGTCTTTGATGCTCCGGGTCGTAAGGAGACCGCCGAGTCCTCCCTTCTTGAACTCCAGCAAGGCCGTAAAACCTTGGTCCAATACACCGTGGAGTTTCGCACCCTAGCCCATGAGACCAACTGGGAAGAAGGCGCCCTCAAGGCCGCCTACAGAAAAGGACTCAACGAAAAAATCAAAGACGCCCTCGTGTACCACGACACACCTACGGATCTCGAAGAATACATCGCCCTCTGTCTCAGGGTGGACAAACGGATCCAGGAAAGGACATCAGAACACAACAGAGGAAAAAGACCTGGGTCCTACACTCCAGGACCCACAAGACCTTCTTCGTCTCCTCCTCCGTCCGTCTCCGCTTCAGATGAGCCCATGGAAATAGGGACTGTCCGCAAACTCTCCGAGGCTGAGAAAAGATACAGAAGAACACAAGGACTCTGTCTCTATTGTGGTCAAGCCGATCACCTGTTGCCTACCTGTCCCCTCAGACCGGTAAAAGAGAACGCTTAGGGACCACAGGAGGAAGCTCCCTAAGCGCATGCCGTTTCCCTATTCCTCCCAATACCCAGTACCCATAACGCTCCGTTGGGAGAACCACTCCGTGGCCACTCGGGCCTTCCTCGATTCCGGAGCGGCTGGCGTTTTTATGGACCAGCAATGGGCACTGACACATCGCATACCACTCCGCACCAAGGAAGCACCCTCTCTGGTGGCTTCTGTCGACGGCTCTCTTTTAGGAACAGGGATCGTCACTCAAGAGACCGAACCATTGACCCTACGAGTAGGGGTCACTCAACAGGAACGACTCACGTTTGAATTAATCAAATGACCTCATGTCTCTCTTATCCTGGGATATCCGTGGTTCCGTCACCACAACCCGATCATAGACTGGCAAAGAGGCGAGATCCTATCATGGAGCCACCAGTGTCACAAGCACTGCATCATACCCTGTCGACGCCTCAATCTCATACTCGAGATCGCTCCTACTGACCCCAGGTCTCTCGTCCCAAGACACTACTGGGACTATTTGGATGTGTTCTCCAAAAAAGACGCGGAGAGACTACCTCCACATTGGGCCTACGATTGCGCCATCAACCTGTTGCCAGGCTCCGATCCACCACGGGGCCGCACCTATCCGCTGTCTGAACCTGAGAACAAGGCTTTGGAACAGTACATCAAAGAAAGCCTGGAAAAAGGCTTCATTCGTCCGTCCTCATCTTCGTGGCCAAAAAGGAAGGCTCATTGCGGCCATGCATCGACTACAGGGGGTTGAATCGTTACCCGCTTCCCCTCATCATGGAGATCTATGACCTCCTAAAAGGAGCGAAGATCTTTACCAAGTTGGATCTCAGGGGTGCGTACAATTTAATCCGTGTCAAGTCCGGGGACGAATGGAAGACGGCGTTCAACACCAGATTCGGGCATTAAGAGTACACCGTTATGCCCTTCGGGTTATGTAACGCCCCTGCTATATTTCAGGCCTTCGTCAATGACGTTTTCAGGGATATGCTCCTGTCCCACGTCATCGTGTACTTGGATGACATCCTCGTGTATTCTCCTACGCTTGAATCCCATCGACATCATCTGAGGGCCGTGTTACAGAGACTACGAGAGAACGGTCTGTACGCCAAGGCCGAGAAATGCGCCTTCGAGAAAACCAGTCTGCCCTTCCTTGGATATATCGTCTCTTCCGACGGTCTCCATATGGATCCGGCTAAACTCGAGGCCATCACAGCATGGCCTCTCCCTCGTACACTCAAAGCCATCCAACGGTTCCTTGGCTTTGCCAATTACTACCGGCGCTTCATCCGGAACTACTCCGCCATAGCGGCTCCCATCACCGCCATGACAAAAAAGGGGGTTGATCCTACCCTATGGACCCAAGAAGCCAGAAAGGCGTTTGACAACCTGAAACAAGCCTTCATCTCGGCTCCAGTCCTTCTATGTCCGGATCCAACAAAACAATATCTCCTGGAGGTCGATGCCTCTGAAACCGGTGCCTGGGCTATATTGTCACAACGCAAAGAACAAACCACTAAATACCATCCCTGTGCCTTCTTCTCCAAGCACTTTTCCGCAGCCGAACAGAACTATGACGTCGGCAACCGTGAGCTCCTGGCCATCAAAATGGCATTTGAGGCGTGGCGTCACCTACTGGAAGGCACCGAACAACCCGTGGTCGTTGTGACAGACCACAAGAACCTTGCGTACATCAAAGGTGCTAAACGGTTATGTCCTCGCCAGGCACGGTGGTCGCTCTTTTTCACACGTTTTAACTACTACATCATCTACAGGCCAGGAACCAACAACATCAAGGCTGACGCTCTATCCCGTCAATTCGATCATCAACACGATCGGCGCTGCGACGACCCCATCATACCCTCAACGCAGCTCATCGCCAGCTTGTCTACCCACACGATGAGCCGAATCCGTATGTCCCAAAGGACCATTCCGTCCAATGAACGTCCTCCTCCAGGTCGTCTCCGTGTGCCTCCCAAATATCGCACGGAAGTCCTTCGCTGGGGTCACGATTCCCTGCTGGCGGGTCACTCTGGCTTCTGGAAAACGATGTTCCTCATCCGTCGTTCCTTCTGGTGGCCGTCCCTGACCAGGGATATCCGGTCCTATCTCGCTGCCTGTCATACATGTGCACGACAGAAGTCCCCCCGGACGCGTCCACAAGGTCTCCTGCATCCACTTCCCGTTCCTACGGCTCCCTGGACACACGTCTCTCTGGACTTTGTCGTGGATCTACCTAGGTCCCAAGGAAACACCACCATCCTGGTGGTTGTTGATCGCTTCTCCAAGCAGGCCCACTTTATCCCTTTGCCGCGCCTGCCTTCCTCTATGCAACTGGCCGACGTCTTCATCAAAGACATTGTCCGCATACACGGCCTTCCTCTACACATCGTATCCAGCTATTGGAAACACCTTTGCCGTAAGCTCGGCATACAACTCCACTTGTCGTCTGCCTACCACCCACAGACCAATGGGCAAACGGAAAGGACGAACCAAACCCTCAAGCAATACCTGAGGATTTACAGCAATGTACGTCAAGACAACTGGGCATCTCTCCTCCCGCTCGCTGAGATGACGTACAACGGGTCCCTGCACGAATCCATCGGCAGTACCCCGTTCTTTGCTGCGGTGGGTTACCACCCGGTGATCCTACCTCCTCCGTCTTCTCGTTCCTCCTCTGCTGTGCCGGCAGTCGATCGTCGGGTGGCTGACATGCGTAGACATTGGAGCGCTCTTCGTACTGTCCTCTCCAATGCCCAGCATCGCTGTAAGCGGGCTGCTGACGCCAAACGATCGTCTCCCCCGGATTACAAAGTGGGTGACAGGGTATGGTTGTCGACTCGCAACATCAGCTTGCGCCAACCGTCCAGGTCCTTGGGTCCCCGTTTTATTGGGCCCTTTCGCATCAGTAAGCGACTTAACGACGTGTCCGTGTCCCTTGACCTCCCTCCTACTATGCGGATTCCTCGGTCCTTTCACGTCTCCCTGCTCAAGCCTTACGTCTCCAACCAGCACTCCGTTCCTTTCCAGCCTCCCGCTCCGCTTGTCGTCCATGGGCATGACGAGTATGTCGTCGATCGGATCCTCAATTCCCGTCGGGTATGGAATGGACTCCAGTACCTTGTTGCCTGGAAGGGGTACGGTCCTGAAGAGCGGACGTGGGTGCCTGCTCGCTTTGTTCACGCTCCCCGTTGCGTCGCTTGCTTCCATGCGCTTTGCCCTCTTCGTCCTGCTCCGTCGCGCTCGGTGCGCGCTCCTGGAGGGGGGTACTGTCACGCGCGCCGCCGCCACGGCTCGCTCTCCGGCTGCTCACGCCGGCTCGCCGGCAACCCCACCTCCGTCCCACACGCGAGTTGCCGACGGGTTACGCGCGCCGCTGCGGCACTTACCTCGGCCGCACGCGCTGGGTCCCCTGACGTCGGCGTCTCCACCTCCGGTCCTGCCGCGGTCACTCCGGAGGCTTGCAGTCCTGCTTCTTCGGGCGCTCGCACCCGCTCATGCTCCAGGCGCGTGGCCGCGCACACACGCCGGGAACACGACGGAAGTGCGCCATCTAGTGGTGGGACCAGCAAACGCACCTGATATCAATTTAGGGCGCGACACGCTCTACGCCGCGGCTGATGACGTGAGTGTTTCCTTTTTCTATATAAACCTCATTTGTTTGCCTTGTCTTTGCCCGTTCTAAGCGTTATCTAGCGTTGGGTGTGCTATTTTCTCTTGCCTGTTTAAACGACCACGATTCTTCTCTGCCTGCCTACGAACCCGGACCTGTTTACCGTTTTTGCACCTGATCTACCTGCCTTGACCTCGGATTGTTTTTTGACCTTGCTGCCTGCTGTTGCCCTCGACCTCGGACTGTGTTCTGGACTTTCTTTAGCTGTGCTTACCTGCATTGTTGGATCCCTCGTCTACCTGACCGTAACAATATGCCATTTTATTCTGTCATTTCTTTTAGAACAATTTTAAAAGGTTTGCATCTTTATAACCTTACCAGCGAGTTTTTTGTTTTTTTTTACGTTCCTAATTATTAGTGAACACTTAAAACTGAATTTTTAAGGTAGCCAGTGGTTATAGGAATTTCAGTTGAACATTAGCTGGATAACTACAGTTGGCGACCTCTCTTCTAGACTTTCCACCTTAGGTTTTCCTAAGAAAACTTCCTTCAGGTTTTTGAGATCCCAACAGTTTATTTGATTCAATATGTTACTGTTGGTCCAATAAAAGGTATCACTTTTGACTAAAAACTCAATCTTCTCTTGGATCAATACAGCTATATCCATCTTCCATATATCTATCCATCTTCATACTATAAACAGTATAGGTTTATCTTGATTTACCAGTGCTAGCTCTACATTATGCTATATATATTAAATTGAAAACAATGTAAAAAAATATAGGTTTTATACTAATTGATAAAAAAGTTTTTTTTTATCCTCCTGTGGCTTCCTGTGGTAAGGCTTCATTAACTATTCAAATGCTAGGAAGCTTTCAATACACTGCTGTTTAGATTTTTGGTAAAAGGACACAGAGCTTTCTACTGTGAAATATGCATCATGTTCCAGGCATTAACCAGAACTTCCAAATAACACTATAGTGTTTGACAAGAAGTCACAATAAATGTCTTTATTTTTTCAATTCCATATGATTTCCCACTTAGAAAATGTTCCCAGATCCTATATATATAGTATTGTAGTAAAAAGATACTTAAGACTGATGGGATGGAACTACCAGCAGGGCACATAGCAGACAAACAGACCAGATACAAGCACTGTCCTGGTTTGTGTGTTTGGGTGTCAGCGTGGCAGAGCCTGTTCTGGTTTGTGTGTCTGGCTGTCAGTGTGGCAGAGCCTGTCCTGGTATGTGTATGTCTGGCTGTTGGCATGACAGAGCCTGTCCTGGTGTGTGTGTGTCTGGCTGTCGGTGTGGCAGAGCCTGTCCAGGTGTGTGTGTTTCGGTGTCGGTGTGGCAGAGCCTATCCTGGTGTGTGTCTTTGGGTGTCGGTGTGGCAGAGCCTGTCCTGGTGTGTGTGTGCTTGGGTGTCGGTATGGCAGAG
The DNA here is from genome assembly GCA_029215755.1 of Spea hammondii. Taxonomy (NCBI): domain Eukaryota; kingdom Metazoa; phylum Chordata; class Amphibia; order Anura; family Pelobatidae; genus Spea; species Spea hammondii. The sequence continues at coordinate 50,427,297 of JARDYJ010000004.1, read as the reverse complement.
CCTGTCCTGGTTTGTGTTTGGTCATCCGTTTCCTCACACACACACAATTACACATCCATGTAATACATACATACATACATGCCCTAGAGGCACCGCCCCGACCCCTGTAGTTACACCAGTGCATGTATGATGACTTTTTTTATGTACTTCCAATCCCTTTACATAAGAGCATCCTATACTATCTGCCTAACACTGATGTAATCAGTGAGTTAAGATTCTGTTTAGCCCTGGTTGTTTTACCTCACTTCCTGGTATGCATGTGGAAAGTTAAAACCAAGCACACTTTCAGTAAAGTAGTTTAAATAGCACTCACTCCCATGCTTAAGTAATAATAATCATCGGTATTTTTGTAATTTGTTTATAATTTTAACTTTGTCATTGTAATTTGTAATAAAGTGTTACAAAATAATAACAATAAAATAAAAAAAAAAACACTCACTCCAGTTACACATTGATCTGTGTTTGAACCTGGTGGTAGTGGACTGTGTTGCTACTTCTGAAAATGTCATAACTGACCCTTGGATTTCTCACCGTTAATGATTGAATGCCTTGCTGACACTGACTACTCTCTCTCTAACGATTTGGTAACGGTGTCTGGGTATTTTCCTTCTGCTCAACACTCCTGGGACCCGTTTGGCACCTGCAAATCTGGAAGAGGAATTTTTGTTTTTTTAAAACATTCCCACATAATATCAGCATGATACTAATCTCTGGAGACTACAGAAGGTTAGGTCTTTTTCCTCAACATTGATTTCATTCAGAACCTAAAAGATTTTCTGAGGAACTTTCATCTTAAATACCAAAATTAGACCTGGCATATTAAGGGGTTTCTGAATGTCTAATTCCTAAATAATTCCAAATCATATACTTCAAGTTTACCAAGATCTAACATAACATGGTGACACACCCATGCTAATGCTATACAGTAACACACATGTACACACACTCAGACACCATTCACTTAAACATACACACATACTATCCAACAACATACTCACACACTGACTCTAACACTATACATATAGACAACTCCTTGTCCCCTCTATGATCATCCTCCAGCTCCGTCTCACCTTGCTCAGAAAGCTGCCACCCTTCTACTGCCTGGTCACGTAACACTGCTGGGTACCTCTGTCAGATGCATTTAGAGTGCTGTAAGGAGGAGCTGATGCAAGCAATCATTGTCAGTATAGCCTTCTATGAGACTGAGCTAATAGCTGCATGTCAAGTGATGGTAATGCTTAGGGCTGGATATAGTGATGGGTTGATGGGTTGAGTATATAAAGAAATGGAAGAGAGAAAAGAACAGGGAAGGAAAAAAATATTTTAATAATGGTCATTTAATGGTAATTACATTATGAGCTTAACAAAATAAAGAATCCACATGCAAAATATGCTCTAAGCATGTCCTAAAAACATCTATTAACATATAAACCATTGTTTAATTAATAAAATACATTTACAGTTAATAGTGTTAATAGCTCCTCTTTAAAATAGTATTGTCACAGTTATAAAAACTCCAAGTCAATTTAGCATGATCTCTCAAAAACAAAAAAATCAAAAAGATAAAGAAAAAGAATCAAAAACATAAATAAACTACTTTACCTTGTGGAATATTTCTGTTCAGTTTTTACAGATGAAAATGAGGGAATGGGACCTCAGTTGGGAAAAAAGACTGGATCATTTGAAATATGTGAGTTTTTCGAGGCGGAGGTTCTACTTCAGTTGTCTAAGGTAAAGACAAATAAGTCGATGGGGCCTGATGGGATACACCCTAAGTTATTAAAAGAGCTCATTGGTAACGGGAGTTGTCCCAGGGGATTGGAAAGTAGCGAATGTTGTACCCATTCACAAAAAAGGCAGTAGGGAGGAGTCGGGCAACTACAGGCCAGTTAGTCTTACATCTGTAGTGGGGAAATTAATGGAAACAATGTTAAAGGAAAGGATTGTTGAACATCTGAAGTCACATGGGTTTCAAGATCAAATACAACATGGGTATTCCTCAGGAAGATCATGCCAAACAAATCTTATTGATTTTTTTTTTGATTGGGTGACTAAAGTAAATGATCAAGGTGGTGCAGTAGACATTGCGTATCTGGATTTCAGTAAGGCCTTTGACACTGTGCCACATAGAAGACTTATAAATAAACTGCAATCTCTGGGTTTAGATCCCAATGTTGTTGAATGGATTAAGGAGTGGCTGAGTGCAGTAGCGTACCTAGCGGGGGGCGGTCCGCACCGGGTGCCGCTCATCATGGGGGTGCCAACTTGCCGGCACCGGGCACCCCTCCAGAGACGGACAGTAATGTCCGCCGCTGGAGGAGCAGGCTCGGTTGGGGAGCCTACTACTACTAAACCAGACAGTGAAGTGGTAGGCCTACACCACATCAATGTTTGGCTTAGTATATAGTGATAGGAGTTATGCTGCACTATTGTTAATGTCTGGCTCAATGTATAGTGATAGGGATTACGCTGTACCACCGTCAATGTCTGCCTCTTTATATAGTGATAGGTGTTATGCTGTACCACGGTCATTGTCTGCCTCAGTATATAGTGGTAGGTGTTATGCTGTACAACCGTCAATGTCTGCCTCAGTATATAGTGATAGATGTTATGCTGTACCACCGTCAATGTCTGCCTCAGTATATAATGATAACAGTAATGCTGTACCACCTTCAGTGTCTGCGCCCGTATAAAGATAGAAGCTATGCAGTTTTAAAGTGTGTGTGTTTGGGGGGGTGCCACATACAGGATCCGCCCCAGGTGCCAAATACTCTAGGTACGCCCCTGGCTGAGTGACAGACAACAGAGGGTTGTTGTCAATGGCATATATTCAGAACAAGGGCTTGTTACCAGTGGGATACCTCAGGGGTCTGTACTTGGACCCATTCTCTTTAACATTTTTATTAGTGATATTGCAGATGGTCTTGACGGAAAGGTATGTTTATTTGCAACAGGGTTGATGTTCCTGGAGGAAGAAGCCAAATGGCAAACGATCTAGGAAAACTGAAAAAATGGTCAGAGCTGTGGCAATTGGCGTTTAATGTGGATAAATGCAAAGTAATGCACCTGGGGCATAAAAACCCAAGGGCAGAGTATAGAATATTTGGTACTGTCCTAACCTCAACATGTGAGGAAAGGGATTTAGGGGTAATTATTTCTGAGGATTTAAAGGTAGGCAGACAATGCAGTAGAGCAGCAGGTAATGCTAGCAGAATGCTTGGTTGTATAGCAAGAGGTATTATCAGTAGAAAGAGGGAAGTGCTCATGCCATTGTACAGATCACTGGTGAGACCTCACTTGGTGGGTATTGTGTACAGTACTGGAGACCATATCTCCAGAAGGATATAGCTATGTTGGAGAAAGTGCAGAGAAGGGCTACTAAAATGGTTCAAGGATTACAGGATAAAACTTACCAGGACAGGTTAAAGGATCTTAACCTATATAGCCTGGAAAAAAGACGTGACAGGGGGGATATGATAGAAACATTTAAATACTTAAAGGGAATCAACAAGGTAAAGGAAGAGAGTTTATTTAAAAGGAGAAATACTACCACAACAAGAGGACATAACCATAAACTAGAGGGGCAAAGGTTTAATGGTAACATCAGAAAATATTACTTTACGGAATCACCTTCCCTGGCTGTCATAGATCAGAGTTCCCAGCAACGGTGCGGGGAATTCTCTCTGACATCGAGGAAGGTCTGCGCGATGGACGCAGACAACCCCCGCTGCTAGCCACACCTCCTTCCGGCTGCAGCGTAAGTTGTCTACGCGAATCGCGTAGACATCTACACGCTGCCCCGGCTGCATGACAGGGGAGTCAGAAGCACCTGTAAGTTGGGGGGGGCAGGTGAGTATTAAATGGGGGCATAAGGCATTTCTGGAGGCAGAGTGTTCTATGAAATGCCTTTTAACACCCTTAATGCTACTCTGCCTCCAGAAATGCCTTTTTAACTCTCTATATGCCACTCTGCCTCCTGAATTGTCTTAAACCTCCCTATATGCCACTCTGCTACATAATATGCCTTTTAGCCCCCTTAATGCCAGAGTGACATATAGGGGTATAAGGCATTTCTGGAGGCAGAGTGGCACATAGGGGGTCAAAAGGCATATCATGGGGCACAGTGACATATAGGGTTAAAAGGCATATCATGGGGCCCAGTGGCATATAGGGGGTATAAGGCATTTCTGGAGCAGATGTGCATAACTGGGGGGGGGGCGGTTGGAAAATAGAAGGAAATAAAACCAAAATATTTTTCTCAATCATAGCTTTTATAAAAAAAAAATAGTTTACATGAATTAACATTTACTGGTAAAACTTTTTTCCTATAGGGTCGTCTTATATTCAGGCTTTTTTTCCCTAAATTAATATTCAGATTTGGGGGGTCATCTTATAATCAGGGTCGTCTTATAATCGAGCAAATATGGTAGTTTGAGGCTGTGCATGTCCTCCTGTCGGCTGCACCTGCGCCATCAAGCGGCTGCTGGACTTAAAGTGCTGGGGCTGCCTCAATATCACCAACTCCAGCTCTGGTAATTATTGGACTTAAGGGGATATTGGTGACATAAGTATATACAGGGGCGTACCTAGAGTATTTGGCACCTGGGGCGGATCCTGTATGTGGCACCCCCCCCCCCACACACACTTTAAAACTGCATAGCTTCTACCGTTATATACCAGCGCAGACTCTGAAGGTGGTACAGCATAACACTTACTGTTATCATTATATTCTGAGGCAGACATTGACGGTGGTACAGCATAACTCCTATCACTATATACTAAGCCAAACATTGATGTGGTGTAGGCCTCCCACTTCATTAGTAGTAGGGATGCACCGAAACGAATTCTGGACTGAAACCGAAAATGCAGCATTTACCTGGCCGAAACCGAATATGACCCCCCCCACACCATAAAAAAAAAATCTAACACTTTTATTTAAAGTAAGTAACACACCAAAATAGGACAAAACAATTAAATAACAATATTAATATATATATATATATATATATATATATATATATATATATATATATATATATATATATATATGATTGTTAACAGCAATCACATTCCTGTCATGCCCAGGCATACCCAGATTCCAGGATGTACTCGCAGACTTGGCATGATAGGAGTATGATTGCCCTATCTACCCCTTCTCACTACCTTTTGTCCTACCTACCCCTTCTCACTCCCTTCTCCCTATCTACCCCCTATCCCCCCGCCTCACTCCCTTCTCCCTATCTACCCCCTCCTAACTATCTACCCTCTCCCCCTTTGAAGTTCACTTACCTTTCAGGATTCCTGCGGTGGGGGTGCAAGGCCTCTGTCTCCCAGCTCTGCCACTGTATGGAACAGTATAGAGTGATGGGAGTTATGATGTACTAGAGCATAATTATATAATGAAAAATACATTGGAAATGGTACAGCAGAACACCCATCACTCTCACACACTTACCAATCCGCACATATACCAATCCACACATATACCAATCCACACACATACCAATCCACACACATACCAATCCACACATACCAATCCACACACACACCAATCCACACACACACCAATCCACTCACACACCAATCCACACATATACTAATCCACACATATACCAATCCACATATATACCAATCCACACATACTAATCCACACACATACCAATCCACACACATACCAATCCACACATACCAATCCACACATATACTAATCCACACATACCAATCCACATATATACCAATCCACACATATACCAATCCACACATACACCAATCCACACATACACTAATCCACACATACACCAATCCACATATATACGAATCCACACATATACCAATCCACACATACTAATCCACACATATACTAATCCACACATACCAATCCACACATATACCAATCCACTCTCACTCACTGAATGCTTTCCTACCTTTCCTCTTTTCTCCTTACAGCTTCTTTTCCTCCTCTTCGCTCCTCTTCTTCAGTTCTTCTGTCTTCTTCCGGTTCAGTGGGCGCGGCTTCAGTGTTGTGCGCCGGGATCTGACAACAAATCCCGGCGCACAGCAGCTGTTGCCGCGCGAATTGCAAGGGAGCGATATCGGAGGTCTTTAACAGACCTCCGGCTCCCGTGAGTGATTTTAAGCCGAGTTCAAGGGTTGAACCCGGCTTCAAATCACTCAAGGGAGCCGGAGGTCTGTTAAAGACCTCTGATACCGCTCCCTTGCGAGCCTGCTCCTCCAGCGGCGGACATTGCTGTCCGTCTCTGGAGGGGTGCCGGGTGCCGGCAAGTTGGCACCCCCCTGATGAGCGGCACCCGGTGCGGACCACCCCCCCCCCGCCCCCCGCTACGTACGCTACTGAGTATATATTTTTTATTTTTAACAATGACAGCTCCACTTTAAATATTCTGGTCTACTAGCTTTTTTCTTAATTTGCAATGATCTGTAAAAAAATTATCTCCTTGCAAATTAAACACAACATGTCTATGATGAAAAGTTAAAAATCAATGTGTAATACAATATTTGAATTTGACTGCCACAAATCCCAAAGCCATGTTAGAATTATAGCAAAATACATTATTTTCTGCCCAGCTTGACTCCGGCAAAGAGTCAGATTCAGTCTGGTTTGAGAGCCTATACTTAGGACCATATTTTTCAGAAGTTTCACAAGTAGTAATTAATGCAATTTTAAAAATTGCCATTTTCACAATACAGAAGATTACAGTTATTAAAGAACCCAAGTGGAACTCAAGGCCACTTTTATAATACTTAGCTATTGTTCTTTCCTTCATGAACATGCATCAGAGTCTAGTAAATTTAATTTGTGTGTTATTTGTTCACGTTCCATTACGCACATGGAGCACAAATCCGGATCATACTGATAAAAGCGAATAATTAAGGTTTAATGTAAATTAGCATTAATAACATTAGAAATACCATGATGTTTCATTATCGTATCATACAATATTTTGTCTTTTTTGTGTTTTCATGAAGTTTCCCTAGGAATGCTAAGCACATGGCTGGTGCTCTTTTAGTTTCAAGGGAGGGTAGGCATCGGGAGGCAGGTGAAGCCAATATATGTATAAAAAAATAATTCAATGAGACAAGCACTGCTACGCATTATTGTTCTCCAATTAATATGTGAACTGCTTGTATCATTGTGTAAGGGCAGCACATGCACCATCGAGGATTGCCTCTACCCATGAGAGGACAAAGCTCCAAACTTCAAACAATAAGCCCAGGTTGATAAAATCTCTACAAGTTTACCCATCTTTCCTGGCTCTGTTTTATCACAATGAGAGGGCATCAGTATATCTTGTGATCTAGCACTGGGTCACTGACGCCTGGGTGCAAGATTTTTTTGGTGCCCCAGGTGGGTGTAGCTATATTGAAAACAAACATTACACTTCTTACCACACTCATTTACCATGGCAACCACTCCACCCCTTTGGACCCCCAAACTTTACCAAGTAATATGCCACTCACTTCCCACATTGCCAGCTTTGCCCCAACCAGCTTGTCACTGACATCCTTGCCCTCAAACAACTTACCAGTGCCATCTCTGTCCCCCCAAACAACTTACCATAGCCATATTTGCCCCACAAAGCTTGTCAGTGCCATCTTTGTGGCCAAACAGTTCATCTGTGCTTTCTGTGCGATCTTTACGACCAAACAGCTTGCCAGTGCCATCTTTGTCCCCAAACAGCTTGTAAGTGCAATTTTTGTCCCCAAATAGCGTGTCTGTGGCATCTTTGTGCCCAAACAGTGTGTCAATGCCATCTCTGTGCCCAGACAGCTTCTCAGTGCAATCTTTGTGCCCAAACAGCTTGTCAGTGGAATCTTTGTGCCCAAACAGCTTGTGAGTGACATTTTTGCCCTGAAACATCGTTACACTGAATGTGTCAATGACATGCGGCGCCAAGAACTAACAGCAGAGCCATAGCTAGCTCTTTTTTTGCCAGAGACAAGAACAGGAAATTGTGCCCCCCTACTATTTTTACAGAGGCTATTTTAAGGAGACTAGATAAATAAAAAGGACATTAATTATATTAGTTATTATTATTAAAATTGCTGTATAGTTTAATCGCGTAGTTTAAACTATACAGCAAATTTATTTGTGGGAACAATTCCACAGAACCTAACGGCACAGAAGTAGATTTTTTTTTCCAATACCAGTAGTAGCCACAGTTTTTACTCTCACTCTTACTCATGTTCTGTCACACTTTCATGTTCTTACACTTTTACTCACTCTCTCACACGCTCACTCTTACGCTTTCTCACACACTCTTACAGAGGCTGTCTCCCTCTCTCTATGTCTCCCTACCTTCTTTGCTTATTGCTTCCTCGTCCCTGTCAATGGCTCAACTTCTTCTCTTGCCTCTTCTTCTTCTGTCTTCTTTCTTCGGCTGGTTCTCCCTGGTATCGGCTCTGTTGACCAGGCCTTTAGGAGCTTTTTTGCATTAGAACTTTTGCAAAAATACTTAGAAAACAAAGTTAATACTGGGGAGAAGCAGACAAAGAAAGAAGACAGGGATGCAGCAGTGGATGGGGTTGAAGGTAGGGAGACTCAGCCTGCACAGAGTTCACCTCTCGTGCCGTGCCCCTTGCCCAATGTGCTCCTAGTATTCAAAGTGCCCAGGTACAGTGCACCCTGTGCACCCACCTCAGCACAGCACTGGCTTTAGTAGCGTTTCTCTTAATCAATCCATCATGTAGAATTGGTGGAAAAACTCATGCATGGCATAAAGCTCTCCTGAATTTAAGGCAAGACAATGGACTAAAGAGGATCTGAGTCTTTATATCAGGAAAAATGGGTAGACTTAATGGGCTAAATGGGCCAAATGGTTAATATTGCTGCTATAAAAAAAATCTAAAAAGTTTTCAGCAATCACCCATAATCCACAGTAACTTAAATAATCCAGTTTAAAAATAATATACAGATTGTTTAAAACAGTAACACATTACAAGTAGCATGAATAAATGCATCTTTCTTAAAGGGGAAGTATGTACATAAAAATGCCATTGTTATCAGTCATGTGATATTTTAGGTGACTTTCCCTGCTCAAACACCACACTGAGCTGATTCTTTATTGCAGTGTTAGTGAAGTCCATTATCCTATACACTTTCATTAGTTTATATGTCTGACTGGGTGATTAAGATTGTGCTTATTAACACAAGGCAGCATGTGAAGGAGTGAAGGTTGTTCGTCTAGTAAATTAGGCCAAGATAACAGAGCTGCAATACATTTAAATGAGTGATATGCAGCTCATAACAACTAAAACAGTTTTAATAAAAGAAAATGGCACAGGTCCACTTTAACTCTACGCACTTATGCTTCCTGACTCAGTCGGATGAACATGATCTACAGTATATGACTTTCGGTTGCTTGGACCTTTAGTCACGTTGCCATTTCACTTATAGGTCAGGGCTTTCTTAATATTTATCTTGTTTTGGATTAGCATAAAAAAAGAATTGCAAACAAAAAATATATTAAGCATAAATAGTACTTCAAAAATGATATCGTGTTTAAGTTGACTTATTTTAAGTTAAGTCACAGATTGATTTAATTTCTAAAAATATTAAATCCAGGCAATTATTAATTCATTATTAGCATTTTTAATATTATTATATTTATTCTCTGTAATTACAACATTATATACATCTTCTCTTAGTTACACTTTTCATTATCCAATAGCAATGTTGGCAGGTGTGTGTGAGATACAGTGTATTTAGATTCCTCTGTGTGTACTGTGTATTTGTTTTTCCTCTTACGGAAATTACTCTTTATTGAGTTAAGAAATGTCTACAAATTTCAAGACCGGATTTTTGATCATCTTGAAAATCGGACTAAAATGTATCATGTTGCACGTGTTATTTTCTATGGATTCCATTGAATTACATTGCATTAATCAACTTTCTTTAAGCAAACTAAGTTTAACATGGGTCGATTATATAAGTCCAATGTTGTCATTTCTGTAAATCATATTCTCAGTGTCTTTTTGTCATATCGAATGTACGGCCAACAGATGCTTTTGTCCTTTACAATAAAAAAATCATCACTAATTGAAAAATAAGATTTGCATTATAACCTTTTTGACAAAAAACATATTTCAGTCATGTTTGATGTATCTTCTTTTTACATTTATATAATAAATAATAATAAAAATGCCCCGATTTTCCATTGATTATTACTATGCTTCAAATCACACAGTTTTTTGTGTTCCTGTGAAAGGGAAGGTTATTTATTTTAGTTTTTTTCCTTTAACAATGAGAACACAAAGAAAGTACATGCTGAGTCTGATGTCACATGATTTATGGTTACTGTAGGAACAGAAAGCTATTCTTTCAGGTTTATATTAAAAAAAACAATCCAAGGATTTTGAAAACTTTGCTATGTAGAGAGTGGAAGCTAAAAATATAAACTTGTTATAATGCTTGTATGTGAAAATATGGTCCAGTATTAAGCCAAATGTTTTGGCAGAGATGAATCAAGGTTATATGGAGCCCTAGCCAGAGGACCAAACTAGAGCCCTTAACTATGCATGCTAATACTTATTTCACAGAATAGCGGGGGTCACATGCTATGAGTATGAAGCAATTTCAAATTAACACACACACACACACACACACACACTGGTTGGACGTTCTGCAAGTCCAGATGTAATTGACCACTGACCTCAATTTCAGGTTTTCTTATTCTAATGACTTTGCCCTGCCTACAAGATGTCAACAACAGTATATAATGTATAGTTCTATTCATTATTTATAGAAACATGTTATAAATATATGCAGTAAATGACTCGGTTTTACATCGAGAACTATGCCACTGCAAATTTTGTAACTTGGGTTTTCCTTATTATATGTATAAACACCCTATATGTCTACTTTCCTACAACTCCCACTTCTAATTCCATAGCAATGTAGTTGGGAAATGTTTTTGTTAGCTAGAGATTAGCATAGCAACCATTCTAATGGAATACAGAAAGCAGCCATAATATCCAGGCAGTGTTTTTCAACACAATCCTTTCTTAATCATTTCAGTATGTGTCTCTCCTGCTGCTGGGCCTCCTGCCTCGTTCTTGCAGGAATCATAGACAAACACAACAGAAGCACTTCCATTATTCTACAATGAAATGGCAAGATGCAGATCTCTTACCGTTTTTTAGGAGTTGCACTATTGTTGGTGATTGTAAGTGGTAGTGCCTTTAAAGCACTCCTCATAGAGCCCTTAACATAACAGAGAAAATGAAGAGATTTATTCTATCATCCTAGAGTCTCACTTTCTTCACTTTATCACATTTTAGAATATTTCTTACTATAAGTGTACAATGCTTTACTACTACTACTACTACTAGCAACAGTGTTATCATTCTAATTTATAAAGCGCCAACAGATTCTGCGGTTCTATATGATTCCGATATACAGAAACAGGGACGGATGGAAGAGAAATTCTGACTCTACTGAATTACATATTTTTATGCTGGTGAAGCCAGCAAGTGGCCAACTTTTGCATATGTAAGCTTCCAAAATACACAAAATCTTAAATTCAATGCACATAATAATAGTCACAGCTTTCAGTGATGGAGGCAAGTAGATATATCTGTTTACCTACTCCTTTTCACTAGCGTACTTTATACAATGGGCCTGCCACCTATGTTTTTATTTTAGCATTATGAAATACATTAATTAACACTACATACAGTGTTAGCTTGTTTTACTGTGTAATTGGTTTAAAAATACATACACTATACAGAGAGCACAACCCCTGATCCTTGCTTACATCAACATTTTAGGTCATCTGAGGAATTAAATCCTGATTCATTACAAAAGATTCTAAATTGAGAAATTAGAATAGTGAAATGCTCATGTCATCATTTCAAAGAGGGTGGTTTTCATTAAGTTATAAAATGTTTACACTGTTGTCATGCACCTCTTAGACATTTTGTTCTTAGGAGCTTAAGTACAAAGATGAATTAAGCCAAATGAAGCATGTAATGCAATAGTCATGTACAAATGGATTCTCTACCGTGAAAAAGACAGCTACTTTCTTTTCTTCTTTGAAATTGTTTGCCTCTAAATACTGATCTAGATGCTCTATCCATGAATGCCAGACATCAGTATCTGGATCAAATTCACTTGTTTTATTTTTATTAAAAACCTATGCTTATGTTTAAAAAAAAACAAACAAAAAAAACCTATGCGAGCTTTCTCGACATTGTAGTAAAGGATTTGCAATGGTTTGCTAGAGGAACCTACTTCAGTGTTTATTAGTCTGCTTCCAAAATATTCAGTTTCTAGGAGAATTGAAAATTATTCTAGCCTTGGTGCCTGAATAATTATAATTTTAATAAAGACAGGAGGCGAGTATTTTGCATCTCTTCCTTTACTCTCACAAACAGCAGCAAAGAAAGGGTTAACTAGAAACAATGAAACAACCAATCGAACATCATACAGGAGGTATATAAACCCCTAAACCTTCCCCCTCTTCCTCTTTCGTCCTCTGCGAACCGGAACCGAGGAACATCAGAACAACCGCAACGGAGAACCAAACCGAAGACCAGCAACTGGAACCGGAGCTTGGACCCGCAGAACTCTCAAACCGGGCAATCAGGCGCCCTCAATGGCGAACCGCCACAGGAACATGCGGACGATGAATTCAAGCTGGAAAGAAAGAGAAAACGTAACAGAACCATGCACCAGCAAACAAAAATATACACAACAGCCCGACAAAACAGAGCAGAAAAGGCCAGCGCAGGAAAGCCAAAACGCGAGAAGTAAAATCGCGCAACCACGGCAAGGAGCATACTTACCACCAAACCCAACACACCCCAAGGGAGAGGAGGGAGGGAAAATACTCGCCTCCTGTCTTTATTAAAATTATAATTATTCAGGCACCAAGGCTAGAATAATTTTCAATTTTAAGGCAAGACAGGAGGCTTCCTGTTTTGCAGTTTTAACGCCTGACAAAAGCGCCACAGCTGCCGAAGAAACTGGCCGAAAATAGAAGGAGCGAAACGTGGAGGCCCGAGACCAATCCGCAGCCTGAAGGATGTCCCCGAGGGCGGCACCCGCACGCAGGGCACCAGAAGCAGCCGCCCCCCTAACCGAGTGGGCGCCGAAGGACGGGTCCACCCCGGCCAGAGACAAAAGCCACCGGACCCACCTGGCCAGCGTAGGAGGAGACACCGCCTTAAACGGTTTAACATAAGAAACAAGGAGTTGGGAGACCGAGGGAGGCCGGACAACCGCCGAACGGGCGAGGTAAACCTGAACGCACCGAGCCACGCAAAGCTGAGGATCACCAGCAAGGTACGGGTATGACACAGAGGAGGACAACGACTTGGTCCTCCGAAGAACTCGAAAAGTAACGCCCTCAGGAGAAAAGGAGATACCGGACGCATCAAACGCCCGAACATCCGAAACCCGGCGGAAAGACAACAGGCAGAGAAGCAACGTAAGTTTGGCCGAAAGCTGCCGAAGAGACAAGGATTCATTATCGGGCCAAGCCCGAAGGAAATCTAACACCACCGCCACGTCCCAGAGGGATTCGTAACGAGGAGCCGGAGGCCTAGACAGACGAATGCCCCGCAGAAGGCGACAAACCAGGGACGCCTTGCCGACAGACTCACCGGCGAACCCCACGTGCCCGAACGAAATAGCCGAACGAAACACGTTGATCGTCCGGTAAGACTTGCCCGACTCAAACAAGTCAGCCAAAAAGTTAAGGACAGAGCCTAAAGAGGCCGAATGGGGATCCACCTGTCGTCCCACACACCAAGCAGCCCAGCGTCGCCAAGCAGCCCGGTAAGACTTTCTGGTACCTGGAGCCCAAGATTCCCTGAGCAGGGACTGAGCGCCCTCCGATAGACCTGGGACCGCTCGGGAGACCCCGAGATCGTCCAAGCAACCAGGGACAGACAGTCCTCCATCACGAGAGGATGAGGCTGACCCTCCGGACCCGACAAGAGGGAAGGGAGACGAGGAAGGGCCAGAGGATCCCGGAAGGACAACTCCAGCAGAGCCGGGAACCACGGCTGAGAGTGCCAACAGGGGGTCACTAGAACCAGGGATCCCCCCGCCCGACGCAGATGATGGACAACCCTTGAAATAAGAGCGAACGGAGGGAAGGCATAAGCGCCCGACGGAGGCCACTCCTGGGAGAAGGCGTCCGTCGCCAGGGCTTCCGGATCTGGAAGCCAACTGAAGAAATCCCTCGTTTGCCGGTTCGTCCGAGACGCAAAGAGGTCCAGACACAAAGGACCCCTCCGGCGATCGAGAGCCTGAAAGACCTGAGGATGAAGTCTCCAGTCGCTGGCGTCCCGCCAGTGCCTCGAGAACCAATCGGCCAGGAGATTCTCCGCGCCCGGGAGATACTCCGCCTGCAGGGTAATATTGCGGGCCAGACAAAACTCGAAAATGTCCTTGGTCACTTCCGTAAGTCGCCTGGAGCGAGACCCGCCTAGCCGGTTTATGTAACGCACGGCCGACACGTTGTCCATCCGAAGAAGGAGACAGCAATCTGTGCGGTCCTTGGCCAAACTCTTGATCGCAAACGACCCGGCTATCAACTCCAGACAGTTTATGTGGAGAGAGCGCTCCTCCAGGGACCAAAGGCCCCCGGTCGCCTCTGAGGCGGAGGCTGCACCCCAGCCCAGCATGCTGGCGTCTGACTCGAGGACGAAATCCGGCTGGGATCCGAAGATCGCCCGACCGTTCCACGCCTCCATATGCCGAAGCCACCAGGACAGCTCCTGGCGTACCTCGGGGGTCAGCTGAACCGGCTGATCGTAGGACGGGATCCTGCGGAGATGATGCGCCTTGAGGCGCTGCAGGGCTCGATAATGGAGAGGACCCGGGAAAATCGCCTGGATGGACGACGAGAGGAGGCCCACCACCCGGGCCAGGAGACGGAGAGAACAGGAATTCGCCCGAAGGAGCGCCCGGATCTCTTTGCGGATGGCCACAATCTTGGGCCTCGGGAGGCGAAGCATGGCAGCCAGCGAATCTATCTCGAAGCCGAGAAAAAGGATGCGCTGCCGCGGAGACAGCTCGGACTTGCTTGCGTTTACCAGGAATCCGAGCTGGAGAAGGGACTGGACCACAAAGTCCGTCTGAACCCGGAGGGACTCCTTGGAGTGGGAGAAGAGCAGGATATCGTCGAGATAGACGATGCACCTGATACCCCGGGAGCGAAAGAGAGCCATGACCGGCTTCAGGAGCTTCGTAAAGCACCAAGGGGCAGAACTGAGGCCGAACGGCAGAGCCGTGAACTGCCAAATTTGGCTGCCCCAACGAAACTGCAGGAAACGCCGGTAATCTGGGTGGATCGGAACGGACAGGTACGCGTCCGTAAGGTCCAGTCTGGTGAACCAATCGCCCTCTGACATAAGGTCGCGAAGGAGGTGGATACCCTCCATCTTGAAGTGGCGATACACGACGAACGCGTTTAGGGCCCGGAGGTTGATTACCGGGCGGAACTCCCCGGACCGTTTCCGCACCAGGAAAATAGAGCTGAGAAACCCGATAGGGCCGGACGCCCGCTGTATAGCGCCCTTGTCGCGAAGGGAACGAAGTTCCGCTTCTACCAGGGCCTGGTCGAAGGAAGACCTGCGAATGGGGAGAGGCCTGCGCAACTGATGGGGAGGAGATACGAAGTCTATCTGAAACCCCCGGACCGTTTGGAGGATCCAAGGGTCTGAGGAAATCCACCCCCAGTTGTGGAAAAAGCGAGATATCCTGCCCCCCACCCGAGGAAGGGAAGAAGGACAAGAAAAACTCATGCTTACCGAATCTGGAACGGCCTCTGGGGAATCCGGTAGCGCCGCGGCCTCTGCTGCCTCCGCGCGGGGCGAAGGACCGCTGCTGGAATGTCGATCTGTAAGACGACTGGGTCTGCGGGAAACTTCGGGAGCCTTGGAACGATGAACGGCTGGCGACCCGGCCCCTCGGTCGTCCAGCCCTAGCGGAAAAACGAGGGCTTGGCTGAAAGACCCTCCGCATGGACAATTTGGCCTTATTCCAGGAGGTCATCAACGAAACATGCTTATTCAGTTCCTTGACGAAGGCGTCCCCGAATAGGAGACCGTTAGCCGCTGCCCCCAAATCCTTGGAGCCTAGTTCAGCCAGGCGGGGATCCATGCGAAATAGCGCCGCCTTACGGCGTTCGGTGGCCAAGGCCACGTTGGCATTGCCCAGGAGGCATACTACCCGTTGAGCCCAATCACGAATGAGCTTCGGGTCGAGGGGAGTCGCCTGCAGGAAGGCCCTGTCGGCCAGAGACAGGATTTGGGTAACCGGGCCCACCAGATCCAGCAGCTTGTCCTGGGCTGACTTGAGACCCTGTTCCAGCCCTTTCCTGGGGTCCCGCTTTTGGAGGGACAGAAGGGAGACCAAGTTGGGGTCAAATTCGGGAGTTAGAGCCACCTTATCCGGTATGCAGGGGCGTGGGCATTCGGCTCTCATCTTGTTGCGCACCTCCTTAGGCAGGGATTTGCGAAGCCACTTATGAATGTACAGAGCAATATGTTCTGGAGGGGCCCATTCAGTGGCTCTGGGATGGCGCATGATATGCGGGTCAAATAGTGAGGAGCCCGTAGGATCGAGGACTGGGAGGTCCGTGGAGGCGGAGGCTGCATGTGCCAAAGGAACTGAACCCGAAGGTTGTTGAGGCTCGGCCAGGTGGGGCTCATCCACCAAACACTCACGAACGAAGCGTGAGTCGAATTCTCTGGACGAACCCAGATTTACTGAGGCTTCAGATCCATCAGAGGAATCAGCCCGCCATTCATCCACTATGGAGAGTGGGTCTTGAGAGGGACCTTCCACACAATCTAAGAGAGGGGTGTCTGAGGTCTTAGGCCGTTTTGCGGGTGCCTTACCCTTGCCAGCTGACACACTGCTACCCTTCCAAGGGCGCTTAGGACCAATAGCCTCTTCGTCAGACTTCTCAGAGTCAACTTCTGATGGCACAGCAGTAGGTTTGGAGGATGCAGGGAGCTGCCCTGGAGGCATACTAGCCGTCAACTTGGATAGGAGAGATTCCATGGAGGAGGAAAACTTGGACTCTAACCAGGCCATGAAGGCATCCTGAGTAGGAGTGTCGTCCTGGGACATGTTGAATGCAGACAGAGGCTCACTCAAACAATGGTAGTGCAATATGAAGACAGGGGCTCACCCCAAAGAGGCCTGTGTATATATAAATATAGGTTTTAGTAGGGGCTCACCCAGTGGCCGTGCAGCACAATAAATATATACAGGATATAAATGTAACAGGAGCTCACCCTGCCAGTCGGTACGATGGAGATCCGAATGGGAGAACAATGAATATCCAGCAGGAAACCAGTGGTTGAAGAGAGGAACTTCCCAAACACAATGACCGAGTAATAACCAGAAAACGAGCCGTCCACAAGGAGGAAAAACGCCACAAACTGCCGAAAAACCTGTGAAAACTAAAATGGCGTCCGAATCTCGCGACACGCGAGATCCGGAGCCCCAACCAAAATGGCCGCCGCCGCGGGAAAGCGCGAGGCCGCCGCGGCAATCAACAAAGCAGGAGTCAAAATGGCAGCAAGGTCACGCGATGCGAGAGCTCGTTGCCCAAAAGAAAAATGGCCGCCGCGAGAAAAAGGACACCGTGGCAATACGCACGATGCCCAGAGCTAAGATGGCCGCCGCCACACTGACGGAGGGAAAGAGGAAAAGCCGCCGAAAACGGAGGAAGAAAAGTGCCAGACAGGACAGGTAAGAAAAGGAAATAAACTGGCCCCACACCGGGGCAGGAGAAGGGAAAGAAAAAAGTGCCGGAGGGCACCTAGCGGGGAACAGAAAGGGGATAACCCCCGGAAAAGGGGAACGGAGAGAACCCCCCCCCCCGGGAACGAAAACCCGGGAGGGAGAGAGACAACACAGAGCTGGTAAGCAACGAAATAGACGAACCAGCTGAAGGCAATAAAAGGCAATAAAAAACGCAAACGAAATAATCCACAGAGAATAATAAAATAAATAAGTAACCAAACAAATAAATAGATAATACAATAATTAAATAAATAATAAGGTAATAAATGAAAAGGAAACTAATCACTGAAAATTAGAACCACAAATCAGAAATAAAGCACCAAAGGAGCAAATTATCTGACCTGTATCCACTGTGAGCAGCAAAGAAAGAGGAAGAGGGGGAAGGTTTAGGGGTTTATATACCTCCTGTATGATGTTCGATTGGTTGTTTCATTGTTTCTAGTTAACCCTTTCTTTGCTGCTGTTTGTGAGAGTAAAGGAAGAGATGCAAAATAGGAAGCCTCCTGTCTTGCCTTAAAATTGATCAACAGTTGCTATACATAATTACTAACAATGTAAAACCTTTTGTTGCTCAGTATAGCACAAAATATGGTATAATGACTAAATGTTTATGCAATAAAGCAGATGGCAAATTATACAATCAATAGCAGATGTCAAACAAATGGCTACAAATCCATGTACATTCCTCCAGAAAACTGATAGGCGAAGCAATGTTTATCATCAGACAGATCAGCTATTAGATTAATCCAGATCTAAACAAAGACACAAATGTGGGGAGGGTGTAAAAAAAAATTGTATTGAAAGGTTTCCAGAAAACATTTAAAATAAGCAGAAATACAAACGAGAACCCAAAAAGAACCTTAGATCCTTCAGCCCTATTTTTTTAAAATGGCTTTCAAAGGTTTCTAAATCTAAAAATTAAATTCCTTGGAGAATATACAGTATGCATAATTGCTGTGGGATTGAGAAAGCAACTATGAATCTGTGTTAATTCTGTTGGTATTAAGACCCATTTAACAAATCCTGAGCCAAACTACCAATTAATTGTCTCATCGTTTAAAAGGAACCCTTTTAACTGTTTTTCTATTGTTTGACACTTGTGATTTATGGAAATATACCTCTACGTTTGAAAATTAGTGCATATATAATGTTTATTATTTTTAGTGGGTACTTCCATTTTATATCTCTGAGTTTTAATAATGTTTAGGCCTTATATTTTATTGCATTTTTGAAATAATGCCTTATATTGAATGTGACTTCCAGACAATCGTTTACGCAATTAAATTTGCCAAAACCTTCTGTCATGAACAGCTAACATCCCCTGAGAGATGATGCACTTTTTAAACTCCACACAAAAGTGATAATGTGAAGCTCTTCTCAATTTAATGACTATGTTCTCCTAACTTTAATAAAAACGTCTGTCCACGGAAAGCTTGGGGAATAACATTGTTGCTATGGAAATCGCACATCTTTAACAGTTTAGTTAGCTTAATTTTATTGTGTTAATTCCCATAATTGTTAGACAAGTTTATTTAAATTAAATAATTGTCAGAACTCATACCGAAGAAAGGCGTACACTCTAAATTAATTATGTATTGGAAAAAAGGGGAAGAAATAATTTAACACAGTAAGATGTTTGAGGATCAAAATCAATCGATAGAAACATTCCATAAAATCCAAATAAAAAATAACAGAATGCACCATTTTAAATTTGCCGGGTTAAAAGCGGAGCTTCTACTATTTTTTATCGTCAGTAATGATACCTAGCAAAGAAGAAGCAGGACAGCGGAATTTAAATAAGGTTTTGCACAGGTGCTTTTATGTTCCTAGTTTTCCTAGCGTGACTTACAGGCAGTACTTCCAGTGATGGCCACAGTGGTTTGTTGGCTTTCCCAGCCGAACGTCGGACACTAAGGCATGGTACAAGCCTGAGCTGAAATTAGATGCATCATACATGAAGCCAGTGTATTGCTTCTAATACAGAAGCATATGTAGCTTGTATACGGACATTTGAAGCCATGTGCAGCCCAAATATGTACATAAGTATGTTGCTGCCTTTGCCATTTGTGATACAATGAGTGCAGTGTTACGATTTCCAAGGGATGTCCAGGTAGAAAGAACTGGGTTCTTGAGTAGTATAGGATCGCGGTAGGTGACTACTCATAAAAATGAACATATAAATTCACACAGCCTAAACTTACATTCTTAGTACTAAGAATGTACAAATAAGAAATTAAATGATTTTGTTTAAATGGGAACTTCCACCAAATAGTTTTATTACCAGTTTTCACAAAAACTGTGCAAATATCTTTTTAAAAACAGTTCTAGTTTTTGCATAATATAATGTTTTCAGGCAGATGTATATCAGCCGTTTTTATGTGTTCCCACTCTATTATCTTAGCCCAATCTACTACAAAATCATCCCAAATCCTTATTATACTGCCTATGCTAAACAGAATAGAATAGAATGGCTCAGTCTTCATCACACTACCGCACAGCATGGAGGGACAGATGTCATAAAAACTGCCACAAACAATCAGCTTAATGGAGTGTTTAAGCGGGGAAAATCACTATAGATATCACATAACTGACAACAATGCCAGCCACCAGGTTTCCAGATAAAAAAGCAAAATTAGGTAAAAATCAATGCTAACCTACATCACTTTATACAGTTTAACATCACTACATCAACTTATACAGTTTTACATCACTACATATACTTTAATATGTGCCATCCTTGACAAAATAAAAAATTGAATTAAAAAAAGAAATATTTGGTTGTTAATATATATTATCTTTAAAGCACTCTGTCCCTATCTAAGCTTAAATCAATTTATTAAAAGGCTTTAATGATGTCCTTCATAATGTTCATAAATGTCCTGTGGACAACATAATGAGATGAATCCTCTTGTGATTTAAAGGGTTAATTCTTACATGATAGGATTTACTTGTATAGTTAATCATACTGCCAGTTCTGTGGATAAGATAACAAGAAGTATGGTTGCCAGATAAGCTATTTAAAATTGGAAACCCATTTATTCAATTCACGTTACATTTTGTCTCTAACAAACGCTGCCTAGTAGCATGCCTATTAAGTACACTGATGTGTTTGATTAATTAGTTAAGCAAATTTTACACCCGTCAAACACTTTCATAAAGAACATTATGAATTAAAATAATATCCATAAAACTAGTCATTTTAAGCAGGCAAATAGAAACACAATTGTGTGTGTGTTTTCGATGACATTTATCTGTTTCTCAGTGTCATTAATCAATTTGGCAGTGCTTTCACCAAATGTGCATTCATTTTTCCCCCTGAAATGTTATGTTATGATTGAATATATCTGTAGTTTGTATGGTAAAATCAGCCAGCGCTTTGCTATATTTTGCAATCAGATCTCTCATTCAAGAAGACGATACAACAGATGTTGACTGATAGCATGTGGAACAGTCTTCTCATAGGTCAATAAATATAAATAGCAGTATAATGGGTAAAGTGAACAGCTGGTAGTGATTTATAATGGAAGTGGCAGGGCATATTCTGAAAAGCTATATATTTTAAACAAACATTGAATGTGTACAGTACATGGTAACAGTACATAATTTCTCGCATTTCAATAAAATTAAGGTTCCTATAGTAAGAGAAGTAAGATCAGCTTTATTTGGATATAAAACTGTAGTTGGCATCAGTATCTTTCCAACTTAAGGAGAAATAAAATGTATGACACTTTTTTGAAGAGATGCCTACCGTGGGAGTTTTGCTTCAAACAAGCAACAATAATACTGATGCATGCATTTAGTAATTTACAGAAACAAGATATACCATTAGCATAGTTAGGAACCTTCCGGATACCTCTGTTCATTACTTGGTACTAACTTTAAAAAATAACAAATACAAATAATCATTGTATGCAATCTTCTTAGATTCCACAACTTTAACCTTCTGGAACCCAGGAGATAAAGATGGGTTTTGTACCCATCTGGGGCTGGACCAATTTTTGTAGTATTGCTATAATTAGAGGACAATTTTAAAAACAGTTTATACATTACATAGGAAAGCATTTACGTTTTTCATGACAAGTATTACTATTTATAGATATTCACATGATATAATGGCAATAATACAAGCCCCCAACCTTACTATTCCCTTATTATTTCTTCATATATGATAAACCAAATAGTAAAATTAACAAAAATGAAATACATTGTCTTGAAAGCCCCCTAGTAATTGTATAGCATAAATGTGACTGCACATATGGTAGGCGGTTGTGTACTAGAAACATAGTATTTGTCGGTAGATAAGAACCATTTGGTCCATCTACTAATCCCATTTTTTTTCTCAGACATTAATCAATCCTTGCTTTTGTCTTAGATTCAGGATAGCTTTATGTCCATATCATGCATGTTTAAATTCCAGCACTGTTTTAGCCCTAGTGCTTCTGCTGGGAGGCTGTTCCATTTATTTAGCCAGTAATAAAAAACTTCCTTACATTACATCTAAGCCTCTACTCCCTAGTTTTAGATTATAACCTATTGTTTTAGAATTTTTCCTTGTTTGAAATAAATTTTCCTCTGGTACTGTACCTGTTAAATCCCCTTACATATTTAAGCTGTTAAGGCTGTTAGTAAATATATATTTATTAGGTTTTTAAAACATAAGGACAAACAAAAAATATATAAATTACAAAACTTACAGTAAGAACAAATAACCAAACACAAGCAACAGTGAATATAACAAACAATTATGTTATGTTATGTTATGTACAGAGCTCAAGGGGTAATATGCATAAGCGGCAAGTTTCTGTTACCACGTTGCCTCCACAGCCGCCACGCAGGAGAGGGAGACCCCCCTCCAACGCACGGCCACCGGAGCCGCCTTCCAGGAGAGGGAGACCCCCCTCCAACGCACGGCCACCGGAGCCGCCTCGCAAGAGAGGGAGACCCCCCTCCAACGCACGGCCACCGGAGCCGCCACGCAGGAGAGGGAGACCCCCCTCCAACGCACAGCCACCGGAGCCGCCACGCAGGAGAGGGAGACCCCCCTCCAACGCACGGCTACCACCGCAGCAGCCGCCTCGCAGGAGAGGGAGGCCGCCCTCCAACGCGGTGCCGCTTCCGCCGTCGTCATCTGAACTGCCGCGCAGGAGAGGCAGACCTCCTGGAACACAGCAAACTGCAGGCATATATGAGGGGAGATTACGCCACAACCATGATGGTGGCGATTCCCGGACATTGGAAGTGACGTCATGAGGTTTGGCGGGAGATTTTAACTTTCTCTGCGCTTCCTATTTAAACCTCCTCAGTTCTGTCTGACATTGCCTTCTGTTGGTTGTCTATGCCTTGTGCTAGTACCCAGATAGCGTTTGATTCTGTATTCTCGTGTATGATCCCAGCTTGTCTGACTGTTGATTTCCTGATTCCTGACCTCGGCTACGTTTACATTTATCCTGTTTTCCTGAATCCTGACCTCGGCTACGTTATATGACTATCCTGCTCTCCGGAAACCTGACCTCGGCTTGTTTGACCTGTTCTGTCCTGGAGTCCTACCTGTCTCCTAACTACTTGTACGTGACAGAAACAGAAGGCCATCATGAGACCCGCTTCAGTGGGACTTCAAGGTTCCTGTGAGGCTCGTCTGGATGACATGGATCATCGTCTAGATCAGTTCGCCCAGGCGCTCCAGACCCTTCTACAGCGCACTGATCCCGGACTACAAGTGCATCCTCCTCCAACTGTAGCTCCTCCGCCTGTACCATCTCCAGCTCCAGTGGCGGTGGTTCATGCTCCAATGAATCTTCCACCACCCCAACGATATGGAGGAGATCTTGTGGATTTCTCAACCAGCGCGAGATTCATTTCGAACTTACCCCTTATGCCTTTGCTTCTGATCGGGCGAAGGCTGGATACATAATCTCACTTCTCACTGACAAGGCCCTGGCGTGGGCATCTCCTCTGTGGGAGAGGAATACTCCGGCAGTTCGCTCCGACCCTGAATTTGTGTCCGCACTGCACGCTGTATTCGACGTTCCAGGCAGGAGCTCCACTGCTTCGTCCTCTCTCTTCAACATCCGTCAAGGAGAGCGTACCCTCATGGACTATGCTATTGAATGTCATACGTTAATGGCGGAGGTGAACTGGACCAGCGAGGCACTTATTGCAGCCTTTCTGAACGGATTATCAGAGACTTTGAAAGACGAGATCGCTGCTCGAGATCTTCTGTCCGACCTAGACTCCGTAATTTCCTACGTGACTCAGATTGACCTTCGTCTCCGAGAGCGGCAGGTGCAACGGGACAATATGAGAGCTCGGGAGAGAGGTGTTCGTTCCCTCCCGCGTCTTGCCCCTCAGTTCATACCACCACCTACGTCCCCTTCCACCTTTGAGGAGCCTATGCAGCTGGGAGTCACTCGTCTGTCGGAGAATGAGAAAGCCAGGAGACGGAGAGAGGGCCTCTGCCTATACTGCGGTTTGACTGGACATTGGGCACGATCCTGCCCTAAGAAGTCGGGAAACGCCCGCACCTAGAGTGGTTTAGAGGACCTGCTTTGGGTGTGCTGGGTCTGTCCTCTGATTCTGGCAGCACTCGGATGACCGTTCCGATTCAGATACCTTAGATTCTGGAGCTGCAGAGAACTTTATTGATGCCTATTTTTGCGAGCGGCAGTTTATTCCCACCGCACCTAAAGACACGCCTGTGAGAATTGAAGCCATTGACGGCAGACCACTTCATCCGCCACAAGTCACCCGGACTACTATACCGGGGACACTCTCCGTAGGCATGATGCATAACGAGAGTCTTCAGTTCCTGGTAACCTGCTCTCCCTCTACTCCTGTCATTTTGGGGTTTCCATGGTTACAGAAGCAAACCCTACCATCAATTGGACGACTGGGGAGATCACGGCCTGGAGTCAAGCATGTGGGGAGCACTGTGACACACCCATTCGACTGGCCATGGTCTCTACTGGGTCGGAGATGGCCGCTACAGTTCTTCCAAATCATTATCGGGATTTTGCGGACGCTACGATTGCCCTATTGATCTCCTTCCGGGCACCATGCCACCCCGAGGTCAAGTCTACCCCTTGTCTGTTCCTGAGACTAAGGCCATGGAGTCCTACATCGAGGAGAATCTTAGGCGGGGTTTCATCCGTCGGTCTACGTCCCCGGCTGGAGCTGGATTTTTCTTCGTTAAGAAGAAGAACGGAGAACTAAGACCTTGCATCGACTATAGAGGCCTGAATAGGGTTACAAAGTGGAACTCCTATCCTATCCCCCTCATCTCGGAACTTTTTGACAGATTACGTGGGGCTCAAATCTTTACCAAGTTGGATCTCCGTGGGGCTTATAACCTGGTCCGTATTTGTGCCGGCCACGAATGGAGGACAGCTTTCAACACTCGTTCAGGACATTATGAGTACCTGGTCTTGCCGTTCGGTCTGTGCAATGCCCCGGCGGTGTTTCAGGAGTTTATCAACGACTGTCTACGGGACTTTCTCCAGCAGTTCGTGGTCATCTACCTGGATGACATCCTGATTTACTCGGCGAACTTATCTACCCATCGCGACCAGGTTTGTCAAGTTCTGAACCGTCTCCGACAGCACGGGTTGTATGCCAAGTTGGATAAATGTGTTTTTGAGACCCGCAAGGTGACCTTCTTGGGGTACGTGATTACTCCTGAGGGTTTCGATATGGACCCATCGAAGGTTCTGGCGATCAAAGATTGACCACGGCCTACGGGTCTCAAGGCTCTGCAACGTATCCTCGGGTTCGCCAATTACTACAGACACTTCATCCGGAATTACTCCCCTAACGGACTTAACAAAGAAAGGGGCCAATGTGTCTGAGTGGTCCTCCGAAGCAGTGTCCGCGTTCACTCTTCTCAAGGAGAAGTTCACGACGGCTCCAGTGTTACGGCATCCCAATCCTCTTCTACCATTTGTCCTGGAAGTGGATGCTTCTGAATCTGGGGTGGGAGCTATACTATCCCAACGAGCTTCGTACAGCGGACCACTACACCCTTGCGGCTACTTCTCCAGACACTTCTCTGCAGCCGAGAGGAATTATGACATCGGGAATAAGGAACTGCTGGCGGTTATCCTGGCCTTGGAGGAGTGGCGTCACCTGCTGCAGAGGGCCTCGGTACCTACCTTGATTCTGACCGATCACAAGAATCTCCAATACATGGAGTCGGCTACGCACTCTACATGGGGCCAGGACCGCAGGACATTCAGGAGTGGCACGTACCAGGGAGCTACTTTCACTGACTTTTTGGTGGCCTCATTGGAGCAGGGACGTTACGGCGTATGTTCAGTCATGTACGAGATGCGCGGCCAACAAGTCCTCTCGCACTCGTCCGGCTGGCCTTCTTCGACCTCTCCCTTGTCCTTCGGTTCCCTGGACTCATGTGGCCATGGACTTTATTGTGGAATTGCCTCCGTCCAGGGGACATACCGTGATTCTCGTAGTGGTCGACCGTTTCTCTAAAATGGCCCACTTTATTCCGCTACGGAAACTACCCAGCGCCTCTACCTTGGCGGATATCTTCATCCGGGAGAATGTGCGGCTCCACGGAGTACAGTCCGAAATCGTGTCGGACAGAGGTACCCAATTCGTGGCAAGATTTTGGCGTGAATTGGCGAAATCCTTGTGCATCACGTTGGCCTTCTCTTCGGCATATCACCCGCAGACGAACGGTCTGGTGGAGAGAGCAAACCAACATCTGGAACAGTACCTGCGTCTCTTCATCAATGATCATCAGGATGATTGGGTCGATCTGTTGCCATTTGCAGAGTTTGCTAGGAACAACACGCTCCAGGAGTCTACCAGGATTTTGCCTTTTTTCTGCCTCTATGGTCTCCATCCGCAGTCTCTCCCAGAGACATTACCAGTTTCGGCTGTTCCAGATCTGGAGGAGAGACTTGCTTCCATTCTTACCACCTGGGCTTCGGTACATTCTGCACTAGAGCACGCGGCTTCGCTCCAGCAACGTCAGGCCAACAAGAGGCGCTCTCCCAACCCCTCGTACCAGCCTGGCGATAGAGTTTGGCTGTCTACGCGATTCCTGAGACTCCGGGTTCCTTCCATGAAATTGGCCCCACGGTTTATTGGGCCCTTCGGTGGCGTACGAACTTGCACTACCCAGAACGCTTCGCATCCCTCGAGAATTCTAGTACCGAGACTGCCAGGAGGGCTTTGGAGAGACGTACTCCCCGAGTAATTCTTGATTCCCGGCAGCAACAGGGCAGTTTACAGTATCTGGTACAATGGAGGGGTCTCGGTCCTGAAGAACGATCCTGGATACCTGCGGCACGCCTCTCCGTACCACGACTGATACGTGCGTTTCACGCTAGACGTCCTTCTCGCCCTGGTGGTCGCCCTGAGGGCGCCCTTTCAAGGGGGGGTACTGTTACTTACCTGCCCCCGGCTCCCACGTTGCCTCCACAGCCGCCGCGCAGGAGAGGGAGACCCCCCTCCAACGCACGGCCACCGGAGCCGCCTCGCAAGAGAGGGAGACCCCCCCTCCAACGCACGGCCACCGGAGCTGCCACACAGGAGAGGGAGTCCCCCCTCCAACGCACGGCTACCACCACAGCAGCCGTCCCCGCCTCCAACGCGGTGCCGCTTCCGCTGTCGTCGTCTGAACTGCTGCGCAGGAGAGGGAGACCACCTGGAACACGGCGTCCGGCTTCGGCGCTTGCGCGCCCTCTAGTGGCGAACTCCCAAACTGCAGGCATATATGAGGGGAGATTACGCCACAACCATGATGGTGGCGATTCTCGGACATTGGAAGTGACGTCATGAGGTTTGGCGGGAGATTTGAACTTCCTCTGCGGTTCCTATTTAAACCTCCTCAGTTCTTTCTGACATTGCCTTCTGTTGGTTGTCTATGCCTTGTGCTAGTACCCAGATAGCGTTTGATTCTGTATTCCCGTGTATGATCCCGGCTTGTCTGGCTTTGTTGATTTCCTGATTCCTGACCTCGGCTACGTTTACGTTTATCCTGTTTTCCTGAATCCTGACCTCGGCTACGTTATATGACTATCCTGCTCTCCGGAAACCTGACCTCGGCTTGTTTGACCTGTTCTGTCCCGGAGTCCTACCTGTACCTTGTACGTGACAGTTTCGTTACTTAATAATATCACATTAAGTTGAGTTGAGACAGACTTTAAAACAGTTATATACAAATACACAAATAAATATTTTTGGTTTTTTTACCCTTTTGTGACTAAGGCTGTTTTAACACTTTTGCAGTGTTTTTTTCAGGACAAGAAGGGCTTTCTTGGGATACTATTTTTTGATCATATCATCTAATTTACTATACAAAAAATAATAAAATATGCTGACAAATTGAAAAAAACACACTTTTTTGGACTTTTATTTGAAAAATATTTTACTCATCTAAAAAACTAATAAAAAATTTGTCCTGAGGTTTGAAATATCCAATATTTTATAATTTTTTGCTTTTTTTTGCAAGTTATTGGGCAATAAGTAGCATTTTGATATTTCCAAATCTGGTCACTCTGCCCCCATGTGCTATTTGGGACATCTTTGAATCCGGTCTGTTCAATTTACCCCATTAAATCATTTATTATTTATTTTTTTCAACTAGACACCCCAGGGTATTTCAAATTCCATTATTTTAACTCTTTCCATGCACTAATTTTACCACCAGCCATTGTCAAAATTCACACATGGTACTGTCAAACAACACCCCTTATATGGGTTGAGCAACATCTCTTGAGTACAGTGATACCACCCATGTCTGGGTTTATCTGGAAGTTTGGGGGCTAAAAAGCCTATGCCCTCTCTTTGAACCCAGCCACTCCAATTTACCCAATCAAACCATTCATTACCCCTTGGGTATTTTAAATGCTAGTATTTTAATTCTTTCCATGTCAGGATTTTTGGGAAGATACAGCGCTAATTTTAACACTTGCTCATAATAATAAACTTTATTTTTTTAAACTGTATTTATTTTATTATTTTAGGACTTTTTTTACATTTTGCTGGAACTGGATGGTTCCCCTGAGGGTGACATCACTGCATAATTATTTTATATGTTACCACATTGTTTTATTTTTTTAAGCCATTTTATTTTTTTTCCATTTTTATTTTTTTTTACCTGTATTCAAGCCTGAGTTTTCAGGCGGGTCAAAGTGTGTCCTGGGGTGGGTGTTTGGTGGAGCTGAATGCCTCGCTATCGAGGTATTTCAGCGACATCATTGAAGCTTAGGAGGCGATTGTTGATCTCATAGGCTTTCTTGGTCATTTTTATTATGCAGACCATTCACCATTTTAGTGGCCCTACCTTGAATGTCAATATCCTTCTGGAGATGGAGTCTTGGCTTTTCTAACACATTAATGCATTGCCTGTTTACTTTAAAGTCTTGAGAAATAATTACTCCCAAGACCCTCTGGTCTGATGTCACTAAGTATACAGTGTTCCAATGCTATATTTTATCTTTGGATTTCTAAGTACGATTTCTTAAGTACATTGTTTTACATTCATCAACACTCTCTATTAAATAATTCACCATTTGTCTTGTTCCCCCAGGAATTTCTACCTTGTTTTGTAATATTGTAATTGCTATATGTGTTGAATGTGAATTCCTCTTGACGATTCCTAATTATCTCTGCTCACCTCGGGGCCCTGTTAGATAAACGAATTGACATCTCCAGACTCTTGTTGATGACCGCTAATTCCATCTTGGTAGTTAGGCCTTAAGTACATTGGAAACATAGTGTGTTTATTGCACACACTACCTTTTTTGTAATTAGCTGAAATGTATTATGCTACAGCATTTATGTTACATATCAAAAGGATTAGTTGAATGTACTCATTTCCTCTGTTATTTCTTTAATATTGCAAAATTAGGATGACTACTAATCTCACTTGCAAATAAAGCCCATGCTCTGGCATAACAGAGGATTTCTGAATATTATTGCAATACGAGCTTCCATTTCCTTTTCTGTTTAGCCTTGTTATAGTGATGCAGCACTGTTTGGATCAGCAGGTACAACATGTGTCACTAAACAATAAGAGCACATTTAATCCAAGAGAAACTTTGGGGATTATATCTAATTAACTGCAGATCTTTTCATTTCAGCTTGTTTCCTAAGTATATCAGATATCGATTGTGGCTAGCATGGAAACAACTGCAGAATATAAATAGCAAACCATTAAATATATAGCAATCTGTTTGTTTTTTTTAATCATGATTCTACCATTTACCAAAAACACGTAGAGTGTATATATATATATATATATATATATATATACACTACCATTCCACTACCATTCCAATGTTGGGGGTTACACTTAGAAATGTCCTTGTTTATGAAAAAAAATTGTCCATTAAAATGACATGAAAGAGGTTGTTAATGTGGTAAATGACTATTGTGGGTGGAAATGGCTGATTTTCATGAAATATTTTCATAGGCGTACAGAGGCCCTTTGTCACACCCATCACCCCTGTGTTCCAAGGGTTCGTGGTGTTCGCTAATCCAATTTAAGTTTAAAAGGCTAATTAATAATAAGAAAACCATTTTCCAATTATGGAACACAGCTAGAAATTTTCTTGTTTCCCTGAAAACAGCTTAGTGACCCCAAACATTTGAACTGTAGTATATATACACTATATTGACAAAAGTATTGGGACACCTGATCATTACACCAACAGTGATGACATTAATATGTAGTCGGTCCCCCCTTTGCAGCTATAACAGCTTCTACTCTTCTGGGAAGGCTTTCCACAACATTTTGGAGTGTAATCCAGTACAGCATTTGTGAGGTCAGACCATGATGTTGGGCGAGACATCATGGTCCGTCTCTGGAGGGGTGCCGGGTGCCGGCAAGTTGGCACCCCCCTGATGAGCGGACCGCCCCCCCGCCCCACGCTAGGTACGCTACTGCTTCTTCCACACCAAACGCCTCCAACCATGTATTTATGGACATGATCCTTTAAGGATCATTCACACATACACGTCCGATGCCAGATCAGTCTGAAACTTGAAGAGATGTGGCCCATCGAGTGCAATACTCCTGTTTGTATTGTTCTCAACTTTTAAGTTTAAATCTGACAGTAACAGCTTCTAAATATTGAGAGTATAAGTTTACTTTATTGTAAGTGTTGGCATCTGAGAGGGCTATGTATGCAATAGGTACTTCAATATTTCAGGTTTAATTTTATACAATGTATTGGATTGTTTTTTTGTGTGGAGTATAAATGTATTACATATGCCAGTTATTACCTTATGATACACTGTGTGACAGCTGTGTGACAGCTTTACGCATGTGGGACAAAAGTAACCTCTGTCTCTTAAGATAGACATTCTACGCCACCTATACCTATTTTCTGGAACGTTAAAAATACATCAAACTTCATGACTGTACAATACATATTTTATTTTTAATAAATAACATTCATCTTTGACCATGTTTCGGTTACATTTATAATGTTCAGATAACAAAAGATATGATTCAGTGTTGGAGCTTGTATCCGTTCACTAACATGGAATTGAGAGTGGGCATGATCTTTTCCTGTTCTGCAACATAATGCATGACTCAATTCTAAGAATGTGCTAATCAATAGGTCATAGGCAGATGAACATTGCTGCTCTATTGCATTATATTTTCGGTTTCATTTTTGAACAGGAAAGACTTACAGACTACGCTCTACAGTAGAGGACTGCATCGGGATGTGGGTCCGGTGGGACCCATAAAAAAACTTGCGGGTGCATGAATACATACATTGGAACCACAACAAACATATACTCCTAAAAAAATATGCCCAGTATTAAAATTGGTATTATAGCATAATTGCTTTTATATTGCTGTGAAATCATTGATGTTTATGTGCAGTAATCAGTATTTTAATGCTGCATTAATGAAACTCTATCTTTATAACAGACTGGAGAAATGATGTTGGTAGTTGCATATGTATGTATTTATGCACAACTCTTACTCCATAGCATATTTATTTTATTAGCATGTATAGATACTTGTCAACCTGTGTTTACCTATACAGCAACATACCACATCAGAATGGAATATAAGTTCTTGTTAATGGATTCCCAGAATAATAAATATAGCCCTGAAACAGTAACTAAATTAATGGAATTCATGCTCACACATAACTTATTCACTTTTAACCAGGATTTCTGCATTCAGTCAATGGAAATTGCAATGGCCACAATTTGCTAACCTTTTTAATGGCTGATTTGAAAAAGATTGGGGAGTTCTAATCATCTGTATGTAGAAAAGCTACAGATAGATGCAGCTACCTCCACAGCTCCAGCATTCCCCCGCCCCACTCCAAGCATAGGATTATTTACAGAAAAGCCATCAGATACCACCACACATACCTTGACACTAGGGGAATGCACTAAGCAGTTGAAAACACCATGGAAGTCATTCAAACCAAAAGTCAACTAGGAAAATGACAAAGAAAATAAAATCCACATTGAGAAAAAACATAATGAAAATAATAATTGCACCGTGGATGCCCACCACTTCACAAAGAGGGATCACTGCAATGATGACCTCAAAATTAAAGTATAGAAGGGGAATTTAAAAGCACACAAAAAACCCCTTTTGAATTAAAGATTATTAGCCATTTTAGCATTAAGGACACTTGATTAAACATGCACATAGGATTCCTATTACATTACCAGAAATACATATGAAATTTCATAGATTCTAATTTATCAATTCTCCTCATTTAACAGACCACACTTTGTTTATTTGTCTAAAAGGACAGATTTGGGAGGTGTGCAATTTTAAAACTGGAATTTTGACATCTGGTCATCCTGCCCCAAAGTGTTATTAGAGGAATCTTTGAAGCCAGCCAATCCAATTCACTAATTCTACTACCAGGCTTTGTCAAAGCTTGTGGTAGTAATTTCTTTTTCACACACATTGTACTTTAGGTATGAATACCCCAATATGTGTTCAGCAACATTTTTTGAGTTCAGTTATATGACCCATGCATATATTTGTCCAGTTGTTTGAGGGGTACATTTGAGAGACCGTCCATTATCTTGAACATGTGAACAGTTGAGTGTAGGTCTGGTCAGATGCCTGTGTTCTCTTACTTCTTTCCAACTAAAAAGTATCAATTATTGTTACATATGCAACTGAATTTCATTTAATGTGGTTAAACTGTAATAGGAAAATATCAGAGATTCAGTGGAGAGGATGACCGTGCTGTTCAAAGCAGTGACACTGAACTGAGGTTACCACATTAAGCAGGTGTGAGAGAATGTGAGAGCCGATAATGGTTATAGATAAAAGACTTAATTTTGAAAACAACTACTACTAGTAATAAACCTGAACAGATTAGATTGCCATGTATGATAAGGAATTGGATACAATACAAACTATATCACAAATTCATTTGGCCCTTCCTGGTATTGGATCCATTAGTAAAACTGTCTGCACGCCAGGTGTGCCCAAAATTGGAGGGACTACACAGTTATTTCTAGGCATATTAGAGCCTCTCATGCCAGTGATCCAGATTGCCTTTCCTTTGTAGCAATCAATCATCTAATGTTACACGCAATTTAAAAGGCAATTTAAATAATAAATTATTACAAAGGGAATCATAATGAATTTATAAAATCTAGATACTAATTCCGAATGACCTTAATGAGGACTTTAATGATACATAGTTTATAGGGCATTGACTCACTTTATACACATATAATGGTATATACTTTTACCTTACACTTGAATAATTTATATTCCTATTGAATATATGATTATCTTTAATTAGGCATTTGATACGATTGTTTTTTTGCAACATACATTGTGTCATTATGTAATTAGGCACTCCATCAACTATTAATAATTATTCATATTAATCAGATTTTAGTTCTCATTAGTTCATGGAAATCTAATTAGGATTATTAAAATAATCTATACACAAGATGATAATTTACTTAGGATCTTCAATTTGTTTTCCCTTTATACATAAGAATTTAATTACATTTTAAATTAGTTGGCTTATAAGCATAATAGATAAAAAAAAGGATATGACTTCACACCAACAATAAATGAAACGATGGGCAACTAGAGGCTTATGCAAAAAAAGTTCATTTGTTTTCCGCACTAACAGGTGTTCCAACAGGCCAAGGGCACCTGTGCCAAATGTAAATGCACATTTTTTTTGAATATGCCTCTAGTTGCCCATCTGCTATTGACCGGTAGGAGCAATCGGTGACTAAAGCCTGCAACCTAAAGTGCAAAAGTAGGCTTGCAAGGTGGCAGCTGTTTTGGTTTTGTTATTAGTATAATACAATTCTTAATTAGCTACACCGGTATTAGTGATTAGCTTCTTATCTATAGGGAAATTAAAGGGGAACTGCTGCCATCACAGTTTTGAGCATAACTATGATTGTGCTTTTTGTTTGGCAATGAGTGTACTTGTATTGGAGATATTAAGTTTAAACATTAATATAATGGAAGCTGGGATACGGACCTCTAGAAAAAGGCCAGTATTGTCTAGTAAATGTATTTTCCTAAAATGCTCTCCCTTTTTTCTCAACCACTTAAATAAAGGTTGCATGAAACAATCAACAGTAATCGGCAACTTCAAAATATGGTAGAGGATGTAATGGGGAAGGATTTTGAGAAAAGGAATCATGGATTTCACACATGTTCACACTTCATGATCACAGTGTGCAAGCAGCTGGATAGCAAGCAGGAGAGGTGAGATATGTATGTATGAAGGTGAGCATGGTTGTTTAATTGTGTATGAGCATGGATGTGTAATTGTGTGTGTGAGCAGAAGTGGTAGAGATTAGGCTAAGGCTAAGCTATATATAAAATAAGGCCAGGGACCAAGGAAAGTAGTCAGAGGTTGGGCAGACTAGATGGTCGAATGGTTCTCTGCCCTCAATTTCTATGTTTCTATGACAGTAAAACCCGAAGGGATCTTTGGTAAAATATAATTGTTTTTTCCATATCCTATGGCATACTGATTAGTCAATACAGTATATTCTACACGGTAAATTGTGCATTTTTGAAGAACTATATACATTTTCTGTGAAATGTGCTAATTTCTATAATTTGTTTTGGATTGTCACTGCATCTGTTTGTTTTCAGGATACATTTGCCAGCTTATGACATTATCCTAGGTTCCTCAAGAGGATGGAGTGCAGCATCAGGCACATTATTCTATGCATAGGCATCTGGGGTCCCAGTGCTGCAAAATGTAAGTTAATTGACCTTGACTCTGCTGGGCAAGAAGCCTTTATAAATATAGTAATGACATTAATAAATCTAGCAATGTCCTAAAGCTCCCAAGAAACCAGGCAACTGCTGGCTTTAGCATATGGACCATGATTACCTTTTCAGGTACATTTTGCACTGTTGTGCAAGCCTCTTGATGTCCCTGATATCCCATATACGGTCACATGAATACCTAGCTTGATTGTAGAAAACAAACATATTGTGCTTCAGGTGCCACCCATACCAGTGAGTCTCAGCTGTGGTCCGAACCTAGCACGAGCTTGAGGATGAGAAAATGATCAAGTTATAACAGTATAGTTAGAAGAATAGATTTCAGACTCAAGCTAAATAATTTACAATAATAAGTGCTCTGCTTCCCATTCACATTTTTTCAGACATATTATATTTTAAGATGTTATATTATTATTATTATCTTATTTTAAACATTTACATAAAGAATAACTCACCATAAAAAATGGATTTCCAACTCATTTGTTTAATTGACCGCAAGCTGGTAACATTCTGCATGTGCCAATACAGTTATCAAAAGCATATGTACCAACCACTGAGACACCATATGCTACTCCAGAACCAAATGGCACTCTGGGCTATTTAAAGCCGCTATTAGGTATTTATCAGATGTATGTATTTATCACAGTTTGGGGATGTTATGCCCAATTTGCTAAGTATCCGTGACAAGCTCGGTTTTTAGGCTCCAGTAATGTGCAACTATATTTAACATTTCTGTATTCAGCTTCCACCATCTTAATCAGAACTTAAAAAGTTTTAAATTCACACACATATTTATATATATATATATATATATAATACATTTGTAGTATTAGTTTGGAAAGAATTTATAATAAAGCTAAAATGACAATGTTATATCCAGTGGCGACTCTAGAAACAATATATAGGGGGGGCACACAAGATACCACAGTCAAACTGGGGGGGCATTAATAATTTCCACCATTAAATCATACCACTGAAAAAACAAATATATATATATATATATATATATATATATATATTGCCAAAAGTAATGTGCTATGGAATGATACTTTTGTTATTGGACAATACAATACTTGATCATTCAACATGAGAAGCCTGAAGCCACAATTTAGTACGACTAATCCTTGAAATCCTTTAAACAACACAATACCTTAACTTTTCCACTAAATGATTTCAGGGACTAATATTAGCCCCTGCTGCCCATATATATTAATATTAGCCCCAGTTGCCGATATATATATATATTAATATTAATCCCTGGTGCTGATATACCGTATTGGCTCAGATATAGGCCGCACCTGAATATAGGCCGCACCCTAAATGTTAGGTGCTTTTTTAAAGAAAAATTTTAATAATAATAATAATAATAATGTAAAGATATGCTGCCACTCTGCCCCCCCCGAGATATGCTGCCACTCTGCCCTCGACTTACCAGAGCCGACTCCCGGTTGTCTTGCGGGGGACATCTACGTAATACGCGTATACGCAGAAGTGCCGGCACAGGAAGTTGTGTACGAGTATTGCGTAGATGTCCCCTGCCGGCCCCGCAAGACACCCGGCAGTCTGCTCTGGTAAGCCGGGGGGGGGGGGGCAGAGGTAAAGCGCATTGTGCGGACGTTCACCGGCTGCAGATGCGCTTAGACAATCTCCCGTGCCGGCACTTCCCCCGTGGGAAGTGCTGGCAGGGGAGGCTGTCTGAGCGTATCGGAGAGTAGGATGCAGGTCCCCTGCACCGCTGCGGGGGATCTGTATCCTAACCCTGCTGCCTGCCTTGCGCCCGGAACTGCATGTCCCGGGCGTTGGGGCGTTTTGAATTGCGCATTCCTGCGCTAAATCCCGAATATAGGCCTCACCCCCACTTTAAAGACTTAAAGTGGGGGGAAAAAGGGCGGCCTAGAGAATCAGAATCAGACATACAAATCCTGCATTTGCAGGTATACAATAATAATATATGAAACATAGCATTGCAGGTATAGATCAAATAAATACATGGAAACAGTATTGCAGGTATTAATCAACTATTAACCAACTGAACACATACAAACCCTGTATTTGCAGGTATACAGGTATACATAAATAATGTATGGAAACATAGCATAGCAGATATGGATCTACAGAATAACACACAAACCCAGCTTTGCAGGTACAGATCAATTGGAATTCACATAAAAACACGGCATTAAAGGTATATTTAAAACCCCCTAAATTACAGGCATAGATCACAGGTTGCACACCTCAAAGTCAGCCCTGGCGTTCACACTGCCCACATAGAACCTGGCTAGCACCCAGATAACACACATAAGATTTGCCATCTTTGTCCCCAAATAGCCCAGCACAAGTCAACTTTATCCCCAAACAGCCTGGCCTGTGCCATCTTGGTCCCCAAGGCTCAAACATCCTGCTAGTGCCATCTTTGCCCTTCCACAATTATACATCTATGATACACACAAACACATTAACTCATGCTCTCCCTCATTCAGACAATTCATCCACATATTAACTCATGCTCTCCCTCATTCAGACAATTCATCCACATAGTAACTCATGCTCTCCCTCATTCAGACAATTCATCCACACATTAACTTATGCTCTCCCTCATTCAGACAATTCATCCACATATTAACTCATGCTCTCCCTCATTCAGACAATTCATCCACACATTAACTCATGCTCTCCCTCATTCAGACAATTCATCTACATATTAACTCATGCTCTCCCTCATTCAGACAATTCATCCACATATTAACTCATGCTCTCCCTCATTCAGACAATTCATCCACATATTAACTCATGCTCTTCCTCATTCAGACAATGCATCTCACTCATTCACACTTTACTTCAATTCAATATTCTTACTACCCTCTTTCTCACTATGTACCCCCTCTCCCTCCCTTATCACTTTCTACCCCCACTCCCTCCCTTATCACTTTCTACCCCCACACCCTCCCTTATTTCTTTCTGCCCCTTCTCCCTCCATTATCACTTTCTACCACTTCTCCCTCCCTTATCACTTTTTACCCCTTCTGCCTCACTTATCACTTTCTAACCCCTCTCACTCCTTTTTCCCTACTCACTATCTACCCTCTCCCCCTTTGTAGTTCACTCACCTTTAAGTCCTGCGGCCAGAGAACGAGGCTTTCGTCTTCCTGGTCTGCCACGGCGCGGGCTGCTTCACTGCATGAAATGCCGGGACCGCGACGGAGGTAGAGGCCTCGTGGAGGAGACTGAGGGGGGCCGAGCGGTTGCTAGGCGCCCCTCTCTCTCCTTCGCGTCAAAAAAAAAGCGTTTGAGGCTGCCTGGGACTTAAAGTCCCATTGCGGGACTGTCCTGGGTGGTTCCAAATTCGGCGGGGGGGGGCCATTACTCAGTAGTCCAGTTCTTATGCTCATGTGCCCATTGTTGGCACTTTCGGCAGTGAACAGGGGTCAGCATGGGAACCCTAACTGGTCTGTCGCTACCTAGCCCCATGCGCACCAAACTGTGATGCACTGTGTATTCTGACACCTTTCTATCAGAACCAGCATTAACTTTTTCAGCAGTTTGAGCTACAGTAGCTCGTCTGTTGGATTCGACCACACTAGTTAGCCTTCACATCCGCTTGTAGCAATGAGCCTTGTCTGCCACTTATTCTTTTTTGGACCACTCTTGGTTTCTTGGAACAGCTTGGAAGAGCTGCAGTTTTGGAGATGCTCTGACCCAGTCATCTAGCCATCACAATT
Source organism: Spea hammondii (assembly GCA_029215755.1). Taxonomy (NCBI): domain Eukaryota; kingdom Metazoa; phylum Chordata; class Amphibia; order Anura; family Pelobatidae; genus Spea; species Spea hammondii. The sequence goes on along the minus strand of JARDYJ010000004.1, from coordinate 50,388,551 downwards.
TATTCCTCACCAAAGTTCGCTTAGATCCTTATGCTTGCCCAGTTTTCCTGCTTCTACCACATCAATTTTGAGGATGAAATATCCACTTTCTGTCTGATATATTCCACCCACTGACTGGTGCCATGATAACAAGATTATTGCTTACTTCACCTGTCAGTGGTCATAATGTTATAGCTGATTGGCTTATACATAGGTTAGGTTACAGTGGAGAACCATAGTGGAACAAGACTATACTTGGAACAAAGTTGATTATAAATTGAACATTTTAAAATACCGTATGGATTGAGAAGGATACTACAGTGTTGGGGATTGGAGTAGAGGCTGGCCAAGGAGCTTAAGGTATGCTTAAATATTTGGAAACTAGGGGAGTGTCTGATGAGGTCACGTAGTGAGTTCCATTAGATGGATGCAGTACAACTAAAACCATGCAGATTTTGGAAGATGAGGCTTAGATGAGGCTTTGAATTTATGCATTGAATTTGTTACAGGCAGTCCAGGGGCTTATATGAACAAAGCTGTTGGTGTTACTAAATAAGAAAGTAAAGATGTTGCATTTAGAAAGTGACTGAATATGAGGAATGAACACAAGAGCAGAAACTAACACCAAGATAATGTAGATAATGTACTAAGAATGTACTAAGGATGATTTAGTTATCTACAGTGAAGGGAATTTGAAAGTAGTGATAGTAAATTCAGGAAGAGACAGCAAAAAGACTATTGATGACACAAGCCAGGCAAGTTATTCTAACTGTAAACGCTTGCTAAATCCCATCAAGAGACTCTATCCTCCTGATACTTAAAGAACCTATTATCTCCCCATCTTCTAGGTCCCAAGCCACTTCTTTGCTACAATCAAGTCCCAAGCAGTCTTTCAACTCCTAATTTCTCCTTGTTCTCCTACTAGATTGTCGATCTGCAAGAGCAAGGCCTTCTTCTCCATGTTTTAAAATGCCTCAACATGTGTCAATGTTAATGTCAATTGTAAGTTTTCCTCCTCTATTTTAATAGTGCTATGGAGTGTGCTGGTGCTATATACATAAAATATAATGTAATGTACAGTATGTCCAGGAGATGAGATAATGGGCAGCATTACATGTAAATTAATTAAGGTGCCCCGAATGCATTAAGTGTATAGAGAAAGCACTAGGTTTGTAATATACAGTATGATCCTTGGGTAATCCAACAAAGAGAAGGGTGCAGGAGATCATCAATAATCCAGTGTTTCCTGTACAACTCACCTTGCTGACGCTGAAAGGACTGCCAAAGCAGGTTGTAACTATGTAGTATAATAGTGGTTCCAGAATACACACCTCAAAGGCTTGGGGCTCACCACAATTTTCTGGAACAAATAAAAGACAGTATACAAAGAGTATACTCAATGGGTGTTTTGCTTTGCTATTGCAGAAAGAAATACAAAAGCCATTATTGTTGCATCACAGAAATCTTGAAAACTCATGGTATAACTATTCACTTTTCATGTTTCTTTTTCTTTGGCAATTAAATTATTTTCTAAGAGCCATTTCATCAATAGCATTTCAAACATCCTGCAGGACACTGAATTCCTGTTTGCAACACAAGGCATACAATTAATGAGTCATTCCTTTGTTAGTTTTTTCCGTCTAATTCAGATAAATGCTTTAGGGGCTTGACGTCCTCACATGATGAACTTTTACAGTTTAATTGTTCTTCCCCAAGTATATCCTGATCCCGCAAGGCTTTCGCATGAGTCAAGGCTACGTTATAACTCCTAGCTGTTCACGTCACAATGATTCAGAAAGCAGGTCCTAGATAATTTTCTTGAATCACATCACATCAGATATCTGGTTATGATGTTGTGTGAACTAGTGTGGTATCATACAAAATAAACTACAGTCAATTTAATTTGGACATGTTTAAGACAAATATTCACACACAAATAATATGTTGTTCAATGATGATCACTATGTGCAAACAAAAAACAAGCAAATGACGAGCTCCTGTGTAAGCAGCAAAAAGGACAGTAGTTGCACCAAAAATACCTTGCAAAGAACAAGAGGAAAAACATTCTCCGCAATATCAATTTCAATAATAAATATTACCAATAAAAAGTATACCCACATGTGAACAAATATAAAACATTACATATAAAAATATGTAGATGTGTAAAAAGTGGTATTAAATAAATATATAACTACCAATACAATAAATAAATACTTAAGTTCAAAGAAGTCTAATTAGAGGGCTATTCAATAAATAATTCATCCAAGGATTAAAGGTTCTTCCAAATCCTTATTTATTGAATATCCCTCTAATTGGACTTCTTTGAATTTAAGTATTGATTTATATATTTATTTTTTACCACTTTTTACAGATTTATATATTTTTATACTTAATTTTTTAAATGTATTTATTCACATGTGGGTATACTTATTATTGAAATGTAAATAGATTTAGGGCCACACTAGAATAGTGCGGGACATTTTTTTTTTCTTGTGCTTTGAATAGCACTATGTGCACTGGAAAAGATCTCATAACCTAACTCAGGCTAATACATCAGCTGTGGACATGAGGTCAAACTTGGGAGCCAAGTCTTAGCATTAATTCCTATGAAGGCATAGAACAAATTATATATTTATATCTTTAGTAAATCGTGTCTCTCTGGGAAAAGTTGATGGGCCAAATAGATCTTATCCGCCATCGAAATATATGTTTCTATACAGTATATGCTGGAATTACATTGTGTTGAATCTCAGAACTATACAACTGGATGAAGTATGCCATGTTGTGTTCTGTAACCAATGGCATGGTATAAACCTGTAAAACCTGGTGCATGTGCAAGAAAATGGATTGTGCATTAGGACATATACATGTCAAAGCACTTTCAAGGGACTTCAAGTGACAGACTGAAGCACATTCATTTTAAAAAGACAACACTGAGCTAGTCAACTACTCTCATTCAATCATTACCCATGTCCCTATAAAAGAAAAAAAGCATGAGATGTGAAAATTTTATTTATTGTGTTTAAATCATGAATCTTATTCCCGAAAACTTAGCATTCAAGTAAATATGTCATGCGTACGCCAATTACAGGAATTAGCATTTTATTTATTTTACTCTCTTCACACACCCACAGTAAACAGCTTAAATATTTCATGATGTAAAAGCATTTTAAACAGAACTAAACATGTTTTGCTAATGCTACCCAGACAACACTGTTTAGTCATATACACCAGACTGAAATGTGGCATCTTTCAGAAACAGCTGAACACTTAAACCCTCATTCTCGAGAATGTTAACAGAGGACATAAATACTTTTTAGTCCAAGATTCTAAAGCACACTCCAACACTCCTATTACCTGTGATATATAGAAGACGGTGTAGGCTGATATCCATTCATAAAATGAAGGCATTGATCCAGAGAGCTAAACTTGAACTAAGCACAGAGAGATAAATGAAAGTGGTCCATTGACACACAGTTGTGTGAAGATCAATGAAGATTGAGAATACTTCTGTGTGTTTCATGTTAACCACTTTAGGTCAACAGCTTCTCAGGAAGCAAACAGAACAACCCAATTATTCCATATTTAGAATTTGTTTAAATGTTCCTCCTTTTGCTAAGGAACTTTAAAGATAATTTTTGATACTTAATGTGGAATTTTTGTATATCGTTTTTTAGTTGTTACATATACTTTACGGGAGAGATGGAACAGATCACTCACTATAATATTTTATACAAAAAAAATATAAATGTGACTATTAAATCTTTCAGATAAAAATGTTTTTTGTGAACGTACTGTTCAGGTATATCCTGTTTTAATCTAGGGTCCTATGTTGAACTGTCCACAGGCAACCATGTAGTGCAGAGAAAATGTCTAAGTGAATGATGGTATAAGTGTGGCAAACAGCTGAACAAACATTTTACCAATGCCGTTTGGTATGATATAGACTCTATTGTGGTCTGGTGAGAACAATTGTGACAAATTCTGAAATGTACTCCTTGTTTGTGAACAAACTCACTGGGCCCAATGGAAAATGCATCAAAGCTTACTACAAGTAAAAGGGGACTCATCTTTAGGAAGCAAGGTGTTTCACTCAGGCATTATTTCACTCGGCATCTTTGGTTCCAACCTGCATGTGGTGCTTCTTATCTGTGAAAGTTGCTAATCTGTTCCTGATATCCCTGAGATCTCTATGTCATGATGTTCAACCATGTCACGATGTTCAAACTTTTTATACAAAATGTGTATTGATGGCTTTCTAGTAGACATTTATAGATGTGAACATTTCATGTTTGCTTCTTACCTATAATTCACATTACAGGATGCACTTCAAGCTATATCTGTATGTCCTGATTTTTTTTCAGTGGCAAGCTCATCTCGATGCTGCTAAAGGGGAGATCAGGCTGCCTATTCGCTTCTAGTCTTAGATGAATTCAGTATCTTGCTAATCATTGAATATTGATCTGTTTTTCAAGGTAATCTGTCTCAGCATGTGATGTACAAATTATTTCATTAAGAAATATGCTTGCAATCCACAGTTCTATACAACAGGTAATTCTACTGTAGCCAATATAGAGGATTTTTTATTATTATTTAAATCATTCTAGCCCGTAGAATGTAAAGAATATTTTCTAGGTTTAACCGTCCTAACCCATTTAAAACAAGCATGTTCAATGTAACATATCTTTATTGGCAGAGACAGAGGGAAAAAAGTGATTTTCTTTTTTAGTGCAACATTCACCTTAGCCATCCATTTAAAGGGAAAGTCCCATGGAAATAATTTTTTGTACGAAGTATATACAGTGCTGTGTACAATAATTCAGATTTGTCAGGCCTGGATTGGCCATCTAGCACACCAAGCTAATTCTCAGTGTGTTACTGCCCAACATCGCTCGATACACAACTGATCTCCCATTCCAGAAGGGGGGTATGCCCACCTGCGCACTATGTGACCATAAAAACGTAGGCCTTGAGGCTGCCGTTGTTATTCGTCATCTGATATAGTGTCAGGGTGATAAAGAATGAGCCATTCTATTGTTTACCACAAGGTAGTATGAGGAGGAAGTAGGGGGTGTTTGTCTAGTGTGTTAAAGGGACAGTCTAATGTCACTGACACCCCCACTGTAGAACGCATCAGTCTCCAAAGGCAAGGATCTGATTGGAGGTGAGTACATCACATGCAAGGGGATGCATTCGGCTGAGCTGAGCATTTAGCTGAGGGTGAGAAAAGGGGCAAATGCATTGGAGGGGATTCTGTAGAACAGACCACATGGCTAACATGCAACTCTCTGAAAACATTATATTATGCAAAAATAGAACGATGTAATAAAAAAAGAGCACAACCGTTTTGAAAACTTAGTTTTAATATGACCCTAACAATACATATATTTGGTTGGAGTTTAATGAAATTCTGAAGATATGTAACTTTTTCATAGTGTTTTAATGACATTTCTTTCTATGTTCTTCTTGTGTCTACAAACTGCTTTAGTTCCAACTAGTCATATAAGTCACAAAGGCCTACGTCAAAATCCATCATTTTATGAAGTCAAAATAGATATTATAGCTTTTTCATCTGGTGGACTTAGCTTTGATCATACAACCTATTATAATGCTACTTGCATTGTCTTGAAGATAACCTTGAAAGTTTATGGAAACCACTAAGTTTTTTTTAGGATCCTCTAACATAATAAACCTATAATTTATTTTGTTGCAGCATAGACGGATGACATTGCCTGAGAAACAGTCTGGCAGTGAGGTAATCAAGGAATGTTCAACTGTTTGCTCTGTATCATTACTGATTTCTAACTGATATACTTTTGTCAACCAACATTTACAAACCGAAACCCACATTTACAGGAAACCAAATATGAAGCTAAACCAGTAAATGATATATGGGCCCGTGACTATGACTACCTAGTGACTTATACAGAGTAATTTCATTAATAAATCTTCCAGAACAATAACATTTAAAAGGATGTGCTCATTCATAATAAATAAAGACAATAATTTATTACAAACCAAAAAAATTGACATGAGTTAATTTAAGGCCACAGGCAAAGAAGCGTTTAATGAATAGCTAGATTTATTTTCCGTCTTTAAGCATATTCCATCAGCTAGACTGAAAGTGAAGGCTTGTTTATAATTATGGTGCCAGTATTGATTTTCTGTACTTTATTAGTAGTGACATCATTTGTCAGTGTGTAACCTTCTTAAACATTCTAACAAGTCTTTTGGCAACTTGGAGAATAATGTGATATTCTAAATCACTATACAGGAGATTGGGTTTGCTAGAAGACATGGACAAGCAATATAATTTGGGACCATTGTCTGAAGAGACTTGTCCAAAACAGGAACTTTCACTGTTACAAAAAAGAGGAAAGAAGATACAAAGCATAAAAATGTTGCAAAGCTTTATAGGGTGTCATTTCTGGTTCACAATAAAATTCTGCTAGAGGACTCCTTTCTTCCTAGGCTAAGCTAAGTCTGTATACACCCACATACAAATCAAACTACAAAGGACACCACAAAAGCCATGTCCTGCACGGCTATGTATCCCAACAAATATGGCTCAGCTTTGTTATGCAACCCAATGAAAAGGTATAGTCAAACTGAGACAACTGATTCCAGCCTGAGATGGCACTGGACTACCTTGGACTACCCATGGGAACCAAAGAGCCTCACAAAATAATAATTAAAATAATTTCAAGAATTATTAAATAGTAACGAAAACACCCCAAGGTCCAATTGCACCTAAAGGATCTCTTGTACTTTCCATTTGTTTATAAATATCAGTACAAAGGAAACTGCTTATCATAAACAATTTATTGTTTCAATCAATATGTTCTACAGTTGGTTATCTGCATTTCACCCCATTGTGACATTGTATAATAGTTCCTCATAATTTTATTTTACCATTGATGACATGCTAAATGTTGTAGAAACATACCTTTCTACAGCATTTGCTTATACAAATTGCAATTTGCTTTGTTGCAATTACCTCTAATCTGCCAAATCAGGTTTATAACTGGATTCCCAGCACAGTAACAGTTAAAGGATTCTAGGGCAGATCATGATTAACGGGACACTCCAGCCATCATGTGCCCTTTAATGCATATGATAGCTACATGGTCACTTTAAAATGTTTATGGCGCCCCTCCCTCTTGCAAATGTATGGGGGGAATTCTACAGAATATGCATTTGCCCATTCCGCACAAAAACACAGTTGGTAATGCTCTAAACAAAAACGTATGCTTTATTTGTTAAGGGAAAATAAAACGTAAAAAACAGTGGCTACCTCCAAAAAGAAAAAGGGGAAATACCCTTGACCTTCGGCAATATTTTTTTATTATTCTACACAATACCTAATACCTAATATCAAGCATATTTACTTAGGTGGATTTAGTAATCCATGAATACTTTTCTGTTAACGTGTTTTAAGACTTTCATGACCTGCAATAAAACATTGGTTGGTTTAAACATTTTTTTTGATGGTGTACCATTCCAGGAATCTCTAGTCCTATAAATGCAACCAGCAGACCCTGAACAGATAATTGAAAAATATAAAAAAATATATATTATTCACCAATTTAATGTTCATACTTGGTTTAGTTTCCATCTCCTACACAAATTATAAAACTATCATCTACAAAGGAAGCCAAAGACATGAAAAATCTGGTACAGCAAAAACACTAAAGCAGAAAATTCCAATTTCTTTTTTACTGGCTAGAGTTGCGTCATGACCTTATGATCCATCAGCTACTTTGGATAGATGTTAATGGGATTTACATTTTAACTAATATGTGTATCAAGAGAAAAACTCTTTAGCTCTCTAGCACTCCAAGTGTCTACTGTATGAATGTATCATGGAGAAAAACAACTGTAAGGTAATATCTCCACTTGTTCTCCTTCTGCTAGCAATAAAAAAAGTCTCCAGATGTTTTTCATTATGTTTCTGTCTGTGTATACGCCCCATGGAAGCTTTCAGAAATTCCAGAGAGTGTTACTGGAAACTAGGATTCAGCTTTCATAAGCCCATCAAGCTTTAAGTTACCGTATGCTTATGCTATAACCAGCTCTAAATAAACTTGATTAAGCTTTTGGTTTTCTGGTTATTTCATAGAGCTATACTATTTCAGTGTTTATTTTATGAAAACATATTATTTTATTGCTGCCCCATTAGGTCCCTCTGGATTAAAAGAACCTGGTGTCTTTAGGGATGCTGAGGAAATCTTGTGGCCACTCAAACTTAGTGGCTTAACTGTTAAGGGCCAAGTAGCCGTGTCATCTACATATATGAGTTAAATTATCACAAGGTACAAGATGGGTTATCAAAGCACACTGCCTGTCTACTGTTACTACAAAACCATCTTACAAATGGCAGATGCTGACAAAATTCTCTTAAAACCTGAGCAGAACCCATTGTAACGCCAGTTGACTAAGAAAAAAACCCAATCAGGGCAACTGCAAATGGTACCAGATAATGGATGTCATAAAACTGCAAAGGGACTACACACTGCTATCATACTGAAGACACAGCACAGTGCATTTTACTAGTAATAATGTCAAAAGTATGATTATGGTTTCATGCTAGACGTATAACATTGGATTCAATATTTGCGAGAGAGCACACAGAACACTTAATTATTATAAGCAAGGTTAAACTAACGCTGTTCTCTCCACCAGCAACAGATTTACATCACAGCATAGAAAAGCATCTCCACACCTAAATTATGTCTTGATCAGATCTAATTTCATATGTCTATAAATGCTAAAATACATGAGACTGATAAGGAGAGCATAGACAAGTAACATAAGTGGAATAATTAAAGTTAAACTGGGATCCCTGTATGAGATACATCCAATGTTTCAGAAACAAAATACCTTTTTATGTTATTCAGACTGTGTGTATATAAGTAAAAAAAATGAAACAACCGAAAAGTTAGCATTTGCTAACTCTATGGAGGAAACAGATGTCACGACATCACTGTAATCTCAGTGGACATGAGCACATGCATGAACAACATGTACAATAAAGTGAAACCAAAATATAAAAAGAAAGTGAGGAAACCTCAATGTGTGCGACAAAATACCAATGTGTAGCAACTCAAATAGACTAAACAATTTGCGTAACACTTAGACAAAGTCTAAAACATACCAGTTCTGAAATGAGGTGTTATACCAATTGTTACAAATTCCATTTATAGGTATTATGTAGTAGTAATCTTTTGCATCTGATTGGGTGAGGTAGAGGAGGAGACAGTTCAATAACATAATGTACTAAGTGTACACTGTATTTAGTAAAATACTCATGAATTAGTAAAGACAGGTATTTGAGAAGGAAATCTACTAGGAACTATATAATTTGTTACTAATGTGATTTTGTGCCAAATGTTACTAAAGTGATATTAACTATTCCATGCCATTATATTGTAACTTTTGTAATGGTAACAGAAATGTCAGAGATAACCATGCAGAACAAGCACATGTTTAGTTTTTGTGAAATTTACACAATTTGATAGTATACAGACCACCCTCGCTATATTTTAGTGAAATGGTCAGAAAGGCTTACATACAATGGGGTTTTCTTCTTTATTTCTCTAGCATCTTTACTTATTTCTACATTATTACAAGTAATAATAATTATAAAAAATGTAACATCAGGGTGAAGTTCTTATAAGGAAATAGGAAGCAGGCAATTCTAGACTCAGAATCACATGGAATCACTCTCACCACTTAAAACATTGCTCAAATCCAGCATGGTAAATGTCTTTATTCCCACCCACTCATGAGATCAGCCTGCTGAACAAGCTCATTCCTAGACACAAGGAACAATATTTCATTTGTGCGGCATCTGGAAAAATTATGAAAGAGGGAAGTACTTTCTGAAACATTTGGCATAAAACACTGCTGACGTCAAGTGCTGAAAATGAATAGTGTGTGTTAGACAGAAATAGTCCTGGAAATGCCTAACCCAGGGAATTGATTTCATACGAAGGATGATGGAAACAGAGAGAGGAATTAAAAAATGGGTTAGAATCAGTCAGAAAAGGTATCATAATTCTTTAAAAACAACAGGAAGGTCATTTTTCTCTTCCTATTGTTAAATGATTGTATATTTCAAATACTATTAAAGCATGTGGATGATAATTTTATGATGCTAATTTGAGTCTACAGAGAACGGTTACAACTATATTCAGCAGAGCATTATCAGTAGCATTTTTTGTTATAAATTTGGGGGGAGGGCAGTAACAAGCCTATACGTCTGCCAAAATTAACAAAAGCAAATGTGTGTATTAAAGCATAATGTGGGCTCTTTAAGATTGTCTATGATTGTGGTATACATTGCATTTGATGATAGGATAATGGCAGGAATTTGCCAGTCACAGAGTATTACACATCACGATATCATGTGGCTTTATTCATATAAACATTGAGTATATATTTTAATATACCATATAATATTTTGCCATTTTTATAGCCAATGCACTTGAGATATGTGGTCAATTATATGTGGTCAATTTATCCAACTCTTACCTTCCATTCTCACAGAAATAGTCTACACATACAAGATGGACTAAACATACCCCTAGGTCTTCGGCCCTCTTAACGACATACTGTATGTGAATATATTAATGCATTAACTTTGTTACTAATGAATGAACATGTATTAATATTTTTAACATAGTTTACAGGACACTTTAAATAGTGCATCGCATGCCAATATGGACTTACAGAAACAAGAGGTGAAGAGGTTATAATAAAAGCCACAACAGATTGCTATAGTTCAGGCCACTGTTTCTCTATTTCTATATTGGGGTGGAAAGTGGTTAGCGGCATGGCCAGGGGAAGACCATGCTCCTATCTTACCCATCTAGCCACCTTTATACATACATACATACATACATACACATATATACATACATATACCCCATTGTCCTGAATGTAGTCTGAGTCTGTTTTTAAAGAATTTGGATCTATAAACCTGATATGCAGTATATTAGTTTTAAGCCTGGGTAAGGCTTATACAGTATTAATGAAAAGCATGTAATAATAAAGTTTTTTAGAAAAAAAACCTTAAGGGATAGATTACTTTTTGTTTACATCCAGCACAACAAAATAATTTGAAGTACCATGTTTTATTTTTGTTTTACACAAAAGAATTGTTTACAAACCTAAAGCACATTTGACTTAATGGAAGCAGAAGAGCTCCCTCTTCCTGTAAGATGTGGTATAGAATTGATTAATGCACAGAGAGGCTGATGGGCAATCTCACTTACCTGTTTCAGCATTTTAATGACAATGTCTTAATGTTGAGCAAAGCCACATCTAAACGCGAGAGAAAATTAACTAAACTATTAGAAAAGATATCCTATTTTATCATTTGGCAGCTGAGGCTGCCACAGATATCATATTGTGCGTGTGTGCGCCCGCATAGACAGATTTGGGAATTCATATATTTATGTATATTTTTGTCACGTGTTAATGCATATAAAGTATATGTGATGACACCACTAGAGTTGTATAAAGGCAAGAATTGACAGGGAGAGCCATGGGGACAGTCTGTGGGTGGTAACCTTCCAAATTATTCTCAAGGAGATCATATAAGAAAATCCATTAGGTTAGTTAAAGCCATTTTCTCTGAAGTTAGGGTCCATGGGTGCATAATGTGCAGTTTCTGGCCCCAATCTTTGTTACATCACTTTATAAATAACTGAAACAAACCAGGTATTAAAGGAGACATGACTGATAAGCTGCTTTAAAAAAGGTTTATGCCCTTCCTGATTGAGGCATAATACATGTGGTAATGGGCACGTATAACCAAGATAATAGCTGTTGAACTATTAGTAAAATATGTTCTGTGTAGTTCAACCATTTCACAATGTTTCATAAGCTGCCCTTATCGGGAGATCTAGAGATCACATTAAGGTTTGTATTGAAACATTAAACCCATACTGCTATATCCTTCACATAACTTTATGGGGTTTTTTTCTTTTTCTCTTTTGGTCTTAGCACAAGCTTTCACCAGATAATATTCATTTGACAGGTCATTTTAATCTCTCCCTATAATTTTACATATTATAAAGTGCCAGACATGAGAAGGCTACACAATGCAAGTGTTTAAAAGCTAGTCTGCCCCCTGAGCGCCAGTAAAATCTAGTTGTGCAGGCTACCTTTTACATATACAGTATCTCACTGATTGGCCTGCGGATATGTAGCCCCATACACAACAAACTGAGATGCACTGTGTGTTCTGACACCTTTCTATCACAACCAGCATTAACTTTTTTTTTCACAATTTGACCTACAGTAGCTTGCCTGTTGGATTTGACCACACGGGCCAGCCTTCGCTCCCCACGTGCCACTGTCGCCAGTTTACCGCTTTTCCTTCCTTAGACCACTTTTAATAGGTACTGACCACTGCACACCGGGAACACTCCACAAGAGCTGCAGTTTTGGAGATGCTCTGACTCAGTCGTGTAGCCATTACAATTTGGTCTTTGTCAAAGTCACTCAGATCCTTACACTTGCCCATTTTTCTGCTTCTAACACATCAACTTGGAGGACAAAATGTTCACTTGCTGACTAATATATCCCACCCACTGACAGGTGCCATGATAACAAGATTATCAGTGTCATTCACTTCACCTGTCAGTGGTCATAATCTTACGGCTGATCAGTGTATTTACAGCATCTCACAAAAGCGAGTACACCCCTCACATTTTTGTAAATATTTTATTATATCTTTTCATGTGACAACACTGAAGAAAAGACACTCTGCTATAATGTAAAGTAGTGAGTGTACACCCTGTATAACAGTGTACATTTGCTATTCCCTTAAAAATAACTCAACACACAGCCATTAATGTCTAAACCTTTAAGGATCTGCTGCTAACATCTTGGCGCCAGATACCACAGCACACCTTCAGAGGTCTAGGGGTTTCATGCCTCGAAGGGTTAGGGTTGTTTTGGCTATAAAATGGAGACCTACACACTTTTAAGCAGGTAATCATAATGTATATAAATCTTACAGACCCTTCCGTTCTAGACTTGAACATCTGGCTGCAGTTTTATTCTGTACTAACTGCACAGCCTTGAACAATAACCTTTTTATGTGCCAAGGATTATATATCCTTTGTATTTAATTCTGCTGTATGGTCGAGAAATATGACCACATTGTACAATTCTTCACCCCTTTATTATAGGCAAAAACTGCTGAAACATGCTAAAATACTCACGATACTATTTGTGATGAGCTAATGTCATCTTTCAGGAACAATTCTTTATCTGCTTGGCTGCATTCTCTACTTTATTTACTGCTTACACTGCTGCATTTGGACAGCATACATATATTTTGTATTTAACAACATAAAAAAGTGTCAAGACTTTCATTAATTCACATACTCAGTACATTCTGGGATACAAAAGCATAGCTATGTGGAAAATTGTATGTCAATTGGTGAGCGAAGAACATACGTATTCCATGCTCAGGTGAAGTCCAGTAAAATATACTGGGCCATATTTATAGACAACAAACGGTGTAACTGTGTATAGCATTTTTTCTGTCGATTGATCTATATTTTGCAATTTGTACCAGAAATCCTTATTATACCATTAATATATAGTGGCAGGATATACTCAACACTGGATTAAACAAGATATTGGATATACTTACTGTTACTTTACAAATCATTTGGAAATTGTATGTAAATTAATTTGTGAAAATGACAAGCTATAATCAACACATTAGTCATTATGAAACAGAAAAAAATGATGTTTCTGCTGGCAGCCAAGCAGTGCCTATGGTATTAACCTAACATCTTTCTTGTGTCTACTATGTTCTAGCGGCGCTATTCTGGATTATTCTCTTCTATGGCAAGGAAGCTCAGATACACTTGCACCAACACTCGAATATAATGAAAGCTAACAATGAGTATGGCATTGGCCTTTCAGTTGCTGTTCCTTTGAGAAAAGTTATTTCACCATTAAAATGTGTTACTTTGCTGAGCCAGTAGTCTAGATCTAGAAAAGACCCTCGTCATCTTGGAGTCACAATACATCTAAAATTTGAGAAACAAGATTGAAAGATGAAATATTGTGAAACAAATATAGCACAAACAAGTATTTTTTTGTAAAATCTGTTAACTTTGACTAGCAGCAAGGACCTAGCCTACTCTTCCATGCCTTAAGGCAACATATACTGATGTTAACAGACTTTGACAAGAGATCAAAAGAATCCCCACTCTCTGGTTTCCATGCATTCATTATATTGGCCTATCTGTTTAGATTACCTTTCAGGGAACTAGATAAATATGCATGGGTTTCATATATTATTTTGTTTCTTCAGTGAAAACTCATTGAGGGAGTAACACTGTGCTCAGATTTCGTCAATTACTCCATTTTTTTATTAGTTTGTTGTTGATTTAGTAACATTAATGTGTATCAGGTAAATACGCTATTACCAGTTGGCTAACAAAAATATGTAGTTAATTAGTTAATTAATGCTAATTAACTAATTCAATCAGTGGAACAAAATAATTCTAGTCTATAGGTTAGAGGATATGAGATCAAACATGGGCAAACCTACAGATATTGATAATTATCATGAGATCACATAATCATATGAAATACAATAACAATAATACTGGGAAATGGCTTCTTCAAAATGTAGTTTACATACAGCCCCATAGATCAAATGGACAACTTTCCTATAAAGATCTAATATGTGAATCCTGATGGCTAATCATGAACTTAACTGATAATAAACTCAGAAATATAATGACAACATGGGAATTGTAAATCCTATGTTACTTCACATCTTAGAAAATAAAAAAATGTACCATGTAAAATGTATCAAAATGGTGGCCTTTTTTCAGCTCTAGAAGCTGAGAGTTGTGAACCACTGGTCTAACCAAAAGAAAAACAAAATTGTGACATATAATTACTTGGAGCCTTTACAATTGATTTATGGTCCAGGTCACACAAAAAACTTCTACCCCCTCTTTCCTGCCCTTCCAAACTCAACAAACCCTTGTGTCCAAATCCAGACAATTCTGCTTATGTTGACCTGACAAATATCACCTCTAATTTATTGCGATGCTTTAAATCCTCATAAAAGATGTTCCATATGTAATTTATATGAAACATTCATTTACCCCTTCCAGTAACTAAAACAGCAGATGCATTATGCTGATGATTATGTAAATCCTCTGGTAGAGAAGTTTATAATTTGCAAAATGTCTAAGCCGGTGGATGCCAAATATAGACTTAGGTGACTAGGCTCTATTTAGAGTTTTACAGATGGCCTGTTGTGTTTGCCTACAGACACTAAACAGACATCATTCTAAGTACTACTACAAGTTTTCTGTATTCGTAATGTTTTAGGGAGCTATGGAAACCAAAGTGAAATCACCATTCAGGTCATTTACCTTGCTGCGTCTAGCATATTATTATAATGCCTGTGCATAGCCATTTGATCAACTTGTGTTGTGAGATGTCCTGTTTAGTTACAGAATGTTCTTAGTTGTAAATTACTACTAAGTGCAAGCTAGGCTTGCCTAAAAAAAGAATGGAGATACACTAGCATGGCCTTTTTGGTACACAAACTCTATACAATGGCAAATATTAATCATTAAAATATGAAAAAAAGTGCAGGCCTAGCCTTGCTTGCAAGCGGCCCAGACAATATCTTGCCGTTGAGTTCTGCTGGTGGAGGGATAATGATAGCAATACTATAGTTTTGGATCCCTTGTGATGCAAATGCATATTTTGCCTGAGAATTGGCCTTTAATATCCTGCTATGTTACCACATACTCTGTCATCTATGAATTTAGTCTATAGAACAATATTCTTTAGAATGATATGAATGATAAAGATACATGTGGGTTTTTTTAACAACAAAATTATTTCACTACCTTCTATTATCCTAATAGTGACATAACACAATTTAGTTAATGTATTTTCACATGTAAACATATAATACAGTAAAATGTATTAACAAGTTATTATTTTACATTTTAAGTAAAATATTGTATATTGAAATATTGTGTAACTATGTACACTATATCAATTAAAACAGTATCGTTTAACTGCAAATAAGAATTAAATGGTAAACGGTTATGCACAGAAATATTTATACTCCATAGGGAAAGTGTGAAATGCGATTAACTAGGTACATATATAACAAATATTATTCTCTAAATTCTTTAGCATTAGGTCACATAATCCAAATTTGTTTATATTTAAGGCGGAAGCAGAAAACCATATTTTTTCCCCCTTGTGTAGAAAATACAATGGCGTATACAAAAAAATGTAGGTTGGCATTGACATAAATCTGGGGCAGCTACTCACTTTGTGGTCTGGATCACCAGATCAAGAATTAATTCTCCTTGCAAACACTGCTAACCTGAATGGTGTAAGGGATGGCAGAGTGACCCTAGCAGAGGTAGAAACACAGGGGTGAGGAATTAGATGCACAGTACCAGGCAAGAGAATGGTCAGACAGTTCAGAGGTCAGGTTCGTTAATGGTAGACAGGCACCAGTCGGGGCAAGTGACAAGAGACATACTGAGCAAATAATCCAGATGTCAAAAACCATAGACAAGTAGATCCAACATAAAAAAGGCGCTGGGGGTGGGTAAAGGGTAACAGTGGTCTGCTTTTCCCTTCACTATGGGTCTAGTTATCAGACTCTTGTGACTCATCCCATCCACTAAGTCCTGAACTCTGTGAGTTGGAAGTCAGAAGCAGGAAACTGCATCATGTCTTGTCAACTGGAGCCAGCATTCACTCAGCAGAGATTTCTCTGAAAATTCCGCTAACGTTAAATGTCATTACAGTAGAAACAGAAGCCGATTTCAAAGACAAAAATTATAGTGCATTGAAAGCATTAAAGCTTAAATAAAAATATTCACAAACAACAGTTTGGGTGGTATAATTGTTGCCTCGGAACTACAATATTGCGATTAACTTATGGCTATAATTGGCAATTATTATAAATGCAAGAATGTAAAGTCAGGAATAAAAAATAAGAATATACGCATTTTGGAATTAAAAGCACCCAAACCTTTAGATACAAACGAGTACACACAGAGCTGTGAATAATTAACACATACTTGAAATGCTGCAATTTGCTGTATTTTTCTTTTAGTCCTACTTGCTAAAACAAGCCAAGATGATTTTTTTTGTGAACAGAGTATAAGTATATTGAACATCAATGTAATAATGTTGGTGATTAGCTGTGTTTTGTTTGTTTTTTAAAAATGCTAGTAGAACAAATAAAATTGTTTGAAGAAAAAAGCACTCATGAACAATATCTACAAATTGGACAAGAACTGGCTCACGCTCAGAGTGGGCTAATAATATCTAACACATTGTTGTAATGTACTCCATTCACAAGTAATATGGTTAAGCAGGCAGCTGCTTGGCAAATAAATATCTACATTTTGGAAGCCTTATAGAATGTTTCTATTTGATCTATACAAATCTAAAAATGAAGCCAGTTTTATAGGATAAAGCCAAGTTTTTTGTACAAGAATGCATTTTTTATCCAAAAGAGTATGTTTTAAGAATGTCTTTTTAATTCACAATAATCCAAACTTCGGAATATCATTGAAATACATTTCACAAGCTCTAGATAGTCATTGTGCCATGTGCAGTTTGCTTTACTGATACACTGTTGGTTCAGTGTTGATTTTTATGTAAATAAGCTGTGGTTCTACTTGAAATGTAGCTTATTTACGTTGCCAGAGGTGGTTCCTTTGAATGCGTGGGTATCATTGACCATACATACACAGGCATTGGAGACATGTGTTCAGGTTGCTGGTATACCAACAGTTTACTGAATACAGCCCTATGGCACAGAATATTTTTTTTGTTTAGAAGCAGGAAATATAGGCAAGGATCTTGAGTGAGTTTGACAAGGGCCACATTGTGATGGCTAGATGACTGGGTCAGAGCATCTCCAAAACTGTAGCTCTTGTGGGGTATTCCCAGCAAGAAAGGAACGGCTGTGAACTGGAGACAGGGTCATGGGCGACCAAGGCTCATTGATACACTTGGGGCCCGAAGACTGAACCAAGTGGTCGAATCCAACAGATGACCTACTGTAGCTCAAATTGCTGAAAAAGTAAATGCTGGTTCTGATAGAAAGGAGTCAGAACACACAGTACATTGCAGTTTGTTGCGTATGGGGCTGCGTAGCTGCAGACCAGTCAGGGTGCCTATGCTGACTCCTGTCAACTGTTGAAAGCGCCTACAATGGGCAGGTAAGCATTGGAACTGGACCACAAAGCAAAGTAAGAAGGTGGCCTGGTCTGATGAATCGTGTTTTCTTTTACATTACGTGGATGGCCAGACGTGTGTCCATTGCTTACCTGGAGAACACATGGCACCAGGATACACTATGGGAACAAGGCGAGCCGGCAGAGGCAGTGTGATGCTTTGGGCAATGTTCTGCTGGGAAACCTTGGGTTCTGCCATTCATATGGATATTACTTTGACACGTACAACCTACCTAATCATTGTTACAGACTATGTATGCCTTTTTCATGGACACGGTAGTCCCTGATGGCATTGGAAATTCCGCAGATATCAATCCAATCGAGCATCTGTGGGATGTGCAGGACAAACAAGTCCGATCCATGGAGGCCCCACCTTGCAACTTAAGGATCTGCTACTAACGTCTTGGTGCGAGATACGAAAGCACATCTTCAGAGGTCTAGTGGAGTCCATGCCTTGATGGGTCAGAGCTGTTTTGGTGGCAAAATGGAGACCTACACAATATGAGATAGGTGGTCAGAATGTTATGGCTGATCGGTGTATGAATGTGAGACCTACATCTCTGAAGCAATAGTGTGCAAAAGTAAAATCGATATCAAACCCATGTCCATGTCAGTATAATTATACATCAAGTATTAGATAAATAGATCTGCACATCAATGTACTTATGCTGGACAAATATATTATTT
The DNA here is from genome assembly GCA_029215755.1 of Spea hammondii. Lineage (NCBI taxonomy): Eukaryota > Metazoa > Chordata > Amphibia > Anura > Pelobatidae > Spea > Spea hammondii. Next base: position 50,369,607 of record JARDYJ010000004.1, on the reverse strand, counting down.
TATAAAATGGAATAGAATTGCTGTGTATAGATAACACAATGGAGTACCAAAATCAGTCAAAGAAGCAAGGTAAGCAGACACCCATGTGTGTGGTGATACACCCCTACTTTCAGTGAGGGATGATATGTTTCAATGTTAAGAATCTAAACAACATTCTGTGTAGACCAGCTCGATCATCTATATACTGAAAATGAAACTCTGTTATCAGTTTAATGGTAACTGCCACCTCTGTTGGGCTTTGCTTCTTTGATTTTGGTACTCTGTTCCTTACTCAGTTGCTTATATTTATCTATGCCAATTGTTGTATTGGACTTTATACAATAATGTACTTGTCTAGTGAACATACCATGGTGATACTGTCCTAACCTCAACATGTGAGGAAAGGGATTTAGGGGTAATTATTTCTGAGGATTTAAAGGTAGGCAGACAATGCAGTAGAGCAGCGGGTAATGCTAGCAGAATGCTTGGTTGTATAGCAAGAGGTATTATCAGTAGAAAGAGGGAAGTGCTCATGCCGTTGTACAGATCACTGGTGAGACCTCACTTGGAGTATTGTGTACAGTACTGGAGACCGTATCTCCAGAAGGATATAGATATGCTGGAGAAAGTTCAGAGAAGGGCTACTAAAATGGTTCATGGATTACAGGATAAACCTTACCAGGACAGGTTAAAGGATCTTAACATATATAGCCTGGAAGAAAGACGTGGCAGGGAGGATATGATAGAAACATTTAAATAAAAAAGATAAAGGAAGAGAGTGTATTTAAAAGCAGAAATGCTACCACAACAAGAGGACATAGTCTTAAGCTAGAGGGGCAAAGGTAACATCAGGAAATATCACTTTACTGAAAGGGTAGTGGATGCATGGAATAGCCTTCCAACAGACATGGTAGATGTTAATACAGTGAAGGTGTTTAAGTAAGCATGGGATGGGCATAAGGTTAAGCTAGATAGGTTAAGGCCAGGGACTATGGAAAGTATTCAGAGGTTGGGCAGACTGGATGGGCCGAAGTGTTCTTATCTGCCGTCACTTTCTCTGTGTTTATGTTATACCAACAAGGTTGTAAATTTGAATGTTGTTGAGAACCCCCATAGGGAAATTTTACAGTCATTTTATAGGCATGATCAGATTTATTAGATTAATTTATTAATAAGGACCATTCATTTAAAGAATAAATGAATAGGAAACATACGGGAATGTGGCTCTTTGGTTCCACCTAGTGCAGGTTTATGCAAAAACACCTACCACGGTATAACAGGCAGCTTTTTCCATGTCACCATAGCAGGACTCACACTGTCTCAATGTACAGGAGATACTTCCATTATACAAAAAAGGGCACCTTAGCTTGTGTGGAATACAACTCCTAGAACTCTTAGCATGAATAATAATGAGGATTATCGGAGCTGGAAGACACAAAACAAGAGCATCAAAGGCATGGTAGCCACAAAGGTTAAATACACTACTGTGCAACCGCAATACCAAAAAGCAGTGTGTCCATTAATAAATAGAGGATATGAGCTATGCATCATGTCAACCACAATGGGTCTATTCACTAAGGGAACAGTTTCACAGGAGATTTGAACTTCCTCAATTTACTATGCATTATGAAGGGCCAACCTTGTTGCGCCTCTGCAGTAGGAAGAGGTTGGATACTCCTGTATAATGCATTGCTAGAGCAGTGAGAATTGTTTTCAAAGTCTGTCCAACCATTCAATGAATCATTATACAGGGCCAGCTAAGTCATTCTTGCTCGATAGTGTTATCTTTAAAATGAATTAGGCTCTTGTGCAATCTTCACTTATGCAATACCAGTATTTTCTGGATACATTTATAAAGGAGGATGCAAAAAACCAGAATGTTGCAGAATCTTGTAATACCTTTTTTATTGGACTAACAGTATTTAAAATAATAGACGAGCTTTCGGGAGTCCTCCCTTTATCAAGTCAAAAGCATTTCTGACCAAGCAAGTGAAAAACACAGTTTAAAACTGACCAGTACATGTTCTGATACAGGGTTAAAACAGGGGTTAAAACAACATGGTAGAGAATTTGCAGACAAAAAACTAAGAGGGTCGTAAATAGTAAATAGTGGCATATACTGCACAGATAAGGCTAGAGGGGGAGCAGGGGTGAGCATGTAGGAGAGAGAGAAGAAGAGAGAAAAAAAAAACAAAAAAAAACACACAGGTTATAGGAAGTTTTGATAGTGTGCTAAGAAGCTCAAATCCACATTAAGTCCTCTGTTTTTACAATCATAAAAATGTATCATTTTGGCTTCAAATGTCTTTCTTTCTTGGGTGTTTTTGAAATGACCTCTCAGTGTTTTGATTTTAAGGTCATGTATGGAGTGACCGGTTTGGGTGAAGTGGTGCCCAACTGGAGTGCAAAGGTTTTCTTCATCATGATGATTGATGGAGTATCTGTGCAGATTCATCCTTTTATTGAGTTGCTGGCAGGTTTCACCGATGTAACACCCTATAGTACATTTGGTGCATTGAATCATGTATACAACATTTTGTGAAGTGCATGAGTATGATCCTGTAATCTTGTATGTCTTGTTGTTGTGGGTGGCTGTGTTGCTGGTACAGATGTGTTGGCAAAGTTTGCATCTGGCTTTGTTGCATGGTTTGCTTCCATTATCTGTGTGTGTAGTTTCAGTATGTAGTTTGCTACTCACCAGCTTTTGTTTGAGATTAGCTGGTTGTCTGAAGGCCAAGATGGGGGGTTCAGGGAAAATTTCTTTTAACACCACATCCTCCGCTAGCATTGGCTGCAGATCCTTGATGATTTTTCGGATTTCTTCTAGGGCAGGATTGTATGTGGCTACTAGAGGTATGCGTGAGGATGTTTGTTTGTCTGTGTATTGCAACAGGTGTTCACGTGGTGTTTGTAGAGCAGAGTTAATTTTCTTATTGATGATCCTAGGTTTGTATCCCTTTTGTTTGAGTGTCTCAGACAGTGTTTTTAGATGCATGTCTCTGTCATCAGTGTTGGAGCAGATGCGGTGGTACCTGGTGGCTTGGCTATGGATGATGCCTTGCTTTGTGTGGGATGGATGGAAGCTGGATTTGTGCAGGTAGTTGGATCGGTCTGTGGGTTTTCTGTATAGGGATGTATGTAGTGTGTCCTTGTTTATTGTGACAGTTGTATCCAAGAAGTTTACACTTTCTGTGGAGAAGTCCATTTTGAGTTTGATAGATGGGTGAAATCTATTAAATGCGTTATGGAACTCTCTGAGGTTTTCTTTTCCGTCCGTCCAGACAATGAAAATATCATCAATGTAGCGATAATATTTGTAGGGTTTGTGAAGTTGTGTTTCCAAGAATCGTTGTTCCAGGTCAGCCATAAATAGATTGGCATATTGTGGTGCCATTCTCGTCCCCATGGCAGTGCCCATGGTTTGCAGATATATATTGTTGTTGAAACTGAAGTAGTTGTGTGTGAGGATGAATTCTATGAGTTTAGTAATGGTTTGAGGACTGTATTTCTGGTTATGAGTATGTTCTGAGAGGAACAGAGAGCAGGCCTCAATTCCATCTACGTGTGGGATGTTGGTGTATAGAGATTCCACATCCATGGTTACAAGTATAGAATTGGCAGGCAAGTTTGTAATTTGACTGAGTTTGTTAAGGAAGTCAGTGGTGTCTTGTATGAAGCTCCTAGTGTTTTTAACAAAGGGTTTTAAAATATTTTCCACTAAGCCTGAAATTGGTTCGGTTAGTGTGTCCATACCTGTTATTATAGGTCTGCCTGGGTTCCCTGGTTTGTGGATTTTCGGAAGCATGTAGAATGTCCCTATGTTGGGATTGGTGGGTATGAACGTTTCCAATCCTTTTTGCTGTTCCTCTGGGACAGATCTGATCAACTTCCTCAGTTTGGAAGTGTATTCCTTGGTGGGGTCTTTGATCAGTTTCTTATAGTATGTGCTGTCTGATAATTGTCTGTTTCCCTCTTCTATATAATCTTGGGTGTTCATAATAACGACTGCTCCTCCCTTGTCCGCTGGTTTGATTGTGATGGTTTGATTATTCCTTAAATCCTTGATTGCATCTCTTTCTATTGGTGAAAGATTAGCTCTGATTTTATTATGGTGCTGCTTTGTGACTAAGGATGCAGTTCTTAGCCGGAAACTTTCAATGTAACTGTCCAATTTGCTGTTGCGTCCTGGTGCTGGAGTGAATTGAGAGTTCTTTTTCTTGATATTGTAATCCGGCGTTGTGGTTGTTTTCTCTTTATTGTGAAAGAACTCTTTTAATCGTAGTCTCCTAAAAAATTCTTCCAGGTCTGAGTACAGTTCAATGTCATCTAATTTTGTACTTGGACAAAATGATAATCCTTTGGAGAGGACAGATATCTCAGGTGTGGACAGTTCGTAATCTGAAATATTTATAATTCCTGAGCTGTTTGTGTTGTAGTCCGGGTTAGTAATGAGACCATCGGCTGTTTCAGGTGCTCTGGGTGCTTTAGTGGTGATCCTGGTCTCTCCCTCCGTATGGCGTTTGCTGACATTTTGGGAAAGCCTGTTAAGTTTGTTGTTTTTCTTCATGAAAAGCTCTCTCTTTTGTTTGGCGTTGAAATATTGCATTTCTTTTTCCACTTTTACAGTCGTGTGTATGTTCATTCCCCGTAGTTTCTGAAGCAGGGATTGTTTTTCATTTTGAATGCTTGTTTTTTTCTTATATAGTAGGTGGATAAGGTGATTCCTAAGTTTCTCACTGGTGCGTTTGCAGAGGTTTTCAGCATATTGTGAGTTATGCGTTGTAGCGACTGGATTTTTGATCCTCAGTCCATTGGGGATGAGCCTTCTTTTCTTACAGTGAGATAAGAAGTATATGTCACTGTTGAGCTTTGTTTCCTTTGTGGTGATTTTGAAGAATTGCTTTGTTAAACGGCTATATGCGGTATCTTCCATAGTACTGTAGTTTGGGGTAGCCGTATTAGTCCAGTGTATAAGAATGCAAAAAACCAGAATGTTGCAGAATCTTGTAATACCTTTTTTATTGGACTAACAGTATTTAAAATAATAGACGAGCTTTCGGGAGTCCTCCCTTTATCAAGTCAAAAGCATTTCTGACCAAGCAAGTGAAAAACACAGTTTAAAACTGACCAGTACATGTTCTGATACAGGGTTAAAACAGGGGTTAAAACAACATGGTAGAGAATTTGCAGACAAAAAACTAAGAGGGTCGTAAATAGTAAATAGTGGCATATACTGCACAGATAAGGCTAGAGGGGGAGCAGGGGTGAGCATGTAGGAGAGAGAGAAGAAGAGAGAAAAAAAAAAACAAAAAAAAAAACCACAGGTTATAGGAAGTTTTGATAGTGTGCTAAGAAGCTCAAATCCACATTAAGTCCTCTGTTTTTACAATCATAAAAATGTATCATTTTGGCTTCAAATGTCTTTCTTTCTTGGGTGTTTTTGAAATGACCTCTCAGTGTTTTGATTTTAAGGTCATGTATGGAGTGACCGGTTTGGGTGAAGTGGTGCCCAACTGGAGTGCAAAGGTTTTCTTCATCATGATGATTGATGGAGTATCTGTGCAGATTCATCCTTTTATTGAGTTGCTGGCAGGTTTCACCGATGTAACACCCTATAGTACATTTGGTGCATTGAATCATGTATACAACATTTTGTGAAGTGCATGAGTATGATCCTGTAATCTTGTATGTCTTGTTGTTGTGGATGGGTGTGTTGCTGGTACAGATGTGTTGGCAAAGTTTGCATCTGGCTTTGTTGCATGGTTTGCTTCCATTATCTGTGTGTGTAGTTTCAGTATGTAGTATGCTACTCACCAGCTTTTGTTTGAGATTAGCTGGTTGTCTGAAGGCCAAGATGGGGGGTTCAGGGAAAATTTCTTTTAACACCACATCCTCCGCTAGCATTGGCTGCAGATCCTTGATGATTTTTCGGATTTCTTCTAGGGCAGGATTGTATGTGGCTACTAGAGGTATGCGTGAGGATGTTTGTTTGTCTGTGTATTGCAACAGGTGTTCACGTGGTGTTTGTAGAGCAGAGTTAATTTTCTAAGGCTTCTCAGAAAAACATTTCACATTTTCACTTGTAGTATTTGGTGTTCGTAATTTTACTGTTTTCAAATATTTTGGAATTATATCCTGCCAAACAGCATGCTATTATTTATATAGCATGCTATATTTTTATATCATTTGTTATATCAACATATCATTTGTTGTTTTATATAGTGCCATCATATTCCAAAGGGTTGTACAAGGGGTAGACAGGACATAACAAGGGGTAGACAGGACATAACAAGTAGTATATAACAACAATTTGACGTATAGAAACAACAGATCATGAGGGCCCTGCTCAAACGAGCTTACAATCTAGATCTAATCATAACATTTAAATCCCTTAGTTTTTCCTGGTTTTTCTTCCTGTAAGGAATTTGCTATTTTAGCAGCCCTTCTCTGAACAATTTCTAGAGTCTCTGACACATAAGACCTATATAAGTTAAAGAGCAGAAGAAGCTGAATGTGTGGGGCATAATATTCTGTGGCAGTAGATCCCGCTTTGAAGTCCGCTGTTGTGCAGAAAGAAGTTACAACCCGGAACGCACGTTACACCGGAACTCAAAATAGCCCTGCTAGTGGCCGACGGGCTGGATTTGTAGCTGCGCACTAGGAGTGTTTACGTCACGTGTTGGGACCATCTCCTGGCAGCATGGCGGAGAACGTACAGGCTGATCGTACTGCTCCTAAGAAACCGAAGCAGAGTGAACCTCTGCCAGGTTAGTGACCGGGTGAACCGACACGCGTTTACCTGCTTCTAAAAGGGGCGCTGTCGGTGTTCAGCTCTTTGTATTTAAATACATTGGCGTAAAATGCTTCTAGCAAACCATGTGCCTTGCCATGTCCTTAAATGTTGCCTGCTGTGTTCGTAAAGGTCTCATGCATCCGGGTGGGGCATGATGTGCCTCTGGGCATTCATATTATATGTTCCATCTATGATGGTTTTCTATGTAACGAATTCACCTAATGATGTGTAACACTACTGAGCAAAAGAAGGCTACAGGTTGGCTAGTATTCACCTTTAACCAGGGTATACCGGCCGTTCATCGTGTATTTCTTACATGTGCCCCATGGTTACCATGATGGAGTGCAGCAAATGTCACTTAGATGAAAACCTCCTTAGTTGTACAATTAATAAATCCCTGAAATCCAACAAGCAGTTGTATTGTTGCAGCACCTTCGCTGTCGGTATGCAAGGTTGGATGCCCACAGGATAAATACTTAGCAGGCTTCCTTATAATGATACAAGTTTCATTGTTTAACCTTAGCAACAATTAAGGTAAAATGATGCTGTTTGACGTTTAGAGGTTCTGCGTAAAAGGACGCTGCAGCCATCATATGCACATTAATGTGTATGATAGTTTAGAGGTCCTTTTTAAAGTTACGTAATGCCCCCCTCCTCATGTATTTGCCTGGAGTGTCCTTTTTAAGCTTCACATAAACGTTAATATCCCATAAATGAGACGTTACGTTACAGAGACTTAGACAAGAATCCTTAAAATAACGAATTCCTTAACGATCAAGAAAGAGGTGTATACAACAATGGCTTTCCCAACCGAGTATTTGCATTTGAAGTGATCTTTGTCTTTCTAGGCTTTGTCACATGGATATTATTTAAATTTTAGTGACATATGTTAAAATCAACTTAACCAGAAAACCTGTGCAAAGGCATTCTAAAACTAGTGTCTGGCATAACAGTATGTTGGAGCTTTCATCCAATACTATTGTCTCTCTTCTGTCTTTATCTATCTTGGTTAATGGGGAATTCCTTTAAAGGTAATTCTATCTCCATCGCACTATAAACGATATAATTAACCTTGAAGAAATGTCAATTTCGGAAAGTTAGAATGTGTATAAAATATTTAATTGCACACATTAAACAATTTTATGTATTAGTAGATGAGTCTGACCTTCTCACTGTCCCTGATGGATGGAAAGAAGATCCTTTCACTAAAGACCATAACCCTCATGGGCTGCTGGAGGAAAGCAGTTTTGCGACATTGTTCCCCAAGTACCGGGAAGCTTACTTGAAAGAATGCTGGCCACTTGTTCAGAAAGCTTTAAGTGACAGTGTGAGTATCTTGAACTGCTTTACTTGATTACAAACGAAAGTGTTTCATTTGTGGACTGTGATCCAGTTTTGCTTTTAAGGGTAATTATAGTTTCCTTTTAGTTTATAATTTAACAAATAGATTTGAAAATAGTTACCACCATCCTTTCTATTGTAGAAAAATATATATCAGCATGCAGTAACATGCGTTATCGTACGCTCAGTAAAGGTCCAATCATGCACTGCATGATAATTACATTTTAGACCAATAATCATATGCTTGCCCTATTATGTGATATGGCGGTATTGCTCTTTGCACAGTTTTAGTTGTTTTAAAGCAGTGGGGCAAAATGTTCCGATATGTCAATTGAAAGTGATCATGTTTCTTGGCAGGATGAGAGCCCCTCTGGACTTATGTTATATAAAATTATTTAGTCTTTTTGTGCTGAAGTGAGCACATAACTTTGCATGTAAAGTGTATGTAATTGAACTTGGTAACTACAGCGCATTGATGTGAATTTAGTTTTTTTGTTTATCGTTGCCCTTTTTGCAACTTAGCTCTAACATCAGGACATTTTTGTTTTTAGTTTGTCAAAGCAGAGTTAGATTTAATTGAAGGAAGCATGACTGTCACCACAACCAAAAAGACATTCGATCCATATGTAATCGTCCGAGCTAGAGACTTCATAAAGCTGCTAGCCAGAAGTGTCCCATTTGAGCAGGTAAGTGCTTCCTGTGCAATATGAATGGCAATTCCGATATGTGCATTTCTTGGTATTTTACAGTAGTTTTTTCAACCCCTTAAAATGTTAATTTACTTTTATTCTCTGTTTTAATGTCCTTCAGGCAGTGCGGATTCTCCAGGATGATATGGCTTGTGACATCATTAAAATAGGTTCACTAGTCCGAAACAGGGAAAGGTTTATCAAGAGAAGACAGAGGATTTTGGGACCCAAGGGATCAACCTTAAAGGTATATGTAATTTATATAAATAGGTTTTGGAAAATAAGTTTTTTGGGGGGTGGCTGTTTATCTTTATCATTTTTCTTTCAAGGCTCTGGAGCTTCTAACAAACTGTTACATTATGGTCCAGGGGAATACAGTATCTGCCATAGGACCATACAATGGGTTAAAAGAGGTAAACAGTAAACACACTTTGTTAATATTTCAGAATGGAAACTAAACCTGTTTGCTCTAACGTAACTTAATTTGATAGTGTTGGGTTGTTGAATTATCATTTTTGTTTTTATTTTAACCTATTTTTTAAAATTCTATTACAGGTTAGAAAAGTGGTTCTGGACACAATGAAGAATATTCACCCGATATATAATATTAAGGTAAATACTGAATAAATTGGTTTTGATTCTCTACACGATATCAAAAATTGTATAAAGCTACATACAGTGCAATCCAAAAAAGAAATTGACCTTCTTCCCTGCAATAAAAAAAGGTCTTGCTGGTAACATTGCATGATAATTTAATGGTTGAGGTAACCGTTACAGCATGCCATTAATACACTACTGCCAACCCAGAAAATTGAATGCAGAGCTCGGTTATGTCTGTTTTCAAAGAAGATATTACGTGTTATACTCTTTATGCAAATTATTATAATACACATTTTTGTATAAGTAAAAGATATTTGTTTACCGTATCAGGCTTTGTGACCTGTACTAGTAATTTGTATTGCACTTGAAGTGATGCCATTTGGAAAATTGTTGTTTTTCTAATAACAAAACATTAAGATTTAACATTTGTTAATGATTGGTGTATGTCATACATTATGTTTTATCATCAGGCTTTAATGATTAAGCGAGAGCTAGCCAAGGACCCAGAACTAAGAATGAAAAACTGGGAGAGATTTCTACCTAAGTTTAAGCACAAGAACGTGAATAAGAGGAAAGAACCGAAAAACAAAAATATCAAGAAAGAATATACACCATTCCCACCACCTCAGCCAGAAAGTCAGGTAAATCATTTATACTGTTTTGTACTTGTTTTTTTTTTTCGTTTTAGTAATCTTCCTAGTAAGATTTAAATGTTTTGCTAATTTTGACAGTACTACAACTGCAGTACATGTCGTTAATTTTTGGACAGTTTCTTAAACTTTGTTTTTTCTTTCCTGGTATTTGTATTTATGTTAAGGATATCCTTACATTTATCCTATACATTATGTAAAGAGAGAGATAACTGCATAATAATAAAGTTGGCGAAAAGTAATATGACCCCCAGCCGTGCATGTGAATAATTTTCTTGATCATAGTTCATTAGCTTGTTAGTGTACCTGTTAAGCAATCCCCTGCACATCTTTTTTTCTTTAATTATGTTTTTTGTAGTATTTAATTTGTTAAATAGATATTCCTCCGAATGAAAGCAGTTTTGTCATTCTTTAATATTGGTAACATTTTATACAGTCCTAAAATCAAAGTATAACCTTTTTCCTGCTTTAGTAACTCTTGGCCCTGGTTGCTTATTTGGCTGTTTGTTTACTAGATTGATAAAGAACTGGCAAGCGGCGAGTACTTTTTGAAGGAGAGCCAGAAGAAACGTAAGAAACTGGAAGAAATTAAGGTAGTCCATTATTATTTCTAGTCTGTGTGTCTGTCATTAAAATCATGTGCATTTTTTTTTTCTTCCCTCTTCTCTCACGAGTCTATTGACGCCCTTTCTTTCTCATGTTCTATCTTTCCTGTGCGCAATACTATGCTGCAATCCTTTTTTCAGCTCCTAGACACACCATCTGGTAACCCCCTAGATAGATGCGGTAGCCCCCCCTCTATACACCACACTGCAGCAGTCCCTCTCTCATACCGCACACAGCACCATCCGGTAACCCCATGTTCCTGAACACAACATCATGCGACAGTCCACACCGCACTATCCAGAAGAGCCTTGTGGTGAATTTGTGGTCACGTTGCATGGGGATTACAGCAAAATCAATCATGGTGCACTTTGGTTTAAGCCCGACACAAAATGAATGACAATTCCCCTGGAGATATAGCTTGTAAATCTTCTCTAATATTCATTATATTTATATTTTCATTTGCGCCATTTGGTTTGTAAATGCATCCTGAATTAATTTTTTCTTTCCGCTTCAAAAATCAGACAAAACAAGCTGAAGCGGTAACAAAGAGACAGGAAGAGAGAAACAAGGCTTTTATTCCACCTAAGGAAAAACCAATGACAAAGCCAAAGAAAGGTAATGTGAACCCAACTGTGTGTGTGTTCATTAATTTAAATTCTGTAAGTATGTCAATACAGATTTTAGAATTCCCATATTGTTGTAGGTACAGGAATATTTTGTTTTCCACAATATTTATTTTACATCCCAGAGGCGGCTGACTACCGTCGGTCCGGTGGCTATTCCAGCCTTCATTTGGCTCATTCTGTGACCATCTTGGCATTTTTTGTTGTTTTTTTTTTCCCCCCCAGCTTCAACATCTAACAAAATTGATGTGAATGCCATTAAGGAGAAAGTAAAGAAGGCAAAGAACAAGAAACTTGGTGCACTTCCTGAAGAGGAAGTAAAACAGAAATTAGCTGTGGCTGAGAAGAAAAAGAAGAAGAAATAATGTTTTTTGTATTCTATGAACATTTCAGAGCGTGACTATAAATCTATATTTTATCTACCGTTCATTGAAGATTGATCTGCCAACTAACTTAAAAGATGCTGCTGGGAATAAGTTCGGCCATGCCATCTTCTGGAGGACAATGCGCAAACAATATATTTATTTAAAAACAAACAAAAAAAGTTTGAACGTGCCCACAGAGGAAGCTCTAATCAACCCCTTTTCAAACTCCCTACAGAGTTATAGTAATTGTTTTGCTGTCATACGACATCATTCCTTTCTTTTTAGATAAACAAGTGCTGTACTATAGTGGTCTGTAAAGAAACATTCAGTGATAACTATAATCCAGTGTGCAAAAGCATGTGTGAGTTTATATAGTTATTGCCAAGGAACGTGCTAGATGGGATGTGGGTAGCTGCAATAATGAAATTTACATTTTTACAGTGTGAAAGAAAGTCTTTTCTGGCTAGCTTCTTTTAGGATTGATGGTTCATAACTCATTTACAATCTGAAATGTAATTAAATCCAAAAAGTTTTTAAAATAAATTTCACATTATCCCATATGATTGTTTTATAGACTAGTAACCAGAGCAGAGGCTAACATAACAGACCTAATTTAAATATTTCTGTATAGGAAATGCAACAGTACTAGAAACTGTCTAATTCTGCATTTAGCTACAAAAAGCACATGCCAGAAGTAGTTTCAGCAATATGTTTACTATTATAAACAGGGTTTTCTCTAATTGTTACATTAAAACATTTGAACTCATGTAATCACTATATTTAGAGACATAACATTACTAGAAACTTCAGTTTTAGATTCAAACTATAACAATTTGTTTTTGTTTTTTTGTGGCAGAAATACTGTATTAATTGTCTAACATTAGGATGTCTGATGTGAACATCTTATATTACATTGCTATTTTTAAACAGGTAGGGGGATATTTGTGCAAAATAAAATCTGCTAAAAATATGAGGACAAATACAGTCAATCTTAAAGGTATGAAAATAAGACAGTATAACGTGCAAAACAAGAAACGTGAGAAGAATGGGCACCAGTCATGAAAATCTGAAAAAAGAAAATAATGAACTGATAGTCTGACAGTCATCAAAACTAGAAAACATTGTATTTGCTATTTCAGTGCTTCTAAATGTCAGTGGTTATTCAAGTACGCAAAGCGTACAAAACAGACTACCAAGATTAGAAAAGTACAATAAATAACAAAATTAGCAAAGCAAATCTGATTAGGTACATACCCACAACTCTGTCACGTTTCTGATTTGCTGTTAAAAAAAAAAAACAAGTATTGCAGTTAGTAAAAGTGAAACCTCAAAATAAAAAAATACTGTAGAGAAATCAAAAGTTTATTTAAGTTCACATTTTTTATGAAGCATTCAATGAATTCCTATAAGGAATATGTAATAGGAAGTTCTGTTTTATGTTATTTTTAAGCCAGTGTTGCTGGTGAATTTTTTAGTTTTTAAACTACTCAGAACTTGCACAAGGTGTGCACTCTGATGGCAGCCAGGGCAGTAACCTCAGCTTTGGAAATGTAATAATAACAGTGATTATCAGGACTGAACAGATCCCAGCAGCCAAGGCTCCGAAAATTGTTTAGCTGGTGCCTGGTGTTTAGTTGATCTCTCTTCAAACTTCCATTCCAAGATTAATAAAAGTAGCAGTGTCATAGAGTATGCTGTTTGGCCTGTGATTTGATCTGTCTACCCCAGAATGACATTATAGCAAGGTGTGCATGATGGCTCCATACCCTAAAGTGCCATGTATAATATTGCTTCAGTGATATACATAAGTTCACTACAATTAAGATTAGTATGACAAAAATGCTTACTGTTCAAAAAAGGTATCGTAATGTTCAGACCTCTATTGTCAGGTTTAGGATGTTTCCGATAGAAATAGGGGGCTTTACGTTTTCAAGGTCAGGGTGAGAATCTGTTATAGTGATCAATGACGCCCTGTAGCTTAAAAGGTTAATGTTATTTAGTAAGCGCTATCTTCTGATGAAATAAAAGGAGCAAAATTAGCATTTTGGTTCTGAACGGTCTTTGTGGGCAGGTAAGTCTGACCTACTGATGAAGACTTTACCCCTGAATTGGCACCAGTGACCTAACATTTGAGACTTAAGCTTACTATGAACAATCTACTTAAGCATTTTATGTTCTCGACCAAGCTAGTCTTGCGATCTACGTACATATGTGTTTAAAAGATAAATCATTTTCTGAAATTGAAGGCATTGGCCTCTCATAAAAGTTGATCAAGATGTCACAACTTGCAAAATACATGCTTCCCTGTAGTTAATATATTGTAAAGTATGATTGGTGGGTATCTCTGAAATACAGAACCTAATCACATAGTGATCAGCAATAATGGAAGTATACTTACTACACAGATTGTTTACGCAAATATCATCATGACATTCACTGCACGGTAGTCCAATAGTATAAGGTTTGCTTCCTCTGTAATTACCCCTACAAAAATAAGCAAAGATACTAAGTTAAAGGCATTGCTTGAATTTATTGGAGGGACTGGAAGCCTATTTAACCCTTTCAGTACCAGGGGGGGTTTCGTACCTCAAATACCTGAAGTATTTTGGCATTTTTGCCATATGTCAGTTCAACCATTATTCCTCTTTCCTGTGTACCCGTGTAAACTATATATAGGAAAGCTTTTTCTCTTGATACCATAGTGGCATGATTAGCTGAGTAATTTAGTAGAAACTAGAGAAAATAAAAATATATATATCTGCTGTCACATCTGCTGATGCTGCCAGAGAGGCTTTGTCAGAGTTGCGTTTTGTGGACATACAGGTAAGTCAATATGATGTAAAGGGGTTAAACTCTTCAGACCCTTGTGTAAACATTACATCATACTGCAATAACCTTCCCTCCACTCCCCTTTTATTTTTACTCCGCTAAGTGCAAGCCCTCTAGACAGGCTTACCGCGGACCTAGGTTCATAACCGCCTAGATTTTTGCCACAATCTAACGCACTAATATACGATTCCGTTTAATACTCCTTGATCTACCTTTTGTCTTCATCTTATGCAATATCAGACCCACGCTGTAAGCCCTAACCACAAATAATATTGCAGGAAGAAAACAAAATGGGATCGGTAACTGAGAGAAAGGCCAAATGCAAATATATTTTATCAGTAGTAGACAATAAATGATTAGCTTGTGCATACATCTCATGATGTACTCCACAGCGAACAAGCTAATAATCTTTGATTTGCTGGCCCTGTGTCTGTACTACCTGAGCTGTATTTTAGTGTGAAACTCGACTAAAAACCTGACAATTCAATTCAGGGTTCATGCACTCCCATTGCTTTTCCTCCTTGCAACTGCGGCACCCATCTGTAAGATTGGCCCAGAAAATTACTAGAAATGTGCTGTTTTTGTATAAAGGCTTCATGGCACAGGGTAGTATATATATATATATATATATATATTTTTTTATATATATATATATATATATATATCAATATAGAGAGAGTACATATATAATATATATTATTTGGTTGCCCTCTTTCTATGATGCAGTGTTTTGGGTGATGACACTATGCGCTTGAGAAATCTACAATTCAAAAACATAACTACCTAGCTTATCCTGGCCAGCAGCCATATTATCTGACTAAAGTAAAGAAAAATAAAGACTTTTAGCAGGTCACCAGATTCAATAAAAAAAAAACCCAAGATTGTGCTGTTCCTCTTCATAATATGTTTTCTTGTAATGTATTACTTACGCCGGTCCATAGTTGCACAGGACAATATAACCATATGTCCCAGGACAGCGGGAAACTGCACAACCAACTTTGTAACTGTTAGACCAAATAACCTAGGAAGAGATTTCATTCTGGGTGAAGTATTATGTAGACACAACTTGGGGAATTTACTAAGCATGGATATTAAGTTTTATAGTGAAAAATCTGTCTGAAATGTCACCGCTTATAAAAACATTTCACAATTATCTAATAAAATGCATAGAAAAACATTTGGGAAATGAAAAAGGTTCATGTCAAGTGGTCAGAACTACCAAAGTTGCTGTTTTTCTATAATATACAGAAATAATGTATGAAGGCATCAAGAAAAATTGAACATTTCCTTAGTGTGGGCTACCTAGCTCTGTCAAAGATATTTTGATATTGGCACATGGATGGGGCTGGCCAAGCGGAGGAGCAGACTAGACCCACAAATAAAGCCTTTAGAAGGTTGGGGGTAGGCGCAGAGTAGTCAGAGAGTGGACCTGGCCAAGCACTCGGGGAAAGGTGAAACTGCAGGCCTTCACCCAGAGAATCTGGGTCATAAGTAAAGTTCCCAGGCATAGCAGTTAGATACCACATTTCTGGAGCTAAAATTAAACTAATGCTTTACTTTATGTTTTGTATGGGGGTATAAATCATGTGAAGGCAGGTGGCATTTTGCTCTGAGAAAGGTGTCACAGGCTTCATGTCTGGTCAACCTAAGTAAGCATCAATATTTGTCTGGGACGAGTTGTGTTAATGGTGTATACTTGAGTAAATCTGATCGCTTGTCTGTAATATATGAAATGTAGCAGCACATTATCAATTAAAGGGAGAGTGCCATCAAAGACTTAATATGTGTGGCCATTTAATTAGGCTTTATATTGTGTAATAATGCATTGTTTATTTAATAAATACTTTGTTATACATATGCCTGCATTTTGGTATATTTAGGGGCATTTACTGCACCCTCCATAATAACAGCACTTTAACCATAATGTGAGTCTCTATATTTTGTAGCTAAAACTATTTAACAGAACTCACTGTTTCAGGGAATTAGTTACTAGGGGCAGCATAATACCACCCTGAATTTTTGCAAACAGTAAAGACATCCACATCATCATTGTGGCATATTGAAGTTGTGCGCCCATATGATGCCATATCCCGCTGTTAGGTCATAATGTGATGCGACCATGGCCCTGAATGATAATGTCCCAGATGGGCACCTTATATGTAGGGGTAGTTACTCGAGTAAAATGTGAAAAGAAGGAAGAGGACACAATATTTTAGATATTAGAGAGAAGCATTGAAGAACAGCACCTTCCTCTTGATTAAAATCTGTATATAACAAGATACTAGATAGTATTTGGGGATGACTTATCACAACAAATAGTTCCATCAGTAAGATACTCTTTCATAACTCATATCTGAGCTTCTAAAAAATTAAGTATATACGTGTACAAGACATAAATGCAAACAACATAAGTTAAAAATATAGTATATGAATACCATACCTGAGTATAATGACCACAGACTTTGCCAGTTTTACATGTCTGATTCTCAATATTATAGTTGTTGACTTCTGATGCCCATAAGTTGACTACTTGATGCATATTAAAAGTGCCACCAGCATAGAGGTTTTCTCCAATGGGAAAGAATGTAGGATGGATTAGGCGGTTGGAAGAGATGTAAACGTTGTGCTGAAATTTACAAAAACTGCTCCATGCCTTTGCAGTTTTTGCTAAAGATGAGTCCCATGACTGTAATATATATATATATATATATATATATTATATTTTATATATTATATATATGTCATTATAATTTTTACACAAAGATAGAAACTTATTGTTATGAATTAAAGAACACATCGCGTTAGTCGTTGGAAAAACATTTGATGGAATAATTTGGAAAATCCCATTTGGAAAATGAATTATACCAATATGACAAATATATTCCTATAGAAAGTAGTGCTTAGGATTGTGATGTAAAGTGATTCAATTGAACTGGAGGGAAAATAACAATATGTATAAATCATGTATGACAGCAGCAAGTATGTTACTTAAAGAAACTGTTTAATTCTTACTAATCTTACTAAAGAAGAATGTATATTAAAGTGATCTGTGAGTACTTACCTGAGGTGACAGCTGCAACTCCCCAATGGGCCAACGACTGTCACCGTCATGTCTTTCCATGCATGTCCACAGGGGTCTGGATAGACCCCCGCCTGCAGCATTTGCCAAGCCAGCACTGGAACACATTTCTTAACTAACATTAAGGGGGCAATAACTGGTCCAATCAGCTGGACTATTCTGTTGCTGGGCATAGTGATAAGACTACTTTATAATACCTGAATGACTTTTTATACATAACCCCTATTTTTATCACTAATGATGTAACGTAGACTATTCTCAGTACTGATTTCTACAATCAGGTCACAAAGAGCTCACCATGTACTTCATGTTGGCTGCAGTAGGTGTGACATTAGACCGTATGCCATTGTGGGCATCCACAGCTGCCTTGATGAAGTCAGCATCTGAAATTGAAGGCACATCTGAACCGAGAGCTGTTAGAGCAAGGGGAAGAAGCCAAAGAAATCTCTGCAACATGCTGCTACACACAGGCACCACAACGCTTTTACCAATTTCAGAGAGCTTTAGTCAATGAGACCTCCTCACCGTAGCTAAGAGTTAGTGTGGTTACCAGGGGGTGGAGCTTTGTACGTGTGGTTACCAGGGGGTGGAGCTTTGTACGTGTGGTTTAAGTGCTGTACTAGGATTGAAAATTGACTTCTATCCATGCAGGGCATTGAGGTTAACTACATTACAGAATACATTGAGTACATTAAAATATGATGTTTTATACATTCAGAAAATGTACGGCCCGTTTAACCATTAGGTATAACTGCTTATAAAATATATCACTATAAATTTTTTATTATTATTATTGAAGGCATAAGGGTGAATTGCATGGAAACATAGAATAGGATTTAACAGCACATAAGAACCATTCCACCCATCCAATCAGCCCATATTTCCTTACTTGGACTTTAAGCTGTTGTGCCTTTTTGGCTTTGCGTAGGTAATACTACCTTGGGGCACCACAATAAAAATGTACTTGCAATTCTTTCGTACTCAAGATATTCCAAGTTCTCATAATTCCCATCTTTGCTTATTGGGGTTCACATTGTCTTTGCTAGGAGCAAAAATAACAGCGACAGTTTACAGAATCACATTTTCAAATGCTGACAGCAGTTGTATACAAAACACAGTTATACACACAATATTTATTTATTTGGTTAAGTTATTATGTAGTAAACTGAGTATATGGCGAGAACCTTTAAGACATCTTTTACCTACCAGAAGAAGGATAAGGATATTGGAAGGGATCAATCAGCAAATTATGGTACACTGCATACTGCTGTTATGTTATATAAAGTTGGGTAAAACTTTCAATTAAAAGGTAATATAGAAAGATTTACAATAATCCTTAGACCAGGTGTCTACACCAGGTAGATTATGAGCTACTGGTAATTTTCAGGCTGCTGCTCAGTAGCTCCACATCTGGATTAGGTAGGGGAGTATTGTATGTGTCTATTCTACCATGACAGGAAAGGATGAGGTATCCTACAGGTAGTAATGGTCTCCCAATAATGTATAACAGTTAATCCGTCCATGGATTTGTTTGTGAACAAGTAGTTATTTGAGATATCAAATTGGGTTAGCAGGACGTCACTTTCTTATACAATGTGCATTCATCAAAGTATTAATATTATTATACCTTTTATTTATATAGCACCGACAATTTACACAGCACTTAATACAATACATATATTCAAGGGGTATGAAAAGATGAGAATTGACAGACTAAGACAAACCGATACATTAGGCGGAGAAAGCCCATAAAAATCCAAATATTCTAAATACATTTAGCACACTTAAACGTGAAGCAGAAGTGACATCTGCAATCCTGTGCTTATAAATCATTTCCAAAATATAACATTTACCAGCATCCCTGAAGAGACATTCTTTACTGCTTAAGGAGTGTTTATTAACTTAACAGTGAAAGGAGAAAATGTCATTGTGTTTAATATGTATTATAAAGAGAAAACCTGCTTCCTCTAACAGGAGAAATCTGCAAGTTGGCCCTTCTAAGGCACAGTTAAAAAGTAGTCGTGGCCATACTAATATGTATGTATTAGTGCCCCCTTTTCAGTGGAGACACTGATTTCACAGCAGTAAATGCTAAAACATGTACATACGTACAGTCACACACTTTGTTGTTTCCAAACTTTTAGCATGAAAGAATCCAGACTTTTACAGATAAAAAAAACACATTCAGTTCTTCCTTTAGAACTTCTAATAGTCATTTGTGCTTAAGAAGAAGGGGTGATGATTTCAGCCTGCTTAAATTGAAAAGGTCTTTAGTGATAAGGACAGGTAGAATCCTCCATTTGAAAAAATATTCACAGCAATAAGTGTCAGTGGTAAGTTGCAGGCACAACGTGCAATAAATAAATTAAAATCCTGATATGATACATGTGATGCACTTCTGTAAAAGAAAAGTTATTCCCTTAGAATACGTTTCCTCAAGATGTTAGAATTATGGTTTGGCGTGACGTCGGCATCAAAAAGTTCTTCATCTTCTACTCCCAAGGAATTCCCAGCAGAATAGCCATGTGCTGACTCCGAGCAATCATTATGTTGAATTATGTTTGCATCTATGGGATCAGCTGAACATTCTTCGGTTTCTCTTTCAACATCATCATCATCGTTTCCATCATCCAGGTCTGATTCCTGCTCCTCAAATGAATACATTAGATCTTCTAGTGTATCTTCACAAGTCTGGTTGGCTATGGAAATGAAACATTATTAGAAGTATGAATATGTTCCTGTTAGCCACAAAGCAGCAACATTTAAATCAATGTACATATGTGTCTGTGTATGTAGTATGCATATTACAGATACACATTTGTGAGAATAAAATTATGTCTTTGAAGAATACTGTGAGATAATATACTTGAAAGTGGGACTCCTATGTCCTGCCATGCTTTGAGGCAAGAATAAAATAAATGAGTGTGTGGTTTCCTCATCATTGTATGCATGTCAGAAATAAAGGACAACATGTTAAACAAGCTAACATAAGTTATGAACATAAAATAAACCGTTGAGTTTCGTGCAACAGGTCAGAGAAGGTGATCACCGCTGTACCTGAGTTTATGAGAGCAGACTTGTCCATTCCACTTTCCTTCATTAGCTGTCTGATAGACTGCAGCTGATTCATGATCTCATCTCGCTGTCCATTAGCAAAGGTATTGACACTAAAGTGAGAAAATATTTGGTTGATTTGCATTCAAATTATTTTCTATTGCTGTTGATATATGTAGCTCATTGTAATCTAGAGCATTAATACTGGGCTAAACTGGCCCTGTATAGTGATCTCAGTGAGGTGAGGCTTAAGAAATCCCTAACTCAACTCAGATCTTCTGGGAGGAGAATCTCAACTGGGGTAATACCATAGTATTGGACAGTGATATCAGAGGGTTAAAGTTTCCAACTCTTCTGCAAATGCTTTGGGTGAATAGACTCCTATGAGTTAATATTACATTCAGTTTTCCTATGTTATATATACACATTATGTGACATATCTACTGAACCCAGCTGCAGATACTTTAGGACCACCAGCCAAGGGTAGCAACAGATAAACTGCAGTTTTGAAAAGGTACTCAATAAATTAATGCATATTGTTCAAATCACCGACTTCACAGTGCAATACGTACTGCCAACCTCAGCGACACCTGCATAATGAACTGTTATTTGCCGTTCATGCAGGTTTAAAAAATGCATTTGCAGCACTACAGAGACAGCTCGGAAACCAGTATTATTAAATAACTACACTAAATATTCCATCAAGCTAACCATCAGAAACGCAAAAATAAAGCATTGTATGATAAAAATACATAAAACTAGTATCATATAATTACCAATTAGACAGCGGGTCCAGCTGCGTCAATAAAGAATTCAGCATTTGCTCTGTTTGTAACAGATGACGTTCCAGCTGGAGGAGCTGGTTTTCTGAAAAGACAAATAATGATAAGTGCAACTGAATTATACAGTTTACTCAAGGCGATCTCTGACATTTGGCACTTTTACAATGAAAATCAGTCGCAGGAAGGATGCTTCTTGGCACTTTTTCGTGCAATTAATTCATACCAGTTATAATTTGGTACAAAAATGAATAGCAAGCGTATTAGTCTGTTTTTTAGTACTGGCTGGGGAGGGGGAGACATTTTTGTTATTATATTATCTGTATGCTGCATGAATTCAGTGGACCATGTGAGATTTATAAGCCACATTTCCCTAGAAGTACAGCAGGAGCTGCTGGAATTACCCATTGAATGGCTGAATTTGCATTAGACACACTTCAATATTTCAAATAAAAGTTCATATATTTCAAATAAAACATTCATACCGGTTTCCTTTGACTTTTTATTCGCTTCTTCCTCGATTTTTGATCGGCTCTTTTCTTTGGTCTTCAGCTACACACACACAAAAAAAAAGAACATTCGTATTGCATCAAAACACGATGGTGATGATGATATTCTAAGACTAAAGTAGTTTCAATGAGTATTCTTGCTTGATTCCCGATTTATTTTTTGCAGCCATCTGAGGACAGTCTATCATTATGATGCATCATTAACGTAACTTGCAAGCATTTTATACACAGAAAACATACATGAAATATAACAAATGATCCGCTATGGGAGATGCACTACGTGCTCGATCAGTAAGGTTTAACAATTTGGATTAAAAGTCTTACTTTTGTAAACTTGTATGCAGCAAAGACTGCCACTCCGACAGCATAGAGAGGCATAAGGGTAAATGCCAAGCTCCGACCGCTGCCACTCGTTTTCTCGGG
Organism: Spea hammondii; assembly: GCA_029215755.1. Lineage (NCBI taxonomy): Eukaryota > Metazoa > Chordata > Amphibia > Anura > Pelobatidae > Spea > Spea hammondii. Next base: position 50,347,288 of record JARDYJ010000004.1, on the reverse strand, counting down.
TTTCAGCTCCTGCTCCATTGCTTTTTTTATCTGTTCAGCGCTGGTATACGACTTCCTATCGTGTCCTCCTCCATGCATACGATCTTTACCATGACTCTCTAAATAGGAAAGTTTACAAAAGAATCGGTTATTTTAACATTAACATGAGTATGCTCTGAGCTCGACACAAAAATATTAACAGATCAGGAGATGTCGTCAAACGACTTTACCATCAGTCACGAGCCTTAATAAAATGTTCTCTGGGGTGCTCTCGCGCAACGGAAAGAATGTTGAAAGATCAACACGGCAGGATCTGCTAAACATCGACAGCTATTAACTTGTTCTGCCCCATGGCATTGGTGTGCATTGTTTTAAAGGGGTAGTGATGCATAGAATAGAATTTTTCAGGGATCAGTAAAGCAAAATATGTTTATTTCACTGATCTCTTACCCGGGGACATCATTCCGTCAATAGACAGGTGGAAATATTGTGTATCTAAGCATGTACACACACATCAGTGAATGCCCTCACTTTGCTCTGGTGCCTCTCGCCTATTCAACTGGCTGAAAGCAAATTTGTCCTTCAAGGTTATTAATTACAGTTTAAGGTTACTTTCAAGCGAGTACTTAATTATCCTATCAGACTACAATTCCTATAAAATATACAGTACGATACGCATGCCATGAACAGAACAGGTTGGCAATGTCATACTAGTCGAGTGAGGTCACATTTGCGCTACGTCCTAGCATCATAACACCATCTCTTATTCCAGTAGTGAAAAGCTACCATACTTATGTGGTACTCTATCATGTTCTATACGGACACAACTTTTCTCACTGTCATGTTACAATGGCCCTCCCGTCCGAAAAAAATGCCAATGTTGTGGCACATCTTTTGTAACTACTGTAAGATCTCACATATAATACAATTGATTGAAAATGGAGAGTGCTTAAAGAATGGGTGCATGTAAAATAAATAAATGCACTTGTCTTTATGAGAAGCTGCATCTCCAGAGCTTCAGTAAAACACCCAACCGCGATTCCATTTTTCAGTGGCAGGTACGCTTTTCCTCTGAAGTTAATGGCAGTGCTTGTTAGACCGTCCAGAACCTTTTTACGGGTCAGAACTGCAGGTAATTGGCAGCGAGTATATCACATAGGAGCAGGCTATATGGAGCCGCCTAAGAGAGGAGCGGCGAATGGGTTGCATGGACACCTGCACCCCATGCATTTGCAAGGGGGGGATCATTCAGCATTAAAGTGCATATGATGGCTGTAGCATCCCTTTAAAATACTTATATATTTTAATATGCATTAATCATTGGTGGGACAGTACATCTCTATCAAACTCAGGCTCTGAAAGTGGAGAATGCTTGGTCCAAATAGCACGTCCAACATTTAGGATGTCATTAGGACGTCTGTTATGCTAAAGCATGATCATACTGCGGTGTATATTAACAACATGCCTGAGATAGATCACTCATTTCTCTTCCTAAATGCAATTGATCGAGAGCAAAGTGAATATCCAATTACAAAGATAAAAGCTTTACTATCTATTCACAAGAAGCTAGTTCGAATTACACAGTCTGCACTCATTTCTGGCTGTTTTTATTGATCTATACACTATTAGACAATTCTACATGTAAATGTAATATAATGTGACTTTATGTAAATAGCTGAAAAGTTTCCACGGCCCAATACCAAACATTTTCCTCCTCTGACAACAGGTCCGTGTAACAAAGCCTTACTACCTTTTGAAATGTAGTCTTTCCAGTCAGAGCAACCTAAGGGCGCAAGTATCAGCAACCTGTTTTTCTTGGAAACTGTGACACAAACATAACTATTAGGGGCTATTAAGAGTCAAATTAATTATTTGCTTGCGAGCAGGGCTCCCTCCACCTAATATATCGGTTTGTCGTAGTCTGTCAATTCTCATCTTGTCATACGCCTTGAATGTATATATTGTGTTAAGCGCTGCGTAAATTGTTGGCGCTATATAAAGCATAATAATAACAATAAGCTGTAATTGGCTTTGAGTTTATTCATGATATTTTAATTATTTTAGTCATAACGTCACAGCTGGACAAATGAAAAGGTATGTAAAAGGAAACAGACATGCAGTTATAACATATAAATTACTACCATTAACCTGTAAGCCAAGCAAAGATTTCTCCTTAACAGCAAAGTGAAAACCATCTGTCTGTTGCCTTTTTTCTAGTTTCTACCCTCATCTGTGATTACTAAAATGATGAAAAGGAGAGAAGTGCTAGGAAGTGTAGGAAACTTTCTGAGATAAAGCACACTATCTGCTCTCTTCAATAAAGCATCCATCTGCATTGGAAGCCAAATACCTCTAAAGGGCTGAGCATGGACAGCAGCCATCCTCCGGGGATCTGGCTTTTGGCTCATGTCACTACTTCTTCTTCCTCCTCCTCCTCCTCCTCCTCCTCCTCCACCAAAGATCCTGGGGACGATGACACAGGCACACAAGGCTAAAGACACTGATAGCATGACCTGATGCGAAAAAGATAGAACCATAACTGCAGCGCACTGCCCCGCACTAAAGCTCTCAAACTGACACAAGACAAGTAGACTAACGCACACAGGCAGGTCTGGGTGCGTCGCAAAACTCGCTTTGATCCCGATTGGCTGTGAATAAGAATACGTTCTGTCGCCATAACCGGAGCCATGTTGTTGGAGCCAATTGTTTAGGCTCCTGTAAGACGTTATCTCCAGTCTGAATGCCCTTCAATGCGGGGACTTCCTATTCAACTTAACGATTACTCCTTGACGTAAACACATATTTGTTCACATTCTAACAAATAAGACTTGTAGAAAGCCGCATGTGTTTGCACGATCGTTCTGTACGCGGTTGATTCAGGGAGCTATTCGCATTGAATGCCTTAAAATATTTTGTTCATACGTTACGTGACGTTTATGATGTTATTTGCATATAAAATGTGTCTAATGTGATACGGTGGCTACTAAAAAAGTTAAGTTTTATTCATAAACCGTGTGGAATTAAACCTTCCGTCGCTCAGAGATTGACGTAACTGCTTTTCAGCCTATGTGGTTCGCGCTTTTCCTGCGTTCCAACGTAGAACGCAAACATCCCTTATGTCGCAGGTATCGTTTCCATGGTAACGTGCACTCTTCCCTGAATCCTTGTAGTGCAATTTTATCTTCGCTGTAGTTACTCTTTCTATCGGATTATCAAGAATTGTCACGTTTCTCCGCATCTTTACGCGTACACCGGTAAGTTCCATAGTTTTACTATATTTGTGCGTATAGCGTTTATTGTGAGGCCGCCTCACATTACGAGGGTTCCGGGTAATCGGACACTGTGTGTAATTCTATACTAACGCACAGTGGTTGCGAAATAAACGTATACATTCCCGTTCCCGTAGCTGGTTATTCTAGGGTAGAGTGTGAAGGGTTGTTTTTTTATTTTACTTGTAGTTTGTTCAATTTTTATTATTGTAAACATTAATTATATTTTAAAATACCTGGGTGTCTGCGGGTAAAATGTTAGCAACGTACATAACCCCCCCAAAAAAGGTTGTTTTTTTTTGCTTGTTTACATAATTGTTAATAAATAGTTCTCATTTTCACAGACACATAAAGAAAATCTCGTGAAGCCACGCCCCTGTCACACTCCTAACCACACCCCCTAAAACAAAGATGCCCCTCTTTGCCCATTTGTAATGTTGGGGGTTATGATGACATGCTTTTTAATTTTTAAGTCTGCTTATTGTGCTAAAGAATCATCAATTTAAGTGTTTATTTCAAACGATGAGAACAAAATATACTTAGAGATTTATTATCTGACACTTCTGAAGATATTAGTCTAGCTAAATTGAATGTGAAGAATGTTAACAAAGCAATCTTAATAACTTTTTTATGTAATAGTTGGCTTGAGAGAGCAAATGGCTGATATTGGACACATGTGCATTGGCTTTCAGGTTCCTACAGCAATAATACCCATTATACAGCACTACGGAATATTATGGCGCTATATAAAACAAATACTAAGTAATAACTAATGAAAACAAACTGTTTTGCTACATCCTGTTTTGTTTCATTTTAGAGGGTTTTAGGATGAGTTTGCAAGTAAAAGGTGTACCTGCCAATCCAAGGGTCCGGAGGAAACAGCTATCCAGTAACCATCTTGAGAAGGTTTATATTACTTCAATGCTGCCATCGTTTCTATTGTCTAGATTATAACACTGGTTTTCTTACAAAATGTTAGATTTTTTGTATGTGTTTTTTTTTTGTGTGTTTTTTTTTTTGTATCACATCCTTCATTCTTAAACTCTAAGAAGCAGATTTGTAGGATTCTTAGTGGAGTTGTAAATATTTCCAGTTCAGCCAAACGTATCACATAGTAAACATATGAAATGAATCACTTCTGTGTTACTCCCCGACATATTATATGTGTCATCTATCCAATTATGTTGTCACGGTTATTTGTTTTATTCTCAAAAGATGATTGTATTTCAGCGGTACTTTACAGTGTTTTCGGGAATTCCTAATAAGATTAGTTTAATAAACTCTGTGTTTGCAGTAGAGTTGAATATTTCAGCCTCATGATATCATATTCCTGTGGCAGGCTAACCTTAATGAACTTCTTCTATAAGAAAGTAGGACATGCGCAATACATAGCTAGAGTGTTAAGGCTTTCAATACTTATTCCCAACTATATCGCTAGCTATTCATTATGAACGACCCTTCCTGCCGAGAAGATCATTGGGGTTAGTATTTTATAATGGATTGATTGAGACAAATACGTAGATCTGAGTAATAATTAATCCGTTAATGTATAGAGATGCTGCATCCATCTAGTGATTGTAACTATAATACGAGTGAACTATAACATTTTCATAGTTCAGTCTACTTTTATATGCACCACGCTGCATGGATTTAGGTGCCATTGGGCATTTAAATAACACACTTCCACACTAAGGTCTGTTTCCAGTTCCAGTACACTGCAGCCAAATTGAGAACGATGGCGTTTACTTTTTATAGTCCAATCAAGAAGATACTTTTCTTATAATTTCAGGGCTGGAGGCAAAAATCCCAGTCTTCAGAAGCACGGCCAGATGAGTAAGTATATGTTTGCTCGTGATCTTTTTAGTAGTCATTGTGTGTGACAAAGCGATTTTACCTCAGTGTCATTGTAGACCTTATTGTTACGGCTGCAGATATTACACATTTTCAAGGTAGCGGTATGAGACAAATGCACGTTATTAAACCCAATCTGACATATTATGCAGAAAAAAAACAACAAAGCAATATGAATTTGGTCCCCATACCACCCTTCAGACCTAACTAGCTAATTGGAAAAGCCAGTGGAACGACGGTATATATTTGTCTCTGGAAGTGAATGCCCATCTCTAAGTGATTGCGCCCACGGCTATGCCACAAGACATTGACTAACTGTACATTTCACATCAGCTATGGCTACAGTATCAATATGAAGAATGGAAGCTACTTGCAATACATAAACTCAAATAGACTTTTCCCCCCCAGCCTTTATGCGTGTGTTTTTTTTTTTTTTTCAAAGAGGAAAAGTCTGTCTACAGCAGGGACGTCCAACCTGCGACCCTCCAGCTGCTGCAGGACTACATCTCCCATACTCCTCAGCCAGCCCCTTTGCTGAAAGGGGATTATGGGAGATCTAGTCCTGCAGCAGCTTCACCCCTGGTCTACATTCCTTAACCTATATAAAATATATTTATCATGGTTTTGTCTTTTTCACGGTATTACGGTAAAAGTATTGCTATGTCTGTCTTTTCTGATTTGCTGCGAGTGTAATCTGGTGTGTATATATGTGTGTATATATATTTATATATTTATAATTGCAGTCTTGGTAACCAGTACATCTTTTGCTTATGGATAAGTCTACTGGTTACTGCCCTAAAATGCAAGAGATGCATTTTTTTAATTATAAAGTGCTTAACATTACATTTTAAGGTTGATCTAGTATGCCTGTTGTGTGCAGAATTTGTATGTATGTATGTATGTATGTATGTATTAGTTTTCAGCATATCTGACAGTGTATACGTGTGAACCAGATGCATGCCCAATGAAGTTGTTATTAACGCATCTATTTCTTTTGTAGCGTGCCCTATTTAGATCTTGGGAAGCTTAGAGATTCAGATGATGAGGTAATAACTATGTTCTGCTAGTTGTGTACAGATGAAATCTAAGTGATAGTGCTTTGGTTAAAATTTCTACCAAATCTTCATTGTGGAAGATCACACCCTGCTGTTTTAAATGATATGGAGGTCTAAAGATTATTTGCATTCTCTGTCAGAGCTGCCGTGGATTTTGTGTACTTGAAATACAGTAGGTACATTGATTGTTGCGAGCAAAGCATCCCTAGTTCAGTTACAGTTACTAGTATTTAAAAATAATAACGATATAAAAAATGATTGCCATACGGTGTGCAAGCACTTTCATATTGACTGGCACACTAATTTCCCCTTTCAAAGCAAAGCTACCGTCTGTGAAAGTTAGGTTCACTGGAAGCCCGTTGACAACGTTTTACATCTGATCTATAAAGGACGCTTAGGCTTTAAAAACTGCTGTTTTGAGTTCCTTCTATGCCCCGTCACTCCTATCACTCCTTTAATATGTCTGTGTTTTCTTTCCTTCTCTACTAATTCTTGCTCACTTTCTAATCAAAGCTACTATGTCTTTCATAGTATGTCCATTTAAAGTGTTGAACATTTTGATAATTGCTCTGATGTCATTGGCGGTACTTAATGATCTTATTGTCAATGCCCCTTCTAGGACACTTACTCGCCCTTGAGTAATAGATATCCTAGAATAGGCCCTCCTGATTCAAGTTCTACTGTTAGTTGGGGGACACCACTGAACACTCCTTATGCTCAGCATTTCCAGAACCAACAGGTGAGTTCAAATACATACAATCTCAATTCAATTCATGTAGGTTATGTAATTCTGGAAGAACATTTTAAAAGAGCTCTTATCACCAGGGCGACGAAAGAAATGATCCAATCAGCAGGATGGTTGTTGATTACTGTTGGTAGTAAAACTCCTTTATACACTTGCTATCACTATTGCTTCTTCCAACATAATTTACATGTGGAATTAATACTTCCCAGCCGGTAAACCCGGGCATTATTTTATCAAGATTGATATTAACCCCATATTCAGAGCAAATATTTGGGAGCCAGGTCCGAAATACACTACTTTCGTATGAGGCACATGATTTTCATTGTTCTCTTGGTTACATAGAAGAAATGGGAAGTCACAAAGGGAAATTGTAGGGTATATTGGGGGCCAAGGGGTCTGAGCGTCTGGAAGCACAGACCTGCTTAGTATTTAGTACATTGGCTTGGCTCAACCTGTGCTCTGACCTAAAGATAGGCCAAACACCCCCTTAGCTCTTCTTCAGCACCTTGTACCTGTGCCTTTGTATTTGCAATTATGAAAGATGCATGCAGTGTCCTTAATTGAGCAAACCTAGTACCACTACGTTATGTCTGATGCCATTCTGACTAGCTTACCTTGTTTTTGTTGTCCAGATTTTACAGAAGCCCAATCCAGTTCAAGTGAAGGTATGTGAACGGGGCCCAAACCTTTACATAACGTCAGCATGTTTTATATACACTTGTTTCCCATGTACTTAATGTTCTAATGTTAGAATTTTGTTTAGCTTTTGTCAGCAGTTCATAAAACTGTTCCAGAAAGTTTACCACCCCCATCTGACAGATTTAAATTAAAGTACCAGCAATACGAAGATGAAATGAAGCAAAGCTATAAGCAGTACACAATGAGATCTGCCAGGAAGAAGGCAGAACAGCAGTCTGCTAGGCATCAGGATCACAAAGAGGTAATAAGATATATATATATATATATAATAAACTTTCGCTTCTCACAGTTCCTCCGTGCAAAATTTTCAGATATATTATATTACACTCGCTAGACACGTGTCTAGGTTTACACAGGTTACTGTAGGTATGCTTAAATAATAACACCCTTCAGTGCTACTCCGGCAGTTCCTGCAATGTAAAAGAAGTAGAGGAGCCACACGCGTTACAGGTAAGTGTATGCATGTGTGAACACATGTGCTTCTCATGAGGTCTTAATCCATCCATAACATATTCCGATCTGTTACTTGCATACAGGTAACAAAACTAAAAAAGGGTTACTGAATTCTGAATTAGCCTTCTCGAGCACAGTCAGTGGTTTGTAATATTAATCTTGTAATATTATGTTGAGGACAGGGTTAGAGAGCACTGGGTTAGTTTCATGTAGAAATAAAGCACCCTTATCTTTTGCATGTTATGATATGCCACTGTTTTGTTTTACAAGGATCCTGAAGTTAAGAATGGAAATTTTGCTGAACAAACACTTTTGGATGAAAAAGCTCAGCTTCAGCAGTGCTATACTAGTAAACCCAACACGGCACAGCAAAGCCTGAGGAAACTAGAAGCTGTAAGTCTACTCACTCTTTTTAAAGTGATTAAATTCCATTTTAAATTTACAATTTAATTACAGTTGATGCTGGCATCTCAGCAGGTCAGGGTTATGCCCAGATTGTTAAGTGGTGCGTTGTATCTGTCACTGCCATCAGAAATACAAAAACTGATTTAAAATACCAGCCTAAAATATTTGCGCCACCTAATCGCTTCTACAATTAATACAATCATGCGCTTATTTTGGTGTATATTAATACAGGAAGACCTTGCTGCTGAAAGACGAAAGCAGGCCGTTGTTGAACAAGTCATGATAGACCATCTGTCTAGGTATGGTATGCAGATTTGTTTCAGAATACAAAAAAATAATATACATTTCCCTAGTATGTTCATTTCCAAACGTATCCAGAAGAGGGAAGTATATGCATGTTAGGAAGCTGACGTATACATTTTTAATAAATAGACTTTGTGGGCAGATGGCATCGAAACAGCTGTATGTAACTGCAAAGGGAGTGCAAAAAACTAAGTGAGCATGTGAGACATATATAGTGTTGAGAACCCACAGATACACTGACCGTTCAGGGGTATGTGCAATGTAAATAACAATGCCAGTGACTTATTTACTCTTTAAAAGTGACATCATCAAAAAAGTGCAGCGTGTCACTTAATTATGTGGATAGCATTTCATAAGATCTGCAATAACAACTAAGACAGCCTTTAATAAATAAATGTTTACAATGTTGTGTAATTATATATGTAAAATACATTTTAAATAACTAAAATAGTAAATGTCTATGCTTGTGACTTATATTGTTCTTTTAGGGCCGTTATTAGTGACCCGGAGCAAAACGCAGCGATTATGGAAAATAGTCCAAGAGAATGGTCATCTGCTCCTCTTCGTTTTCGAAAAAGAAACTTACACGAAACTAAGTAATTCCCGTTTATTTTTTTAAAACATAAATATTGTTACATCATAATATACTGTATAGAGAATTCATAAACATTTTTTGTGGACAGCAGTGTATCTATAAGTTTCTGAAGTACTGAGCACTACAAATGACATACCATCACAGAGAAGTTGATGACAACTGTACTTTGGTTGAACCAAAGTCCATCCATTTTCTTGAGTTACTTAGGGCTAAATTACTTCTGTTTTATATTTGAATTTTAACACCTAAACATTCTCAGTTCTACTCAGTTACACAGAAGTGATTCATCTTTGTAGTACTTTCTACTTCAGCATACGATGTCTTTTGGTATTTCACAACCTATCACAACCAATTAGGGGCCATTATGGCTTTGGTTGTTGCAAATAGACCTCTGAAATCATACATTTCATGGTAATAATAAAAACATTTAAACATTGATTCAAAATAAGGAATTTATAAGCATGTCAGCTTTTGATGAGAGAGCGCATTTTTTTTTTTTACTTAACTGGCAAATAGATTGTTTTGTTCACATAGGCTGCTGTCCAGATCCATAAAGCAGTTCCATACAATATTTCTGAGTTGTAAGATGCAATGTGTTTGCTGGCGATTATGTTGTGGGGATAACTTTTATCACACATCAACTGCTGATGGAAGTATTTCTTTATGACCTACTTTAAATCACAGTTGTTGCCTGTCCTTCACTTAAAATACACTGGCAGTCATACAATATTATATTTTATTGACAGAGTAAAGACAAGCTCATCTTTAACAGAAAGCATGCTCGAAAATAAACTGCGTTTTGATGCCCGAATTATATGCAGGTAATAACACGTCAAGTAATGGGTTGCCTGTCCTAATATGTGTTGATACATTCATTTATAATAAATAATGTTTAATTAAAGCAACTGAAAGCTCTGGGGAAGCTATGGAAGATCATGTAAACTGTCTGCCCTGCAATTGCTACAGTATGAATGGCTGTGGTGGTAGGCATGGGTCACCCTATCTGGCTTATTGTTAGTCACTACGTTTTTGTTTGATTACAGCTAAACGTATGGAATAGCAATATATTATAACAACCAATGACTTGTCAGACACATCACAAAAAAACAGTCAGTTAACAACCAATGATGTGCCTCAAACAACCCAACAAACCTATGCATGGGTGGTATTGCTGTAGTCAGGAGATGTTGCAGAATATGTATTGGGGTGTTTTGCAGTGACGTATACCAGGAGATGTAAACTCCTGGACGTATACCAGGAGATGTAAATTCAGATGTAAAACCAGGAAGTTGTACCTGAAGTACAATTTGTGTGGAAACAAAAAACACACAAAAAATACTACCACAAATCTTGACAAAGGCTGGTGGTAAAAGTAGTGCATGGAAAGAGTTAAAATAGCATTAGAAATAATATCTTGGGTTTTTTAGTTTTCACAAATAAATGGTTTTATTGGGGAATGTTGAATTGGCCGGCTCCAAAGATGTCCAAATAGGACATGGGGGCAGGATTACAAGGTTTGAAATAAATGGTTTTGAAATAGCAAAATGCTATTTGTACTTATTGCCCTATAACTTGCAAAAAATATATAAAAAATATAAAAACATTGGATATTTCTAAACTCAAGACAGGTAATGGAGTCTTTTTAGCCGGCTTGTAGATGAGTCAAAGATCTTTGAAATAAGACCCAGAAAAAGTGCTATTTAGATGATATGGTCAAAATAATGGTATCTAAAGAAAGCCCTTCTTGTTCTGGGAAAAAACAATATATAACGTATAACGAAGAAAATTACAACTAGAACACTGCAAAAATGTTAAAACAGCCTCGGTCATGAAGGCTCAGTCCAAAAATGAGTACTTAATTTACACTACAGGAATAACATGGCTATACCAAGCTGAATAACAATAACTTATATAGCAGGGTGGGCTGTTAAGTGATATGCATGTCTATAATGTGTTTGTTTTCCCGTTGTCTGTTTTTTCATGCACCGTTGTTAATAGAAATGTATACTTTTTACATTAGTCCTTGCATCAAATTTTTAGAATGCAAGGGCAAAAGGTTTTTTTTTTTTTCAAAAAATGAGTCAAATATAACACAATAAAAAGAATATTTGTTCTTAAGATGCCTTGTAGATTTAAGTTAAGCATTATTTTTAAACAAGACACACATTTCCTCTCTCGTCTTAAAAGGATTTGGTACATCTTATTCCTCTGCTTATCTTATTCTCCAACATGATAATAAAAATTATTGTTAACAAATAAGTTTAAAATCATCAGATTGTATCTAATTAGCAAGATTGTTTCCATGGATTTGGTCACTCATTCCATGAGTTAGAATAGTGTGTTTTTTTCCTACATAAATTGAGATTTTGGTTCATGTTTTCTAAAGACTAACAAAATGAGAATGAGTGCAGACTTTTATTATTTGTTGAAATATATTTTGTCATGAAAAGAGGATGTGCACATCTGTTTTCTAATCATATGTAGAATGTGACGTTTTCAAGACTTTTTCTCTGTCTTAGAAATGGACGTGATGCATGTAGAGAACTCATTGGATTCTTTTTTGCACATGACAAGTCTATTACCATTTACGAGTACCGCCAGTTTGGAAAAAACAGGTAAGTTATGGAGTCAGATATTTTATTGTTAAAGTGTAATTGAGGTTGTGAATAAAAGAGGAGTCTGGCGAAAATTATAAAATGTGGTATTATCACAGTAGTACCCGATTGGAGTGGATTTTATAGATGAGATTTTTTTTTTAAAACACTTTTTATTCTGAAAGTATTAGGTATCACATATGTTAAAAGAAGATATTTTAGTAAAAAAGATTGAAAAGTGGTGTTATCACCAAAGCAAGGGTGACCATCCTGTTACTTGTACTGGTGATAAGACCACTTTTCAAACCTTGTACCTATATTTGCCATTTATATCTAACGCCTTAGTCTGCTAATTGTGAATGGGTAATGTTTTTTTCGATAAATGTGGTCATTTACCAATGACATCTTTTTCACAGACAATGATTGTAAATGATAATTGTACATCTTATGTTAATGTTAAAGAGGAGGCTGGACAAAAATCTATTTTTTTTCTTATATATTGTATAAAATTTAGTATTAAATGTTAAGAGGACTGAATCCTCAGGCGTATGTTATCAAGGCCCAAAATGCAGACTTAGTTTGCTAAACTGTTTTGCAGGCTGATTGATTGGTAGCATAGCTTGGTGTTCAAGTGACCTGTGCAGACTGTCATTATATTGGTGTAGGTGACTTGAATTTTAAAAGCCTGCGGTATATAAGATCTCCAGGTTTTAATGGCAGCATCACATGCATCTCGTGGCATACATCAGGCACTACTACATTTCATGTTAGAGGAAAACTTCAAAAAGAGTACAAGACCAAAATCTCTTTTTTTGCTTACCTATACATTAGGTACAGTAAATATATCTAGAGTTTATCATGCTATGAATAAATATTTTAACCAGCAGGTTATACACTCACGTTGAAATTTTTTTTCTTTTCTTTTGAAGGACAAATGCAATGCCGTTCATTCAGAAGGGAATTTATAGCCACCAATGTGGGCAGAGAATTGGAAAGCCTTATGAGCTTCTAGATTTTCATGTTGTAAGTGTACAATCTTTTACCTAATACAGCTTCATAGGCACATACTGTGTATCAATTTGTTCAAATTTCAAGGAAAATGCAACGTTGTCATGCACCGAGATGGGATTTGTGTGCCATATGTAACTAAACAGAAAGACCATTCTGATACTTATGTGAATCAAAAAATATTGTCTTATGCATAATTTATTGGCAGAATGAGTCATAACTCACAATTTAATTTCAGAAAACAGTAGGCGGAATTAATGGAATTACGTTAGAGAATTAAAATGTCTAATGGTGCAGGTTTTCAAATAAAATAATAGTGCAGTAATGTGGATAACTCTATCCAGCCTTCCTTTAGCTTTTACTGGAACATGCTAACCAAGGGTATGAAATATTGTTTATTTAAAGGAGACAAAGTACCGTATTTGCTCGATTATAAGACAAGGTTTTTTTCCGAGCAAATGCTCTGAAAAATACCCCTCGTCTTCTAATCGGGGTCATCTTCTAATCAGACCTCAAATAGAGGTCTGATTATGAGACTAAGATCCAGATCCCCCGCACCGCTGCAGGGGACCTGGATCCTCCTGTCTCCCCCCCCCCCCCGACACACACTTACCGGTGCTTCCTGCTGTATTGCCGGGGCAGCGGGTTGACGTCTACGCAATCTGCGTAGACAACGTCCGCTGCAGCCGGAAGGAGGTGTGGCTAGCAGCGGGGGTTGTCTGCGTCCGTCGCGGATACCTTCCCCGGCTGTCAGAGATCAGAGTTCCCCGGGGAACTCTGGTGTGTGTGTGTGGGGGGGGAAAGACAGGAGGATCCGCGACGGACGCAGACAAACCCCCGCTGCCAACTCCACCTCCTTCCAGCTGCAGCGGAAGGAGACGTCAACCCGCAGCCCCGGCAATACAGCAGGAAATTGGAAGCACCGGTAAGTGTGTGTGTGCGTGTGTGTGTTAAATGGGGGCATAGGGCATTTCTGGAATGCCTTATACCCCTATATGCCACTCTGGCACTTAGGGGGTTAAAAGGCATATTATGGGGCAGAGTGGCATATAGGGAGGTATAAGGCATTTCAGGAGGCAGAGTGGCGTTAAAGGGGCATTTAATAGAGCACTCTGCCTCCTGAAATGCCTTATACCTCCCTATATGCCACTCTGCCCCATAATATGCCTTTTAACCCCCTAAATGCCAGAGTGGCATATAGGGGTATAAGGCATTTCTGGAGGCAGAGTGCATTATACAATGCTTTTTAACTCCCTTAATGCCACTCTGCCTCCTGGAATGCCTTATACCTCTCTATATGCCACTCTGCCCCATAATATGCATTTTAACCCCCTAAATGCCAGAATGGGATATAGGGGTATAAGGCATTTCTGGAGGCAGAGTGGCACATAGGGGGTCAAAAGGCATACCATGGGGCACAGTGGCATATAGAGGGTTAAAAGGCATATCATGGGCCACAGTGCCATATTGGTGTGGCACGCCTGGGGGCAGATGTGCATAACTGGGGGACAGGTTGGAAAATACAAGGAAATAAAAACAAAAAAAATATTTTTCTCAATCATAGCTTTTATTTAAAAAAAATAGTTTACATGAATTAACATTTACTGGTAAAACTTTTTTCCTTTAGGGTCGTCTTATATTCAGGCTTTTTCTTTTTTTCCTAAGTTAATATTCAGATTTTGGGGGGTCGTCTTATAATCGAGCAAATACGGTATTTTGCAGTAATGTATATTGGGTGGACGCAACCAGATACAGCCAGGCGTATTCTGGTCTGGGCCAAACCAGAAAGAAACTCACCTTATGTGTAAAACATGATAACAACAGTCCTAACTTCCTTTTCTCACAATCTGCTTGATTATCTCTCCCTGTTATGTTGTGTGATTGATGGTTCAGACACTGTTTGTATAAGTGAGGTGAGAAGAAGCAAGATAATTTCAGTTTGGATACTATGTAAACCATACAAAGATACAAATCAAGTACAAGCTATATATATATATATATATATATGTGTATATATATATATATATATATATATATATATATATATACATATATTTATTTTGGATTCTAATGTAGTATTATTTTCAGAATTATTTATGTCTACAGTGCCATAGGCAAACTTGATTCAATTCAAATATATTCTATTTTATTCATGGGCCACACCTTTCATAATCTGCCCTCATGTGAAAAGTTTATACATACTGGAATAGATGTGAGGAGATCCCTGCTCTGATAAGCGTACAGTCTAAAAAGAGAGGACTGTAATCACATGGTATGTAAAAGTTCAGTCCACAACATACCTCTCCACTGCGCCATTTCCTACAGGTAAATCCTGTTCTTCAGGCAATGTCCCACTTTTATGGGCAGTAGGAATCATGGGCTATTTGGGGAGATCCTCTGATTACCAATAACAGGCAAAGGGAGCTTTACGGTCGGTGGAGGTCTGTTGCCGAAGCTCCCTCATTCAATTTCTAACCCTGTTGTGTTTGCCTGCTAACCTTGTTTTGAATATTTGTAGGCTTATGATTCCTTCTTCCCTTACACCTTGGCACTAAGTTAGCCACTATTGCATCATATAACTTTGGATACGTTCTTGTCTTATACTTTCCTGGAGGGACAAGCCTTTCAAACAAAACATGTGTATTTAAGACTATAATGGCCAAAACCAGAATATGACTTATTTAAACTGTAGGACTAGTATACTGCTTTTTTCTGTGTTCTAAGCCTAAATCGGTATACAAAACGTTGATTCAAAGCCAGAAATATTAGTAGGTGAAACCTGAACTGTTTGGATCAAACATTGCTTACTGTTTGTATTGACAATTCCATAAATTATCATGAAGACGTCAACATATTGAGGAATGCTAAACTAAAAATAATTTATTTCTCATCAAAAAGAGAGTCGGATGGTTTTCCATGACTAGGATTATGGCTCCTAATTACAGCACAAGCTCTAATTTATCTTGATCCAATTCCCAAGTGTTGTCATGCCTTTTATGCCCTTTGTCCATTACATGAAACATAAATAATTTGGTATGTCAGTAAGAAGACATATTAATTTTAGGTCATGATGCCTTGAATGACCACGAATAGATTGGGTATATCAGGATGATATACAAAGTCATTTATAAGAAAGGGTCATTTCATGTAGAAATATTGATGGAGTTTTCCGTGATCTATTAATTTCTGGATAACAGTCATAACCCCCCTCCCAAAAATCATGTCTCATTGTTATTCCTATCCTACGTTTCTATGCTTATAATAAAACACAATTCTATAACATGCACCCACGGATAATTTTTATATGGAACTTCCACTGTTCGTGCCACATGTTCAAAATATTGGTATTGCCCAAAATTACAATACAAGTATTTTGGGTTTTTTTTGTTAATTTGATTAGTTTTAGATTTATTTTTTTTATTTAGATATGTATGAGCCTAAATTATATTTTTTCATTCCATTTATAGCAATAATCTTAATAATAAATTCTAATTGTACTTTATTATTGACTGCACATATACTATTTCTTACACATTTATGCAAAATATTAATGTCACAGATTCTATAAGTTCAATACATTAATAACAATAAAACAATAATTTTTTATTGACTCCAATGCATTTTTCTTCTGATATCCTTCTGGGATGGTGCAAGTGGGCCCTCCTGAGTAGGCACTTTCTTATAGAGCAGGCTATTTCAGTGCTGTCCAATCTGAGGCGTGGCTCCCATTTTGTTTTTCCTCACCGTAGTGTTAACTACATATGTCCGGCTTTGTTTTGTAGCGCCTTGGTGCATCATTCTGTGCTTAGTCGGCCATTGCATTGGTCACCACATTTGGTGTTTTGCTCCAAAACTGTTAAACCAGATGTGGGCTTTGTATCGTCATCTTTGTAGTAATGCTTTTGATGATGATTTTAGTTTGATATTCTGCTGATTGATTTCTCTGTATATTTGACCTCTTCTTGTGTTGTGACTTTGCTCCAGCTCTGCCATGACCCTTTGGCTTGGTATTTGGCCTGATTTTTTTACTACTGTTAAGGTGAAGCTGAAAATCATTCACCAGTTTCAGGTACTCATGAATATTGATATTATTGGATAATAACTTTAACAATTTAGTCAGGGACTATTCACAACTACAACTGTACGCAAAGTGTTCTTTGGAATGGGCCCTGAACACAAAATTCTAAGACTTTGTATACAGGATCTTCATAATACAGTTATATAGTGACACACACATGACATATAATTTGCTGAGGCCATATGGTTAAACTTGAGTCCCTGCACATCCACGAGTGGGGCATCGTGAACATTAAGATATAACATAAGGAATTAAGCTTATGTTGGTTCTGCTTTTATTTTTTCAGTTCCCACAAGTCACACTAGGTGTCTGAGTTTGATAGCTATTTCCTTCATTAACACCAAATGTTTGAGTCTCATGACTTATCTAAATTTAGCCTGTTAACTATTTCCTTACCTAATGCAATTGCTAAAAAAACAAAATGCAATGATTTCTTATAAATCTAAAATTCTCTTAAATACACTATGTGGACAAATATATGGTCAGACACTGAAAGAAAACTGAAAGACACTGATGTAGAAAAGGCCTTCCTCAAACTGTTCCCACAAAGTTGAAAGCATAACATTGTCCAACATTTCTTGATATGCTGAAGCATTAAG
Source organism: Spea hammondii (assembly GCA_029215755.1). Lineage (NCBI taxonomy): Eukaryota > Metazoa > Chordata > Amphibia > Anura > Pelobatidae > Spea > Spea hammondii. The sequence continues at coordinate 50,329,655 of JARDYJ010000004.1, read as the reverse complement.
ATTTCCCTTTACTGGGTGAATTAAAGGGCTCAATCCTTGAAAAAAAGCCCAGACCATTATCCCTCCTCCACTAAACTTGGTTGGCACAATGCAGTCAGGCAGGTAACGTTCTCCTGGCTTCCACCAAACCCAGACTCACTCTTCAGGCTGCCAAGAAGAGAAGTGTCACCCCACAAAACATGTTTCCACTGCTCCAGCGTCTAGTGGTGGTGTGCTTTGCACCACTAGATCCGACACTTTGTATTGTACTTGGTGATATGAGGCTTGTATGCAGCTGCTTGGCCATGGAAACCCATTCTATGAAGCTCCTGCCACAAAGTTTTTTTTCTAATATTAATGCCACTGGAAGTTTGGAACTCTTCAGCTATAGAATAAGAGTGTTGTCAACTTTTACGCACCATGCACCTCAGCACTTGTTGGCCCCGCTCAGTGACTTTATCTGGTCTTCCGCTTCATGGCTGAGTTGCTGCTGTTTCTAAATGCTTCCACTTTTCAATAATACCACTTATAGCTGACTGTGTATCTAGCATGGTTGAAATTTCACAAACTGGCTTATTGCAAAGGTGGCAACCTATCACAGTACCAGGCTTGAATTCACTCTCTTCAGAACGGCCGTTTTTTTCCAAAAATGTTTGTAAATACAAGACATACAAAGTTAAGACGTGTTTTATAACTGATTTATAAAGGGTAAATATATAGATGTGCCACTATATTTGTATCACTACAAGTAGATTTGCCTTTAGCCCTTTTATTGTAGACAATAACCAGTAAGTTATGTTGGTCACAGCACCTTGAGAGTAAATCAAATGGGTACCAGACTGTTATAGGCTTAAGACCAGCATCCTTGTGTTTTTCTTAATCCCTAAATCAGGGTCCAAGTGCTTACTTGACCAGAACCCTGATCAGATGACTAATGCGTTTTAGACAAGAACAAATTCTTTCTACCCATTTGGCACAGCCACTATATGGATTAGAAGTTGAATCCTCTTGAAAAAATGCTCCCTAACCTGCACCTTCCTACTTTTCTCGATGCAATTCCTGCTTCTAACATGGATGCCCCTCCTTTTCCAAGATTGCTACTGCTAAAATGTTATGGGGAGATTCCAAGTGTCAAGAGGTTCACCAACCGGTGTTTGCTGCATTTTCATTTTCAGCATTCGATTTTTACCACCCATACTTCAAGTGTCTTGTTCATCATCTTGCTCCTCACTGAGGAAGCTTTGGAATGGGCTAGTTTGTTGGTGTGACAAAATTCCTCCCCCCTGTTAAACTCTGATACATTTATTCAGGTTTTTGTCTTCACTTTCCTGGTGCATCCAATTAATCTCCAACTAATGAACCAATTGAGATAGTTAGGATCAATAAGTCTTAGCGTGCAGGCAAATGTGTCAGGTAGCTTTGTTTGGACTTGTTACACCATCTTATGCTAAACAGCTTTGTAATGTCACTCCATAACTGTTGTTCATGAGCACATTACGTGTGAGTTTATTTTGCCACATAAAAACCATTGTTAATAGGTGGGTTCACATTCCAGATTTCCAGTAACCAGGCCTGGACTGGCCATCGGGCACATCGGGCATTTGCCTGGTGGGCCGGGCCGTGGCAGGGCCGGATTGACTTAGGGGCTGATGGGGCTGCAGCTCCAGGCCCCTACCTTTAAAATAGGCCCAGTCAGGACCGGACTGACTGGGCCTATGCGGCCTCTACGGCCGCATTAACGCAGGGCATAAGGGGCCGCCACTCTAAGGAGCCAGGAAGCCCCCCACCAGGGCCGGCCTTACGGGTGTGCGGCCGCACAGGATTTAAATTAAAACATTGGGGGGTTTTTTATTGTTTTTTTTTTACTTTATTTAACATCCTCCATGTTAAATAAAGTTTTTGTTAACTTTATTTAACATGTAGGATGTTAAATAAAGTTAAAAAAAAAGCCCCCATGTTTTAATTTAAGCCCTGTGCGGCCGCAGACCCCTAAGGTCGGCCCTGGTGGGGGCTTCCCGGCCCCTTAGAGTGGCGGACCCGGTCATTAATGTGGCCGTAGAGGCCGCATAGACCCAGTCAGTCCGGTCCTGATTGGGCCTATTTTAAGGTAGGGGCCTGGAGCTGCAGCTCCATCAGCCCCTAAGTCAATCCGGCCCTGCCGCGGGCCCGGTCGCAGTTGCTGCTTGCTCCGGCAACAAGGTAAGTAGGGTGAGGGAGGGGGGTGCAGTGAGAAGGGGCAGAGGGGGGGTTAGATAGTGAGAAATGGGGAGAGGGGATAGATAGTGAGAGGGGGTACATATTGAGAAGTGGGGAAGGGGGTACTTATTGAAAAGTAGGAACATAGTGATAAGGGCAGATAAGATGGGGAGAGGGGGTAGTGTGAATGCGTATGAGAATGAATGAATAAATGTGTGGATGAATTGTGTGAATGCGTATGACAATGAATTCAGGTGTGGATGAATTGCTTGAATGATTTGTGAGACTGCATTAATGAATGTGTTAATGATTTGTGTGAATGAGTGAGTAAATGCAAAGATGGTACATGAAGGGTGGGCTTTAACAAGAAATAAATAAATAAAAAATGGGCTGCTCAGGCTTCAATGCCCAGGCCTATTTCCTTTATGATATATAGTGTATTTAATTAGTTGAAATGTTCCAACTCACCTTCAGTATCATGGTTTAGTTAATTAACCCTTATGGGCTGAATGTAAAAGGAATATAATGATATGATATGATAATGATATGTAGAGTCAAACTTAGTATACAGTGTTTCTCATAGCTCCTTGGACATAGAAATCTCCTTGTGTCAGAAAACAATTACCATAAGAAAGCCATATTCATTCGTGCTTCTTATATTCAACCGTGCTTCTTATATTGAACCGAGCTGTTAAAATTTCATCTTGAGCATGAGAATTGAAACAAACAAACATTAAGTTGGTTGTGATGTGAAACCGCTTTCTATTTTATTAGTCTGATAGCTCTATACATGCTGTCCCATGCTACTCCTGTGTTTATAATCCAGAACAGCTGCTCAATTATACTGTCACCTACCATTACTGTAACGTACAAGAGAGAAATGGCTGTTACGATGAAAACAATCTGGCTACTTGAGTTAAGACACAGTGGAGGAAGATTGATGCCTTTCCATATAGAGAATGCATTAGCTATTGACCAAGCATGAAGGTTTTTTTATTTGTGCCCTTTTTATGTTAGCTGCCCCTGGGAAGATGAACATAAATATACTACTAGAATAGATATATTCTATTTGAGTCTAAAATGCAATGTAAAAGGAAACCTAAGAGGCTTTGTTTTAATGCATTAAAATTATATTTGGAAATAAAGCACCTGGTTCTACAATACATAGAACATCAGTTTCCATCAATTCCATCAATTGTACCATAAGGAACATGCTAATTTGTATACAAATATATATATATAGCATTTGTATAGTCAATACAATGACAATAATAAATGTTCTAGACCTGTCATTTCAATAGACTTGAATATCAGACAGACTAGAAAGCAGACATAATAGCAAACCTTTCTTCTTAAGGCATGTGGTGATCGAATGTGGTAATAATAATACAGTTTTTAAAAAAAAAACTAATTATTAAGTATATCAAGACTTCTCTTTATTAAAATGTCTAGTGTACTTTCATATTAAAAACATAAAGTTTTTGTATCTTAGAGACTGTTACTTGCATTTTCACTCAAGTCATCAAACAACAAAACTTTAGTGACATTTTATGTTTAAAGATAAAATATTTTTATAGGTCTTGGCAACAAAATGAAGGAAGGAAGCTCCTTAAAATATGTATACCACAAGGCCGCCATTTAATTACATATTTTTTTTTTTTTTTCTTTTGTATTAAATATTACCATTAAAAATATTAGGTATGTGTTACAATGTATAATAACTATGTAGTGTTCATTCTATAGATGTATTCATTACTTACTATACATTACAGGGTGGAAATCTTACTTTCTTGACAAAAGAACACCAAACCCTTTCAGAAACCTTGAAGCAAAATGTATTACTTAACATACGGATAACGGCAGTTGATGAAGATGCTGTTGCTGCTTTAAGGTAATCTACTTGCTTTTATGGTTGGTAGTCATAGCTGGGAATAATCTAGAAGTAACCCTGCTTCCCTGGATCTCCGGGTTAGCTTGTTTCTCTGGGCAGGGGATCGCCATACGGTCATAACCAATTTCTGCTCATGTTCTGCCACTTTGGATTGATCCTTGGCCACAAAAGACGCTTTGGAAATAGCCGTGCCCCCACACAAAGCCACTGCACCAAAAGAGGGAGAGATCTGGGTGGTCTGTCCTATGAAGTTCTTAAGTATGTTGGTAGTAGAGAACATTGGGTATAAAACTGTCTGATACAATGTTTGCATCATTTATATTTCTTATGCTACATAAATTGTATTAACGGAATAGTTAAGCACTCTTTGGGTTGGGCTTATCGTAGGGGAAAAACAACAGAGATAGATTGGACCAGAAACATTAACTGAAATAAAATGTCCCTTTTTTAAACTTTTCTTTGTTACTAATGAATTTAGCCACATTCAATCATAGTACAAACTGTGAAGCATACAGATTGTAGGTAAATACACCTTAATCAATATGATAAGTTATTTTGTATCTAATTTTTCACATTGTAGTCCATGCGAGGAATATTATTCAGTTACTTGTGGTACATTTATCTTCAGTATTGAATCCAGCCCAATTATTTCATCCCACAATTGAATTAAGTTAATAACTGTTGAATCATACAATACAAAAGGGCATGGTTATCATTAGAACATTGGAATTCTTATTTGCACCTTTTTATTTAACAACATATTTGCAGCTGTTCTGTTCAGATCATATCTAGTACATGTTTTTACATTATCGTGCTATAAAGGAATTTTTAATTGATATTTTGCCCAGTTTCTCAGCTGATATAAATCATATCCATCAGAGTTAGACTGTACATTCATACATAAGTCATTTACTTATCTCCCTAATTCATTTCCAATAGCTAGTGTCCTGTTTTACATATTGTAATAAAAAGTGACCGTGGTGTACAACTGGAATTATTTGCTATCGTATCGCTAAACTAACCTAGTTCATATGTGATTAGTCACAGAATGAGTTCTACCAAAATGTTACGATGCTTTTTTTAGGGCCCATTTTGATGCAAGTGAAGTTCCATTTGGTGTTCATTTTAATGACGACAGTAGTTTCTTTTCAGCAATACAAGGTAAGCAAATACTGCTATTAATACTGGGGGGGGGGGATCACATGATACCAGCACAAATATATGATCATTACCAAGATTATCTTCTGATATAAGAGCAGAAGAAGTTGCTTAATCTTTTTATCATAATAATTACTAGTTTATATTTATAATTTATATAAAGTAATCCCCTTTTTATGTTGCATTTAATTTTATCTTATTTTGTTTAATTTTTTTGTGGGGTTTTATATTTACACAGCCCGGCTGCCATAGGGGTAATGTCTGTTTTGTAAAAACAATAGTTAGTGTTTTGTGTCATTTTCCTTTTTAATGTGTTACTTTCTGCTCTATGGATAATGCGCCATTGTTGTGTAGTTTGTAGTGTGTTTGATAACACTGATTTCTGTTTTGTAGATGTGATGAAGGAAAAACTTAAAAACAGAGGTGTTCGAACTTTAACAGGCTTAGGAAAATGCTTCCGGCAGCTTGACAAAACAGGGAAAGGGCTTTTACAGAAACCACAATTCAAGCAGGCACTCAAAACCTTTCACCTAGAAGTGTCTGAAAAGGTAAGCATAGTGGGGTGCTTTTTCAGTTTTAGTCTGACTAGAATACATATCTGAAACCTTTATTCAAAAGCAATTTTCCCAATGGAACGGTGGCGCCATTAAGGAGAAAGTTTTTTTCTTCCTTGTTGGTTGGTTTCAAAGCAGACTGTTGTAGAAAATATTGTGTATAGTTATTTATTTTTAATAGTGTTCTATTTGTTTAAAAAGTGGCTTTTTTAACCATGTGCACCATAGTTGGTGGTCGTTTAAGTCCCCTTATCCATCAATGGCATATCATCCATTAGGAACACTAGGGACCTGCCTGGGGGAGGGGGGCAATCCTCAATTTTTCAATGCATTTGTACTGCAAAAACTAAACAGTGCAATGATTATTAGGAACCATGAAGAAGCTGCAAAAGTCACATCAAGTAAACTTAAAGCAGTGGCGCAAACTGATATGACAAACCAGAAACAGAACCTGACCCATAACAGAGTATAATATAAAAGAACAATTAATATACTCTGGCAAGCTGTCACCAGTTGTGAGTGGCTTTGATAGTTCTTGGTAAGAAGTATATTAGCCAGGCAATCTGGAATATGGGAACCAAATAGAATTTCTGCCACGTTTATCTGCTGCTGTCTGAACGCTGGTATGTTATCCATTCCTGCAGTAAAAATAATGACCCTTTTATATCCTGCTCAATAAAATGAGCCATAGCCCCTGGTTTAAGAATTAGGGTTCCATAGCATAGCTGTGAACTTTCCCAGTGGTGGCGTTTAAACTTAGATTCTCAGACCTACCACACATATATCATGTAGAACAAATATGTTTTCTTTGGCAAATAAGATTGTACCTAATTTTTGTGAGTATGCATCAAAATTTTGAGTAGACATGATATATATATATATATATATATATATATATATAATCTAAAAAGTTGAGCTTTATTAGTATTAACTTACTTCTTGGCTGTACTGCATTGGTGATTGGTAAATCATTAAAATGTACATCAAATGTATGCATCTTAACATAAAAAAGCTTAATATGTCTAGTTCTTGGTTTTTTTTTAAACTTTTTAGGTTTTTGAAACCTTGTGGAGTATTTTGGACGAAAATAAGGATGAGAGATTGGATTACGGGACATTTGTACACGCTTTAATCGGAGAAATGAATGAGTATAGAAAATCTTTTGTTAGAAAAGTAAATATAATTTATTTAAACTTTCCTTCTCTAACATTCTTATTAAGAGTAATTGTTTTCACATCCAGCTTCAATCATGTAGTGTCCTATGTATAATGTTACCATTTCATTTAATGTAATTATTGTACACAGCACTTTGCACATAAAATAGAAGCTAGAGGACACAAATGAAAAGTGTGTGTAGCATACAGAACCATTTGGAATTTCTGCTGTTAACAGCTTATCATAAAGTCAGATACATTGTAGTCATTGCAGTAATGCAGGATATTGATGTGCCTTTTAAGAAGCTGGATGTTTTCTTGTGGAAAGTCTTTATGAATGTGGTTTCTATTTATAGGCTTTCATGAAACTCGATCCCAATAAGTCTGGCTTTGTGTCTATGGTAGATCTGGGAAAGTTCTACTGTGCCAAGAAACATCCACGAGTATTGGCAGGTTGGTGAAACACTAATTTTCTTTCTTCAGGTAGGCTATATAATTATTTAATAGCTACAGAAATGCCAACATAAGGTACATTTAGAATAATAACAAAGTAATTTGAAGAGGCATACAGAATCATTACAGGCAATATGTCACAGGTCTTAGACATTTCATGGCTACGAATTAAAAAAAATGTGTTAGCCTTTAACTCCCTGGCATAAAAAAACAAAACAAAAACAAATGATGAGCTCCTGTATAAGCAGCAAAAAACACCAAACATACAACTTCCAAAAAACTATGCAAAGAACAAGAGGAAAAACGCCCGACACTATTTTAACCCCTTCGAGACAAAGGCTGATTTTACTTTTTGTACCCTTTGTGACAATGGCCTTTTTAACATTTCTGCGCTGCTTGTGTTTAGCTGTAATTTTCTTCTTTCCCGTTTACTGAACCCACACACATTAGATATTGTTTTTTTCAGGACAAGAAGGGCTTTCTTTAGATGACATTGTTTTGATTGTATCATATTATTTACTATTAAAAAAATTATAAAATATGGTGAAAAATTTAGAAAAAAGTTTCTAACTTTTAGTTGAAAAATCTTTTACTCATCTATAAAAGGTAATGAAAAAACCTGCTAAATAGATTCTACTATTTGTCCTGAGTTTAGAAATACCCAATGTTTTTATGTTTTTTTGCTTTTTTCTACCCATTATGGGGCAATAAGTACAGGTAGCGTTTTGCTATTTCAAAGCCATTTTTTCCAAATCTGGTAATTCTTCCCCCCATGTGCCATTTCGGGTATCTTTGAACCCGGCCAATGCAATTTACCCCATCAAGTCATATATTTTTGAAAACTAGACAGCCCAGGGTATTCCAAATGCTAGTATTTTAACTCTTTCCATGCACCATATCTACCACCAGTCTTTGTCAAACTTTATGGTAGTCATTTTTTTGCATTTGTTTTGTCATACACATTTTACTTCAGGTATGAATTAAAATGTTCTAGTTTATGTCACTATCACAAAACACCCCAATATGTGTTTAGCAACATCTCCTGAGCGCAGCGATACCCCACATGAATGATTTTGCCTGGCTGTTTGGGGGCAAAAGGGCCACATTTGGGGCATGCGCATTTTTCAATGTTGAACTTTGGCATTTGGGGATCCACTGCCCATGCCCTATTTGGTACATCTTTGAGCCGGGCCATTTCAGTGTGCCCAATAAACCCATATATTTTTGAAAACTAGACACCCCAGGGTATTTCAAATGCTAGTATTTTAACTCTTTCCATGCACCATATCTACCACCAGTCTTTGTCAAACTTTGTGGTAGTCATTTTTTTGCATTTGGTTTTCCACACACATTTTAATTCAGGTATGAATTAAAATGTTCTCGTATATGTCACTATCACAAAACACCCCAATATGTGTTCAGCAACATCTCCTGAGTACAGCGATACCTCACATGAATGATTTTGCCTGGCTGTTTTGGGGCAAAAGGGCCACATTTGGGGCATGCGCTTTTTTCAATGTTGAACTTTGGCATTTGGGATCCACTGCCCATGCCCTATTTGGTACATCTTTGAGCCAGGCCATTTCAGTGTGCCCAACAAAACCATATATTTTTCAAAACTAGACACCACAGGGTATTTTAAATGCTGGTATTTTAACTCTTTGCATGCACATATTTTACCACCAGCATTTTTTCAAAGTTTGCAGTAATATTTTTGTGTGTGTATTTTTCCCACACACACCTACTTTATGTATGAATTTACAGCTCCTGGTATATGCCGCTGTCACACGACACCCCATAATGTGTTCAGCAACATCTCCTGAGTGCAGTGATACCCCACATGCATGGGTGTGTCATTTTTTGGGGGAACTAAAAGGCCACATTTGGTACGTGTGCATTTTTCTAATTGGAAATTAGATGTGTGGCCATCCTTCCCCCCGTGTTAATTGGGACGTTGTTGAACCTGGCCCATTCAATTTACCCCATCAAATCATACATTTTTTAAAAGTAGACACCCCACGGGCATTTAATATGCCAGTATTTTAACTCTTTCCATGCGAGAATTGTTTTAAGCTAATATGCTAATTTTAGGACTTGCTCACAAAAATATATTTTTTATATATATATATATATTTTTTTTATTTTTTTTCAAAAAAAAATTTAACATTTTTTTTCAACTTGGAGGTTCCCCTGATAGTGACATCAGTGGGAAATGATTTTTACATTTTACTGTTTTTTTACTATTTTTTTCTAATTATTATTAATTTTATTTTATTTTTTAATTTATTTTTACTAATCACACTGTGATTAGAAAGCTGGGCTCCATTGACTTGCATGGTGAATGCAGTACCTGTATTCAACCTGCAAGTGGAGCCAAAGTTCTCTAGATGGTCTGGACTATCTAGCGAACTTTTAAAATTTGTGGTTCCTGTTACAGGACGGCGGCCATCTTCCTTGATGGCGAAGATTGCCGGCAGCTGCGGCTGTGACTGCTCTCCGGAGCGGTCACAGCCCATCAAAAGGTTAGTGTTTGGTGTCTCTGGATGCCTCCTGATCGAGGCATTCCAGCGACACCATTTAAGTTTAGGAGGCGATCGTCGATCGCCTCCTAAACGCTTTTAAAACGGGCGTCCGCCGCCATACAAAGTATGGCGGATGTTGACGCCCCGTGGAGGGGCCAGAGATGGCCCCTTCGTGCCGATCGCGGCGTTGCTGAATGCCTCGAGGTCGAGGCATTCAGCAACGCTTTTTGGGTGCAGAAAGCGATAGTAGATCGCTTTCTGCACCCGTTTAAAGACGTGCCGGTCCTGGCACGTCAATTGTCGTAAAGCACATGCTTTTCCGTGCCGTGCCAGGACCGGCAATTGTCATTAAGGGGTTAAAGTGAAGTGCTCAATCCACATAGCTTCCAATAATAAATACTACACAATACAAAATATACCCACAAGTGAATAAATAAAAATAAATATTAAATAAAATATGTATAAATATATATGTGTGTGTAAAAAGTAATAAACAAATATATAAATATTAATAAGATAATTGAATAAATACTTAAATTGAAATTAATCCAATTAGAGGTATATTCAATAAATTACAGAATAATTCATCCAAGGATTTAAGGTGGTTCCAAAATTCTTCATAAACATATCCACTATATAATTAATCTAGCCAAAGTGCACACTTCTTGGAATAGGCTACTTCACATATGTAGTTTGCAACAGAGATTAAAAAAAATGAGAACGAATAGTGTAATACGGTAAAATTTAATAGGGTTGTAAATGAAAACTACTCACAAGTAGGGCTCCGTGTAACATGTCCTTACATAATGTGCATTGAGCCGTGTATCCATGCAGAGTTTCAAATGCTGGTTTAGTAAGTCATAAGGAAATCATAGCAGCGGTTGCACTGTATCCCGTACTTCTGTACCCGCCGGGAGTAAGTGCGTAACAAGTGCAACTCTGTCCACCCACAAAAAAAGCACCGGCTCAAAGAATCTCTGTGTTTTTCTGCTGGTGATTTTAGTGGTAGAGTGTTTTGGAAAGTGTGGCAAAGAGGAGCTGCCTCACTGTATATATATATATCTCCTCACTGATATTTAAATGAACAACCATATAACCTGCAGCACATTTCCTTAGAGTATAAATAAAATCATTTGTTCTGAAATTATTTAAATAGACGGTTGCAATGTTATGTTGTAACTGTCAGTTAAAACGTAATTATATAATGTTAACTGAAAAATTTACACACAACAAAATATTAGTGCACGCACAGCAATTACTGTTTAAAACCACCTTTCTGAGGCATAAATATTAGGGATTACGTGACACTATATGGCCATATATTGCTTAGCCTGCCACTATCTCAAAGTACCCCAAAAGTGGCGAGCTAAGCAATAAAAGGTCATATTGTGACAAAATCCCCAATACTTATGCCTCCGATAGGTCCTTTTAAATATTATTTACCGAGTGTCTGCTGATCCCTTGCTTTGTTGCAAGTACATGTTGGCCATGCCAGTGGTACCCTGGAATCTGAATGTGTATGCTTTTTAGCGTGTGCTTCCCTTTATGAAACATTGCCTAATTACAATTATTTTCCAAGACTGCTAAATATTTTAGACCAATTGTAAATAGTATTTCCACAAGAATACGATGCTCACAGATCGTTAATCTAGTTTTTTCATAAAACAAATGCTCTGGATGAGACATATGGTATAACTTCTTTATTGTGCCTTCAAGATACCTCTGTGAATGTTCATTAACAAGCATGTCATTTCATATACCAATGTTTTTTAATGCCAGTCCTCTGGGGTTACACCAAGGCCAAATTTGTAACATTTCTCCCTGTGTATCCAATCTGCATAAACTCGTTACTAATTACTTTTAATTGGGAATGATTTGCATATGTTTAGAATGCCTGGAAGTCTTTTTATGACCCAGGAGAATAGGACGTGAAGCATTCTGCCGTTTACATAAAGCAACATCATGTTTTGTGTATAAATCTAAACTTGTAAAGGAAGGCATCCAGTATTGTTTTCTTCTGTTTTAGGCAATTCATCAGAAGATGAAATTAAATTGGCTTTTCGTGAAACACTCGAAGAGGCTTGTATGGATCGCAGGGAAGTAGCTTACTGTGAATTTGAAGATTACTATGAAGGGCTAAGCCTTGGTATCTTGAGTGATGAAGATTTCATTAATATTTTAAGAAATTCTTGGGGAATATAGTTTAGTGGAATGCCGTGTTGTTGATGTATATTTTACAAGAGTAAAAAAAAAAATACATATTTTTTTCATGTAAGGTAAACCCTAATAGTGTGTCGATTGCAGCATTCGTATTTTAGTTGTATGCATATAACATATAGTTTTAAGATGCTTTCAAGGCCTTTGATTTTTTTGTATTTTATTTTGTAATTTAAGTTATTACCTAATACTATTACCTAATAAACGTAACAAAGCATAAACCATCTATTTTCATAGATTACCCAGGGGCTGACATACCATGAAAACAATATGATTGAACATGTTGCACTAGCCATATGAATGGCCATTTTTGTTTGATGTTTTGTTATAAACCATCTTATTAAGAGTCCAGTTAATTCCTGATTCACCAACTGTTTCTTAATGCAAATATGTGTAAAATCCATGTTTTGGAAGTTTTCTCTTGAAAAGCGTGCTTTTTATATTTTCAAATAGACAAAGAATTATTTTGCTGTCATAATCCTAAAATAAAATGGATTTAATTAGATAGATATGCTTTTAGATTTTTATGGAACAAATCAAGCAAAAAGGACCTTCTTAGACCTTAATGGTATCACCATCATCAATAAAGTACCGATATGTTCGATGTGCTCAATTTTCAGTTTTCAGCTGTGGCTCAATGAACCCATTTTCATTGAAACATTGTGTTGAGAATGAGGGTTTAGGGCAGGGGTGTCCAAGTTTTTTCTGCAGTGGGCCACTTCATCAGAATTGTATACGTGCGCGGGCCGCACTAATTTTTCACTGTGACAAAAAATATGGCCTTTAATAAAATATGCAGATTAAAATAAAGTAAAATGACACAAAACCTTTACTCTTCCTCTCACTGATTTCTGGGCCTTGAAAGTTTTGCGACTACAAATTCAGGATTCCCTAGATTTATTCTAAGGATGAACTAAAATGAAAATTCTGGACCAAAACATTCAGGGTTCACTTAGCCAAAACCGAAAATGACCCCCACCTTTAAAAATAATAATAAAAAAACACATGTTTAATAAAAGTAGGTAACACACAATAGGACAAAATTAGCAATATGACTTGGCATGATAGGAGCGTGATTGCTAACAGCAATCACAGTCCCATCATGCCTAGGTTCCAGCACTTACACATCCATCCAGTAAATGCTGGAACCTAGGCATTATGGGACTGTGATTGCTGTTAGCAATCACACTCCTATCATGCCAAGTCAGCCAGTACATGCTGGTACAGGGTGGCTGTAAGTGCAGACCCCATACTGCTGGCAGCATCACTACACAAGGGGGGCAGCTGGCCAGGTTTCAGCATGTACTGGCTGACTTGGCATGATAGGAGTGTGATTGCTAACAGCAATCACAGTCCCATCATGCCTAGGTTCCAGCACTTACACATCCATGCTATCACACACACACACACTCATTTATTCATATAATCATTCATTCACAGATTCATTCCCTCAATCACACACACTCATTCAAACACCCTCCCCACCCCCTTACCTGCACTGCAGCTCCTCGATGCCGCTCACAGACTTCAGCAGGGGGCGCGGCCTCCCTCTGCCTTCTCTGCTAAAGCACAGAGGAAGTAGGATGTCACGTGAACTCCGCTTCCTCTGTGCAGTCCAGAAGACCCTCCCACAAGTAAGTAGCAGGGCTTGAGGTGCGGCTCGCGTAAGATCGGTTGCCCTGGCTGCCGATCTTACGCGGGCCGCACCTCGAGGTCTCGCGGGCCGCGTTTGGCCCGCGGGCCGCATGTTGGACGCCCCTGGTTTAGGGGCTCTGCGTAGTATCCAGTTGTTAAAGAGTGAAAGAATTAAGGCAATATGCATAGCCTGTGCTTTAAGTAAATTTAAGAGCAGCCTTTCCTTGCAGAAGTTCTTTTAAGTAGCCATTTACTGATTGTATAATAGAAAATAAAGGGAAGAACTGCCATGTATTTTTCCAGGTATCTTTTTTTTTTACCATATCTGATATTTTTAGATGTGTATATCAGACTTTTGTAATGTTACTCTTACATCTTGGTTTTGGCTAGGATACATTGCACATTTCATAAAATTAATAAGCTATAATAAATTACCACTTCAATATAAATTTCCCTTCTCTCTAAAAAAAATATGTCTAAGAAGGCTCTTAGTATCACTGCCTTTTAAAATGTGTGTGTTACCTCTGTAAATGTCTGTATTCGTGTAATGCTGTCATAATCAAGTAACCTTCTTTGTTTAAAAAAGGAAACATATAATCCACAAATCAAGTTACCAGCTACTGTAAGCAGCTGTGCGCATCCGCATTATCTGTTCTGGAAATCAGAAATATCTGTTATAGCATGTGATTCATCTAAGATCTACATTTGAGCAGAGCTCTGTTTGACAGAACGATGTGGTTTGGTTGGTTTTGTGCCTAAACTCCCCAATCTTGCAGTATAGCACATTTGTAGCCTGTATTTTCTTGATCGTGGAGTAATGCATTCCAACTGCTGTGTCTATAACTTTTACCCGTCATGTTATCCTGTTGCTAAAATTAATGTTAAATGTATGTTAAAAAATCAAATTTGTTTAACAATGTTAAAGATTTGGCATGGATGCTAAACATATCGTTTCTCCTTTATTTTGTATTTAAGAATAAAAGGACTAAGTAAGCTTCTGCATGAATACATTTTACTTTTTAATCCTGTAGGCATTTTCAGGATATTACAATTTTTGCTTCATAACTTTTGCATAAACCATGTGCCTTGCTTTAGTAACATATTTCATAATGACCTTTTCAATTTGGGAGACAAATCTTGAAATTAGAGTATTTAATAATGGAACAGAGAGTGTCAAGAAAAAGTAAGTGAACCCTTTGGAATGACTAGCATTTATGTATAAATTTGTCTTAAATCTGTTTTAACTAATAACACACAAATTGTTGTCTTGTTCCTTTTCATATTAAATACATAATTTAAACATTCACAGTGTGGGGTTAGAAACAGTATGTGGACCCCTAGGCTAATCACCTCAACAAAAGATAAACTGAGTCAGTAGTTAGCATGAAAAATGGGATTGGATGTGTGTTTTAGAGTGTTACAAAGTAATCACAAAGAGATTGTGTATTCATTACTCCACATTTCGACAAATTGTTTATAAATGGAGAAAAATGAGGAGAATGTGCAAAAATATTGATGAAGACAAAGCATAACATTTTGTTCAGAATCTTAATGTTTGTATTTTTGCCTGGAAAATATTTGTTTCTCCATATCCAACCTGGAAAATGCCCTCCATATTTTCCGTATAAAACGAAGCATTATTAACTTTGGCAACCCAGTCATATGTCGGAGATACTGTGTCTGATGTTGCCTTGGACAACATCTTGATGTTTTCATTTCAGCTCACTGGCTCGTGGACAGTTGGACAGTATTCCGATGTTATTTGGTGCCAAAATCTATGACTCACTTTCTTATATCATCTGTTACCCCATTTGCTAGCAGTGGGGTTTCCAACACACCATTAGCCGCTCAGGGAAATAAAGTAAAGTCTATATTCTACATTTGATATTAGTGGAATTACAAATATCACAAAAAATGCATTTCGGACATCTTTGTGAATATTACGTATAATACGCAGGTATGAGTGGAAAAACTATAATAATAAATAATACTTTTTATAATGGTATACTATTATTGCATAATAACAATAATAATGTTTTATCTATATGAGTGTGGGGCAAATTATTATGTTTTTTACATTGTAATTGTAGAATCCAATTCTATTTTTTTACATTATAAAAATAATACTCTGATGTTAATGTGCGATGTTAATGTGGTATTAATAGGCTATTTAGAAAAAAATAGATTCAAATTTACACATACCTGTGTTACTGATTTGCTAAAAATACAAAATCACACCATATCAGGCAGACCCTAGGGCTGGCTCTTTGCTTTCTTTTTTTTTTTTTATGGAAACTGCATGTTTTGATATTAAGTGGCGTGTCATGACACGACTGCTATATCTAGACCGTAGGCCATAAGAAAACATATAGAAGTGCATTGGTAATTTTAAATGTGATTCAATTAGCTTTGCTGCGTGTTATCAACTCTGAATAATACATTACTGGTTGTGCTTTTCAGATTCATAACGAACTCGGTCTAATTAAAAGTAAGTGTGAGCAATGGAACTGCACCCTACTTGAACAATAAGCGCAGTGCAATTTACTCAAGCATTGTAGCAGCCACTGATTGGTTAAATGTCCATCCAAAACAAGCATTGCCTATTGCTGTGGATGCATGTCTATCTGCCAGGCTTATTTATGCCTATGTACCCGTGAAATAGTTGGTCCATCTATCCATAAAAAAAACAAGATTCATATTGTGCCAACAAATAAATACGGCTGAATTAGCCTGTCCAGTAATACGATGAAAATCATATAAGGGATTAAACATATGGCTAGGTCTAAAAATATCTAAAGCAAAAAAAAAAAGACAAACCTCGCAGACTTAGTGTAATTGTGAGTCATACCTTATGCAATCACTGACAACCAGAAACATGCTTGATATGTAAAGCAGCAGCATTTGCTATTCAGCCTGCCTTGTATACATTATATAAGTGTCTTCTACATAGTTAACACGTTCAGTACAAAAGAGATGGCAGTAGTATCTGAAATGGTAAAGACAATGCTTAAATATTATAATATACATGCATATTCTTTGATTTTTGTGGCTGCTATGCAGGGGCCTAACACAGATTACTTGGATGCCTGTGTCTCTCTAAATACTAATTTCTTGGGCTCAATCAAACCTATCCTGTTTGCTCCTCCTTTGCATGTTTGGCAGAGCAGAGTCCAAGCTGCCCGCTGGAGCTCATTCTTCGCTAAATACCATCCTAGGGCTTTCTTAAGTTACATGAGACAGCGCTGTGCTGAGATCTATCACTGGCAGTCCTTCAGCAGGTAGCCTGGTGGCTAGCCTTTCCTTTGTATTACTTGCATACAGAGAAAAAGCAGGTGGACATTATGGCAAGTTGTCTACGCAGCCCCGAGGCCATGATCCCCATATTGGGATATGGGGATCGTGGCAATGTGTTATACCCTTGCTGCTGTCCTAACGTTACCACCCTTTAAGATATTGTAAATAGAAATCTATAGTCTGAATAGTATTTAAATTCATTTCCAATACCACTAAATAATATTCTGATGTATGTAAAACATGAAGTTGTTGACTAGATATGTAATATTTACCCCAAAACTTGTATTTAAATGCACTGAATACTAAAATTTGATGCAATAATTAGCCTCTAGTAACCTCTCCAGAGCCTGGGGCAGAAAGCATTTTCTCTTTGCTTCAGGGAAAGTAAGAATTCCACAAAGCTGCAACATATCCTCCTGTCCCCTGAAGACTTTTTTTTCTGGCTAAAGACTCTGCTGAAATGAGAATCCTTGGGCATTATCCAGAGAAAGAGGAAAAAATGTCTTTGAGATTAAATGCAGTGACATTTCACTTGTTTAATATACTTATGCTGTACATTGATTTTGACAATTGAACGCCATCTCAGTAGCTTTCTTGTAATTCTGGGGCTTGATACTATTACTAAATTATAGTAAGAAGGGTTTTGATAAAAATGACTGCCTTGTAGGACCATGTGTGTCAACTCTACTGTGACATTAGTCGTTAGTGTTAAAACCCAGCCCTAAGGCTCATGCATCACTCATGCAGGGCACAGAGTAACTACTCTTCAACCCCATCCTATTCATCCCATCATCCCAAAACTAAGCCCAAGAAGGCTTCGGAAAATCCCTACCCTACTGAAATTATAGAAAACTCCAATTTAGCAGAACAATTCTAATGTCAAAATGGTAACATATTCAAAAGCTATGAGTTAAAAATTAGCGCACTAAACAGAACTGTTCAACTCATATTTAATCTGGGTAAAATTGGTCATAATGAAACATAATGAAAAAATGAAATGTCAAAAACTTGGGAGGGGAGCGTATGAGATTTTTGGGATCATGTATGCTAGCTAGACACCTATGTTATACTAACATGCATGCAATTGGCTGCTACTATTCCCTTTGATTTTAATGGGAGCACATTGTGTATTCTACTAAACCATGTGCAAGGCGTGTACATATGAACACCTCTGAGTTTAGTGAGCCAAGGATCTAATTTTCTAAACGCTAAATCAACCTGCAACAATTTTCCTGCAGTACAATGCATTGCAACATATAATTTTGGGGACAATACTATTCCTTTCATTTGGGAGAATAATCATCTAAATCCCAGGAACAGGAAGATGGCTGCTCCGAGTGCTATACCTATAAAGTGTTCTTCTAATATATATAATTTATGCTTCAGTGGAAACCCCATAATTATTAAAGTTCCACTTAGCTTAATATGTCACATGAATACCCATCTAACTCTTGTACTCATGAAGCTTGTCCTCATCAATTCTGTCCCATGCACTATAGCATGCATCATATTGGCATAAACAGGGATGGTGTCAATGGAGTCCAACACCTTACTAAGTACCATACTAACTACATAACTATGCCACAACAAAAGATGGGAGTTCCCTATTAACGCGTTTTATGGCTCTGAATAAGTACAGAAAGGTTTGTTTAAACTTTAAGAAGATACATGTTTTGGAAAAGTGGAAAAGTAGAACTGCAAATATCTAAACTAAGTTCACTTGATATAATCCTCACAATATAATATAATGCCTCACAATATGCATCAAATTCAGTTGATTATCACATTTTGTACAATCAACACAGATGTTCAGAGTTGGGACAGCTGTGTTTAGAAATGGATTTCCGTCATAATAAGTGACGCTTTAAAGTTTCTCTCTAAAATGCATGGCAATTTACTTTCTTTGACAATTAGAAGACTTCTGCATATCTGCCTTGTTGTGTATTGTGTTTCTGGAAGCTAGAAATGACCTAGATTTACACTATATTTTAAAAGTCATTATAAAAGAACTAAAAAAACTCCAACACTTGTCAATCCATCCAATAAAAACAGGGACAGATGTCCACACAATACGTTTCTACTTTAAGAAGCCTTTGAAAGAGTAACTCTAACCCTTGAAGTACCATTTTTTGACATTCCACAAACCAAGACTCTCTGGCGCCCACATTCTTAAAGGAATACGCTACCTTGCAGACGTTATTGGGATTAAAGGAATTGAATTTCTATGTCTTGTCCATATTTCAGAGACGTTACTGCTGAGTTACTGTGAATGGTTAACCTTTGAAGGAGAAGATGAGATATCTGTTATCTGAATGGGAAGGTTATATTGCTAGTCTACCAACAAATTATTCTGTTTACTCTAGAGTAAAATATTTCAGATGATCTGCAGAAAGGGAAAACATTTGATGTCACAACTAAATGTAGTTATTAAAACTACCAAGGGTGTAACTACAAACCACAGGGCCCTCACATTTCCGAGGCAACATGTCCCAGAGCTACCAGTATGTTATATTACTGTAAAGAAGAAGGTAAGCAGGTAAGACCATTTGGTCCATCTTGTCTGCCTATTTGACCTGATGTAAAGACTCTCCATGGCCAGCATTACTAAACATTTTCACCACTCTCATTAACCATGTGTTGGAAGTGTTGGACTTCCTCTGTACAAATTGATGAGGATCTGGCATTTTCAAAATAAGACATTTTATAGTTCAGTATTCCATACACATATGCAACTTTGCGTGCAAAATAATGAAAATACCTTATCTGTATAAAAGAAGAGATAACATTTAGATGTGTTATCAATGTGGGATTAAATTCTTTAAATGGACATGATAGCAAAGGCCTTTTGTAAGAAGTGTGGCGGCTATGATGCAACTTGAGCACAGCTCGGCTCAAGCAAACTAGTACTAGTTTTTCCAAGTGGAACTAGAAAGGGAGCTTAAACTCTCTTAAAAATGTTACACTGTAGCCATTGAATGTGTCTCAGGCCTATGACTGCAACTTTGTTTGTCCAAACTCTGTGTTGATAGAATGGGGTATTACAGAGTCTCCTGTGAGAGGACCACACTAACCTCATTTATGCCTGAGGAGGTATTTGGTATGTAGGCAGCCTTGTCTTTTTGTGACAAAAATTCAGACTTTTCTCATAATTGTTCAACAGAGAGTGCAGTAGCTAAATATGCAATTAATTGTTCTCAGGGTGAATTATGCAGTTGCAATGTAATGGTCTTTTGATGCAATTTTAAAAATACTAGGACATTCAAAGGAAATAAGTAAAAGACCATTTAACCTTTTTACAGATGCTGCACAAGTATGCTGCCAAAGCTAATTTTGATGAAGCATTTTCACACAGAATATTAAATAATAAATAGTTCCGATCTGTTAAAATGTATGACTTTGGTCCAAGAAAGTACTACAGTAAATGCATACAAATGTCACAGGTTTGCTCCTTATGTTTCTAGACTAAATCATCTCATAATATGAGTACATCATCCATCACTACATCATCATATACATTTTATTTGAAGTGGTCTGGATCACACAATTGACCACACAGTCAGTACTGCCAGAGTAAAATACATGTAAAGAGAAAAACACATGGTGACAAGGAAACATTTATTTATTGTTGTTGTAGTATGCAATAGTTTTTTACAGAGTTGGCTGGTCATGTTCATCCTGGGAAGCATGTCTAGCCAAGAGGACCTATAACAATATGGTCAACATCCCAGGGAAGTCACTTAATATGCTTTATGCAGTCTTGTGCAAAGCAGATTTACAGAAAGTGTGTGTGTGTGAATGTGAATGGTGTTGGAGCATGTATGTGTTAAAATGCTGTGCTAGAGTGAGTACGTGTGTTGTTAGTGCATGCTTTTAGATTGGATTAGTTTTAGAGCAACTAAATCAAGTGGCCTGCTTTGATAGAAGAGGGAAGTTACAAGCATCCAAGTAAGTTGAAAAGCAGCTGGCAAAGAGCAGCATAATAATGTTGAAAAATATTATTGAACATTACCCCAGATCTTTGGGAGCCTTGCTGCAATCCCCTGACTATTGTTTACCAAAAAGCAGTACGTTCAGTGTATTTATCAAGTCAATTGTACTAACTTAACAACTAGAACATAAAGGTAATCTGGCACAAGCCACAAATGACCCACGCAGGTCCAGCTTCTACAGAACTGGTCCATTGTGACTGCACAGACCACACACCTTTTTTGGTTGCAATTCCCTTAAAGCAAATATCTTCCTTCACAAAAGAGATACGAAAAGTTCTGCAATGTCCTGCTTATGGAGGTTGGTGACTGTAACCCTGGAAGAATAAACCAATTTTTGGGTATTCACTGGTATACATAGCAATTTAAAATGTGTTAATTTAGGGATTCTTTTGGACTGCAGAAGGTGTCAGGAATTTATTTCTCTCTTTTGAGTAAAACTTGCATGTATATAAAAGGTTTTTAATGAAATTAGCAATGTCTTGGAGAGGTTGAACTCAATGAACTTATGTCTGTGCAATGTGTTTCTTGGCATTATTTTAATATGCCACACCTTAAAATAACTGCACCACTTCACATTTCCATGGCACTGTTAAACATATGCAAAGAATGCATGTGTGTAAAATATCATCCATGTTTACATTTATTTTGTGGCCACCTACAGCAGTGTTGTTGCAATAAAACTGTTTTCGTTAATCAAATAAGCTTAATGTATGTAACGTGAGATAGACCAATAAATTCAGGTTGTCAGACCGTTATGCCACATGCCTGTCCAGCACTATAGAGAGCCAGACTAACATGTCTTCCACTTTTGTGTACACATTAACTATCTCCTGCCTTTTACAGTCCTTACTGGATTCTCCAAGCTCTTACACATCAGCATGTTTATCTCATCTCCTCCTATCTATTATCACGTTTACCCTTGAAAGGAAATACTTGTCCCCCTAAGGTCATAGACACTGCAAGCTACAGGTGTGCACTACTGGGTTCAGGCATGCCCTGTGGTCATGCAGTTATCTGGATCAAGGTGCACTTAAGAAGCATCAGACCCTGGTTTTAGCGCAGTGTGTTTACCCACCCAGCGTTGCTAGGTGTCCCCAAGATCTCCAGCTGATGTGAGACTTGGAATAGATTGTATCTGTAACTAGGTGACGCTTCCTGCTGCATTTCTCTGCTATACATGTATCTTCATGTATCTGATAACACAGAGACCAGAAAAGTGGGCGGTGGACCCTTATAGATCAGGGAAGATATGAAAGAAAATATTACACAGAAAAGGGGATGAGTGCCTTCGGAGAGACACATGCTGATAGCCAGTGGGTGGGTGTGTGCCGCCTGGGTTGCTGGTAAGGCGGTGAATGACTTGGTGCTGAATGGACAGCTCCTATGCTCCACATACTGGGTATTAGGAGGGGCTGTAGCATGAAGAAGACAGTACCAGCTCTACCTCCTGCAGTTGCCAGCCAACCTTCATCTTAGACAGTCAAGGGGACAGCCTCAGACCTCCAACTTGATTGTTTTTTTAAATACCTTCAAGAAGTGGAGCCTTCATTGTTTCTGCTGACTTGTTTAATGGCTACCGCTTGTTGTAGTTCTGACGACCACAGGGTTAAATATACTAAAAGAAGATGCTCGCCAAAAAAAGGGATGAATGAGATGTGGTCCATTTCTGAGGAGTTGGGGCAGGAGCACAGCCATTAAGACGTTACCCAACAAGTAGTTTGCACTTGAAGGCGAGGCATCGCCTTTAAAGAGGGACTTGGAAATTCAAGACACATCACCATCCCTTATTGAGGTACGGTAAGACAAAGTGTCACCTGTTCACGGTTACATTGTGATTTGTGCATTGACACATGCCACACATGCACAGGCGTACAGCGTGATAGTTGTGTACCGAAAACATTGTGTTTAGGAAAGGTTTTCTTAGCTTGTGTCGTAATGATTTCAATCGGTATTCTGGAGCAGACAGTGACACGTTTCATGACCCCGCTAGAGACAGGGGCACGGGGTGAAGGGAACTCATCGGGGTATTCCATTCATTTATTGTGCCTTCAGACAGCTGTGTGAGCAGGGAGGAGGGGGAGGCAAACCTGGAGAACTTCTGCCTAATTGAGGGGATATGCAACTTTAATAGGGCTGTCATTTGTCAGCTCCAGATAAAAGAACCTGTAGCTGGGAGAGGAGCGTCATTGCTTCTATTATTTTCTTTCTCCAGTTTGAGTCCTTCTCACCTGTTCTATCGTCACCTATGTTCTTCGCATCCTTGCAGGATTTAGGCTGCTCCTAACTGCCTCCCCCATGCGAGTCATGTCGGATCCAGAGATATGGGCAAGATCGACGAGAACGAGAGGATAATCCTCAACGTTGGGGGCACCAGACACGAAACGTACCGGAGCACCCTGAAGACAGTGCCAGGGACCCGGTTGGCACTCCTTGCATGCGAAGCTCACAGTGACCAAGGACTGGACCAACAGCCTGTGCCCAGCTCCTTCCAGTGCACCTCCAGGGGCAATGAGTTCTTCTTTGACCGACACCCCGGGGTCTTCGCGTACGTACTCAACTACTACCGCACTGGCAAGCTCCACTGTCCAGCCGATGTTTGCGGCCCCCTCTTTGAAGAGGAGTTGGCTTTTTGGGGCATTGATGAGACGGACGTGGAGCCCTGTTGTTGGATGACCTACCGTCAGCATCGTGATGCAGAAGAAGCGCTGGACATCTTCGAGACCCCGGACCTAATCACGGGAGAGCCGCCGCCTGTTGATGAAGATGACGAGGATCTGGATAAGAGACTGGGCATTGAGGACGTGGTGGGTCCTGATGGCAAGGCTAGTCGCTGGAGAAGGTTACGACCCCGCATTTGGGCTTTATTCGAAGATCCTTATTCTTCCAGAGCCGCCCGGGTAAGTCCTGACATTCCATCACCCAGGGTTATTAGGATGGAGTTTCCTCCTTTCACAAAACTTTACTCATTGACCTGTTGGTTTATATATCATTTGCTTTGGCTAATTCTTGCTATTTTCTTTGCAAAGTCTACCAATAAACTCTGAGTACTGTTACTGGAACCAGTAAAAACCATTACTGGAAAAGTGCAAGATGCTTGGAATGAGTTTTCCTTGGGCAATATAGAGGTCAGAGCAAAAGCAAGTAAATAAACCAGCACAATTACCTAATGTAGCCTCAGCTGTTTTATCAAATGCCTTAATGGCATTTGTTGACTAGTTTGACTTTATTTACTGTCAATCAGTGTAAATACACAGAGTGGCATTTTCCCATCTGCAGCTTGTATATAAATAAACACACTAGGATTTTTTTGCTTGTTTATGAGTTGAATTGAAAGTATTGTTGCTTAATTGTAGGGGTGTTTCCCAGTTTTGAGCTACTTCATTTTCCAACACAATTTCTCACTAAGAGTCTACTTATAGACTAGGCCTTCATGAATGAATGAACTCAGAGTACCTTGGTTAACATTTGTCACCCCACTTGTATGGGTTAAACCCTATTTAATTCTGACTTTATCTGACTAATAACAAAGCAGAAATATTAATTCCTAGTAGTTCTGTAAAGCAAACCTTTTCATCACTGGTAAAGCTAATCCTAGTTATTTTCACCCACTTAGTATGGCTTCAGTAAACATCATCTACTAATAACACTAGTAACACATGGGTGTTGATTATATGGATTTATGAAGTTGAATAGTAACTACAAAGAATTAGCTCATGCATCTAAAACCAACTGTTCATGAATCAATGGAGCATCTAGCTCATAGCTCATAGCTGAGATATGGCCTTAGAACAATTGCCATGAAATGTGTTATAGATTGGGGATGTGATGGGAAATAAGACATTTCTTGCTTTTGCTTTTGTTGGGGGGCTCAAGGAGTTTTCAAACCATTAACAACATTGCACAAAAGTCTGTGGAAAAAAAACTAATTATTCTAAGACTGCCAACTAATATTCTCAGGCTTACCCATGATTAGTTTCAACCCTAATTTTCATTTTGCCTCTGTGGTATGTTTTTCTCATTTGTATTAAATCATATTATAAAATATTTATAAAGGTGTTCTACCTACTATGCTGAATAACTTTTAAACCTAAATCCACCTATAAAAATACAATTCCTTGTGGCATTGAATATCGCAAAACGATTCACACAACATTGTTAATGCTCTATAAGATGGCACAGTCACTACACGTGACAGAATGTCTTTGACTTTTTCACCCCTTTTCTATAGACTGTTTGGTCCAAGGATCAGGCCCTTCACACTTTACATCTTTGTTTCTTTAGAGTTGTAATTTAATATGTAACTCATTCTAAAGGACTGTAGTATCTGTTTGTGTTATGTAAACAAGATGATGAGGATAATAATAATAATAATAATAGCTAGTAAATACAATTTCCATTCATAATTCTTACTAATGATGTTCCTCAAATCATCCAAACATATTTTAATTTTGTTTCTTTTCTGTTATTTTAGATGTGAAAATAGATTTCATAATGCTAACAAAGTGAAAGGTCTTACTGCAATCATAAACATGTGATAGCTGTACCTTGTCACATACTGTATGTATATATATATATATATATTTATATATATATATACGGTATATATAGTTTGCTTTGGGGTGGTCTACTTATTATGATTATTATTATTATTTACATTTGCTCAATGCTGTTAATGTTTAGGTCAACAACGCATTTGACACCCAAATATTTAAGCCTTTTGAAAAGATGAAATAGTTCAGGTTCCAAGAATAACATATATTCTAGGAAATGTTAAATATTTTTTTGTTACAATAAGATTAAAAAAATATATCTAATCTTAGCTGCAACATATATTGTAAAAGTGATACTAATAAGCCAATGAATGGTGACAACCTAGGTAGAGAGATTTATAAACAAAACCAAAGAAGTCACAATCATTGTAAGATTACAAAATAGATGAAAGTTTGTGTTTGCCATGGCAGTCTGCATTCTGAAATGACTCTTCATTAATGTTTTCCAAAAACGAAGACAGAATGGGGGAGGGGGACATTAGATATCAACATCAAATAAATAAAAAGATGACTTATAAAGACAGCAAATTGTACAGCTACTGTCAATAGCAGGTTTAGCTGCCATCTACTGTTATTCCCTTATAACAGATATTTTCATTTCTAATTATTTTTTATTTATCCAATGATTCATATACTTATTAGTCATCTTGTGAGTCACATTAATAATCCAGTATGCAGAATATTAGGCATTATCTGGTGAGATAAGGTGGCAGCAATCCAGTGCCAGCCAAAAAGCTGTTGTGCAAACCAAAAGCTAGCTGTAATGTTAATGGGGCCATAGGCAACTTTCCTGTTGTTGGTGCTTTTTAATTACTCTGATTCTTAGCAATAATTATAATAATTATTTATAAATATTATGTGTGCAAATTTGATGATTTGTTAAAAAAAAGAATAGTGAGTATTTGAAAGCCATGATTGTGTTGTGCTATATGATTCATGTGGTGATGCCACAAATCACAAGACTCTCATGTTCTACTAGAGACCTGTGTACTATAATGACCCAAATGATAAATAGAAAGGCATAATAAGTCTAATGAAAAATCTAGCCTATAAAGTGCATTAATTAAAATATAGATGCTATAATGCAATGTATAAACAATCATACCAATAACATTGGATAGTTTCAGTGTACTAATATAATGTCTGTTGGGTAGCTACAATTGCAGGTGCAATGTGCATCTCTAAAACCATTCTTAGCATTATTGTATTACCTCAAGGTTAATTGAAGCATCAAACAATAAGTTCGTTCGAAGAAGAAGAGGTCAAATAACTTTTTGTACAGTACTTAAAGGCATATCAAAGTATTGATATGCCTTTAAGTACTGTACAAAAAGTTATCTGACCTCTTCTTCGGAACGAAAGGTTGAAAAAAACCCATTTGATTAATGTTTCCAGTTACCCCCAGGGCCTCTTCCTTTGAGATTCAAGGTTTTTCTGTAACAGTCATATTAGGGAAAACATGAATGACCTTTACCTTTAATGTCAGTAGATCTTAAAAAAACAACTTTAAAATAAATACATTTAGAATGCATTTTAACACATTGAAGTCCATAAAACATCATAAACATAAATTGAAGCATGATAATTACGTTAAGAATTATGATTATGCTGTTAGTAAACAATGCATTAATTAACCAACAGTCCATTATGTAGACATGCTATTTATTGGCCAGAGAGCCATTAATCTATGCAGATAGCGTGCTTCCCTCAGTAATTCATATTTTATTATGTTGCAGCAAAAAATGAAAGTACTTTGCAGCAACTAACACTTTAATTGGGTGAGGGCATGTTTTAAATGTTATTTTTAAACACAAACATTCTGGAATTGCCAGAAGAATCTTTAAAAAAGGCATATCCTTTTTAAAGTTAATATGTTTGTAATCTACATTAGATATTGATTGTTGTTTCCTATTTAATGAGGAAGATTACATGTTCTGTTCAGATTTCGTTTTATCTTGTCTGTGTTGTACCATGGCTTCTATAAATAGAGATTTATAGAATTTGAAATATAAGTTGTCATAGCAACATGTGGAAAAAAGAAAAGAACCAACAGTAGAGGAAAGAAGACACTAGTACTCAGAAACCATCTGATGACATTGCTTATCTACATGTTTTTCGTTATATATCCTTTCCATCCATTATTTATATCTTAAGACAAAATAATGCTGCTATCTTTGACAGAGGGATATATTGTACAAACCTCAATAACTCTAAGACTGTTCAATGTCTTTTTTTCATTATACAGTGTTACCTGTGCAGCTTTAACTATCTATAGTCTGTTTTCATTCATAACATTTGAAACTGAGCATAATATTAGTATGAATGAAATAAGAAAACATGTATGGATGGGTGTAGGGTAGCTACAGAGGTTTAAGTAAGTTGTAGTCAAAACATCTTCCTGGTTTGCATCACCTACAATGTAGGGGGTTAGGGGGACTGAGGGTTTCCCCCTGCTGTATGTGTATTGTTTATTTGTGAGAAAACCCCACAAATTGTTGGCTTGTTTGTTAACATTTTTTATGTGTGTTCTACTTAGGCCACTATGTGCTCCCTCCACTTATGGGTTTAGTGTCCCCTGGACTATTTCCCTGGAGTCACTACGCTTTGTTGGTAGAGACCCTTACTAAGAGGGCTCTTAATCTGTCTTTCTGACTTTTGCTCAGTGTTAGCTAACAATGACAGTGCCTCAAGTTCCCACACTCATGCCCACATGCTAAACATGTGTTCCTTGGATGTCAAGGGTATCACTAGAGCACTCAAAAGGAAGAAGATATTGCATCACTTACACACTTTAAAGACACAGATAGATTTCTTACAAGAAACACATTTGTCTGCTGAAGAGCAAATTAAGCTTAGGACTGGCTTTGTGGAGGAAATGGTTTGTGTGGTAACTTGTTGTTGTCCATAAACAAAGTAAACAGGTTTGTGTGGGCGGGCTTAGAATCCTTCCCTCTCACAATTCATGAGAGTGCTTAAAGCAAGTGATGCATGAATACACTGGAAACAGGATTTGATGTCAAATGCATCATCTCAATCCAGGGCATTTAGTATAATGCCACACAGGAACTCCTCCAGTTCATTTTCCTCCATGGTGGATGTGGTAAGAGTCAGCTCCCAGTAGTGAGCTATTCTCAGATGTGGAGGCTTAACAGTGGGTGAGATAAAAGTGTGTGGAAGGGGATTGTTTTTAATACAATCTGTTTTAAAAGATCTGGAGGACAGATAGTTAATTGTGATATGATCCATTCATGATCACAATATGTATATTTTGCCACTTTCCATAATATCGTCATATTTGACCATGCACCAATTATGCTGTTTTTAAAATTCAAGCCATCGCACTTGTCTTCCTTCTATTTGTGTATTTATGCCCCTATTGCTAGCAACGTCTCTGGACTTGTGAGCTAGCCTAAAGCAGGCCTGGGTAAACTGGGTGGGTATTTCAACATACATAAAACAGATTATTGTAGTCTTCCAAAAATGTTATGAGACATTTTACTCTATATAGAAACTAAGGTTGTGGAGGATAAGATTGACAATTTTATCCAGCAGTTGGTACTCCCAACACTCAGCCCAGACTATCAAGCTGCCTAGAACAAACCTGTGGACAGGGGGAGGTTTTGGAAGCCTCAAATGCTAAAGCCTCAGCCCCCCAATTGAGGGGAAGGTTGTAGACTTTTTTTGACGGTCACGTCAGACAACAACCTGGCTAGAATAATGGTGCTTCACATATCCTATCTTACAAGAATGAACTGGGATCATAACTAAATGATAATAACACACTTTAGGAACACTTTTACAAAATATGGCAGCCATTTAAAGACACCTTACCTGATGCCCAGCAGAACCAGGTCTTTATTCATTTGGAGTGGTATTGTCCACAGAATCTAGTGACTACTCTTCTCTAGGCGGGCTCCTGGTCTTTCCACTGGATGACGGCGGGGGCATTCAGTAGGAGGGAAAGGAATCTTCGTGAAGTTACAGCCTCAATGGATGAACGGCGGCCTTTATTCTTTATTTTTCTTTGCTATGTGTCGTACCTACCTGTCCGGCCGGGGTCCCACGGCGTTCCTCGCGCACGTCCCCCTCGTGTACTGACGTGCGCTCGACACGCACACGAGGGGGCGTGCGTATCGAGCAGGCACGCCTCCCAGCCACTGACAGCCCTGATCGGGCTGCCGCAGCATATCAGCAGCGATCGGAGAAACGATCCGCTGCTACATGCTCGCGGCACCCGACCAGTGCCTCTTCTGCCTGTGTGGCGCTTCCGCGTCGCTCGCGGGTAACACAAGCAGAGAGGACTTTGTGGTTGAGCCGCCGGAGGCATGTCGACGGAGGCTGTTTACATTACCTCCCCTTCCTGTGTGGCTCTTCCGCGTCATTCGCGGAAGTAACACAGGCAGGAGGTTTTGTTAGGTTGCCATCGCGACGACGCTATTATTGCACCGGTCGCGATGACGTCATCTTACCTGCTCTCCCGCCATTGGCTCTATTTCAACTTCCTGGTCCTATGTTTCCTTGCCTGTTCAACGAGTCCATGTTATTGTTCTCAGGGTGTTTGTGTTGCTCTTGCTTTCTAATTGATATCCACGTGTACCAGACCTCGGCTTTCGTTCTTCTGACCTTGATCCTGCGCTGCCCGTCCCGACCTCGGTTTTTGTTCTTTGACTACGCTCCTGTGCTGCCTGCTTCGATCCCGGCTTGTTTATCGGATATTCTCGCCATTTCTGCATCGTGGGTTCATCACCTGTGGTGCCTGATCCGACGTAACACATTGAACGGGCCATACCATGGACCCCGCGGAAATGGCTAACGTCCTCTCCCGCCAGGACCTGCAGGACCAGCTTCTTACGTCCCATTCCACGCAATTACAGTCCTTATCCAGCAAAATGGACACCATGACTGACTTGCTACGGTCTCTGGCTGTTGCTCCCTTTGCCAGACCGTCTTTCTTACCTAGGGATCCCAGCCCAGAGGAAGGAGGCGCTACCGCTCGCTTGCCTCTCCCGGACAAATATGCTGGGGATCCTAAAGAATGCAGGGGGTTCCTACACCAATGTTTGCTGCATTTCCGCAACCATCCACGGGCGTTTTGTACCTCCTCCAAATGGGTGTCCTTTATCATCTCACTGTTGAAGGGTGAGGCACTGCTATGGGCCTCTCCCCTTATCGAGCAGGGATCCGACCTGATGGATGACTGCCCAGCTTTCATGGCAGCCTTGCGTTCAGTCTTCGATATGCCAGGCCGCAAAGAAACAGCGGAGACCTCCTTGTTGGAGCTACAACAGGGACATAAGACTCTAGCCCAATATACAGCGGAATTCCGTACTCTGGCCTGTGAACTCCAGTGGGATCAAGGCGCCCTCCGAGCCGCTTATCGGAAGGGTCTCAATGACAAGATCAAAGATGTGCTGTTGTTCCACGACCCCCCATCTGACCTGGAGGACTTTATCACCCTCTGTTTGCGCGTGTACAAGCGCATTCAGGAGTGACACTTGGAGAAAGACAAAGGCAGGTGATATCGGCCATTTACCACCCATAGCAGTCCTCATTCTCCACCTACCACACCTAGCCATCCCTCCGAGGAACCCATGGAGATCGGCAGCATACGTCACCTCACCGAAGCGGAAAAGACACGAAGGAGGAATCAAGGTCTCTGTTTCTACTGTGGTCAAGCGGATCTCCTCCTACGTACATGTCCGCAACGTCCGGGAAACGAAAGAGCTTAGGGACCAAAGGAGGAGAACCCCTAAGCATTAAGAACATTTCTCCTCCCCAACGCATGTTGATACCCGTCTTGCTTAGGTGGCTAGACCACTCCGTGGTCACCCACGCTTTCATAGACTCCGGGGCGGCTGGAGTGTTCCTGGACGAACAATGGGCCGTACGACACGGGCTACCGCTACGTCCCAAAAAGACTCCTTCTGTGGTGACGGCTGTTGATGGTAGTCTCTTAGGTCGGGGAGTGGTCACCCAAGAGACCAGTCCGCTTACTATGTTCATTGGGGCAACCCACAGAGAAACCATCACATTCGAACTCATACAGTCACCTCATGCCCCCTTGATACTGGGGTTCACCTGGCTACGGCTGCACAACCCACGCATTGACTGGGACAAAGGCGAGATACTTGCATTGAGTCCTTCTTGTCACCGCCTTTGTTCTCTACCCTGCACACGGGTGAACCTCGTACTGGAGATCAAGCCTACAGACCCCAAGCTTCTAGTGCCGAAACATTATTGGGACTTTCTGGATGTATTTTCCAAGAAACAGGCAGAACGTCTACCCCCTCACAGATCCTATGACTGTGCCATAGACTTGTTGCCAGGTACCATGCCACCACGAGGACGCACATATCGGAGCCAGAAAATGAGGCCCTTGAATTATACATCAAAGAGAGCCTGGAGAAGGGCTTTATCCGACCCTCTTCCTCACCAGCAGGGGCTGGATTCTTTTTTGTCTCCAAGAAGGAGGGCTCCCTTCGGCCATGCATAGACTACAGGGGACTAAATCGCATTACCGTAAAAAAACGTTATCCTCTTCCGTTAATAACGGAGATCTATGACAGATTGAAGGGGGCTACGATTTTCACCAAGCTCGACCTAAGAGGGGCATACAACCTAGTACGCGTGAAGGAAAACGATGAAAGGAAGACTGCCTTTAATACGAGATATGGTCATTATGAGTACAGGGTAATGCCCTTCGGCCTCTGTAATGCCCCTGCCGTGTTTCAAGCCTTCGTTAATGACGTGTTCCGAGACATGTTGCTCTCCCACGTGGTCGTCTATCTCGACGATATTCTTGTATACTCACCTGATGTCAAAACCCATCGTATACATCTACGTTCTGTTCTGCAAAGACTGCGTGAGAACGGTCTCTATGCCAAAGCCGAGAAATGCGACTTCGAAAAGAACAGCCTTCCATTCCTCGGGTACATCATCTCCGCTCATGGCCTCGAAATGGACCCCAGCAAGTTGAAGGCTATCCTCGGTTGGCCTATTCCCCATACCGTAAAAGCTGTACAACGCTTTCTGGGATTCGCCAATTATTATTGGCGCTTCATACGCAATTATGCCTCCATCGCAGCGCCCATTATCGCCTTTACTAAAAAGGGGGCTAATCCCAAGTACTGGTCAGTGGAAGCCGTGAAAGCCTTCGAGCGACTGAAACAAGCCTTCTGTTCAGCTCCCGTTCTGCAACGACCAGATCCTGCTTTACAGTACCTCCTAGAAGTGGACGCTTCAGAGAACGGTGCTGGGGCTGTTCTATCTCAACGGAACCTGATAACGTCCAAATACCTCCCCTGTGCGTTCTTCTCAAAGGGCTTCTTATCCGCCGAACGTAACTATGACGTGGGAAACAGAGAACTACTCGCGGTCAAAATGGCCTTTGAGGAATGGCGTCACCTACTCGAAGGTACCAAACTGCCTGTTGTGGTCATGACGGACCACAAGAACCTACAATATATAGAATCTGCTCGACGTCTGAATCCTCGAAAAGCTTGTTTTTCACCCGCTTTAATTATGTCATGACATATCAGCCCAGAAGTAAAAACGTCAAAGCAGATGCTCTCTCCCGTCAATTCGATAGCCATCGGGACTTCACCCAAGATGAACCCATCATTCCACAAGCACGCGTCATCTCTTCCTTATCCTCTTTCATGATGCACCGGATTCGTATACAACAGGCGCACATCACCGCTTCCCAACGTCCTCCATCGGGACGCCTATACGTCCCCCAGCGGTTTCGTGATGCTGTTCTCCACTGGGGTCATAACCCACCACTAGCCGGTCATCCTGGAGCCTGCAAAACTGAGTACCACATCCGGAAAACCTTCTGGTGGCCGTCCTTAACACGTGATGTCAGCGCCTTCATTGCCACCTGTCCCAATGTGCCCGTCACAAGTCCGTGCACACACGACCTTCCTGTCTCTAAAGGGTTCACTACCATTCTCGTTGTGGTTGACAGGTTCACCAAACAGGCCCACTTTATTGCCCTGCACAAGCTACCCACGGCGTCCCAGTTGGCGGATGTGTTCATCTGAGACGTAGTTCGGTTACATGGCCTGCCGCTCCACGTGGTATCGGATAGGGGTCCCCAGTTTGTATCCAGATACTGGAGGACCCTGTGCTGCAAGTTATGCATCAGGACACATCTGTCCTCGGCTTATCACCCACAATCGAACGGCCAGACGGAGCGCACCAATCAGACCTTAAAACAATACCTGCGCTTACACGTCAATGAACGCCAAGACAATTGGTCTTCCCTGTTACCCCTTGCCGAGCTGTCCTACAACAACGCTGTCCATGAATCCTTGCGTTGTTCGCCGTTTTATGCCGCTTTGGGATACCAAAGCGTTGTCCTACTGCCGCCATCCGCCTCTCGCGGTGCTAGCATTCCTGCCGTCGAGGAGCGGGTTGCCAATATGCGTGCCCATTGGAAAGCCCTCAGTGACCAGCTGGTCAAGGCCCAGACCCGCAGCAAGGCTGCTGCTGACAAGCATCGTGCTACGCCTCCTCGCTACAGGGTTGGCGACTATGTCTGGCTGTCCGCGCGGAACATCGCACTCCGTCAGCCCAGTAGGACGCTTGGTCCCCGATTTCTTGGTCCCTTCCGCATCGTCCGTCGTATCAACGAGGTCGCCGTGTCCCTTGCTCTTCCTCCGTCCATGCGTATCCCCAACACGTTCCACGTGTCTCTCCTTAAACCCTGCGTGGTTAACCGCTATTCTGTGTCCCTTCGTCCTCCTGCCCCTGTCCTTGTCCGCGGTCACGAGGAACACATCGTCCGTCGCGTGCTCGACTCCCGTTGGCACCGCGGCTCCCTCCAGTATCTGCTCGACTGGCGTGGGTACGGTCCGGAGGAACGGACCTGGGTTCCTGCCTGCGCTGTGCACGCGCCTCTCTGTGTCTCCCGTTACCATGCCCGATTCCCTCTCCGTCTTGGTCCTTCGCGCCCGGAGCGCGCTCCTGGGAGGGGGGGTTGTGTCGTACCTACCTGTCCGGCCGGGGTCCCACGGCGTTCCTCGCGCACGTCCCCCTCGTGTACTGACGTGCGCTCGACACGCACACGAGGGGGCGTGCATATCGAGCAGGCACGCCTCCCAGCCACTGACAACCCTGATCGGGCTGCCGCAGCATATCAGCGGCGATCGGAGAAAGATCCGCCGCTACGTGCTCGCGGCACCCGACCAGTGCCTCTTCTGCCTGTGTGGCGCTTCCGCGTCGCTCGCGGCGGCAACACAAGCGGGGAGGACTTTGTGGTTGACCCGCCGCAGGCATGCCGGCGGCGATCGAGTGTTCGATCGCCGCTGCATGTCCACGGAGGCTGTTTACATTACCTCCCCTGCCTGTGTGGCTCTTCCGCGTCATTCGCGGAAGTAACACAGGCAGGAGGTTTTGTTAGGTTGCCATCACGACAACGCTATTATTGCGCCGGTCGCGATGACATCATCTTACCTGCTTTCCCTCCATTGGCTCTATTTAAACGTCCTGGTCCTATGTTTCCTTGCCCGTTCAACGAGTCCATGTTATTGTTCTCAGGGTGTTTGTGTTGCTCTTGCTTTCTAATTGATATCCACGTGTGCCAGACCTCGGCTTTCGTTCTTCTGACCTTGATCCTGCGCTGCCCGTCCCGACCTCGGCTTTTGTTCTTTGACTACGCTCCTGTGCTGCCTGCCTCGATCCCGGCTTGTTTATCGGATATTCTCGCCATTTCTGCATCGTGGGTTCGTCACCTGTGGTGCCTGATCCGACGTAACACTATGATGTTGTTTTTGTTTATTTTTGGCATAATTTCATAAATAGGAAAGAAAGTTTACCCTGCTGTGCTGTGGGGACCAGAGGGGCTGTCTCTCTCCCCGCAGAAATGGCGAACTACAACAAATATCTTTGGTTAGCATCAGAACTGCCTGTCTTGCAGGTTGCTATAATATTATTCATAAATACAATGGCCAGAAAAGGTGACTCCTGTCCTTTCATACTTATCTGTCTTGCAGTACCTATGTGGGATTTATATGTACTTTCCGTAATCCTCACTTAAATACTTATATAAACTACTTGTTAGTACTAATATACCATCATCAACATATTATGTTTGTAGCAATACTTATATAGGGATCAGTATTAAAATTGCTATTAGATGGGTTATTAAAACCACATTTATGACCTTGACGTGGTTAGATACATGTCCCTATTCTTTAATAAGAGGTATTTGTTACAGTATATCACCATCTATTGTAAAAGAGCATTTATCTGAAGTATAGCAAATAACTGAGTCAATCAGGAACTACAACTGATGTAGACGTGCCAAAAATGTAATCACTGATGTATATGACAAAATAAATAAGCATTACTTCCCTTTTAATAGAGAGGGAGAATTAACATTAGTAAGTCATAGCATTATATTTTATAACCATAATGCAATTCTTTTCAAGTATGACATCATATTACACAATGCTATATATATAAAATAAATATATTTAGATGCAAGCTTTATTAATTCATATGTGGAAGGGTGTGTGGTAGTTTTTTGATCATTACATCTAGTTTGTGTAATTGGAAATTTCAACACTGAACTCTGAACACCAAGACATTGATTTACAAAGCATATACCCAGATACTAGACATGTGCATTAGGCTTCATACTAATTGCAAATTTACCTTATTTTGGTAAATTTGGCGAGGCTAGACCCTCCACAAATCGTATGAAAACAAAGCAAAAAGTTTCATCTGTAATTTGTGGGCCACCATTCACTCTCATGCTTTCTAAACGTTTCCCTACCTTCTGTGCCAACCATTTCCTCTTCTGCACCTTGTTATGCATTTTCTTCTCTTTCTTCATCTTCTATCTTCTCCCTTCTCTTTTCAGTCTTCTATCCTCATCTGCATTTCCACAGACATAACCCGGCAAAAACTTCTGTCAAAATGGCGACGCTTGCAGTGACTTCCTCTCCCCGATCCTCCAATTGGGGAGAGGACGTTACCTAAAGGGCCGTCATTTTGCCATCACTTGAACGGAGGGCAATATGGTGGTGCGTCCAATCACATTCTCTCCCTGATCAGGGAGAGGACGTCATGGAAAGTGCTATCAGTTTGCCCTAAAGTGAACTGAGGGCAATATGGTGTCATGTCTAGTAATGTCTTCTCCCCTGAAATAAATGGACACAGGGATCAGAATAGAACTCCTCCCACAATGTTTGCTAAACCAGCACTTGAGCTAATCGGTGGCATGTACATCGCATGTGTTCGACATAGGTCCTGAATGGAAGATAGCTAGGGGGTGAGGAAGGGGGAAAATGATGATGGGTGATTCAGCTGAATCCCCTCATGCATTTGCAAATGGAACACAACAGAAATTTATCATATGCATTAAGCTTTATATGTGCCTTTAAAAAATGTTACCAGTCAGATTACCTGGGTTGTGGAAAAGTCGGAATGTCAAATATATAATGATCATTCCTCTATTGCTAACTTAACTCACCCATCAGAAAACATTGCTGTATAGCTGTGACCGGGTGCGTTGTGTTAGCTTTTTAAAAAAAATGTTTTATTTTACAAAAAGCGGATGTGTTTATGTCAATATACCAGTCAGATTGCCACAGAAGAATGGTAAGCTGTTATTTTATAATGTCAAAACCCTCCATTAACCACCAGTAGTACAAATTGTTCTCAACCTTAGTGGCTAGCAATCAAAGTGTTTATCAAATCAATGGATTATTCTCACCATTTACACTAAACAATAATTTGATGAATCATTACTGGATGACTTCATTTACATAAACACCCACCTTAACAGTAATCACACTCACGAGCACGTATTCCTTTATCATTATTTTAAAGGAAGGTAGAGAGGGATTGCACCATGACTAATCTCCCATGTCACATTTATACATGCTGTAGGCAACACTAAGTAGTTTCCAGCAAAGAATAACATGGAGTCATAACATAAGTTAGGCATATCTAAGACTATATGACAATTACTAGCAAATCAAACCCAGACAATAGAATTACCAGGTAAAGCTCTGTTGACATCTCTCTGGAATAAAACCATAAATGGATGAACTGTGATGAAATTGTTAGTATTACATGTTGATCTATACAGTGCCTGTAGATGCTATAGTCCCATTATAATGAGAGGCAAATTGCAATTTTAGAATAACATTAAAATATACAAGTAAAAAAAACAAATATAAAACATACTAGTAGCGAAAAAGAAGGCCCTGCTCCTAGGGCCGGCCCTATCATGGAGCAGAGTGGGGCAATTGCCCCAGGCGGCACTTTTGAAGAGGTGGCACTTTGCCTCCCCAAGCGGCATTTTTTTGTTTTAAGTGGAGGAGAGAAAGGGGCGCCGAGTGGTTTTCACTTATCAAGTTGTCAGTACCCGCTCGGCGCCCCTCTCTCTCCTCTGCGAGCCATCTAGCTCGGTCTCGGTGCCGGCTTGTAATGCTGAGCGCCGGAATATGGCGTCATTTCCGGCGCCCAGCAGTAAAGCGGCGCGCACCGTGGCAGAGCAGGGAGACTCGCCACAGGACTGCTGAAAGGTAAGTGAAGTACAAAGGGGGGGTAGGGTAGATAATAGGGAGGGAGGGAGAGGAAGGGTAGATAATGACCCCTGGCGTTGGCAGGGGGGGCAGCATTTAAAACTTCATCCCAGGCAGCATTATGTCTTGGGCCGGCCCTGTCTGCTCCTGCAATCTTACAATCTTTTAGAACTGAATCATGAAGCTGAATGTTTCAGTAGAGAAGATTCTATAATGTTGCAAATGGTTTATTAAAGTTATATTATTAAAAAAACATTTATTCATGTACCTCTAAATAATAATTTGTATTGATGTTGAAAGCTCGGAATAGAGTATGACTTTCTATCCGCTGTATGTAAGGTGTTCAAGTGCTCTGCAAAAGGTTACAAACACAAGTACTATGTGATAGAATAATTATCATCACATGAAAAGAGATAACTCTCTATTTAACTCTTTTTTTTATGGATACAATGAATTAATTTAAACATGCATTGGTATAAAGCTATTCTGAAAATAAGGCATCAGTAAAAAAATAGCGGACTAGATGGGTCTTATCCACCATCAAATTCAAAATTCAATTCTATCTTCATAATACACACATTACTTAGTACTGCTAAGTAAAAAGCTAATTAAATTACAGGCAAATAACCGGTAACAGGGATGTGTTTTTTCCATTTCCTGCATTCTTATTTTGAGTAGGCTTAATGTAAACGAATGAGGAACAACAGAGGCACTTGTTAATATCTCAAGAAACAATACAAAGTTTTGTGATGGTAGCATCATTTTAGGGTTGAATGAAAATATACACATTTTCCTTCAAAGAAGTTGAAGTCTAAGAAGCCATTGGATGCACAGTTTCCATGTCACACTCCTTCGACGTAGAACCTAAATTTGAGCATGTTTTTCAGAACTGTCCACCATCCTTCAGTAGTGATTTCTTGCTGATTCCCAGCACTCAATGTATAAGCATCCTTCCTCTGGGGATTATTGAGATCCAGCTGTAATATATATAGGGAGGATGTCAAACAGCCTTTTGTAGGCAATGCCCCTGTCCTTCCTAATTATAAATGAAGTATTAATGACACAAACCGCTAAATAAAGTGGTGGAAATGGGCCTAAATGCTCAATGCACCATACGTCATCTGAGATTGCAGGTAATTATACTACATTATTTACATTGTTTTATGCAAATTTGATGAGACAAGAACAGTAAGGGTTTGATTGCATTTCTTTTGGCCCTTTGGTAACTGATTGAATTATAAAGTAGTTTCTGTTTTTCGTTTCTATTTATATTCCTAAATCCAAACCAGCTGGAACCTTTTAGAATATATTCTCCATGAACTATTTGTCTCCCATTAATGTTTGATGAGACACTGAAAACTCTTAATGGATTTTTTGAGAATTGTGAAAATCAGTTTTATTCACGTAATTCACACTAGTTTTTAACACACTTACTCTACTTTTACTTAAAAGGTTAATGACTGATATATTTTCACTGCAATTGATAGACTTCTTTTGTGGTAAACAACCTAGTAATTGTCATCTAATGAAATCAACTATATAGTATTTTAATTATAATTTAGTCTGATGGGTGAATAAAATTGTGTTATAATACCGGCAAAAATGGAGGTTTCATTTTACCCACATACTGTAACTTTCATTCCCTTCATCTGCACTAGATACTGGTGCTTATGTTACTATGGGAACAGTCTAGTTCCTAGTTTTCTGCATCCACTGAGGAAAGTCTCCTTGCTGTCTTATTGATTTGAAAAGTCATTGTACCGTAGCTGTGACATCAAGCCAAATAGGGGATCTGCCCTCTCATATGATTGCATAC
The DNA here is from genome assembly GCA_029215755.1 of Spea hammondii. Lineage (NCBI taxonomy): Eukaryota > Metazoa > Chordata > Amphibia > Anura > Pelobatidae > Spea > Spea hammondii. Next base: position 50,289,708 of record JARDYJ010000004.1, on the reverse strand, counting down.
CTTATTATATAGGTCTAAATGTCCTGTAAAGTCCACAATGTTTTGTTTGAACTCAGAGTAATCCAACACATTAAAACAAGGCAGGATTTTACATATGCATAAATAAATACATAATAAAATAAATAAAAGAGTATGCACATTTTATGTTATGTGAAAGCTTGTTATATAATAGCAAAATTACTTTTTCAACTAAAAATATAAAATAAAAATAACAGAAATCATAACTAGAATCAACCAGTCAAATGTTATCATTCTAAAAAAGGAAATTGAACATGGGGTAAAGTTTGGTATCATTAAACAGTTTGTCTGTGGACTGATGTATATGTAATCTCTTTACACATATATGTCATCTTTTTCCACATTTATGCAAATCAACCATTCTTGATTATACGTCTTGGTACAGTCCACATCAGCAGTTGCTTCTTGAGAAAAGCAAAGTCAAAATGTTTGAGTGTTTTTTTTTCAAAGTCAAAGTAGCTCTAAAACACACCTCCAATCTTGTTTATTTGATGCAATAATTTGTGTGTTTTTAGTTAGATTGCGTTTATTCATTATTGTTACTTAGATGAGGAACATAGCATATTTTAAAATGTATTAGTTTATTAATATTTTTAAAATGCATACATAAATGCTGGTAATTCCAAAGGGTTCACTAACTTTTTCCTGCCATTGTATATCGAAGCTCTATGTCTATAGGATAACATTTCAGGAATGTAATATAATGGAATGTGATTATGATATTTTCAACCTACTTACTTTTCTAAAGCTACTGTAATCTAGTGTCTCCAACTCACAGGCTGAATGTCAGCATGCATGCAACTGAAAAGCATCCTTCTTTTTTAGTTTTTTTTGGGGGGGAAATCTTAAGGGTAGGACAGGCTTTTATAATAATAAACTAATAAAAGGGCTATGTTAGTTATGCAATACATATTCCGTTGCTACAAGCACTGACGTACAAAAACAGGACAGATCTCAGCACCTCAGTTAACCTTCTGCACCATCGCCTGAATTCCTGCTGGTATCGAAAGTTATGAAACTAGTTTTACAAGAGTTACCATATTTAAATATGAGGAAAGTGACACCTCCTTGACATGTAGAAAATCCCCATGCATAGCATTAACTTCTGTTGATTCCCACCTTTAGTAATTGGACTTTCTAAATATAACCAAGGATTTTGTTCATGCAGGTCCAGAGTCTTCTTATTTATTCAGTTTTATTGAGAAAATCGACCCATATATATGTTTTACATACTTTGGTTATTGGTACGGTTCGGGCAAAAATAGCTTGCTGAATCTTTGAAGCAACAAAGCATTCATCTTTCTGTAGATAGAAACAAGAGACAAAACTGACATCTATAGCCAGTGGTGGGATTCAGCTGGTTTCTTAAAAAATGTGGCCGAAACGTTTCTTAATTACCCTATTATAGGCTGCACTTCCCCACTATAATCACGTTTTAGCGTAATTCGTGTTGCACGATGCCCGAGTCATGCAGTTCTGGGCACCGGGATGGTGTTTTCTTTTCTTTATCATTTAGCAAACAGCAGGGTGAGGATCCAGATCTCCCGCAGCGTTGCAGGGGACCTGAATCCTCCTCTCCTGTAGCTGTGGACGACTGTGTGATGCAGACAACCCCCTTTGCTGCCGGCACGTCCGCTGGGGCTTCTATGAAGGAGCACCAGCGTGACATGACCTTGCAGCAGCAGTGGAGGTTGTCTGAGTGCATCGCACAGACTTCCCTGGCTGCCAGAGATGAGGATCCCCCTGCAGGGGACCTGTATCCTCCTCTCTGGCAGCCAGGGAAAGTCTGCACGATGTGCGTAGACACATTCCGCGGCTGCCGGCATAGAAGCCCCCGGCGGATGTGATGAGCTGATGTGACGAGCACAGCACAGGTTGTCTAAGCGCATTGCACAGACGTACATCGGCTGCCCCCACTAGGCACCAGTGAGTCTGGGGGTGCATTGGTAAGTCGGGGGGTCAGAGTGGCATATCTGGGGGGCAGAGTGGCATATCTAGTGGGGCATAAAGCATATCAGGAGGCAGAGTGGCATATCAGGGGGGAAGAGTGGCATGTCTAGGGGAACAGAGTGTCATCTAGAGGGCATAAAGCATATCAGGGGAGCAGAGTGGCATATCTAGGGGAGCAGAGTGTCATTTCAGGGGAGCAGAGTGTCATATCAGGGGGGCATAAAGCATTTCTGGGGGGCATAAAGCATATCTGGGGGGGAAGAGTGGCATATCAGGGGGGCAGAGGGGCATATCTAAAAGTAAGATGCATTTAATGCTTTAATGCTTTTTAGATTGATTGTGATTTTTTGTTATGTGACTCTGGTATTACTCTGGTAATAGTTTGCTTATGTTTTTTTTCTTTATTATTACTAAAATAAACATTTATTATTAATGTTAAATGTATAAATTGTATACATTATAAATATATAATGTTTGTTATTAATATAATGATTACATTAATTAATGGTAATTCAAGTATGCACTGGTACTTTTTGGATAATTGATTGCAATTTTTTCATGTGACAAATGCAATTGATAAAACATCAAAAGAGGCATCATAGATTTGTAAAAAAAAAAAACTTTTTGAAAAAAGGTGAAAAAAGCATATACCAAAGTTGTTTCTTGATGTACATGCAGTTTTCACCTTCTTTCCAAGAAGTAGATTTAAAAAAGAAATGTTTAGTGGCTCTTTAAATGTTTTATTAATAGCATTTGTCATATAAACAAATCACAATCAATTATCTAAAAAGCACCAGTGCATACTTTTTCCAGACTTATATTCAGCAATTTGATTAACTGCTTTTCATATATATATATATATATATATATATATATATATATATATATATATTTGCTAAACATCTTGAAATTGTTCAAAGTGCCTTCTTTACAGTACATTTTACTTATTTATGTGTGACTGCCTGAGTCTATGTGTGTATGAGAGACTGCCTGTGTGTGTGTGTGAGAGAGACTGCCTGAGTCTCAGTGTGTGTGTGTGAGAGAGACTGCCTGAGTCTGTGTGTGTGTGTGAGAGACTGCCTGAGTTTGCGTGTGTGTGTGTATGTGAGGTTTTTTTTTTTAGTAACTCAGCTCGGAAGTGGTTACTAAAAAAATTGAATCCCACTACTGTCTATAGCTACTAGTTAAATACGGTACTTATGATGACCCTTTTAACATTACTCGAGTTCCAATGATCAAGGTGATTTTTTTTTTTATTCCACTGCTTTTTACTTTTAACATCACTAAAACCCAATTCAGAAACCCCCAAGGTGAAATAATATAATAATAAGCATCAGTTTTGTTTTTGTTGAATTTTCTGTTCTGTATTAACGCCTTGAGCTGTGAAGGTTATTTGGTATCCACACAGTATATGATTTTCGTATTACAAAGTGCTATAAATAATCTGCCATCAAACTTGCTTAGCACTCTTTTCAAATCACAAATACGTGTGTTTCATCCAACTGCTAAAATTCTGTCTGCAAATAGAGAAATTTTTCATCTATGTTTAGATGAAAAACAGTGAAAAAAGACATTCTCTTTCTGTCTATTCAGAAATGATGCAGTTAAAAACATCTTTAAATGGAGATTACAGAGATTAAGGCAGGATTGTTGGCACTCCATAGATTAAAGTGATTTCCATCATGCTTTTGTAAAATCTAAACACATTGATATGTCTCCTTACATTTTGCCTTCATGCAGGCAGGTACATTCTGTGTCTGGTTTTATCTGATGTACAACCCTCTAAAATCACCAGGGATTTATCTACAATTGCACTATAAATTGTGTTTAAAGCATGCAATTTATTTTTCTGTATAAGTGTCTAAAGTAAAAAGCACTTAAAATATAGATATAGCATAACAGTGGATAATCATTTTATTAATGCGTATTCTTTTAATGTAGATGCTTTGCAAATCATATAAAACAGACAAGTTTTTAAGTTTTTCCATATTTCTTTACTAGAAATGAATATTTGGCATGTGTGTGGAGAGCTGACTGCATCCAGCCTACAACTTCAGCCAAGTGACTCAGTAACAAAGGAGCCAGAGACATACAGTATGTGTCAGACAGTGTGCTCAGTGTGTGTACTAACCAACCCTGTCCAAAACACATTTACATAGTAGGAATATATAAACAGCCACTGAAATATGTAAATGCTGTCTTAAGGCCTTGTAATGCTTGGTATCCTAGTGGATATGTGTGGAATTTGTATTCTATAGGAGCTGAACTTGGAAGAATATATTGATGCACTAGTTACTAAAAACTCTTATGACCAGGGCGACCAGAGTTCCTCAATTGCTGCAACCTGACCTTTTGAAAATTAAAACTTAAATGTCTTTTCAGATGACCTCAGATAAAGTCACCACCACCTATAAAGTGTCTCCCTGCATTTTGGGGATGTATAAACTTGATTGGGTTATTCATTTCTGTCACACTCCAATTGGGGAAGAGGGTGTTCGCTGAGGTTCCGCCTTGTCTCCGAGCTACTACAGCAGCTCGCAATAACGCTGCAGAGAGCTGGGACCACTGCAGTAGACAGAAGAAAGAAGACAGAAGAAAGAAGGAACAGAGAATAAAGGGTCCCTACTTATTTGTGGACATTCCTACGAATTGAGGAATTTAACATTTGTCTGCAGAGCAGTGTCATTATGACCCTTGTTTGTGTTAATTTAAATAATCTTGAAACAACATAAAAACAGATGTCAACAATTATATTGTAAAAAACATTCAAATAATTTTTCTACAAAAAGCAATGCATTTAAGTTGCCCTTCTTATCCAATCATATTGCATTATTAAACATATACTTCCCCCAATAAGATTAATTTGAAAGCTTGATATCTATTATTCTTAAGCAACATTTTTGACAGGTGCTTTTTTTCCACCCACGTCACATTGTTAGGAATCTTCAAAGTGTGACAGCAATTACGTGGTGTTATATAGCTACAGCCAGTCAAGTGGGATCATATTGTACTATCTATCAAAACAACTCATTATCCTGTATAATTTTTTTTAAAGTGTGGGAGCAATGCCATTCCTAGGAGAAACACAGGAAAATGGTATAATTTTAGAAATGGCCAAATTTAGATACATTAAAGTGAAAAAATGCTTTGGTTTTAACAGGACATTTGTTTGGTCAATTCTAATTTCTGCATCTTATTTATATCAAATAGCATGGGGCTTACATGGGTCTCAAAGCTGCATTTGTTTGCCCACAATCTTATGGGTATATAAAAAAGAGAAAAGCAGCAAATATATCAAAATAAAAAAAAAAAGCTGAAAAGTTGAATTCATCTCTTAGTTTAAGGCTTTTGACATTAGCGAATATGATTTTATTGTATAATTTAGTATCCGATAGGTATTTTCTACACCATATTTATCAACCAATTTGAAGTTTGACTTTTTTTTAATTTTATTTTATAATCAATTAACTAAAAAATATATGCAGGCACCATGAGATCTAACACAATAATGTTTATGTCGAAGACAAACCTTGCTCTGGAGATCAGATGATAGATGAACTGGATCGAGAATGCAGGGACTGCAACAACATCTTTCCTGGCACTCAGCAGCCAACATCCTGTCTAAGCCATATGAAAAACCAACAACCTCGACAGCTCATCCTGACTAAAACAACTCATTCTCATCCAAGAAGCCCCCCCTACTGTTTTACTCCCCCCTCAACCAACTAGATTGTAAGCTCGCAAGAGTAGGACCCTCTTCTCCTTTTGTACCAGTTTGTTATTGTTTGTGATTTTAAATTGATCCAACCGACTCTGATTGTAAAGCGCTATGGAATCTGCTGGCGTAATATAAATATATGTAATGTGATGTGATGTAATGTAATGATATTTGTTCACAAGATTGTTGGAAAAGTTGATAATTTGTATTCAAATCAGGTTCACAGGCTTCAAAGGCACTGTCGTTACCATTAAGCTATGCCATTCTGTCTTTGAAATGTCATTTAACCGCTTCAGGACCGGGATTTTGATACTAACGTGTCGCTAAAGGACCGGAGCCGTTTTTGTGTTTTTGCCATGTCTTTCTTCAACTGTAATTTCTCTCTTATCAATTGGTGCACCCACACAAATCATATATTGTTTTTTTCAGCACAAGTAGGGCTTTCATTTGAAACCATATTAAGCTGGGTAGTACATTGTTTTGTTTGAAATAAACTGGAAAAAGTGGGGAAAAAATGAAAAAAACGCATTTTTTACAGTTTTGTATACATACAAATTGTACACACATTGAACCAATGGGAAAAAATTATCCCAAATATATTCATTAAGTTGTCCTGATTTGGAAACCACCCAACATGGCCAGGATTTTTATCTATTTTGACCAGTATAGGGCAAATATTGCAAGGCATGCATCACGTTTTTGAAATGTAATTTTTTTCAAATTTGGCATGGTAGTCTAATAACTGCAATAGTTGTCACAGATACTGATTATCCCCCTAAAATTATATGTTTATGAAAAGTAGATAAGTCAAGGTGTACAACTAGGGTCATTTTGACACTTTTCAAACAGGGATTTTATCGCCAATTGCTGCCAAATTTTGAGGTATTTTTATATTTTTTTGTTTTTTTTGCATATGTTGCAATGTTGCTTTAGATTTCATATTATATTTTGTATAGAATATGTGCAACTGCAGAAAAAAACACCAAATTGTGTTCACCAACATCCCCCGGTTCCAACAAGGCCTCACATGCATGGTTCATGCATTTTTTGAGGAAGCTATGAGGGCAAAACTGGAACATGCGCATTTTCGTTTTCACATTTGGAATTTTCAGAAATTGGTTTCCTGGGCCCATATCCCATTTGGGACATTTTGGAAGCCCCCACTGTAAATTACCCCATAAAAGTATATATTTATGAACAGTAGACAAGTCAAGGTGTTCAACTAGGGTAGTTTTGACAGTTTTCAGCTAGCCATTTCTTCACTTATGTCTGCCAAACTTCACAGGGAAATTATTTTACTGCTTTTTTAACGCATACATTTCAATGTTGCACTGAATTTCTTGCACACCATAAGTGCAACAGTGGAAGAAAACACCACATTTCATGCACTTTTTGAGGAAGCTATCAGGGCAAAACTGGAACATGTGCATTTACATTTTTTTAAATATTTTTTTTCATCAGATTACTTGTAAGTGACAGGTTTAGGCCGCTGACATCAATCAGGGAGACCGATCAATAATCAGCGACTTAAAATGTCACCGACAAGTGATCAGGTAATAATTATGATTATTTCATTTATTAATAATTTGTGTTTTTTCATTATTACCCTAGATGACCCCTCTCTCTTTGTAGAGCAGGGTCATCCGTGGGCTGCCATAATGATCCGATCACTCCTATTGGCCAGGAGCGATCTGATCAGCCCAGCCCAGCATTTGACCTGGAAGCACCCTGGACTTTCAGGTCAGTGCTGTTATTTTTTTTTTTTTATTATTATTATTATTTTATTAATTTTTTTAATTTATTTTTTTAATTATTATTATTATTATTTTTTACATTTTTTTTAACTCTTTCAATGCTGATGCTCCATTGAAGCACAGCATTGACTGATATTTAGTCACCACAAGCTTGTGGGGACTAATATTAACCCCTGCAATGCTGCGATGGGGGTCATACACAATCGCAGCATTGAAGGGGTTAATTGAGGAAGAGGTGGGGTAGGGGTTAACTGAGGAAGGGTGGGGGGGGTCTGGTCTCCACATGAGACCAAAGAACCCTGTCTCCCTGTCCCTGAAGCTGCCTCTGGCAGCTGGGACACAATCTCCAATAGACTGGAGATTGTAGGGGAGGAGTCTCTCTGATCAGTCCTACAGGACTGATCAGAGGACTTCAGCAACAGCAAAAACGACCCCCCAGGTCTGCCTGGACTTCCAGGCAGACCACCAGCAGCAGAGCCCCCTACAAAACGGGAATTAACCCCTGAAGGGGTTAACGCTGCACTGACGCTCTCATGGAGCGATCAGGCAGCAGGGGGGTGTTGGATCAGGTCCCCACACTTGTGTGGTGACCCATTCAACACCCCCCCCTTCCCTGAAGCTGCCTGTGGCAGCTGAAACCGCGATTGCAGATTTTTCTGCAATCGCTGTCTCTGCCTACAAAATCACTCCGTGGGAGCGATCGTAGGCTTGGGGGCGGTCTTAGACAGGCTGTGCTGTCTGCCCAGGAGTCCTGGGCAGACAGCAGCAGCAGCGCCCCCACGATCACCGCGATTGTGGTGATGTGGGGGCGTTTTTTGGAGGAGACGTACCTGGTACGTCCCGGTCTACCAGTGAATGTTAACCAGGAAGTACCAGGTACGTCCCGGTACTGAAGGGGTTAATTTAAAGTATCTAGAACATTTTTAGTGGCAGTTTTCTCTCTTTTTAAGCAAAAGTACTAACATAGAAAATATAATTTTATTGGTAAAATGAAAATTATACAAAAAGATAGGAACACTATATATACACAGTGGGTCAAAAAAGTATTTAGTCAGCCACCAATTGTGCAAGTTCTCCCACTTACAAAGATGAGAGAGGCCTGTAATTTTCACCATAGGTACATTTCAACTATGAGAGACAGAATGAGACAACAAAGTCCATAAATCACATTGTCTGATTTTTAAAGAAATTATTTGCAAATTATGGTGGAAAATAAGTATTTGGTCAATAACAAAAGTTCATATCAATACTTTGTTATATACCCTTTGTTGGCAATGACAGAGGTCAAACGTTTTCTGTAAGTCTTCACAAGGTTTTTACACACTGTTGCTGGTATTTTGTACCATTCCTCCATGCAGATCTCCTCTAGAGCAGCTAGCTGGGCAACACGGACTTTGAACTCCCTCCAAAGGTTTTCTATGGGGTTGAGATCTGGAGACTGGCTAGGCCACTCCAGGACCTTGAAATGCTTCTTACGAAGCCACTCCTTCGTTGCCCGGGGGTGTGTTTGGGATCATTGTCATGCTGAAATACCCAGCCACGTTTCATCTTCAATGCACTTGCTGATGGAAGGAGGTTTTCACTCAAAATCTCACGATACATGGCCCCATTCAGTCTTTCCTTTACACGGATCAGTCGTCCTGGTCCCTTTGCAGAAAAACAGCCCTAAAGCATGATGTTTCCACCCCCATGCTTCACCGTAGGTATGGTGTTCTTTGGATGCAACTCGGCATTCTTTCTCCTCCAAACACGACGCGTTGAGTTTCTACCAAAAAGTTCTACCTTGGTTGACATTCGCACAATCCTCTTCTGGATCATCCAAATGCTCTCTAGCAAACTTCAGACGGGCCCGGACATGTACTGGCTAAAGCAGGGGGACATGTCTGGCACTGCATGATTTGAGTCCCTGGTGGCGTAGTGTGTTACTGATGGTAGCCTTTGGTCCCAGCTCTCTGCAGGTCATTCACTAGGTCCCCCTGTGTGGTTCTGGGATTTTTGCTCACCGTTCTTGTGATCATTTTGACACCACGGGGCAGGCCCGGACTGGCCATCGGGCACACCGGGCATTTGCCCGGTGGGCCGGGCCGCGGCAGGGCCGGATTGATTTAGGGCTGATGGAGCTGCAGCTCCAGACCCCTACCTTAAAATAGGCCCAGTCAGGACCTTAAGCCCGCCGCAACTGTGACCGGGTCCGCCACTCTAAGGGGCCGGGAAGCCCCCACCAAGGCCGGCCTTAGGGGTCTGCGGCCGCCCCGGGTTTAAATTAAAACATCGGAGTTTTTTTTGTTTACTTTATTTAACATCCTCCTTGTTAAATAAAGTTTTTTGAACTTTATTTAACATGGAAGATGTTAAATAAAGTTAAACCCCCCCCCCCCGATGTCTTCATGTAAGCTCTATGCGGCCGCAGACCCCTAAGGCCGGCCTTGGTGGGGGCTTCTCGCCCCTTAGAGTGGCGGACCCGGTAGCAGTTGCGGCGGGCCTAAGGGGCAGGTGCCCCTTATGCCCTGCGTTAGCCCAGTCAGTCCGGTCCTGACTGGGCCTATGTTAAGGTGGGGGCCTGGAGCTGCAGCTCCATCAGCCCCTAAGTCAATCCGGCCCTGCCGCAGGCCCGGTCGCAGTTGCTGCTTGCTCCGGCAACAAGGTAAGTAGGGTGAGGGTGGGGGGTGCAGTGAGAAGGGCAGAGGGGGGTTAGATAGTGAGAAAGGAAAAAATCCTGATCTCTCCTAAATTGCACTATATGACTGCATTTGTTGGAATATTATTCTTTAGGTATTCATATCATAAAGCCTCTCTATATTGCTGGAACCTTAGCAGATCCTACATTATTTTATTTGAAGGTTTAATCGCATCAAAACAACAGAAGCTTTTAAGAAACCTATGACAACAGCCTATCAGCTCCCACTTTTTTGTCACACGATTATAAGTGTTCCCAATAAAAATGAGGTTAACTTTTACACAGTTAAATATCGATTTGCGGGAACGGTTGGAGCAAACGTGTTCATTTTGCAGCGGAGTTGGAAACAGCAAGTTTAAAAGGCAGACATATTAAGAAAAATACTGCAGTACAAATACAGACGGAGGGATTTGTTTAATTATTGACTGATGTACATTCTTGATAATGTGATAATTTTTTTTAGACAAAGGAAAATAAAAAAAGATAGTGGGAAAGGGGAAGAGGGGATAGATAGATAGTTAAAATAGTACATATTAAGAAGTGGGGAAGGGGGTACATAGTGAGAAGGGGCAGATAAGAAGGGAAGGGGTAGATGGGGAGAGGGGGTAGTGTGAATGCGTACGAGAATGAATAAATGTGTGGATGAATTGTGTGAATGCGTATGACAATTAATGAATTCATGTGTGGATGAATTACTTGAATGATTTGTGAGACTGCATTAATGAATGAGTTAATGATTTGTGTGAATGAGTGCGTAAATGCAAAGATGGTACATGAAGGGTGGGCTTTAACAATAAACAAATAAATAAAAATGGGCTGCTCAGGCTTAAATGCCTGGGCCTATTTTTTGTCCCAGTCCGGGCCTGCCACGGGGTGAGATCTTGCGTGGAGCCTCAGATCGAAGAAGATTATCAGTGGTCCTGTATGTCTTGCATTTTTGAATAATTGCTCCCACAGTTGATCTCTTCACACCAAGCTGCTTGCCTATTGCAGATTCAGTCTTCCCAGCCTGGTGCAGGTCTACAAGTTTGTTTCTGGTGTCCTTCCACAGCTCTTTGGTCTTGGCCATAGTGGGGTTTGGAGTGTGACTATTTGAGGTTGTGGACAGGTGTATTTTATACTGATACCAAGTTCAAACAGGTGCCATTAATACAGGTAACAGGTGGAGGACAGAGGAGACTCTTAAAGAAGATGTTACAGGTCTGTGAGAGCCAGATATCTTGCTTGTTTGTAGGTGACCAAATACTTATTCTACTGAGGAATTTACCAATGAATTCATTAGAAATCCTACAATGTGATTTCCTGTATTCTTTCCCCCCATTCTGTCTCTCATAGATGAAGTGTACCTATGGTGAAAATTACAGGCCTCTCTCATCTTTTTAAGTGGGAGAACTTGCACAATTGGTGGCTGACTAAATACTTTTTTGCCCCACTGTATATGGTTTAGGTCTATTGTATTGTTATAAATATTGATGATTAAAAGAAAATATATTGATACCAGTTCATTTATAATATGAAGCATATAGAGGAACATGGGCATTTTATGCCCCATTATGTATTGTTCTGGTGTTCACTAAAATCATGGAAAATATATTTCAGATAAATAAACATAATATAGAATTTTCATTTTTAATGTATTGATTATTAGCTCACTCATGCTTTCCTCGTGAATGTTTTTATCATCACCCATTTTTGAGTTTGCTGTTTCTGTTTTAACTAAATAAATGACTAAAAAATACTGCTCCAAGTAAACTCTAGATACACAAGGATAATGTATCTGTTTATTTTTTTTCATTATATTGCATATAACTCATATAGCTCCTGTAGTCTTCACAGATCCTGCAACACTCTGTAAGCGAGAGCCATGGGACTCAAACAGTGTCATCACACTATGATATTCTCCATGGTTGACTTTTTCCCTTGGGCAATATTAATCAAACTCAAAACATTAAACAGTATATATATTTACTGAATAACAAGTGGCAATGTTTTTAAGGGGTAACAGTGACACACATACATTGCCTAATTTATAGCTGAGCAGTGATAAAAACTCCTTGTACAGGAAGTGAAACACCTGTTTTGCACAGTATGGAAAGTCTTTCTATAATTTCCCTATGTTTCTAAACATAATTTCCCTCTTTTGCTGATTAAGTGTACTCATACTTTAACTCTCGAGATATAATTACACATAAATAAGTGTGAAGATAATATATACAATATAGATTAAATAAGAATGTATTTTTACCATATTGTCTGGGTTGCTAAAGAGAAGTATTCAAAAATATATTTATTGCTTGTTCTTAACATTCAATATTTGAATAGCTGACACATTACCTAAAATGTATCCACAAACGTGTATATTTTCATAGAGCATTCCAAACTCAATTTCAATGCTGGATTACACACTTACTTAACACTGCGTTGGCTGACAATGTCTATTCAAGTTGAGTGTTCGCGTGATCACACTTGTTGACCCAATTGCTAGCTTGCAACTGTGTTGCCATCAAAAGCATGCTATTCTACTATTCTTAAAAACATGACTTGAGTTGGCAGACAAGTTATAAAAGGGCTCCAGGTCAACAAAATCAATCGAACTTTTCAGAAGGAGATGCATTGACAAAGAACTCCAGTAAACTCCAAAGTACTGCCACATTCAAAGGCCATCTTTACTGCCAACTCAACTGTGTACTTAACTGACAGACTTGCAAGATACTTGGGATAGAAAGCAATTGGGTTTCTTTGCTTTTTTTGCTGCTTCTTATTGATATAAAACATGTTCCACTAAACAAAATAAGTTTGTTAACCTCTATGAGATATGTAGGTGAGTACTCTGTAAGTACCTTAATATACATTTTTCAAAATAAAAAAAAAATAAAAAAAATAAAAAAAATAAAGCACTTGCGCAAGAAGCTGCTGCTCTGCAGCTGTGGCTGCCCTCCCTGAAAATTATTTTCACAGATTGGCTGCATGAACACTGCCATTAAAATCAATAATGACACTTTCTGAGCATGCACACAAGGGTTGAACAGATTCATGCCCACAGCATTAGCTGAGCCACCACTGTAGCTAACTGACGATGAGTATATTATGTGCAAAAAGATGTGTTCAGACAAACACATCTCCTGCATGAAAAATAGCTGGGAGGCAGATAAATACAAGGGAATTCTGTACACGCATTCTATGACTTTGTAAGGGGCATACCATGTAACTTAAAAGAGACCATTAAAGGGCATCCAGTATGTTGGAGTGTCTCTTCAAAGCCATTTTATCATTTTTAGAATGATTTTAGAATTTTAGAATTAGACATTAGAGTTGAGGTTAATATTTTAAGCTTATAAGCACATTGTATTATATAAAAAAAAGAAATCATACAAAAAGTTTGATTTGACCACATTTGAGTTTTTATACATTGAGGATCTAAGGAATATAAATGACATAACATCATGTCTACAATTAAGTGACACATGATTGTGAAAATACAGAATTCTAAAATTCACAATGTTCATTTATGCATACAATGCAAAAACAAAAAAGTGTTCAGGCAGAGGATTGCTGGTCAGTTGCTTGTATAAAATCTGGCTTCAGATATGGGCAGGTTTAGGAAAAGCCCATTAAGATCAACCACATGCTTGGGTCAAGGATAACCACATTGATTAATATATAAATGCATTTAAAATGTATGTTCCTATTTTGAACACTCCATTGAAAGATCAATGCTTAGAGTACTAGTTGTTTGTGGAACATAGTATACCCCAACTCTTTCCACATATTACTTATCCAGAATGTATTTATTATTGACTTATTTCTTCAAGTAGGATGGTGGGGGTGCATCCGAAACATGATCAAAGTTAAAAAGTAGAAAGTAACAAATGAGGAATTACCAATCAGAGGTTTGTGGAAAGGAGTCCACATTGACATGACTTGCAGAAATAGCAAAATGGTGCAGATTGAAGATCCCGTAAGCTTTCCTACTATAGTGAATTTCCATTGCCGATTGCTGATTAGCAAGGATGGGATTTCTGAAATCATCCAAGCCATCAGGAGAAGAGAGTTGTCCAGAACCAATGGATTATTTCCCCATAAAGGATTCACGAAAATTTCCTAGAAGGATGGAATTTTGCGAGGGATGTCTCCCTGATTTCTGACCATGCATCCTACACTGGGAATAACGGAGAATGTTGGGAATGCATAGTTTACCCCTTCTGACCAATCCTGGGGAAAAAACGTCTATTGCCAGGGCCTCTGGATCTGGCCTCCAGATTCCCGTAATTGGGAATTAAATTGATTAGCAAAATAGTCTATGTGGAATGGTCCCCAAAGTGAAGATAATAGCTTGAAAATTGTCTTGTGGACTTTCCATTTGCTACAGTCTTTCAGATGTCTGGAATTCCAATCTTATTTAAAGGGCCAGGAATGTATTTCACTTGGATGGCGATGTCTCAGTCTTAGGAGAAATGCCAAAACATTTTAGCTACTTCCGCTGATTTTTAGATTTTTTTCCACTTAATCGATTGATTGAAAAAGATTTCAGGGCAAAGAACCCCACTAACAATTCCAGACAAATTATATGAAATGCCAATGCAAGAAAGGACTATTTGAACTGCAAAATGAGTCATGTTTTATCCTAGGTCTTTTGACCTTAGTAGCAGCTTCTTCCTGAGGGGTCTTGTGTGTGTGATTTGGAAGTGCACTGATCAATACTGCTCAATGGTTGAAATGATTCAATCATTTCTTGGATAATTTTCAGGACTGTCACAATAACACCTCATTTGTGATGCTTTACCTGACTTTACCCCGTCTCTAACATTATTCCCAGTAATACCAAATGTATTTTCTCTTTTGGGTATATCAGACACTCATGCATGCTAACACCATACAATCTGCCACCATACAGTAACACACGCTCACTCTAACACTATATACTTACACACACTTACTCTGGCATCACACACATAGACATAAGTAGATACATACAGACCCACTCTAACACCATACACTTACATACATACACACTCTCTCCCTCTCCAATCATCCATGCTTCTCACAGTTCTCCTTTCCTGTCTCTTCCCCTTACCTCGCGGGAAAACTTTGTGATTGCTGTAGCTCACACTCATTGTCTGAACTGCATCCTACAACAACAGGGTCACTTGCTTACCAGGCACCTGGGTGCCCAGCACCCACAACATATTCCTTAGCGCGTCCCTGTCCAAACATTGTTTATGGGGATAGAGGTGATCTATGGACTACAGTTTGAGTAAAAGTGAAAAAACAAGGATTCAAATTATTATTATTTCTTTGGTATAAAAAGATCAATATATGAGGCTTAATTTTTCAGAATAACTGATTTACTGTATATAAGTGTGAGCTGATGTTACAATGAAAATTACAAAGAAAATAATTTATAAGCTGTACTTAGAGGGTGATATTATGTGTTTGTAGGTATTTTATTCCAAACACAGTTTGTTTTGAAAGCGTGAACCACAGGCCTGGGAAGCAGGCTTTAATACACAGCTGTTATACTAATATTGTATTAATAAGAATATCACAAAGCAAAAAGTAGCACATTTTCAGACATGGAATCTCATTAAAATAAAGATGGTTTATGTGAAGCTGCAAAGGGCGCTACATCAAAAGCATTTTGTGTAGTCTCATGCAGCTCATTTAACTGTATGCTAGGCTCTTGGATTTCAACTTTTCCAGTTGCTGTCATTAACAAATGTAAATCGCTTTATTGTATAAAAGGAAATTGGTTTGATATTTTTAGAGTAAAACCTTTCCAGTGTTATGGATACATATCCCTGGTGCAACTCAATTGTACATTGTATTTCTGGAACAGCAGGTTTGTTAATAACATTTTAAGGCCCTGTCATGTGGTAAAGCAATGTGTTTCTATTAAATTAAAATAGCAAAAAAGCACAACCATGTTTTGTTCTGATTTTTTTTTACATTTGGTAAACATGGTTTTGTTTATAAATTAGTGATACTATTTACCCTCTTGCCTAATTATTTATTAACTAAATGCAGCATTAGAAGCATTATTCCTAGTAACACTAAATGTCAAAGCCATTCCCAAAATATTTCTTTAATCTTGTAAAATTTTGCCAGGAACAGTTAATTGTCATGTGACACCAAAACAGGCACTGATAAGGACACAGTCCTGTTAATATGTGATTATTTTTTGCTCAGCATATGTTATGTTTTTTTTACAGATAACTTACTGTGTATTGGTTTAGTTGGTTATACTGTAGTTATGTTGGACCTGTATTGTAAGAATTTTTTTAGGGCTGTAATATTTTTTATTTTCAGCCTCTTGTTTTCATCTCTATGTGTATTAAGGTTGACTCATTTAGTCTATGTCTTTCTTAGGTTGTGTATTCACCATTGTTAAATGTGTGAGGGGATTAGTCTGGTGTCAATGATTTTCTGAATCATACCTTGCTAGTACCGTATTTGCTCGATTAGAAGACGACCCTGATTATAAGACGACCCCCCAAAATCTGAATATTAATTTATGAAAAAAAGAAAAAGCCTGAATATAAGACGACCCTATAGGAAAAAAGTTTTACCAGTAAATGTTAATTCATCTAAACTATGTGAACAATTGTTTGTTAATAAAAGCTTTGATTGAGAAAAATATGTTGTTTTTGTTTTTATTTCCTTTTTTTCAACCTGCCCCCCCCAGTTATGCACATCTGCCCTCAGGCTTGCCCAGAAATGCCTTATACCCTCTAAATGCCACTGTGCCCCATGATACGCCTTTTAACCCTCTATATGCCACTGTGCCACATGATATGCCTTTTGACCCCATATGTGCCACTCTGCCTCCAGAATTGCCTTATACCCCTATATGCCACTCTGGCATTTAGGGGGTTAAAAGGCATATTATGGGGCAGAGTGGCATATAGGGAGGTGTAAGGCATTTCAGGAGGCAGAGTGGCGCATAGAGGGTTAAAAGGCATTTCTGAAGGCAGAGTGGCATTAAGGGGGTTAAAAGGCATTTCACAGAGCACTCTGCCTGCAGAAATGCCTTATGCCCCCCCATTTAACACTCCCTCTCCCTCCTCCAAACTTACCGGAGCTTCCGAGTCCCCGGTGCTTAGTCCGGGCAGAATGTAGAGCTCTACGCGCTTGAGCGGAAGTTGTCTACGTGAATCGTGTAGAGCTCTACGCGCTGCCCGGACTAAGCACCGGGGACTCAGAGGCACCGGTAAGTTGGGATAACACAGGATGATCCAGGTCCCCTGCATCGCTGCGGGGGATCTAGATCTTAGTCTCATAGTCAGACCTATTTGAGGTCTGATTATAAGACGACCCCAATTATAAGACGAGGGGTATTTTTCAGAGCATTTGCTCTGGAAAAAACCTCGTCTTATAATCGGGCAAATACGGTAGGTTATGTGTTAATCATGTTGATCCTTTCCTGTTTAGTGTTTGTCAGTTTCAACCACCTTGTATATTATTCATGTATTCCGTCAATACGCTATTTGTGAACATCCTGCAAGCCATTGCATTGCGTATCTTCTACCTACTAGTGTCCCGGGCCAGAGGAAAAATAACCCCTATGGCCAATAAAGTTTGTTGGATTATAGTAACATCTTAGAATAACCGTTACAGTACTAGGTTCAATGTTTAAATATGTTGTGCATATTATTATTCTATGACCTTTTGTTTCCTTTTTAAATTTTAGATTCCTTCCCCAAACCTACATCATTGATTGAGCTTCCTTCCCTACTCTGCGCTGACTTTTCTCCCTAATTACATTCGCTGCTATACTGTCTGAGTGAATCATCTTCGACTGCAAGGTTACAATCCCCCCATATAATTTGCCTTTTTACACCCTCTAATCAAAATCTTCCTATAGTCATTATTCCACACAAAGGCTGTCAGTAACCACTGAATGTCATTGCCCCGTAGTCATTTGGTGCCTGTTTTGTTTGAATATTCCACTCTGTCTGCCTCTGCATGACAAGCATCGTTTTAGTTATGCTCTTCAGTCCTAAAATCATTGAACTGTAAAATATGATGTCTGAAGCTCTGAACACGAAAACACTCAATAAGTATTCTTGTGGCGAAGCTTTCAAAATATTAATTTACTACAAAAACAAGCAAAATGGTTTTATTGTTGCATTGTAGAAAACGGTTCCTATTTTAATTTTAGAATGGTGGATCTATGTAAGTGCTTTTGTTACATGCACTAGAAGTGTCCTAGTGACAAATGTTATAACAAAGTATAAAAAGGAAGCTGCAGATAAACCCCCTGTCCTCCCACAGAAACACAGTCTCTATGTTGTTTGTAAGTACAATACATCTGTTAGTCAAAATATATCCGTTTATTTACACTGATAAAAATTGTCCTTCAACAGCCCTTTTACTTTTACTGACAAAATGTTTGAACCTTTAGTGGTTAGAAAAGCTTTTGAAATTCTGTATAAATGCATAAGCCAAATTTTGGCATGTTAGCGCCTTTATTATTATACACGAGGAAACCAAAGCTACTGATTGGGGCCCTTGTAGAAGCCGATTAGTGTCGGAGGCAGGGGTTTGTAAGTGTGTGTATTTGAGTGTTTGTTAGTGAGTGAGGTGCATTTGTGTGTGTAATAATGTGTGTGTGTTAGAGAGTGCATGATAGTGTGTCTATTAGAGTGAGTGTGTGTAAGTTAGACATTCCTTTGCAGTGGCGTCGCTACAGGGGGGCGGGGGGGGGGGGCAATTGCCCCCCCTAGGATATTCCTTGCCCCCCCTGTTGCCCCCCCACCGAATTTGGAGCCACCCAGGACAGTCCCGCAATGGGACTTTAACCCCTTGACTGCTAACGACAGCATGATGCCGTCGCTAGCAGTCACAGTCAGGTGCTAACGACGGCACCATGCCGTCACTAGCACTACCCTACCTTGATGGAGGTCTGTGGACCTCCATCACCACCTACCCCGGCGATCTGCCCCTCAAACTGAAGGGCATCACCGGGGCCATCCGATCCGGCTGGTGACGTCTCGTGCAATGACGCGATGACGTCACCGTGCAACTTTATTAACAACTGACAATTGTCAGTTAAAGAGGTATGGGGGCATGCTGCTTAGATGCCTGTATCTCAGGCATCTAAGCAGCTACAGACCCCCAACATATACCGTTTGAAAGGTAATTACCTCACCTTTCCAACGTTATATAGTAAAAGAATAATAAATAAGAATAAAAAATACTAAGTAAAAAAATAAAAATGGAAAAAAAAGTTCAAAAAATGATTTGGGGGTCTCTAAAGGCAGATAAAAAAAGATCAAAATTGCCTAGAGACCCCCAAATTAAATTATTTAAACATAAAGTAGTTTAACTTTAAAAAAAAATGTTACCACAGCGATCATATAGCTATAAAAATGGCCGATACTAATTTTTAATCCCACGATCCCTTTGATCATGGGGTTAAATTTAGCCAACGGTTGAGGGAAGCAAATTTTTGAAATCCTGATGAACTGCAAATATTATTAAAATCAGCCATTTAGCCTGTGCGGTACGTGAGTAACCATCTCATCCCTGCAGCGCCTTGCATTTTTACTGCAAGACTTATTTTCTCCCTTCACCATCATTTCTTTGGGATTGTAAAGGGAAAGAATGGTGTGTGCTTCTGTGAGTGAATGTATGGAAAGTATGGTGTGTGCTTCTCCGAGTGAATGGAGATATGAAAGGCGTGTGTCATGCACAGCGTAGAATAGAACCTGTAATCAGGTAGAACAGCGTGTGCAAGTCCAATAGACAGATCACAAAAAGTCCAGCACAGAATAGCCAATGAGCAAGCCGAGGTCAGGAAGCCAGAAGTCAGGATCGTTGCAGGATAAGCCGAGGTCAGGAAGCCAGAAGTCAGGGTAGTCGTGAGGGTAGCCAGAGTCAAACGCCAGGAATCGGTAACAGGAACAAGCCGGGTCGGTAACGGGGAATCAACAGGAACGCGTACTGAGCAGACACTATACAAGATGGGTACAACCATCAGAAGGCAAGGTTGGGATGTTTCTGAGGCTCTTAAATAGGCCGAGGAAGTCCAGGCATCAATTACCGAATTCCCGCCAAAAATTAAAAGTGCCGTTATGTCACTTCCGGTTCGCAGCCATCTTGGGATTGGCGGATCGTAAAATCCTAAAAGGAGTCGTAGTACCGGCTGGCGCCATTAGGTGGCGTGCAGAGGACCGCGTGCACGCAGCAGGACCGGACCTGGCTCCAGCAGAGGACGACCGACGTGTGGAACTGCGAGGTCTTCCCCTTCCTCGCGGTGGCATAGGCTGTCTCGGAGAAGCGGGAGGTCTCCCTCTCCTCCGCGGCGGTTGCGGCTCCCGCGGCAAGGCGGGAGGTCTCCCCCTTTTCCGCGGCGGTTGCAGTTGCTGCGGCACGGTGAGGGGTCTCCCTCTTGTCCGTGGCAGCTGCGGTTGCCGCGGCACGGTGGGAGGTCTCCCCCTTCTCCTCGGCGGCTGCCGGTCCGAGGACCCAGAAGCACCGGTAGCCAGGTATGTGACAGCGTGTGAATGATCAGTAATTAGGGTTGAAGCCTTGACGTGGCATTACTGCTCACGTAGGAAGTTAAATTATGGCACAAAAAGTATACATTTGCAAGAACTACACCCCTTGGCGCATCAAATGAGGGGCTGTATGTGTTTCTAGTACAAACCTGGAGTGCGCAAGACACAAATGAACATGTCGCTATGGTAAGAAAAAACATTTTCTAGCCAAAGCGACATATTCCATCATTATTTGTGCACTCAACATTTGTCCTAGAAATACATGTAGCCCCTCATTTGAAGCTCCAAGGGGCGTAGTTTCTTAAAATGGATGAATTGTCCGAATGAGGGAAAGCATGAGTTAATGTGTGGATGAATTGTCTGAATGAGGGAGAGCATGAGTTAATATGTGGATGAACTGTCTGAATGAGGGAGAGCATGAGTTAATGTGTTTGTGTGCATCATAGATGTATAATTGTGGAAGGGCAAAGATGGCACTAGCAGGATGTTTGAGCCTTGAGGACCAAGATGGCACAGGCAGGGTGTATATGGGACAAAGATGGCAAATCTTATGTGTGTTATCTGGGTGCTGGCCAGGTTCTATGTGGGCAGTGTGGACGCCAGGGCTGGCTTTGGGGTGTGCAACCTGTGATCTAGTGATCTATGCCTGTAATTTAGGGGGTTTCAAATATAATGAAAAGTTTTAATGCTGTGTTTTTATGTGAATTCCAATTGATCTTTACCTGCAAAGCTGGGTTATTCTGTAGATCCATATCTGGTATGCTATGTTTCCATACATTATTTATGTATACCTGCAAATACAGGGTTTGTATGTCTTGTTCAGTTGATTAATACCTGCAATGCTGTTTCCATGTATTTATTTGATCTATACCTGCAATGCTACGTTTCGTATATTATTATTGTATACCTGCAAATACAGGATTTGTATGTCTGATTCTGTTGATTTGATATATACCTTCAGTGCTGAGATCACAAGTGAATTTCAATTGATCTATACATGCAAAGCTGGGTTTGTGTGTTAATGTGTTGATCTATACCTGCTATCAGCAGCAGGGTCTAATATTTCTATATATATTTATATATATATCGACAGCAGGGACTAATATTAATATATATATCGGCAACTGGGGCTAATATTAATATATATGGGCAGCAGGGGCTAATATATATCAGCAGAAGGATCTAATATTAGGCCCTGAAATAATTTAGTTAAGGTATTGTGTTGTTTAAAGGATTTTAAGGATTAGTCGTATTAAATTGTGGCTTCAGGCTTCCCATGTTGAATGATCAAGTATTGTATTGTCCAATAACAAAAGTATCATTCCATAGCACATTACTTTTGGCAATATATATATATATGTGTGTGTTTTTTCAGTGGTATGATTTAATGGTGGAAATTATGAATGCCCCCCCAGTTTGACTGTGGTATCTTGTGTGCCCCCCCCCTATATATTGTTTCTAGAGTCGCCACTATTCCCTTGGCTAAAATAAAGCACACAGTTATTGGTCATCATAAGTATAGGGACCATATATTTTAGTGTAACATTGCATGGATGGGACATGTTTCCTGAATTGAGCTGTTACAAGAGGGCACACAGGAGCCAACATATGTAGACTGTTTATGTAAGCCAAAGGTTAGAATTCTCTTTATTCCCTGCCTGAAGAGGTTAATACTTAGATTGTAAACTCGCAAGAGCAGGACCCTCCACTCCTCTTTGCATCAGTTTGTTTTTGTATGTGAAATGGGGAAATGATAAGCTGTTTAGCAAAGGTAGTAAAGACAAGCTGTTTAGGGTGCAAAAATGGCACATGCAACCTGTTTGTGTAAGTTATTTAGGGGCAAAGATGGCACTGGCAAGCTGTTTGGGGAGGGGCAGCCCCTCTAACACCCTAAACATACATACATATACACATACCCACAGACATGACTACACACACTCTTACCACATACACATAAAATTACACATATATACATACACACTCAGGCAACATACACTTACATACACACACCATTCAAACAATTATTCACACATTCACTCTCTCTGATAATCCATGTCCCCTTATCCTCAACCACAAGAGCTATACATGTATTTGCACTGTGTATTGCCTACTGTGAAAGCAATTGCTCTGCTTTAAATAAAGTTATTTTCAGTAATTTATTTACATACATTAAAAAAACTGTTAATTTAATAGTGAAGATTTTTTTTTTTCCGATTAAGCAAACTATTCATATGCTCTTAGTTGGTCCTAAGCCATTGCATGTCATGGGCCACAGTGATATTAGAAACTACAGTATGTGTTCTCATATGTATCTTATTTAAGATCAGTGCGTTTTAAAAAACACTTTTTAAATGCATGGTTTGTCCCTGTACTGAACAAAAACTATTGAGGCCCGTACTCAACATGTGAAGTGTGCCCAAAAATGGCACCATGAAACAAGGGGTGGATATTATTTTCAGGGCTGATTTTAATTCTCAGTCTTTCCTACAAATGAGCTTTCATGTTTTGTTAACAATTAGTGGTCTTTATGCATAGCTGGCCCTTGAGTTGGCACATGATGTGGGTCCCTTGTAGCAAGCACCTGGGACTCCAGAACTACACTTATTATGATGCTCTGCTAGCCTTGTCCTTATGTTGCCTATCATACCCTGGGAAACAGTGGGTAGAGATATGTTTTCAGCCTCTAAAATGCTCTTGATGCTGTGCTAGCCTTTTCATTATGTTGCCTAGAATAACTTCTGTGAAACAGGGGTTAGCGAGATGCTTTCAGGCTCTAATTTATTAGTTAATTTACCTCAAATATTTTTCCTGCTGTATAGGTCTTTAATGTATTTTATGACATGCTTGATAGAAAAGCGAACCAACATCCAGCGTTGTTCCATTAAAATAGTTTTGGAAATATGCCAGTAAAAAAAACTATACAAAATAAATTAATAAAAAGCATGAACAGTGTAAGGAGTTCCTTTGTTTGAAGGCAGTTGAGAAAGAAGCTTCATCTGGGGATATGCTAATTCTTGTTCCTTCTTTAAAACAAGTTCCTATTCCAGTATAAGCCATTGCATGAATAAAATATGCTCTACTTTGGGAAGAGAAACAACAAGTGCATTTAGATTTTTCCAGTTGAAATTGAGTGAAGCAGATAATACTGTTTCACCCAGTTCTGTTTATTTCTTTCTCAGACAAATTTAGAAATTTAGATAATCTCTTAATAAAATCTGTTAATTTCAGAGTCAGTGCCCCTTTATATTCTTAACACAGAGGCGTTGGGATAACTAATTTATGAAGCATTTCAATGAGACATCATGACCTAATTCCTAAAGTGAAGAGACCCACAGGGAAGAAAAAGTATTAGCTTTGAGGTAACATACTGTATACAAATTCTACCTGTACAATGCTATAGTGCATGTACTGCTGTACATACACATATTTCTCCATTAAAGTTTATGTGATATTTAAAAATATATTAATATATATAATTTGAAATCATGTTTTTCTTTTAATTTTGCCCTTACTGGTATATTATTGTCTTTAAACACCTACTATGTCTCGTTGTTCTTCAAATAATGTAATATCTGAACCCTCTGATGAATGCAAATTATTAGAACAAGTACATTTCTTATACTGGTAATGGATATGACCCAAGTGTCAGACTATAGATTGATGTTAGACAACCTGCCACAAACCATACAATGGTTTACAATGCATTAACCAATTATCAATTCACCATAAGTCCCCCCCCCTATTTCTTTTAGTCTGTCTCCCATATAAAATGTTGGCTTGTAAGCACAGTCACCTTGACCTTTGTAATAAATTTGCCAATTTAGGCTTTATGCACACATTCTATTTCAAGTTGTGGTAAGGGCTTTTTACCTTTGAATATAGATATTACGTACAGTATGTCTCACTCATAGTTATATACAGGGCTAGCTCTAGGTTTTTTGTTGCCCTAAACAAAACATCCAGAAAGGTCCCCCTCCACATATAAAATTTAGCAGTGTATGCGTACCAATGAACTTCCCATAGTAGGCTACTCTGAGCTCTTCCCTCTTAAGGAGCAGGGCTAGCCAGGATGTAGTGGGAGATAAATAGGCAGAACTTGGGTGGGTGCTGGATGTGATCCCCCTGCCTAGAAACTGAAGAATAAAAGTGCGGCAGAAGTTTATAGTAGCACCTATTTCCATATATGTCTGTATTCACTGCATCCATTGAAGGGATACCTTCATCCAACCTATTCTGAAATAATGGCCCCTGTGTGAAATTCCTTGAGTAGACATATGTTGAAGCTCTCATTTTCTGCAACTAACAAGTATTTATTATGCAGTCTTGAACAGTGTTCTTTAACCTTTTGGTTGCACTTTACTGTTTGATTCATACATGAAGCCAAAAGTAACACTAACTGCATTAGTAAAGCAACGTACAAATAAACAACACCAATGCCAGCATTCATTTGCTTCATTCTGGTCTGCAGTATTGTCAAATGTCTTTGGGTATTCATTAGGAACTGAGAGCATTGAAATTTACTATTTGTAATCTTCCTATAGAATCAGAAATTGTTATCCAAACAAATGTAGATTTGATGTATAAAGGTATTAAAAATTCATTTTCATGCAAGTGGAAAACAGATACCAAACTGGAATGAGTCATACAACATTAGAGAGGGAGAGTCAACATGAGAAAGAAATTTGCTGTTTTTCTTAGCCTTTTCCTGTCTAGAATGCATAGCTTTTCAAGGTCAGCTAAAACTGCTGCAATGAATAATACTTTACCTTTTACCTGGTCAATGTGCCATGAAATCAAATGTAAAGACTTCCTTCTACCTGACAAACAGCTCAATTAACTACACAGGAAGGGCTTAAGCATCACTATGTCATTTTCTCACAGGGCTCCAGCACAGAGTAAAAGCCCCAATACCACAGTGCAGGCCAATATAAATATTGTAAAATACGTGTTTTTCCCTGTTAATCAACAGTATTTGGTCACTTTTATTTTTAGTGCAACAAGGACTGCTCAAGTCATAGACAACAAACAATTTAGTCTAACATTTTATTAGTAAAGGGCAAATTAACTCCTTGAATGTCAGAGATGCACAATCCTAGGCTGTTTACCAAAACTGGCAATGTGAAAAGTACTTACTCGACAGACAATATGACAAAAGATAAAAGGCCAAATGCTATAATTAGTAACATTTAGAACTAAATTATGATTGTTATTTGTTCTTCACATACCTATGAGGAAGCCTTTATTTGCTTGTTTTTATGCGAATGGCACCCCAGGCAAGGACTTTCTGTTGCGCTCCCCTCCCCTTCTTTTACATAGATTATAATATTTTGAAAGCCTAGCAGGATCGAACAGTGAATAAGCTAATTGTTCTTCCCCCACTGTAGTCTGCAACTGTGAGAACTCTGATGCAGGTACTGTGTACAACCATGCACATCAGTGGGGCCCAAATTACTAATCACAAGTACTGTAATTAATTTTGTCTAGTTTAAAAAAAATGTATGATTTGATGGGGTAAATCAAATTGGCTGGGTTCTTCATTTCTATGGAAGCAATAAGGGTGTACTTAGTTTTTCACACATATGGCTTCTCCATTTTGGCTTTATTTTTGTTGAATAAATCATTTTTTAGACCTGCTAAGGAACAGATGATTGTGATTATGTCCTGATATGTAAAACCATATAATTCAAAGAAGGTGTACTGTATTTTTTACATGGCTGTAGGTATTTTTTCTATCCTAGCAGCAACTCTTTACTTTTGGTAAATGGATACTTAGGCTCACTAAAATGTAATTTAGTTTCAAAGGCTTAGTTGGAGAATGATGAATGCCCCTTCTAATCACTTGTATCATATTTTAAATCTAGAATAGTAAATGGTATTATAATGCAATAAATTATGCAAACACATGAGTCAAGGGAAGGTTATAAATCAAGTTGACTGAATTTTATCTTGACACCCCATTCAATTGAATGCAATAACAAATCATCTTTTCTTGTTTTAAGGTACTGTACTTTATGATGAACACTTTTTGTGGTTCTGCAGTTTTTAACACTGATGTTGGCAAAAGTTATTCAAGGTAGTGAGAAAATGTATTATACTGTATACTCACACCATCATATTTCATATCTAGACATTTTAATTTTTCACTGGATTTATTAACAAAAACAAAGGGAAAAAATTATTGTTGAAGTCCACCTGAGAAGAAAAAAATCGTGTTATGTTGAGAACCTAACATAAAAATTGAGTAAAATAAAAATTCTCCTTTATAAGTAGCACCATAAAAATTGGATATTCTAGATATGGCCACAGGATACAGAATGATAACAATTTCAACATTTAATATCAAATAAAAGAGAAATTTTTCATGAACCAGACTTCAGGTTCCCTCATGCTCTCTGACCTTATCTTGCATACACAGACTTTTGCAAATACGTGCACTTTCCTGATGTCTTCCCCACTTTGAATATGTGTAACATCAATCAACCTCCATTTCAAGAAATAATAGCCTGACCACCATTTCTACCTTATATAAGTCATTTATGCTTTTATTTTCATGTTATTTTCTTTAATATGCTTTCTTCTTTAGTAGGGGAGTCATTGTTCCACTGTCCTATTAAGTTACAGTAAGGTTAATACATTAAAATGTGTGAGTTCCATTGACAAAGCAAGAGTAAACTATTCAAGGCATAATGCACATTTGTGCAGCTCTAGTAAATCGTAGTGTAAATATACCATGTCTGTTTAAACAAAGATTTGAATTATGATTAAAAAGAGAGGATATAGGGAAATAGTTTTTACCTAAAGTAGGATAATTGCAAACTGGTTGTATCATTCAGTGATAAGGCATACGCAAATACAAGTGGTGTGAATACTTTATAGGTGCCCTGGTTTACACAGAGATATCTGATGACACCACTCAAAATGACTACTATATGCATTATTAAAGGCCAAACAGAGTATTTCCTGTAAAGAGGAACAAATTAGTTAATACTAATGTTACATTTATGGGATTTTTCCCACACATTTAACTATGCATTGTGCTAGGACGCTTTAGCCCCTCCTGACATATAAAATTATAATTCCTATTTCATGGTGAAGTTGAAATATTGGTGGGATTTCTTGAAAGCCACCTCAAAGACTTAACTATGCATTATGTAGGGACAAATCAGTCCCTCTTGCTGCATACAATTCTCATCTCAATTTCATGGGATCTTGAAACGTCTTACCTGCAATCTCAGGGGTTTTTGAATAAACCTCAAAGGCACTGTGTCAACTGGTTATATTTTCCTTGCAAATGGTGCTATTAGAATAGTTTAATTTCATGACTTCCATGCACAGACCAGGTTTTTTAATGTAATATATCAGCCATTACTTGGTGGTACACACACCTAATTAGCTAATTACACTTTTAATTGGGAAAATCATAACATTCTGGAAGGATAATAGCCCTTGAAGATTAAATTAAAATGTAATCTGTGTTTTGAATGAAATAAGCAATGCCATAACAAATGTGCTGAAAGAGGAAAGATAGAGAATCCTAGAAAATAAATAAAATACTGAACATACAGTATATTAGCACATATACATGCATTTGTCTGTTGCACTTTAATACACATGATTATCATTTTTTCGTTTTGTATGTTTTGCCTTTTGCCCTGGTGTAAAATGCTAAATTCTATTCAGTTTATTATATAAGGATATTTAATTTAAGTTAGTTTGTATATCTATACATTACCATGTACTTTACTCTGAGGACACTCCCTCCTTTACCATTATTGAATGCAAGAAAGGTTGGGGATAGTTTGGAGACTGGCTAGGCCTAAGTAGGCAGGAATAGGGGGTGGAAAGTTGTAATACTATGTCATTGCAATTGCTGTAAACAATTTGGGTAAAAGACTGCTCTTCTAGGGCTCTTGGCCTGAGCCTTTACTTTCCATGCAGAGGAGCGCTTGATCCACTTACCAGGCTTGCAGAATCACAGTAGGGATAGAAGAGATACTTCTCTTTTTTTACAGCAACCCTTGGATAGCCCTGGCTAGTTTCCAGGAATAGTAATAACTGGGGTCTCTGTGGCAGATATAAAGAATGTTGAAGTATGGTTATAGCTATGGTACCATTGCATTAATTTTTCTTCCATTTACTTCATCATTATGAGCGTTCTAAAACACAACCGGTTCAGAAGAAAAAGGACATTTTTAATAAATGAATAAAAAAATGAAACCATATAACATGTGAAATGATTTTCCCATTTGTTTAGTGAGACAATCTAAGAAAGGCATATCCTTTACAAAACCCAATAACATAGGGAGTCAAAGGTTGTATTATATGCCAGATGTGCCATTGCTCAATATTGTGTTCCATTGGTTTAGGCATCAGGCAAAGAAACCAGATATTTTAGTACCTCCACCTGACTCTTATTATATTTATTTATAAAGTGCCAGCCGATTCCGCAGCACTGTTACATTCATTAGAACAATTTATAAACACATACAATAACAAACTGGTCCAAAGGAGAAGAGGGCCCTGCTCTTGCAAACGTACAATCTAGTCGGTGGTTGAGGGGAGTGACAAAATAGGAGAGGACTGCTTGGATGGGGATGAGTAGATCTGGTACCGATGATGTGTTGAAGCTGTTTGTTCAGATGGCTTTGATTAGGATGATGGTTGGGAGCACTGTAAAGGAATGTTGTACGCTTCCCTGAACAAGTGGGTTTTCAGAGAGATTTTGAAAGTCACGTACGAGGCAAAAAGTCTGACAGAGCAGGGAAGGGAAATCCACAGGAGGAGAGTGGCGTGGGTGAAATCCTGAATACGGGAGTGGGAAGAGGCAACAACAGTAGAAGAAAGCTGCAGGTCGTGAGAGGAGCGAAGAGGGCGGGTAGGGGTGTATTTGGATAGGAGGATAGAGATGTAAGGTGTTGCCAAGTTGTTGAGGCCAGGGTCAGAAGTTTATAAAGTCTTATAAAGACCATGTGACAAAGTCAGTGTGGCTCAGAGCAAACCTCTTCTTTTTAACATCAACAAAGTTGATGCTCCCCTGTCATTCCTCTACCACCCCATCTTAGTACCCCTCCATTACAGTATCCCCTGTTTTTACTCCCATAGTCTCAATAGTCTTTTGTCATCCACTCCATTGACCTTGATAGATTACAAGGGTCAGTTGCTATGGGCCCTGAGTAGTGTTAGGGCCTATTTTGAGCTTCCTTACCCTGAATATTGTCATGAGAGCCTGTGCAGCTTTTTATATTAGTATGAATATTTAGGTTTTCTTAAATTTCAGTCCCCCTTGTACTGCCACTGATCATTTTAGCTAAAATGTGTACGGCAACACTGATCCAGCTTCACTTAATGGATTCATGAATAAAATCCAACTAGCCCTCTTTATGCTAACTTCATGTAAGCCTGTAAAACGTGCCCATAATGTAAAGTAGGCAAAGTGGTCGGGGTAAGGGCTTTCACAACATTTGTCTCCAAAATGTCATGTAATCGCTAAGAAGCTCCAACAAGGTTCTTACATAAAAAGTATGCTGCTTCAATTTCTGCAGAGATACCTCGATGAAAGGAAAAACATCAGCAGTGCTAGATAGAAAACTAAAGCATGTTTGCTAGAATGGGCAGCTATTTTTTATAATTCTGCCATGCCTCACGACTTTAAGCTTAACATCTGCATCAGATAAAATAAAGGCAAACAAACACATCTAAATATGCTTGTATTATACAATGATACTTTTTTTTCAGGATATTAAAAGTTCTTGGAAAAATGCTTCTTTGAAATTCTGTTGGTTTTTCCATATTTTTCACAGGGATCTCAGCTTCCATGAGGTAAGGAATTTTCCTGTCTTCAAAATAACTGGATAGAAACAAAAATATATAAGTAGATTTTTATAATGTAATTTAATTGTGTTATAATGTAAGGAGTAACAACTTATCTAAAATTAGACAAATTGAAACACCTTCTTGCTTGTTTGAACACAGGTTAAATAAATATGGTTGGATTTGTCCATGTGTTTCCTGTCTGTGTCCTAACAGTGACCTTAATATGTCATACTCAATTGGGGCATTTAAAAAACTAAGACTTAGCTAGACACACACATTCATTGTGGCACTTTAAGGTCATTATGAAGATTATTTTAAAAATATATCTCCTTAGTATTCAATAAAACATGCTAACTGGAACTAGGCATGTTTCACTTTTGTTTAGCGGCAAAAGAGGAAAACTTATAATGTTTAAAAGCTACTGGACATCATCAATTTCTAGTAAGAGTTAGCTTTGAGCACTGATCCACTCTGCTCAGGACGCTGTGTATTTTATATATGTCTACAATGCCATTTTAGATAGATTTATTATGATACTATGCATCAAGAATGTTTGAAAAACAAAATCAAGACTGTAGTCTAGAAAGTATTGCTAGTTTGCGGCAAATAATATTCTAATATACTGGTTCGTCTGACTACTGAGTTTAAGGTATCCATTTACAGGAATATATACACAAGTCTGTATATGCATATAGACACACAAATCAAATATGCTCATCTTATTGTCCTGGAACTCTTTATTCAACATGGTCCATTCACTGTATGTGCAGTTAAGTAATACCCAGTTCCCATAGCAACCGAAAGCTTCAATGACTCCTGTCCTGCTTACAACATACAGTTTAAGCCATGTCATGTATCACTACAGATATAAACAGATTATCTGTTTGTTTTTCCTTCTTTATGGGTCAGGAAATTTGTATCTAAACAAAACCACCAATTTGTTTAAGGATGTGCTTTTCCTTAGTTAAATCAGATGCCAAATTTATTTAAAAAAATGCATTTTGCAAGAGAATTTTAACAAGCCTGCATCTAAACAACCCATATATATCATTAAGATTTTAATAGCATCTCTGAGTATAAGTTAGTGTTTCCCCTTTCAGTCAAGGAGCACAAACCACACTTTGATAACATTAATGTCTCCATACCTGGGAACTTCTGGTCTCTGGCTACCCGGAGCCTACCCTTGCGGAACACGACCAGGATCACCCACTGATGTCGGAGGGCGACCAAGCTGACGTCGGTAGACTGGCCATTTGATCTTGGGGACGTTCCTGCTGATGTTGTGGGCGTTCCCGCTGATGTCAGGGGCGTTCCCGCTGATGTTGGGGGTGTTCCAGCTGATGTCAGGAGGCATTCCTGTTGACATCGCAGGAAACACCCCTCTTTAAGGGGGAAATGGGTGAGGACTGGAGCCTGTGAATACCCCGCGACCTGGAGGATTCTCCATGTCAAACCCTGAGAGTTCCCAGGTATGGCTATCTCCACAGAGCTGGATAAACTACATATTTATTTTACCAGTATATGAATAAGGAATGTATTATGTATCCCATCACTGTCACACAAGGATAAAACTACTTTTTTAATTCAGTGTCAAGAAAGACAGTCTTTATGCGGTACCATGACCACATTTCCCTTTAACTATGCATACATATGGAAAATGTATACTATGGGGCAACTGTCTTATATGTAAATTTAAAGGGATTTCTGAGCTATCATATACATTAAAGTTCATTTGATGGCTGATGGGAATTATAAGTATATGTACTGTAAAATTTGACTCCAGCATGTGTATTCCTAAATTGTAAAAGGTCCATGTGCATACATTTTATTTGTTTACTTACAAGTGAGTTATATAACAGCTGAATTCAACAGAAAATAACTTCCACAGCAGGGTATCAGTGTTATGCGTTGAACAAACACTGAGAACAATCTTTCCCATTTTCTAGGTAGGAGTTTCCGTGTATTGAGACTGGATGATGATTTGCCTTTGCAGGATATGTCTTGTTGCTTTTGAAATGTTGCTAGTTTTCTCTTTACCAGCTGCAATGATGAACAAAATTACATAGCATTGAAGCAAATATAATAGAACATTTTGAAGAAGACACTGTTTAAGTTTTAAAAATATCAGTGAGGAGTTGATGGATGGAGAAAAAAGACTGGCTGCCCTTTTGTATAAAAATTGTGAAAATTAAACTAGTTTAGAAAAATATATGAATTATTTATTGAATGAATAAGTACTTCCTTTGAGAAAACAAGAGATTTTAGCTTTATTTCAGAACTACGATCTAGCTATACACATATTAACTAAAATTGTTTTTTTATATTTGTAAAATTTTATTTCTTTGTAATGCTGAAGAATGTACATTCGAATATTTCTAGAACTGCAAGTTACTATGAACGAATGCCACCTGCTCATGACTAAAGTATAAAATTACTGTATTTGTCACAAACCCACCATGGCTAACAGCATGCCAGATGGAAAAAATAATGGGTAAAATCATGCATAGTGGCAAAAATGAGAAGGATTTTGAACAGTCTAAACAAAGTAACACATAATTACCCATTCTTTACTCCTATAATTTTAGAGGCTGTGGTGCTTTCGCAAAAATAAAATACATAGACACTTATATTTATATATTATATAATTCTCTGTAAATAGAAGCAGTACAGAAGGGTTTATTATAGTGCTTGTAAACATATTATATTCTAACCAGGGTTGCACAAGTGCCAATCCATGGACATATTGCATATATAAGACTACATAAAATATTTCCTTTCAGAAAAACATTGTTTTATTCAAACATATGCTTAGAAATATATGTACATTTTTCTCCTTTTCATACTGCCTTGTGTTCATAATTTGTTGGTCACGCACAGTTGGCATCCCTAACTGTAGCACATTATAATAACAACTATTTAATTAAAATGAAGAAAAGACTGTGGCAAAATATAGGGATTTGACCTCCCTGGTACTAAGGCTGACCTGGAGAAGATCAGAGCAATACTGGAGATGCCACAGCCAAGTAATATAAAATCTGTTCATCACTTAATTGGATTGGTCACTTACCTGGCAAAATTCATGCCACACCTGTCAGAAGTGTATGAGCCCTTCAGAAAGCTTCTGGACAAGGATGCAGTTTAGCATTGGCTTTCTATGGTTGACAGTCCAATGTGGGATCTCAAACATATGGATATACCTGTGCTGTAGTACACTGATCAGGGGTAGATTAAAAATGAGGAAATAGGGCAATTGCCCCAGGGCTCCTGGTGTAGGGTGACCACATTTGATTTCTGCCATCCAGGGACACAGTATGGAGCAGATAAGATTACACACATAGGTGTATATCATATACTGTATAACTGGATAGTGTAGTGGTTGAAAGCATTATCTCTGATGTAGGCA
Source organism: Spea hammondii (assembly GCA_029215755.1). Lineage (NCBI taxonomy): Eukaryota > Metazoa > Chordata > Amphibia > Anura > Pelobatidae > Spea > Spea hammondii. The sequence goes on along the minus strand of JARDYJ010000004.1, from coordinate 50,255,876 downwards.
AGACCCCTTAATGCAGAATTCCTACCTTAACAATATGAGCGCACAAAATAATAGTCATAGTATGGACGTCACCCGTGTTAGATTTTGAGGAACCAGGACAATCTGGCGACAAATGGGCTACTGGAACAAACCCTACATGGGCAGGAGAACCTGATGGAGTGCTACTACCACAGCACACAAAATGAGAGGGCATATATGAAGCGTATGAGAGAACTGTGGATGGATAGAACCCTACATCAACACTGTTAGAAACAGCTAGTTACCCAAAGCTTCAACATAGTGAAGAGGAAGCTCCTCTCACAACATGGGATTGACCAACTGTACAGTACAACCCAGATGCGAGGAGTCCCAGAGATGCAAGGAGACGCAGAAGAACAACAAACCGTGTGGCTAACATGCAAAGTCAAAACTTCACTACCCATTACAGAGCGCAGCAGCTGTGATGAGCTATCAAATCATGGATAAACTAGCTACAGTCAACCCTTGAGATCAATTACTACGGCTCGTTGGAGAAGAACCATCGCCTAGAAGATGCCAATAGATGCCTCACAACCATCCCCACTCAGACCAATGAACTGGTATATGCTACAGCTGCCATAATCCTGGAAATGCTCGGCTACACAATCAGAAAGGACAGGAAAACATACCCTCCACATTAAATGAGATTGGAAGCCAACATCAAGGCAAGCCGGAAAGAAGTTAGTCAGCTGGTAGAACTACAGACGAGAGTGAATGTTAGAAACAAGACTCGCCTCCTTGATAAATACAAGGGCCTAACTCGATCTGAAGCCCTAGAGACTGTTAAACAAAGGCTCATCCATCCAAGGTATATTCCCAATGGCAGTGCAACAACACAGTAACAGCAAAACCACCAGCAGCAGAAACTAAGTGGCACTGGGAGGATATATGGGAGAATGAAAAAACACATAACACCAATACAAAGTGGCTGTAGGACCTGAGAGATGACCACATCAATCTCCCAGAACAGAAACCAGTCACCATTACAGTAGCAGACATGCAACAGCGAGTCAATAACATGAAGAGTTGGTCAGCACCTGGCCCAGACATTGTCCACACCTACTGGTTGAAGGAACTGACAGTGGTCCATCAATGCCTGGCAGCACAAATGAACTACCTGATAGCAATAGGCTCCCGCCCAGACTGGCTAACATAAGGAAGAACAGTGCTGATCATGAAAGACCCTGGTAAGGGCACAACACTCTCCAAATATCGGCCAATAACCTGCAACCCCACAACATGGAATGTCCTATCAGGCATCATAACCACCGAGCTACAGGACCACACAAGCACAGCTCAGAAGAGCATTGGGAACAACACCAGGGGCTCTAAGCACAAGTTGCTCACAGACAGAGGACTCATCCTACTAGTACCGTGGTATCCATCAGGGAACCACGATGAGGAGACATGGAAGGCAGCAACATTCCAATACCACCACAACAAAAGAAAGATCCTGTGAATCAATGAGAAGAACAACATCAACACATAAGCCCTGCCAGTCATCGAATACCCTGCTGGCATAGTGAGCTGGTCAATGGAGGACACGGAGGCTGCAAGTGTGAAGAATCAGAAGCTAATCACAATGTACAGAGGTTTCCACCCCAAGTCTAACACCAGAGACTGTACACCAGTTGGAAAGAAGGTGCAGGCTATGTAGAGAGGATTCTGCCACATAGGGTGTAAAATGCTTGCAGGAACAACATACACTAAACGGCACAACCAAGTAGCTGGCATTGTGTACAGGAACATCTGCACATGGGTATGGGCTAAACCCTCCCAAGTCCAAATGGGAGATTCCACAGAAGGTTGTGGAGAACAGCAGGACTAAGATCCTGTGGGACTTCCAGAGAGAGGGATAACCAGGTACTAGCCAATCAATCTGACATTGTGGTGGTAGACAAGAACCAGAAGATAGAGTTGGTGATAGATGTGGCGGTGCTAGCAACATTATAAAGAAGGACTATGAGAAGTTGGAGAAGTACCAGGGCCTGAACTAGAGAAGGCCAATCCCAGTGGTCATAGGAGGACTCGGAGCTGTGACTCCTTAGCTGGGAGAGTGGCTTCAACAGATTCCTGGAACATCAGAACACTCTGTTCAGAACCCTCACACCCGAGTTTGAGAAAGAGACATACCACCCTTAAGGATGAGAAGGGAATAAAAAAATAAATAAATACATAAATAATAATAATAAATAAAAAAAATAATAATAATAAAAAAATATATATATATATATAAAACCTGTCACTATTCAAAGTGACACAAGCACAAGTGGACTTGGATGTTGCCTACTGCAAGGAGGTCGGCTTGTTGAATTCTCATCTAGGACACTGAACCCTACTAAGTAAAACTATAGGCAAATTGAAAAAGAGTGTTTGAGCATATCAGGCAGCACGTCTGATGGTGAGTGTGTGTGACACACATGTTAGTAGCGTTTAATAGGAGCTGTATGATATACTGCAGTTTAATCATGCACAATAATTAAATGTCACAGAACAGAAGTTGCTCCAGAAAAGACAGTATACAGAAATTGATGAAGGTTTGCAAGCACTTAAGCCTGTTGTTCTAGCTGTTTTGCCAGATTCAAACGAAGGGGTGTTACTGCTTGTGAGAATACTGGACATTCAGGAATGAAATCAGCATTCAGGATGATATACTATAAAATGAGCCAAGAGTCATTATTCCAAAATCATTAAGTTCAAAGATGTTGACACACATACAGTCAAGCCAATACTTATTTTTCACCATCCCGCCATTCACAGTAACTTGTATATGGATTGCTTATGATCCAGTCATAGATTTTTACTTTTATTTCAATTTTTGACATAAATGTAATTTTTATTTTGTAGAACTCAAATGTATACATATTATTAATTGTGAAAGCAAATAAATAAATAAAACATATATACCCTATTTTATCACAGGAATAAAGAGACATCAAACATCACAAACATAAAAGTACTAACACTACTGACTTTACAGCACTGGCTATAATGAGTTTCAGCTCTGACAACAACCTGCCCTAACATCAATTACACGTTTTTCTTTGATCTTATCTGGTGTACAGTGGTTTAGATTTGGAATTAAGGCATGATGAACTACGATTATGTGATACCCTTGCCAAATGTGTCCCTGAGATCTCAGTTGCTGATTTGTGAGCAGGCCAGACTGGCCATCTGAGGTGAGTATAAAAATATAGAGTGTGGCCTGTCATATCCAGCAGTTTATGGGTGGCCGCCATTCTTAAAATGCACGTGCCGCCTTGTTATCCCCTGTCCAGCCCTATTTATGGATATAATGTTAACAAACAATCTTCATTTTAGTCTGCATTTTGGAATGGTCATTCTGCTTTTTCCTACTTCCAACTTATGAGTCCTTATAAAATGTGGATATTTTAGTAATGATGCTAATGAATAGACATATACTGTATTTCCCCATCTATAAGACGCACGTTTTTTTAGAAAAATTTTGGGTCTAAAAACTAGGTGCATCTTATACAGTGGTGGTAGATTTATTTATTTTTTTTGCTCAGCAGCATCTCTTGATCCGTCGAGGCAACACAGGAACCCAGTGGAGTCACGAGAATGTACATCACATGACTCCGCTCCGTTCCTGTTCCTGTTTGAGCAATGCAGAGGGAAACAACGCCCCCCACGAAAGTCGGCGAGCTGCACCAGAAGATCTTCAGTTAAGGGTGGGGGAGTAAATGAATGAATATATGTGTGTGTGTGTGATAGTATGGATCCGTGTGTAGGGGGCACAGGGAGGCTAAAAGTGATGTGCATGTACTGGCTGCCTGAGCATGATAGGAGTGTGATTGCTAACAATTGCTAGCAGGTACCATCAGTCACACTCATATCATGCCCAGACAGCCAGTACAATAACTTTATGTAATATATTTTTTTTAAATGTAGGGCCCCGAAATTGCGTCTTATACATGGGAGAGTCTTATACTTGGGGAAATACGGTAGTTAGAATAACAAAACAAAATATTGTCACCTACAAATACATGGCACATACATGACACAATAATCATTAGCATGGATTAAGTTATACAACCTTTTGTTTAACAATAATTAAATAAGTACTTTGTGTGAATTAACTTCTTTCTTTGATGAGCAAAAAAAATTATTTTTATACAGTGTACATTTTTATACAAATATACACAAAAATCAAAGAAGGGTCACTGTAACATTGCTGAAGTTAAGAGGTTATTAAATGTTACAACATTAAGTAAACATGACCATTAAGCACTAACTGCATTCAGATTCGTACAAATTTTAATGTTAACTAAATTCCCCAATTTAGAAAGTTCAAGGGACTCAAATAAAAAAGCGAAAATGAAACAGAGATCACTGACTTTTTGTTTGCATTTTGTTGGTTTTTTTACTCACACATGCTCTCACTCATGCTTTCACATGCTCTCTCACAACCTTTCTCACTCTCTCTCACTCGCTCTCACCTTCTCTTACCTGCTCTTTCTCTCTCAATGTGTCCATTCTCAACCAGCTGCTTCAGAGTCTCTGTCTCCTTTTCCGCAGCTCGGCTTCTTGTCTTGCCTTATTTTCTTCTTTGTTCTTTCTTCTGTCTTCATTCTTGGTCTGATACTCCCTACTTTCCTGGCCTCCTGAAGCGCTTCTGCAGAAAGGACAGAGCCTCCACGCACTCCCTCTTCCTGGATTGGAGGAAAGAGGAGGAGGCTATACCCGTGGGGCGTGTTTTGGTTCCGCCCTGTTGCAGAAGTACTCTGAGGCCAGAATAATTCAGGTGGATCCACGGAGTAAGAGAAGTGTTTCTGCACTTCTCTGTGAATCTGTCTGCATTGTTCAGGTCTTTTGGAATGTGTGGGAGAATGTGAAAGAACATGAGAGGGAGTAAATGAGTGTGAGTGAAGCTGAGTGAGTATTAATTTTGTTTTTCAAATAAAAAATGCCCTCTGAATTTCATCTGAACTGAAAGGACAAGAAATGGATTTTCTTGGTTCTTTGTTATTGATACATGTACAAGGCTGTCTCATCGGTGAAGATGTTACCCAACCCTTATTAGGGAATTCTTGATTGTATATTAGAAGAGTGGTACAGTGTAGAAGGTTATAGCCCTTATATTTGCTAGACATGATGACTGCAAGCTGGCTACCATTTGTCTTTTATATGCTATTTGGATTGAATATTCAGACATGGCACTTGCCAGCTAATTTTGTTATTAACCAAAGAAAAAAATGCTTGCTGTCCACCATAACGTTGTAGAAAATGCTAAATGGAATTTGTGGATTTGGTTGTTAAAGCAACTGTGTTAAGTACTGCAATATGACAATCTTATCTTATTTGCAAACACATCTGTGGTAAAGGCATCACAAAAAGCATTGTAACATCCAACTATATAATAATAAACCATAAAACATTCAGAAAATGGTAACATTTATTTACCAAACCTCTTGTATGCTACTATACAGTATAAGTGTTTAAAGAAAACTTAGTTTACAAAATTGTAGGTGCTACATGACTCACAGAGTATTTTAACATGCATTCTTATTTAGTAGGGGTGTTGGGAAAAGGGCATCTCATCTCATATACATACAACAAAAATGTATATATATTGTGGTAAAGTGTATGGGAGAGTGGTTGATGGGATATATATCTCACCTGGTTTCCTCAGCCAGGCACAGTAGCAAACCCAGGAGCCCTCAGGTGAGGCTTCCTAAGCTCATCACTGGGGAGAAAGCCTTAAAAGAGAGGGCAGTTAGATTTGAAGGGGGGAGGAGAAACTGAGTGAAGGAGCAGCTACAGCCAGCGCTGCAGCCCACCAGGTATGAAGCTTTACCTATGGAAAACCCGTTACTTTGCTTTGTACCAGACCTTAGGCTTGTAGAGAGGTATCCGGATGTTTAGTTAGAGCCGGACAGGCTTAAAGTTTGTTTTGTTTACAAGGTGCTCTGTGCCTACAGCATCCAAATAAACACGCTTTACGTTTGAAACCTGTGTGAATACTGTCATTGCCGCCCCATGCGTGAGCTGTTCCCTACAATATATATATATATATATATTTTTTTTTTGTAATCAGTAAACACAATTACATTCATTTATTTAGTAAGTAGAAGTTTAAGAAGTGGTGGAATCTGTTTTAAGCCCAGAATGATTTTGATACAATTATGTGACAAAGTAACTACGATGCATTTGTGAATAAGACAAAATTATAAGGTAGATAGTGAGAAGGGAGGGGAGAGGGTAGATAGTAAGAAGGGAGGGGTAGGGGGAGGGTATATAGTGAGAAGGGTATAGGGAGAGGGTAAATAGCCTGAGAAGGGGGAGAGGCGGTAGATAGTGTGAGAAGGGGGGAAAGGCCATAGATAGTGTGAGAAGGGGGGAGAGGGGTAGATAGTGTGAGAAGGGGGGAGAGGGGTAGGTAGTGTGAGAAGTGGGTGAGGGGGATAGATAGTGTGAGAAGGGGGGAGAGAGGTAGATAGTGATGATTAGGGGGGAGAGGGGGTAGATAATATGAGAAGGGGGAGCGGGGGTAGATAGTGTGAGAAAAAAAATCATGTTTTTTGGGGGGGGTCAGGGGGCCCTTAACAGATTCTCGCACCGGGGCCCTGAAGCTTCTAGTTACGCCCCTGGCGAAAGTGGTTGGCAGATAAGGTAGAGAAACATTTAGAGAACGTGAAAGAAAAAATGACAGAGAATAAGAGTGTGAGAGTGTGTGTCATGCCTCTCTCACCTTTACGTGCTCTTCCCAGCTGTCCTCCGTCACTGCAGGCCATCCAAAAGCTTGCAGGTAGGCCATATCGCGGTAGGCCAAAACCGCGGCCTAAAGTTCCAGCAAACCCCAGCATAATGTTGCACACGTGTGGAGGGGGGGAAGCCTGCCTCCACCAATAGTGTTCACACACATAAACAGTGAACTAGGTGCTGTGGAATCACTTCTCTCTGATAACCAATCCAGTGAGGAGCTTGTTCAACACAGGGGAGGAGTAGATACCTGCAGCACTATAAAAACCCCTCAGACTGTGACCACTTTACTCCAGTGTTCCAGAAGTTTGGTTCCTTTATGTCCTCGGACTCCAGATTCCTGTTCTTCTCTGCTCGGTTTGCTACAGAACCTTTTTTGGATTCTCCAGTATTTGACCTTTGGCTCTCCTATTGAACTACCCTGTTTGTCTATTTTTCTGACCCCAGCTTGGACTACCGTTTTCTCTGATCGCTGCCAGCCCCTGAAATATTGGACTGTTCCTGACATTGTTTTTGAATTATCCTCTGCTCTTACGCTCCAAACCCAATCCTGACAGTGTGAGTGAAAGGACCTGCAAATTTCAGACACAGATTCAGAGCTATTTGCTTCATTTTCATCCGCTTTGTGGGGGGTCTGGCCTCGTTTTCGTGTCTCTGTATGAATCGCTGAATTTACCAAAATCTGGTACATCCTTACAGGTTTACTGAACTCACTACAAAAGGTGTCCATAGGATTATGAGTTCAAATAAACCTGCATGGTATAGCATTTACTTTCTGATCAAACCACCAACCTTATTTCTTTCTTATTGTCTGTTTAATTTAACCTAAATCCTAAAACTTTTGGTATGTTTTTATGTTGACTGACTAAATCAGTAGCGTACATAGCGGGGGGTGGGGGGGGCGGTCCGCACCGGGTGCTGCTCATCAGGGGGGTGCCAACTTGCCGGCACCCCTCCAGAGACGGACAGTAATGTCCGCCGCTGGAGGAGAAGGCTCGCAAGGGAGCGGTATCGGAGGTCTTTAACAGACCTCCGGCTCCCTTGAGTGATTTTAAGCCGGTTCCCTTGAACCGGCTTAAAATCACTCAAGGGAGCCGGAGGTCTGTTAAAGACCTCCGATACCGCTCCCTCGCGATCCATGCGGCAACTGCTGTTGTGCGCCGGGGTTTGTTGTCAGATCCCGGCGCACAACACTGAAGCCGCGCCCACCGCCGTCCGTGCCCTCTGACCCGGAAGAAGACAGAAAAAGAGGAGCGAAGAAGACAGAAGAAGAGGAAGAAAATGAGCTTACTGCTGTAAGAAGAAAAGAGGAAAGGTAGGAAATCATTCAGTGAGAGTGACAGTGAGAGTGGATTGGTATGTGTGGAATCTGTGGATTGGTATGTGTGGAATCTGTGGATTGGTATGTGTGGATTGGTATGTGTGGAATATGTGGATTGGTATGTGTGGATTGGTATGTGTGGAATCTGTGGATTGGTATGTGTGGAATCTGTGGATTGTTATGTGTGGATTGGTATGCGTGGAATCTGTGGATTGGTAAGTGTGGATTGGTAAATGTGGAATCTGGATTGGTATGTCTGGAATCTGTGGATTGGTATGTGTGGAATCTGTGGATTGGTAAATGTGGATTGGTAAATGTGGATTGGTAAATGTGTGAGAGTGATGGGTGTTATGCTGTACCGTTTCCAGTGTCTTTTTCATTATATAATTATGCTCTAAAGTACATCCTAACTCCCATCACTCTATACTGTTCCATACAGTGGCAGAGCTGGGAGACAGAGGCCTTGCACCCCCACCGCAGGACTCCTGAAAGGTAAGTGAACTTCAAAGGGTGGAGAGGGTAGATAGGGAGAAGGGAGTGAGACGGGGGGATAGGGGGTAGATAGGGAGAAGGGAGTGAGAAGGGGTAGATAGGGCAGAAGGGGGTGAGAATGGGTAGATAGGGAGAAAGGAGGGTAGCAAGAATATTGAAATAAAGAGTCAGAATGAGAGAGTGAAAATGAATGGATTAATGTGTGGATGAATTGTTTGAATGAGTGAGAGAATTAATGAATTTGTGAGAATGCATCAATGAATATGTGTAAATAATTTGTGTGAAAGAATAAATGATTGTGTGAATGAATTGTGTGAATGAAAGTGAATTAGTGAGTGACTGTAAAAGTGTTTGTGTTAATCATAGGTGTATAGTTGATTTGTCAAAAAGGCAAAGATGGTATAAGCAGGGTGTTTATGGGACAAAAATGGCACAGGCAGGGTGTTTATGGGACAAAGATGGCACAGGTAGCCTGTTTATGGGACAAAGATGGCGTACACTCGGCTGTTTGGGAACAATGCTGACTCATGCTGGGCTGTTTGGGGGCAAAGGTTCTATGTGGGCAATGTGGACGCTGTTTTTTTTGGAGGGTTATTAAAGAAAGCACTATTATATGTTCAGTAAATGTTATAAAAACGTATTTATTTTACTTATAAGTTATTATTTTTTCAGATTTCTTGTTGTTTACAGCTGACATACAGTTTACAAATTGGTGCAATAAATATTCTTAACATAATTTTGTAGATGTCTTTACATTTGGTGGTGGTGTGGGGGGGTGCCACTTACAGGATCCGCCCCGGGTGCCAAATACTCTAGGTACGCCCCTGGACTAAATATATGCAGTTAATAATACTTAGTAAGAAATACACATGAAAGTGTAAAGCAGAGCTATACTACAATTTGACCCAGAACAATGACTTATAATATTATATAACATTGTATTCCTCTTAACAGAAAATTCTTTGCAAACTTGAGATCTGGCTGATCGAGTCACTAGAGTTTGTAATATTTCGAATTAAAAGTATAATTATGCACAAGGTAAAAAATAGTACCTGCTATGAATAAGGAAAACACAAATTTTCTGTAGCAACTGCATGCTTATTTTCAGTATCACTTAGCTGCTCTTAAGTGGTATGTAAGTATTTTTTTTAATAAAAAGTAATATGTGAAAACCTACTGTTCTTTATGTAATATGTATGATATAATTCACATAAATTTTAAATTCATATTTTTTTAGTTGTGTTATTCAATATGAAGCATAGAAAGAGAATATAATAGAGCAGCACTCACTATACATGCATTATGTTCATTATGTATGCCAGGCATCCATTCAAAAAAGGAAGTCTTGCTTGATGGTTTGACGTGGGGTAATATGAATGGTGTTTCCCGAGGACTCCCTCAGGGGGCCATCATTATGGTGCTGCTGGATAACTTTATTTTTTTTTACTTTCATTATTATAATTTATTTTTAATTTATAAGTATTTACTTTACTGATGATGCTCTGACCAATCAGCAGCACTCACTACACATGAATGGAGCATTGCATACATTGAGAACACTATGCTCGATCACGTGATTGTACATGATTTCTGTGAACACCAATGCTGCCACTTTTTCATGACAGCATGGAACATCATGACATTTTTAATGGGTCAAATTTTTTAAAGCAATATTCTGATCATACCTTAAGTCATCTGATAATATGGATATTTGCTGAGTGAAGTTTAGCTTAGCAACCATTTGTACTTTTTCAATTCTAAAACATAGTTATGGAGAAAGACATTTTAAATTAGGGTTATAGGCAGTGTTCCCTCTAAGCTGTGCGCGCGCACATAGCTTTTTTAGAGAGCGCACACGTGCAAAAATTGTGCGCACAACAGTTTTTCCCAATAAAAAAAAATAAATGTATATTATATTTTTTTTTTAGACTTTATGCGGCGTGGATATTGTGCGCACAAAATTTTGGCTCTGGGAAAATTTTTGCACAAGAGAAATTTTCTGGGCACGCCACCTAAGAAAAATTAGATGGAACATTGGTTATAGGATATCTAATTTGTTGTCAGAACAATAGAAACATAGAATTTGATGGCATATAAGAATCATTTGGCCCATCAAGTATATCTGTTTTCTCTTGCTTCAAAAACCTTATTCCATACTTGGTCTAACCTTAGATTCAAGAAAGCCATATGCCTATCCTGTGCATGCTTACATTCCTTTAAAGCCGGGAGGCTGTTCTACTTATTTACCACCTTTTGGAGTCTGGTTCTGCTAAACTAGACATACTGAAGCTGAAATGGAATAATAGGCAAAATGAATAATCAAAGCTAACTGTAAAACTTCCAAAGATGTTGTAATGCAATGGCTTCTTATGCTGAAGGGATTCTCTTACCATAGCTGCTACAATAATATGATTGTTACCACTGCCTTATATCCCCATTTGTTCAGAAACATGCCCCTTTACAGACAGTGTATCTTGGTAGTGAAAAACACATAATTATCAAACATGTACTGTTGCATCCCTGTCCTTTTTTAGGACTGCCTTGATTAGCTCTATTAAAATGGTAGTCTATCTCATGCAATCAGGGCCGGCCCGACAATGGAGCCGAGTGGGGCAACTGCTCCAGGCGGCACTTTGCGCTCAGCATTACAAGCCGGCACCGAGACCGAACAGGGAGGCTCGCCGCAGGACTGCTGAAAGGTAAGTACAGGGGGGGGGAAGGGTAGATAATGGGGGGGGTGGCAGGGACGGAGGGAGAGGAAGGGTAGATAAGGGGGGGGGCGGCATTTTAAAATTCGCCCCAGGCGGCATTTTGCCTTTGGCCGGCCCTGCATGCAATACAGTAGTAATGAGAGTTTGGTGATTGAAGTAGTTGATAAAATATTATTATTCAGTTGCTATAATAATAATGTCATACAGTTTATCTACCAGAACCAAATGGGAAAACTGTATATTAAAATGTTTCTCTTTGTAGCATTAGCTTCATTATATTTCATAATGAATATAAATATGGGTAAGGTAATTACAAGAAATGTAATATGGCCTCAAGAGATCATTTGAAAATCTGTATTTGTACTTAAATTTGTTCAAGAAAAGAATTGTGCCTTTTAACCTAAAAGATCTTACAAATCTAATTGTATTAAATAACATGATAACGTGGCCTTTGAGTAATATCATTAAGCTGTCAAAAAGATTTTTATCTCTTGAATGTGTTACACCGTTAATTTGCCAATTTTCTTTTTTATTGCAATTGATCAATTACTATCTATGCATAACATGTCATCAGATCTTTCTTATTGTTATGCATACAGTAATATACTGCATGTAGCAACTGCTGTCAAGAAGATAGGGCACAATTGATATGCCAAGTTTACAAGTGTAAACTATAGACATAAATTGTGAAATACTTACAGTAAAGTGTAGGAAGACAATACTAGCTTATCTTTCCTGGTTATTGTACAATATGGTTTGTAAAACATGTTAATGTGCAATTTAGGCGCTATGGATTATTGTCAAAATAATATGCAAATACTTAGCATCCTTTGGTTATGATATTGTTTTTTAAATCCATAAATTGTATGTTAATTCTAGTAAACAAGGAGGGTTATGTTAAAATGTTGTACACAAACTGTATAGTTTAGTACTGACAACAATTTGTTAAAAATGTATTTATTATTCTATATTGACAGACTGAAAGAATTTGGAATGGAATAATGTGTGTTAAATTAGCACGTTTGTTAAAGTTAAATGATGTAGTCAATATAGCGGATGATACAGAAGGTGGAGGTTATTCATAAATTCAGTCTGTAGCTCTGTTAACATCTAAAGACACAAGGCCATCCATCCCTTTGCATGTCTACAATGCTCCAGCATAATTCATAGTTAAGCAGTTAAGAAACTTGAATGGCATCTCGCAAAATTAATTATGCATTGGTGCAGGCTTCTTGTGGTTATCCCAGTATAATGCATAGTTAAATGAGAGTGATTAAATGTTATTACCACAACTGAACTGTAGCTGTTTATAATATCACCAGTGGCTAGTTTCCATTAATATTCTTATGGTAAATAAATGTTTTACTAATAACATAGCCAGTTCCTGCTCTGTTTATCTCTTCAGTTGAGTTCTCTCTCACTTTCTCTATGATAAATAGCAAACATTGTCAGTATTCCACCTGTAATAAATGCTCTGTAACTTCCAGTTTTAACCATGGATAGCATTATTCAAGCGTACCAAGGCTGAAAATGTGATATATTGAAAATGACTGCATTGGTCATGTTTCTCTGTTTATCTTTAAGACTTGGTAAATAATGCTGCCGCATTTCAGTTTTCTCCCACATATTCAAAATGAAATTCTAGCAGCATATATATGTTTACAGTGAGGTAAGGCCATCTCTAAAAGCAAGTTAGCTGTTAAGCATACATGGAAACTTCCTAGGGTAGGCTACCTGGAGCTCTCCATCTATTGGGGAGTAGCTTTGGGAAGGGATGGGGCTAGCCACGTACATATGTGGGGCTACCCATGAACAGCTTTTAGTGTGAGGGAACTGGTGGGGGGGAAGTAGGTTAAATATGAACAGGGAGGGTTTGTGGCCAAACTCTCCTCCCTGACAAAAAATCTCTGACCTTAGACAAACCTGAATAATTCCCAGGTGTGGTGGTTAATTCATATAAATGTGCATGGGAGGTCTTCAGAAAGGATGATTTTCTGATTACGATTTGCTAAAAGATACATCTTAACCAAACAGGTATTTATTGGTTTAATATAGATTTTTTTGGAGTATAACATGACTTTTACTTTAAAGGGGAAAATATTTAGGTTTTCTATGTAAAAGTAAAAAAAAAACCTGAATGGTGTAAAATCAAAGCCAAGGCATGATATGTACTAGAATTAGATATTCCAAGAAAAACATGCAGCCTTTATGACCTCATTTAATGTAACTTGCCCTAACTTGTTTTCCTTTCATTTTTTTCTTTTCCATTTTCTCTTCACATTTCATTTTCTTCCTATTTTCATCTGAGCTCTTGTACTTTTAGATTGATTTTTTGTATATATATTTTACACATAATTAGTGTAGAAAAAGGGTATTGTATACTTTCATTACACTTTTAATCAATGGGAAAATTTGGATGAAAATATTCAACTCAAGTGTCTTTACCTTAGTTTCGAGAACTGCACAAAGACATTGCCTGTATACGGTATATGTTTTATTTTATTCTACCATGTTTTAAATTTAACTCTAGATTATAAATCATTACTCTGTTCGAAGAAACCATCCATAGACCCTATTTTATATAGTCTTATAATATCCTGCAGTCTACCCAATGGTTAAGTCGTTTTTTGAAATAACTAAGCACAAAATGTATCCATGGAAACAGGTTGTAGAAAAAAAACTGTGCAGACTACTTTGCTAGATCAAGCAAATCCTAACAGACATAGCACTGGGACAGAAAAAGAAGAAAAATAGATATATCTGCAGTATTGCAGACAACGTAAGATCATATAACATGGTTTGGGCTTTTTACTTGTTACAACGGTTCTGGTGACATGGAGGGTGGTTTAAAAGAAATAAAGATGTAACAGTTACCAGAATCCAAGGCTTTGTTAACAATTCAATACAAGGGTACCTTTCTTGTGGGATGCTTCAAATTGGGTAGATAAAACTGGAGGTTTTGGTGCTTTTGGTATACTCTATAAGTACCCATCTAAGTTTCCATCATTTTTTGTTACATCATTTAGTGCTGCGTAATGTATAGGGTAGCAAATCTTTGATTGCACCTTCAGGTTTTTTAGAATAGGTTTTTGAATTAATCCGTCAGAAAGGGAGAAGCACAAAAGTAGAAGTAGATAATCTTGGCCCAGAGGAGCTTTAGCAACCTGCTAAAGGATGGTAACAAGATGCACTGTATTATCTACATCATTTTATTAACAGGATCTGCAAAGTTATTATAAAAGTGATACCAAGAAACATACGTCCTTTCTCATGGTTATACAGAACCACAAGTTTGGGCACACTCTTCACAGTTCCTTACACAGTTCTCAATGTCCTGTTGAATATCCCATGACCAAATGTAAACCCTTGCGTGTTCTTTCATGTTCACAATGCTGGCAGACTCTTATGTCGTTGCCCTAGAACTTCATATAATAATGTAACAGGTAGTGCTGAGTTGGTTGCTGTGGACTACATAAGGAATTAAATTCTCTTTCACAGATGATGGTCATGGAAGTGAAATAAGTGAAATCAACAAAAACAGCAATCCGGTGACTGCTCTCTAGATGCACATGCTTCAAACACCTGTGGTAAAACAGGGTCATTGTCACATGGATGTAGCTTCTCCAAACAGCCAATGGTATCATAAAAAATAAGGAACATAAGGAATGTCTGACAAACACTCCAAAATTGAGTTTCTTGAATGAGAGTGCTTCTTTGTTAAAGTGAGAATAATTGGACATTCAACCCCATCAGACATATTATGAGAAAGCACAGTCCCTACTCCATTTGGAAAACAATCACACATCAGTGCTGCATACAAAAGTAAGTGTTAACAAAAAATATTTTATTTTGTTTTGCTCCAATAAACTTCTTTAATCTGCATAGCTGGAGACTGCCATTGATGTTAGTCTATAGATAACATCACTAGATGTTTAAACACGACAGTCGACTGCTTCTATGGCAATGATAATTAAGTCTTCTCCCTCATAGACTTTTATTATGCAGTGCGTTCAGCTTGATGAACCATTATTTTTGCAACAGGCCGTATGGTAAGGAGCCGGGTTAGCTAATAGATTGGGCTAAAATGACAGATCTACATGGAAATTGCTAAAATGAATCCACCTGTAAATATAATACAAATAACACAACTTTTATAAAAAAAGAAAAACAGCATAATATTTGTTTTTAATATATTTTTGCCTGATGTGCCAAATGGCCAGTCTGGGTTTGTTCACATTGACCACACAAGGGAAAGCCTCCCTGTGTAACATTGACAACCATTAATGAAGTGACCTGGTAATATTTTATTTTAGAAATGTAACACTCACCTCTCCTAAATTTGCAGTCATTTTTTAAAATAGCAATACAATTCTATTTTTCAGTTCTAAAAAGACCCTATCCTAGCCTACTACTTCTTATAGTGGATTTTAATTTACACTGCATAAACTTTAATATACAATGATATACAAAAAAATATATCCTACTTATAGAAACCTAAAATTGAAAAGCCAATTCTGAAAAGTGCGTATGCAGAATGGCCAGGAAGCCTACACAACTAAAAGGGTCACATTGCATGTTTGTCAACTAAAGAAAATTATATTAGAGTGGCAAGTTATTTCCTTTGTCCCCAATTGTGGTTAGGTTTTCAGTAAGTATATAAACAAAACATTATCATTTGTTTGAGTTACTCTGGATTGTAAACATATGTGATTATCTCCTCCAGTAGAACATTACAGTCATTTTCTGCAATGTTAGGCATAAGTAAATGTGCAGATGCAATCCTGAATCATTCTTGACTCCATGGAAACTGCAGAACAACTTGACTTAATGTTCATTTTAAACTTATGAATATTTTATCACTGAAGATTAAAAAAAAAACCTAAAATTGCTTTACTTCTTTTGGGGCCAGTCCATTGGGACTGTAATGCACTGCATATTTAGTATAGCTTAGATGTTAATGTTCAGAAATATTGAAAGGCCTAGGTTGTTTGTAATTTCACTAAGGTACATGTCTACTCTAATTAAAAAGATAACTGGAATAGTATGAGACAGATATTGATTACATTACATTTATTTATATAGCACCAGGAGATTCCGTAGCTCTGTTACAAAAGAGTCTGTAGAATATTTTAAAATCACAAACAATAACAAACTGGTTTTCGGTCCTATCAGTCACATTCTCGCTGGGCATTTGCACAAGGTGTCCAGTCCAGGCCTATTTATTTAGCAGTGCCATGTCAGGTCATTAACCTGTTTTGTTTTGTTTTGAAATACCCAGCAAGACAAGGAGAAGTCATTGAAAAAAAACAAAACAAAAAACATCCTTCATGATAAAATCCAGTGCCTACATACCTCATACAGTTTAGTGTTTACAAAAAATATTTAATTTTCAGACCTAGAGAATGTCATTGATTTCAGTCTAGTGATATTTTGTATGGCTTTACATGACACTGAGCTGCTTCTTTATAGCAATGCTAATGACATATGTTCCTCCATAGACTTTTATTAGTCAGAATGTCCAATGGTGAACCATTATACTGCTTACAACAGGCAGTACGATAAGGAGCCACGTTGTTTGTTTAATGGATAGGGTTAAGATAACATATAGAACACCTAGATGTGGCTACTTTTTTTATTACCTGTGTGCCATATGGCCAGTCTCGGCTTGCTCACAGTGACCACTCAGGAGAACAGCTGCCTAGCACTATTTTATTAAAAAAAATTAACAGTTACTTTTTCTAAATTTACAATATTGTTTTTTTCTATGTTTTATTTACTCTGCTGTCTACACAGCAAAGTCACATAAATACAATCCAGAGCTATTAAAATAAAACACTGGTATTTGAGTTATTCAACAGAAAGACATATAATTGTGTCAGGGTCTTGTTTTTTATCAAATAATTGCTTATTAGAAAGCCTAGCGAGATTTTAGGCATCTTAAAAAGAAATAGACCACAGGTGTAAAGTAGGCCCTGCCACATTTTTATCCATCCACAATACTTCTTGGTGCTAAAGCAAACTCTTTGAAGCTGACACAAATGAGATCTGCTTCTAATGGTTAATAGAATTATTTATCACCACACAGGGCAATGCATTTGTCATCATATTAGTGGTTTATTGTTCCGGAAAGTCTTCAGTTAATATGTTCCATAACATAACTTTACAGTAAGTATGAAATTCACATATGTAATGACATGTCCAGTTTACAGGCTACCAACATGGAAAGGGGGGAGCAAAAATATAATTTTATTTAGTGCTACACATGGATGTACATTTTACTTCATTCAATACAATGTTACCTATTAAGATGGTACTCCATTTTGTATAATTCTGTACTGCATGATGTCCATAGCAAACAATACAATCTGGAAACAAAATAGCTTGGACTAGCATAGAAAGTCATATTTATAAACATACTGGTAGTATATATAATAATTTAAAATTATACAAAATACATTTATTTTCAATACTGTAATATTACATTTATTCAGTCAGCAAATCTGACACCTGTTTGCTCAGGAAAGAAAATTCAACAGTAATCATTTATTCTAAAGCCTCATAAAATTATATATAAAATTAACTTATGCATCCACATTCTGTGGCTGGAAAAACCCTGGGTGCCAGGTTGGCATGGCAACCAGGTTCTTGCAAGACAAAGCGGGAGGACCGCCGGGGCTGCCATTGGGAATCCAGGTCTCCCTGCTTGGCTGGAGGGGCACTGTGAAGTGAGTGCAATGAGGTGCCCAGCGGGTCATGTAACATTCATTACGTGACCCCAAGGTCGAAAACAAGCAACAGCATTGCAGGTCTCCACGTGGGTGAGCGTAAGAGGGAGGGGGATGTGTGTGTATATTGTAACAAGCCGTTTATTTAACCACTTATGAGTTGTGACATAGGTTAAAATCGATGTTACATAGCACTCAGTAGATGGCTTTCTGACTACCGGACCTCAAGCTTGAGTGAAACTAGCCCTGTATCTACATTAGCCAAAAATTGAATTACCATGTTAAAAAATAAAACAAATAGTAGATTTTTAAAGACTTAGGTTGCAGTTCTTACAATACTGATAAAATGGGATATAAACGTTTAAAGCCGATCTGTAACTTTCCCAAACTCTACGCTTTAGAGTTCTGTATACTAAAATATTCCAAATAAGCATATGAGATCTGTTTATGTGTTAAGAATATATACCCATTGAAAACCAATCTAATAGGTATACCTTCGGGAAAGGTATCCTCACTTTGCAGGTTTATCGTTTCCTATTATCTTGACTGGTTTGGTAAACTTTGTAAAGATGGGGTTTGTTAATGTTAGCTCTGTCACAGGCTGCTGATCTCTTTTGCCACACGGTGAACTTTTGAACTAATTATCTCCAAAGCAATTACCATGATTGACTAACATAAAGCACAAGCCATTTGTAGTTTCATTAAATTAATTTACTTATACAAGTAGGTTTAATGGCAACAGGTCCCCTTGAAGTAAACAAGTACTAGTAATGTATTTTTAAATGTCACACCTAGTCAAAAAATATTATAAAGTTGTATGTTATATTGGGACTGCAGAATAAAAGCATATTCCTATATCTGATTAGACTTTAATGTATTCAAAATCTTTTTTTCACATTAGTACTGGAAAAATCAAATCTTCTGTTATATATTGGTCCTTCCTGACCTTGTAGACTCAAGAGGGAGGATTTTTTTCACTAAAGTTTAGCAAATTAGTGTTGGCGATACCAGATCATATATACATATATATATATATATAAATAAAGAGAAGTGCGACAGCAAAACATAGAACTCATATCCCTGGTTTTCATATTGAGTGATAATCATTTAGAATTGTCATACTTTAAATTTAAGATTGTTTTAATACATATAGATGGGAGTGATCTCTCTATTCTGGGGGAGTCACATCATGATGAGGTGGGGCTAGCTGTGTGCAGAGGCAGGGCTAGCACTTCATGGGGTGGACCAACCCATACATAAGGGTAGGGCTAGCTCCAGAGAGCCTTAAATAGATTCATAGTAGGAGGGCACTCAGTAAGGGCAAACACCGATACCCTCCCCAGAGAAAGAGCAAAATTACCCAGAAATCCAGGAAAGCACTTCTTCACCCAGAGACTCTGGATTAAACCCAGAGAATTCCCAGCTATGCTATTGAACACTGTGTCCTGTATTACTCTGTAATGTAGGCTTGAGTACATTTATAATTAATCCCCATTATTCTAGTGTCTTGCAATTAGTCATTATTTTTTAATACCTATGGCGTATTTTTTGACATTGGTTTTCTCATGAATTGCTATGCAGATATATGTTACTAATCGTTATAAACCCATTAAAAAATCACATTCAGACATGACTCTGATGGCAAGATTTAAAGAGTCCTCTTATTGGACTGATTAATTTATAAATCCAATTTTCTCTAGTGTATTACTCATATTACCCTAGCCCTGTTTTTTGTATTTATCCTTATAATAACTGGTCTTAAAGGAGTTGACAAGAAGAACTCTCTTAAGATGATGGCTCAAAGAGGTCTTGTGGTGTTTTCCGAAAAGCTGCAAGAAGGGAAAGTCGTATTAATGTACTTTATAAGTACTTTACTATGCATTATTTATCTGCAAAAAAAAGTCTATCTTTAGAAGAAGCTGCCTCTCATTTAAATTAGGAAACACTTATAAGCTAACATGTATTACATGAGAAGTAATCAAAATATATATGGTGGGAGTATTCATCACAAAAAGTGAAATGTTATTATTTATACTGACAATGTCTTTTTTCTTTTTATCTTTTTTCAGTTCATCGCTTTTGCTTCCTTGTTTTTTATCCTGGTATCAATAACAACATTTTGCCTGGAAACCCATGAAGCATTTAATACGATCATTAACAGAACAGAGCCAGCTAATAATGGCACGGAAATGGTGTCATTAATTGAAATTGAGACAGACCCTGCCTTAACATATGTAGAAGGAGTCTGTGTGGTGTGGTTCACATTTGAATTTTTTGTGCGGATTACTTTCTGCCCCGACAAGCTTGAATTTGTCAGAAATCTTTTAAATATTATAGACTTTGTGGCTATTTTGCCATTTTATTTAGAGGTTGGACTAAGTGGGCTGTCATCCAAAGCTGCTAAGGACGTGTTAGGGTTCCTAAGAGTTGTGAGGTTTGTTCGTATCCTTCGAATTTTCAAGTTGACTCGTCATTTTGTAGGACTAAGAGTGCTTGGACACACTCTTCGAGCTAGCACTAATGAATTTTTGCTTCTCATAATATTTTTGGCTCTAGGAGTCTTGATTTTTGCCACAATGATCTATTATGCAGAGAGAATTGGGGCCAGTCCCACTGACCCATCAGCTAGTAATCATACACAGTTCAAAAACATTCCAATTGGATTTTGGTGGGCTGTAGTTACCATGACTACACTGGGATATGGCGACATGTATCCTCGGACATGGTCGGGGATGTTAGTAGGAGCACTATGTGCTTTGGCTGGAGTTCTTACAATAGCAATGCCAGTGCCAGTCATTGTTAACAATTTTGGAATGTACTACTCACTTGCAATGGCAAAACAAAAGCTTCCAAGAAAAAGAAAG
Source organism: Spea hammondii (assembly GCA_029215755.1). NCBI lineage: Eukaryota > Metazoa > Chordata > Amphibia > Anura > Pelobatidae > Spea > Spea hammondii. The sequence continues at coordinate 50,235,022 of JARDYJ010000004.1, read as the reverse complement.
AAATACATTCCGCATGCTGCTCAAGCTGATTCCCCTACCTTTTGCAAGATGGATTTGAACATGGGATGTAACAGCACTCAAGTGGATGCATGCCTGGGAAAAGACAACAGGCTCATGGACCACAGCATGTCAGGTACAGTGCAATGTTATCTGAAATTTGGAATTGTATTATCTTCTTAGATGACAGAAAGTTGGTCCTACATATATTATAATCTGGAATTTACATTTTTATATATCATATTACGATGTACACAGAGTACCATATCAATGCAATTGGTTGTCTTATTGTAAATAACATTATGATGATCCTATAACCATTAGTAAAATCACTAGAGGTTGAGTATCCCTTATTTAAAACGCTAAGTAACAGAAGCATTTTGAATAAGACATAATTTCGGAAAGCAAATCTGTCTTCTCACCTGTGTCCACGCCATTGTTGAGGCTGCAAATTTGCAAAGCATGCCCGATGCCTAGTACCCTGTGTAATTTGAAACACATTAACTGAAAGTATATAAGAATGCATAAAATGTAAAACAGGATTCAGTCAATGTGTAAAATATTTTTATACACTGTGTTACTCTAGACACACTGGTGGTTGTATGCTGAAAAATAATTAAATAAAGCTTCAGGGAATAGAGGTTTTTTTTTTAATCTTTTAATTCTTTAAATCAGAGCAGCCCAGGAGACAATCCCCACTGCCTTCCCTTGCCGGCCCTTTCCTTTCCTGCCTCTGAAGGACAACATAGTTCCAGGCTTCATAGATTAGCCTGCACTTGTTTTTTTAATCTCAACTGTTTACTTACATAGTTTGTGTTTTAAATCAAAAACAACGGTTAAAAGATTATTTTGACACTTTGCAAGTTTTTTGTCCCTATGGTTGCGGTAATGTTAATTGACTCTTTTTATTCTGTTGCACTTGACAGAGATGGACTTCTTATTAGATTTCCCTTGATGTTCTGGACTGCATCTATATCCAATAAAGCTGCTATAGTCTTTGCACCTGCAAATCCTAGTGTAGTATTCATAATATTCTTCAATGCCAGCTGTCTTGCTGTTGATAAGTAAATGTACTGAAACTTCAGAAGCTAGATCAGAAGTCACAATCATAGAAGAATGTTTGAGAACCCTTTATTAACTGCCAGGTAAATTGACCCTTGTCAATTTAGTCTTGAAGCTTTTATGATTGAAGTATGATTAAGGAGAGATTGATGTCCACATGAGGAACATTTACTGAAGACAAACATTTTGGTAAAATCTAATACAAGTCTTTATTTATTCAATATTATTATATTTAGGACTTAATTATTGCATATATACAAATATACGTGTTTACAAGAATGCATACTTCACTAACATTTTAAATATCTGCAATGGGGCACGTTTTGATTTAAAAAAATATATATCAGCACTTTATTTACAGTTTCTGAGTTTTGATACTTTTCATGTACTGGCTAGGTCTTATCCATTTCTATATTTATTCTGTCCCCTATATTTATTGTTGTATGAGAATTTCTCATCGATCTTTCCCTAATCCTTCAAGGTGAAGATAGTTCAGGAAGTGATCAACCACTTTCACCTGGAGAGCGCCATCCAATAAGACGTTCTAGCACTAGAGATAAAAACAGAAGAGCAGGAACTTGTTTTCTTCTGACCACAGGTGATTACACATGTAGCACTGATGGAGGGATTCGGAAAGGTACGATCCTTTTTTTTCTTTGAATTTCAATTAACTAGAAATTAGATTAATTTGGTTATTTTAAAAAAAAACAAGGATTCCATTTACCAAGCTGTGTGAGAAGTGGTATAAATTAGTTCAGTTGCTTTTTATCTCCCTTTTACGGCAAGGAGGTTATTAATTGTCTATGTTTTCCAACCCACATTGTAAAGGCAAGAAAATGTCAAAGAACCAGAACTGGAAAGTATATTTTATGCAGCATATACTTTAATGCCCATAAAATATTCCTTATCTTTGAGCAAGTACATGCCTACATCACTTCAAGTATATTTATATAACTCAAAGGTGATGTCCAGAGTATGTTATTACCCAGTATTATTTCTATAGAAAAATACTTTTCAATTATAAAATACATGTTGACGAACTGACTAATTACTTAGGTTAGAAAAGACACATGTCTAATGGACTTTCATATGTGGCGATTACACAATAAAATAATTTAAATACAACATAAGGAAAGCATTATTATAGTATTATTTAATTACATTCAATTTGATCTATTATTTTTTTTTTATAATTTCTGTAGCAATAATTAATCTTTCTTTATCAACTGAATTTATTGCAAACAAGTTTAAAAAGAAACAGTAAAGATTAGTATGAGAAATTGACACATTTCACTTTGGATACACAATGTTTTGTTGGTCAGCTATGAAGATCAATACCATGCACTGTTGTTAAAGAATTTAGTATATATGCATTATCAAGGAATCATAAAAAGTCTGTTATTACCACTTTTTAAACTCACAGGTTGATAAATGTTCCTTGAGGTATTAATGTCCGAAATAATGTTATTACATGCCTCTCAGTGTGTTGTTTATCAGTCCCCTTTTCTTAAAGTTATTAACTAGAGAACTTAGCTGACAAGCTGCTTGGCAATGTTTGTAGCACAGTCTATCCATTCTGTCCCATGTCTGCATTTTTTTCTTTTTCATCTATCTGTCTTTTAAATGTTTAATTTGCAGTTCAGAAAATGAATGACATTAAATCCTCATAAGAAATTATTTTAGATGTTTCACATATAGAACACAGAATAATTATGGTAGAAAAAAAATATGGCCCATCTAGTCTGCACATTTTATACTTATGTAAATATTTTTTTTCTCTCCTTATGTTAAATAAGTGAACCAAAGAATACCCCAGTGTCCTATTTCCTAATGAAATAGGGCATGTATGGTGAATGTGCACATTTTCACATATAACTGCGAGATACTATGATAAACAATGTAATTATGTAAAATGTCATTGCCATTATTGTTTTTTTCAGTCTTTTTTTAACTAGTCTTTACACTTCTTTTTCTTCTTTTTTTTAAATTTAACCAATTTCTTCCCTTTCATACAATTTTTAAGACAAGCACTTGTAGAAGAAAAAGCGTAGATCTTTTTCCAAAGTTTTTGATTTCTCTGGTGGCACGGCACAAACTGAGCCACCAATTGGGGTCTGCTGAATCTGCATGCAAGTCAAGCCAGACTTGACCACCACGTAGGGATTTTTTTGTAAAGGTCATGGCACCTAATTAATAACCAAAAGGATGAAGTTGAGCCAGATGGGACAGGGCCATAGGATAAATATAATTCTAAAGAATGCAATGTGTGAGGACTGATATTCACATTATTAAGTTTTTATTGCATAAGAATGCAAATAACTTATTTTATATTTTTGAAATACACTATTAATATAATGTATTCATTTTGCATTGACATGGAAAAAAGTCCCTTCTGATTAAGAAAAATTGTAATGCTATGTAAATTTCTATATTTATCTATCGATCTATCTATCTGTCAAGATCACATTATTTCATATAGGAGATATTTTTCTCTACCTTCTATATAGGACTAAAATGATCCTTTCCCAATAAAAAATAAAATGTTGCAAATGTATACATTTCTTGAACAAAACTTTGTTACTAATTATCCTTAGGTAAGTAAGTGCAACAGTATACAATATGTATCATCTAAAAAACAGTTAATGTCAGTATAAGATCAGATAACACAGGGATCCCAAAGCCAGGCTTTATCAACAGCGCAAACTTTCCTTAAGGTTGCACCAAAATATTAATCAATAACCCAGTCATTCTGATACATGGAACTGTGCTAACAAAAGTACCACCAGTGTTCATGTTATGCGAGTGGTCTAAAGGAGTCTGTGATGAAGGAATGAATCAGAAAATGTGTCAACAGAAATGGTTGGCAGTACTTTAATGGTTGGCATACATTAATATATAGTAGTGTAAACAATCGTACAATGATATTGAACCAAAGACTAACCCAGTGTCCTATTTCCTAATGGAATAGGACAGGTATGGTGAATGTGCACATTACAACATGCCCTGTATTAAGCATGCTTTGGGACAGGGGGAGCACTCTAATGTATAGGATCTGTGGATGCTTAAATGATTCTAATAAAACAGTTTCCAATTAATATTTTCAATTAGTTTTTAGAACACACTTTTGGTTAAAAAAATTACAATAGACCGAAAAAAAACCACTGCTTATTAGATCACAAATGAAACAGATATCATTAAAATCATGACAAAAATGCATGACACTTTTAGTGGGTTTCATTTAAATCATATTTAATCTACGCATAATACATACATGCATAAATTATGTATAGATGTAAATAAAGTACATAAAATAACAACCATAACATTTCAAAAGCAGCTAATTATTTGGTTTTATTTGCAAGAATCACTGAATCGATATTCTAGCTTGAAGTTTCCAATGTTGTTTAAATGAGTACCTTTCAGAATATTTACTTAAAATAGCAGTGCAAGAATATTCTATGCATTACATATTTTGTCAGTAATGATTCCTCGGAAGACCAACCATTACGCCCACATCATGATAAATTCAGTGTTTCAATCTTACTTGTTATGAAATAATTTCTCCTGTTTAAGAATAAAACAGACACATTGTATTTGCATTTAGAAAATTATGCTAACAATCTTTCCCAAAACACAGAAACATAAAAAGCTTAAAATATTATTACAAGTACTAATGTCCAAAATGATTCTGCAAATGAAAATATATGTATTACACCATATTGCTTATACTTACAATGTTGAACTGGTTCATTTTACTTATATTTTATGTACACATGTCATAAATTACAGTGCTGTTAAAGGCATTCTTGATAAAAGTGATAGCTTCAGATACAATGTGATATTTATTGCAAACAAATAATTTAAAGACAACAATGTTTCTTTTCTTTAAAGTGTGCTGATATAATATGATCTACTATATCAACTTGTGCTTGTTTATGATATGGTTAACATAGTAAACCTCCTGCAGGCATAGAACCTGGTGAAAAACATACTGTATCTTCTGGTAGCCCCATCCAAATTTCTACTAGATTATTTTGTACTGCAAACCCACATAACGACTTGTTGATAAAACATGAATCAATTAGCTTATTACCAATTTAATTTTAATGGACTTCACAATTTTGTTGTTTGATGAACAACAACTGTATAAAAGAGAATAAAAAAGTACCCGTTTATAAACCAAAAACCTGCAACACTTCAGTGCTTGGGCATAGATATTCAAAGTACCAGGGACAGTATACTTGGCCTAACATAACCACAAGGTCATCTCTCTTCCACTTCCTGTTATATAAGTGTAGCAGCCACTGACGCGTTTCGCCAACGTGCTGAGCAGCATGGAAGGGATGAAACTTTAGATCTTGGGTAGGGAATTTGGTCACAGCTTTAACCAGTAATTAACCTTGTTAATCATCCGGCTGCAGGGCTTACATATGACAGTCAGATGCTCACAAAGGATGATAATGAGCTCCCTATGCCAAGGTGGCATTAACTCCTATAAAGGCCTGGCTCCCTCACAATGCCACTTCCAAGTGCTGGCCACATATCCCACTATGACTAAATAGGAAAGCAAGGCACAAACAAAACTATCAAAAGTAGAGGATTGACAGGACTAGTTGTTGTGCCCATAAGGATCTATTGAAAGTAGTAAGCCCCCCTACCACAGCTCATTTAAACCCACATACAAATAATACATCAAAGTTGACACAGAAACGATAGCCCTATAGTCTGCTTGATTGCCCTGGCTGAAGGCAGCAGTTGTGTCCACATTCTTGTAAGACAGATGGAGCTTGCTGTAATACTAAAGTTCTGTGTACTATAATAAAAAAATACATTCAAACAACACAGAAACACAGGCTTAATATGTTCATGGTGACAATTTACAGTTCTCTGAGAATTATTATTTTATTTGTGTTGTTAACACACATAACTAAAGGCAGCAGTAGCCACATAAATATTTAACATAATTATTGCTTCTGTGCTGCTCCATTAGAAGATATTATGCATACATTTATTACTTTTTTTATGTCTAACTTCTTAGATACTCATAATTCCTGAATAAAATCATTAAATGGCAAATTACTGTTTCATTTTTTTCTGTGACGTTTAGCTTTGCCTATAATTTAGCATGGCATCCTTTATCAGCTGACACAATTTTATGTTTTTAGACGTATTACAAAATGAAAAAAATACAATAAATTCTAATAAAATCAAAACCCAACAAAGATTATTGTTGGTTTTCTATTTTATCTTTGCATATTTGGACCACTACATCAACATTTATATGTGGGGTAATATGTTGGCAAGCTATAAATTGTCTCAGCTCTTCATTCTAGGGCTCCTTGATGAGATCATAATTGAATGCATTTCATTTTACTGTTTGTCTTTGTCTTTTTTCTGGCTCAATTCAACTGATGTCTGTGCATTGTTTCGTAAAAAGGATATGAAAAATCTCGAAGTTTAAACAACATAGCTGGCCTGACTAGCAATGCTCTGAGACTGTCTCCAGTAACATCACCTTACAGCTCACCTTGTCCTCTAAGACGTTCTCGATCTCCCATCCCATCTATCTTCTAAAGCAGAACACATCAAATGGAGAAATATAATTTTCTCATGTACTATTTACCTCTAATGGGAAAGATCAAATTATATTATTAACTTTAGGCACTAACCAGACAGCATATCTTTTCTTAACCGGATAGCCACATTGGCAGCAGATGATTTCTTATCTTACATATAAATGTATTTGAAATCTACTACATATCTACTGAATGACATTTGTCCATGGCAATAAAAAAGAATAGATTGTGGAATGATCGGCCACTATATTTAATAATTACATATATTTTCAGGGAAATACAGCTATACCAATGTGCTTCCAAATGATAATCAACACTTCATTGAACGTTCATTTCTTGTGAGTTTCTGATCCATTCTGAAGATGTCTGGGATCCTGTGTTTACCTGCTCGCAGTGTAAAAGATCAGACCATTTGCTTGGGCCATTCCGTCTACACATCATCTCAACGCAGTGTTGCAGATTACTGGGGCTGTGAAATAGCTCTGAATATACGCTTGGCATCGTATCATTTGCTAAACAGTTGTTCTGCCGTAAACATTTTTTATCCTTATTTTTTTTGGTATTTTTAGCTAAAGTTTGATTTACGTTTATACTGTGCTGAAAAAAAACTTGTAATAGAGTTCCGAATGTCTCTGGTTGTTTGCACACAGATAACTGCAAAGATGTTGTCATTACTGGTTACACGCAAGAGGCCAGATCTCTTTCATAATGGCTTGGGGAGGCACAATACATGTGAAAAAGGTAAATGCCATCCAGGCTAATGATTCTAAGCTAGCAGATATATTATTATGATTTATCCTTTTTACACCAGGGTTCTTCAACATTTTCAAATACAGATTTTGACAAAATAAACAATACAAAATTAGACTAAATATGGCCAATTACTTTTAATGTAATAAAAAGGGTCATGTATAGAAGTTTGTTGACCAGCCTCAAACATCTGGCTTTAACATTTTGCACAATTTCCAATTCAGTAATTTTGTTTTTTCACTTTTTAAAATTCCTTTTTACGTTTTATGTCATAAATGTTCATGTTGGTTTGTCTAACCAGCTGTTAAAATGTTCCATCCACCCTTCTTTAAATTTAATACAAGGCTTCACTCTTTTATTTTGTGTTTTGCTGTGTTTTATGTGCTTTGAGTATGGTTGATGTCCTATCAAACTATAAAATCTAGAGACAGTATTAGCCTTAATAATGTCACCACAGGTAAAATATTAATGTTTGCCAACAGCAGCAGTGATTGCCTTACTTTAGTACCAACAATCTGTACTGTACATATTAATACAATAATTAAGAGACAATAAGAGAAAAAATAAATGATCATAATAGATATGATGTTTTGGGCTGGTGATGAATTTAAAAGGCTCAAAATTGTTATAAACGACCCTTGAGATTGTTGAATAATCCCTGTTTAATTTGTGTTAAAAATTTAGGAAAAATGTTAATTGATACAGCCTTTCATTTGAATATCCTAAAACTAGAAGAATGAGCTGCATGACAAACTTAATATAAAAAAAGTCTTACTGAAGTTACTGATATATATTAATAAGGCTTATTACCAATGTAAAAAAAAAAAGAGAAATAGGACATGTTGTAAGCAAGGGATTAATATTGTATTTGGTGCTGCTGTTATTGACTACAGTGTTATACGGAATTTATCATGGATTTGTGACTGCTGAAAAGGGGACAATGGAATTTAGCCATAACAAGGACTATACTGGAAAGAAACTACTGCTGATGAATGGGCCCTAAAATTAAGTCTCTCATGCTTCAAGGTAGTGAATGAGATTCGATGTCAAGGATAATCTGCAGTGCAACACTCACAGACTGAAATGTTTCAGAGTTGCCAGAGAAAAATAAGAAAAAGTATGTGCTGGCAAATCACTTGTAAATAAACATGAGCATGGAGTATTAGCAAATGTAATCTCTTCGGGGACATGTCTCATTGTACGGTTATCATCAAATACTGTGTGTGTGATAAACCCATATATTTTGGCCAACCTCACTGTCCCCCCAGTACTCTGAAATGTGCTGTAGATTATATAAAAACTTCTAGCAACTGCTTATTTACTAAGTGGTGCTATTAAATTTCTTAAATTTTATTAGGAGAGTAGCAGTACAAGGAATTATTTATGTTATGTCACTACAGAGGATCTTCTTTGATAGCAGGCTAAAGCCCAGTGGGAAAAAAGCTCCCCATACTTTTCCGATATCACCCTCTAGTAGCAAATCGGGTTCTGCATAGTACATGCGCCCCATGTTGCATGAGTATAAAAACATAACATGCAGCCACATGTATCCAGCCTGTGGCCACATGTAATCATTTGATAGCCACAGGCCTTAAAGTGCCAGGGCCACTTAGTCATCCCCTGTTTGGCTTTGTTAGCACCACTTAGTATATATGAAGCAAACATTGTAAGTGGTGTCCAATAACATCAGCGATGTAGCATATCTTGTTAAAAAATATCATATTTCATTTACTGTTAAAATGTGACTGTTGACAAATTGTATGTTTGTTAATATCGCTTTTCTTACATATTCTGTTGAGGTTACATCTAATTATGACAAATAAAAGTATGGTGTCAAGATCTATTGTTAGTTAGTATTTAATGGTATTTATTTATCAACAAGTCAGAATTCAGCATAATAAACAATTGTCATGTAAAATATTTTTATTGATTTGATTAAGGTTTCTTTTTGCCAAGGAGAGACATGTTTTTATTTGCATTGTGCTATAAAAATGTGAATTATCATGTCTTTGTCTATATAATGTACAATTTAGATTATACAATAAATATTTGCTTTTCTTCTACTTAAATCGTTCTTCAGATTGTGGATTTGTTCCTATTGTTTAAGCATTTTTGTGACCAAAGGAATTCTGACAAATTTATGCCATGAAAAATGTGCAGCTACAAGCCCAGTGTGCTAAAAATGTGAATCAATTAATTAAATATATATCAATGTGTGTGTACATTTGTATAAATATGTGTTACCAATTATTACTGTTTGATTAGAACACTTAATATAATTATTCCTTAACTTATTGCATAATTACATGTTATGTCATAATATTCCTTAATCTATAACTGGTACTGAATTGAATGTACTAAGTTATAATTACCATATAGATGACCAACATTTAGCAATTGCTCTGTTACCTTTTGGTTAATTTAATATAATATATAATGCATATGCATTATTTTACTAGTGAAATTACCTCTTGATAGGTCCACCAAAAATAGGTCTCACCCGAGCTCGGGCTGGTTGGTTGCACACCAAGCTACATCCATACACAGTTTACTGAGATAACACATTTCAGTATGTATTTCACATGATGTCAAAGTTCATAATAATAAGTTTTCAGAATTTGTTAAAACCGTCAGTGCTGATCTTGATGAAATGCTACACATTATTTGTTTTAAAATCCCCCAAATCGCATCTCATGATTCTGTTTCTGAAATGGCACTATACGCCACATTGCGGTCTAAGAGACTCCCAACCACCACACTGCAAAATGCATGGGCAGAGCAATCAAAAGAGCTATAACTGTAGCCTTAGCAGAAAGGAAGTAAATGGGTTAAATAATAAGAATGTGTACATAAAGCACAAGTGTAATGTAATAAAAGAACAAAAGTATTCTATATGTTAGTGGACTTTTGAATAAAAATACACTGGTTGTGAAGAATTTGTAACCCAATTTAAACACACATCTGAAGCAGTACTACTTGATGAAATGATCAAATAGTCCTATTTAGAAATTTATTTCTTGATGATTTTGCAGTAAGCATTAATGCCATAGGTCATCATTAACATTACCCCATTCCCTATGATCAACTATTAAACTGATAAATTATCAGCTTTTCTGTGGAAACTACCAGGTAGTTTTATTGCTTACCTTTACAACATCAAAAATAATTTCTCCTAAGTCCCCCTCTTCTGTTGTCACCAATAGAACAGTCTTCCCAATGCTATATTCTGCCTTGGGATTTTTAATGTTCCAAGTTCATTATTTTACATTTAGCAATATTAAACCGGGGTTGCCACACTCACAATCATGCATCAAATTCACTTAAAATAAATTTACTTAAATCATTTGCCATTTGGCTCAGTCCAACATGAATGTCTACCATGTTGTAGACCAGGGGCGTCCAACATGCGGCCCGCGGGCCAAATGCGGCCCGCGGGACCTCGAGGTGCGGCCCGCGTGTGATCGGCAGCCAGGATCACAAGAGCCCTGCTGCTTACTTGTGGGAGGGTCTATTCTCTGCTCCAGTCCTGCCTCCTCTGTGGGGAGAACGAGGGAGGCCGCGCCCCCTGCTGAAGTCTGTGATCGGCATTGAGAGAGCTGTAGTACAGGTAAGGGGGTGGGGGAGTGTGTTTGAATGAGTATGCCTGATTGAGGGAATGAATCTGTGAATGAATGAATTTGTGTGTGTGTGATAGCATGGATGTGTAAGTGCTGGAACCTAGGCATGATGGGACTGTGATTGCTGTTAACAATCCCACTCCTATCATGCCAAGTCAGCCAGTACATGCTGAAACCAAGCTAGCTGTCCCCTTGTGTATTGATGCTGCCAGCAGTATGGGGTCTGCACTTGCAGCCACCCTGTACCAGCATGTACTGGCTGACTTGGGATGATAGGAGTGTGATTGCTAACAGCAATCACAGTCCCATCATGCCTAGGTTCCAGCATTTACTGGTTGCCTGGGTATAAAAAGAGTGTGTTTGCTGTTAGCAATCACACTCCTATCATGCCAAGTCATATTGTTGATTTTTTTTGTCCAATTTTGGTGTGTTACTTTTAATAAAAGCGTGGTTACACACTAAAATTGGACAAAAAATACAATGCCCAGCCAACCAGTACATGGAATCTGGGTATGCCTGAGATTGCTGTTAACAATCATAATATAGAATTTTTTTGTACAATTTTGGTGTGTAACTTACTTTTATTAAAAGTGTGGGGGGTCATTTTCGGTTTCGGCTAAGTGAACCCTGAATTTTCGGTTTTGGTCCAGATTTTCATTTTAGTGCATCGCTAAAATAAATAGAACTATTTCATTTTTAATTATCCTGAGTCCTGAATTTGTAGTCACAAAACTTTCTAGGCCCAGAAATCAGTGAGAGGAAAAGTAAAGGTTTTGTGTCATTTACTTTATTTTAATCTGCATATTTTATTAAAGGCCATATTTTCTCACAGTGAAAAATGAGTGCGGCCCTCACACGGATACAATTCTGATGAAGTGGCCCACTGCAGAAAAAACTTGGACGCCCCTGTTGTAGACCTTTGTCTTATCTGCAAAAAGGCACCTATTACCATTGCCACTTTTTATATCACTAATAAAAATATTAAAAAGCTTTGGTCCCAATAGTGATCTCTGAATTTCCCCATTGCTAACAAGACCTTCCTCTAAATATATACACTAGTCAGCCATTACATTATGACCACCTAATATTGTGTTTTGCCGCCATAACAACCCTGACCCTTTGAGGATCTCCACTAGAGCTCCGAAGGTGTGCTGTGGTATCTGGCACCACGACACTAGCAGCAGACCCTTCAATTCCTGTAAGTTGCAAGGAGGGTGCCTCCATGGATGCATTCGGAGGCCATGTGTTCTCCAGGTAAGCGATGCACACATACCCGGCTGTCCACATAATATAAAAGAAAATGTGACTAGGCCACCTTCTCCCATTGCTCAGTGGTCCAGTTCTTATTCTCACATGTCCCTTGTAGGCGCTTTTGGCAGTGGACAGGGGTCAACATGGGCACCCTGACTGGTCTGCAGTTACAAAGCCCCAAATGCAACAAACACCTTCCTATTAGAAGCACCATTAACTTTTCAGCAATTTGAGCTACAGTAGCTTGTTAGTTGGATTTGGCCAAATGGGCCAGCCTTTGCCCCCCACGTGCGCCAATTAACCTTGGTCGCCCATGACTGCTTTTCTTTCCTTGGACCACTTTTGATACTTTTGGTACTGACCTCTGAAGACTGAGAACACCCCACAAGAGCTGCAGTTTTGAAGATACTCTGTCCCAATCGTCTAGCCATCACAATTTGTCCGTTGTCAAAGTCGCTCAGATCCTTACGCTTGCCCATTTTTCCTGCTTCTAACACATCAACGTTGAGAAGGAAATGCTCTCTTGCTGCCTAATATATCCCACCCGACAGGTGCCATGACAACAAGATTATGCGTTATTCACTTCACCTGTCAATGGTCATAATGTTATAATGTATGGCTGATCGTTGTAGCAAACAAACAAACAAACAAACAAACCTTCTGTCTCCTTTCACAAAACAATTATTCTTTCAACTATTTTAATATCCAAGGCCAAAAGTTACAGCTCTTGAGCTGATTCTTAGCATTGTGCATGGGAATTTTGCTCACATTCCTTCCAGATTGTGAACAGTGAGTGTTCCAACCACGGATATTTAAGTGCGTTAGCAATTAGTGGTCCCATTCTGTGAGCTTGTGTGACCTACCACTTACCATAACAGCACTTTCAGAGGGACAGTTTCAAAAAAGACAAAAAGGTGGCATCCTATGATGACACCAGGTTGAAAGTCACTGAACTTAACATTATTTGGTATTTTATGCAGTTTTTCTATGAAGATTGCATGGATGTGTGCCTGATTTTAATTAATTCACTAATTATGAAGGGAGTTCACATATTTATAGCCATGTAGTGTATTTTATTCTGTCTGTGTGCTCTCACTTTCTTCTTGTTGATTGGTATATCCATAAATGAATGTCTGTCTTACAGACCCTATCCCTGCCCTGTGGGATGGAGGGACTAAAGTTAAAACAATATAAAAAAAATATTAAAAAATAAAAAAAACTCTACCAACCTCCTCAACCTCTAAGTCCTCTAAGTAGAAGGCACTGGTTGGGTGCACCCCCTTGGAGCTCAAAAAAGTAGAGTAGAGGCAGAGGATGGGGTTTTACATCACTTTTTACCTCCTCGCCCCCTGTAGACAGAAGAGGCAGTGATGCCCCCTAAGGGGTTTAAAGTTAGTTTAACCTCCATCCCAATGTGAATTGAATGAAGGGTGCCCCCACAGCTCAATGTTATAGTTTTTAACCCTGTTCTGGAGAACTGAGAAGGGGATAATTGCCACCCCACTATGTATAACTGTAACACTCTTTCATGCTTATTACCTTTTGGGCAATACAAGATTATAGGAAGCCATATGTTGGGCAATATATGGATATCAAAAACCTCTGTGCAATGTATGTGGGGAAACAAATGTGGACGTGTACTTGTTGGCTCACTGTTTCACTGGTCTAGCAAATATCACATCAAATTTTGCAGCATCAACACACCTTTCAGCTCAGTATGCTACATGATTTATGAACAAGAAAATGTATCTGTTCAGGTTAAATTGACATAGAGAATGTAATGTTTTGCAAAGATAAACTTGGTAGGTTTAGGTAAATAGAAAGAAGCAGGTAAATAGAAAGAAGAATACCTCAGCATATTCATCATTTTTGCTTACTGCTTTTAATATAACACCAAATAGTTACTGAATAGTACAGATTTTGTGTTACAAGCACATTTAATGAGAGAGTATGTGTTTGTAGTGTCTAAACTGGATACTGCTGTGAGGCATTTCGCTTCAGAAACAGGCAGCTAAAAAATGTCATAATTCATTATAAAGGCTATAGGAACCTATGGCTGCAGTTACAAAGAAAAAAAAGAAAATCTTTCATCCATTTATATTCTATGTAGTACTACGTTCTGGTAAGAGCTTTCTTACCTGCGAGAAGGAAGATCTTAAGTAATAAAAAAATACGTATTAACATTGAAATATTTGTTCCCAAAATTTAAGGTATGATAAACTCAATTGTAAAATAAATGATAATATTACATTTCAAAAATACATACAGCACTTGAATTAATTATACCACTGATATATATATATATATATATATATATATATATATTTATGTATATATATATATATATTAAATACATTCAAAGAGTCCATAAACATCTTATGAAGACACAGAACTCTGTACCATATCTATCCCTTGTGCTAACAACTAGCATTAAGAACCTTAATAATCTAGAAAATAGAAAAAATAAAAGGAGCTGATTTCTGAAAGCAATATATACAGAACAAATTGGACAGATAATAAAAGAGATTCAACAACAACTTTTCACTTCTGAAGGTTTTTCTTCACTTTTCAGTGCTTTTCCAATATGACCTTTAGAAATAAAATGAGACAGTTCACATAACCATTTCTAAAACTCCCCACCAAAATACACAGCGGGGAGAAAAAATTAAAATTACAGTATATTATTGACTGGCTAGCGTGGGTATACTGAAATAAGAGTGCTATGATATGTAATAATAAACAATAGTATGCTTCAGCTCAATAAGGAAATTAATTAAAAATAAACAAATCAATAGGTCAAACAAAAAAGCACACATCTTGAAAAAACAGAAAAAAACCAAATCTATAGTTTTGTTCATTCTTAAGGAAAGAGCTTGACACTTACATTTTAATTACACTACCCATTAAAAATGAATTAAAAAATAGACTGATTAGATCTGGTGCAGTGGTACTCTAAGGTAGGTGCTGCTGGTGCAGAGCATTATGTTATCCTGAGGTAGTGGGGTGGCAGCTTTAATGGAGATGTAAGCAGCAGTGAAGACAGGGCTCTGGGCGAGAAAAGTGGACACAAGAACACTGTGGAAGAACTGTTTGAGCTGCATAAATAGAGAGGAATAAAGTGAGTGTGTATGTAGTTATTAGAGATATGCACACAAACAATTCAGACACAAGTTTAGTTTAGTTTTTGGTTTATTCGTTTTTGAAAATTCGAAATTGTGTTTCCTGCACTTCAGCTTTAACGAAATTCAGAGGGTTCTTTGATTCAGAAGCAAAATTTGTCTCAGTCACAAGATTCACACTTTCTGCGAAGCATTGGCGGTAAAACGTCATTACTAAATTTCACTCTTACCTTCCATGACAACCACCCTCTCCGCTTCAGTCTTTCATATCCCTTTTTCAGCGCTCCCTACCCCTTCCATTGATGCACCAGACACACACTACTTCCACAACTTTGGCACCTACTTCTCACAACGACATTCTTTTACGGCTTTGCTTCTCCACTGCAGACATTCTTCTATGTTCTCTTCCTCCAAAAACACAGCCATGCATACTACGTCCCCAGCAGTAGATTACAAAAATAAAAGAGATACTGGGAAGGTAGACAATTGGACCTATAGTGTACGTTTGAGCAGGGCCCTCCGCACCTGTTGTTTCTGGAAGTCAAATTGTTATGTTACATACTACTTGTTATGTCCTGTCTACCCATTGTAAAGCGCTACGGAATTTGATGGCACTATATAAAACAATAAATAATAATAATAAGAGACAAACGTTGGAGGAGGTGGGGGAGAGGGGAGTATGCCCCATTCTCATCTCCCCTATTGGTCCAACCACTCTGTCTTACACTAATGCAAGGTGTAAGTCTTCCATTGTACAATTTTGGTGAGCCTGTGCAAATTGTATCCTCAGTTTCCTGTTCTTAATGGAACCCGGTGTGGTGCTGTCACCTATCTGCTTCAAGGTTTCAAAATGTATGTTCAGAGATGGTATTCTGCATACCTTGGTTGTAGTTAGAGGTAGATGTAAAATGATAGGATGAGAATGTAATATTGCATCTTTGGTAAAATGATAAAAACAGATTGAATAAAATCTTGGGTATTAGTTTCTAAAACAACATCATGGATAAAAGGGAATCAGAAATTGACAACAAAACTAATTAAATGAAGTTCACAGCTATGAATGCAGACTTTCCAAATTGGGCTTGCATATACAAGTTATTTTGAGGTAATTTCAAAGAACTGTCTAAGGATCTTTTCGTTTAAATAACTTTGAAGGCGACACACAGAAAGTACAAAGTGGATATCCCAGCTTTGTTAAAGTGAAAAGTTGTTTTCATTACTGTCAGGACAGTTAAGATGTGAATGTAGTGGCAAGTAAAGTGGTTTTGGCAAACTCAGTTAATACTATTTCTGGATAACACAAGCATTTAAAGTGAACAATTTCACTTTAGTATTTTGATCATCTAGATTTTGATTATTTTGGAGTCATTAAGAACTTTTTTTGGATTCTGTGGCACAATATTGGATAAAACATCAGTTATTTTTACCTTCTGGATCAGCTTTTGCAAAATATAAAAAAAGGCCAACAAAGCCTGTAAAAAGGCAATTAAATTAGCTATATTGGAAAATGAAAAAATAATTGTTAAGGAGAGCAAGAACAATCCCCCAAAATCTTTAAATAAATAAATAGCAAAAAGTTAAAGGCTGATAATGCTGGGTCTTTGTTATGCGAAATGGTTGAGATGGTCAGTGGGGACAGAGAGAAAGCAGATATTTTAAATAATTTATTTTCTTCTGTTTTTACCAAGGAAGAGCTGATGGACAAGAACCTGCAAGCAAGCATGTGGCTGACACAATAAAAAGTGTTCAAACAATTAAATGGTGTTAAGGTAGACAAAGCCCCGGGGCCAGAAGGTATACACCCATGGGTACTTAAATAACTTATCCAGGCCCTAGCCAGGCCACTGTTTTTGATTTTCAAGGATTCTTTTATTTTAGGCATGGTGCCCACAGATTGGCATAAAGCCGATGTGGTGCCCATACGTAAAAAGGGATCAAAATCACAGCCAAGCAATTACAGACCTGTAATTTTGACATCTGTGGTGGGGAAGCTGTTTGAAGGGTTACTAAAGGAACATATTCAAAATTTCATCTTGAACAGGAATTTCATTAGCAGGAGCCAACATGGCTTTGTGAAAGTCAGATCTTGTCAAACTAACTTAATTGCATTCTATTAAGAAGTGAGCAGAAATATAGATATGGGTGCTGCAGTGGATGTGATATATTTAGACTTTGCTAAGGCATTTGATACGGTTCCACACAAAAGGCTACTGTACAAATTGACTGAAATAGGCTTAGGTCTTGCTTCTTCTTGTTGTTCTCTTTTCTCTATTCTTCTTCCAAATCTCCATGGACATAACCCTCCAGGAGATTCTGACAAAATGGCAGACCTTCTGGTGACATCCTCAACCCCAATTGGAGGGTCAGGGTAAATGATGTCACCAGAAGCCCCACCCTTTTTTAACTAGACAAATTATGCAACTACACAATGTCATACAAAGTGTATCCTTAAGGTGGACCCTTTATTTGCATATCTTTGCCATGAAGTATTTGACTTAAGGGAGGGTGGCACTGTTGTTTCATGCACTGGAACTTCATATGTGCCATCTCAAGGATCCCATTTGACATTAAAAGAAACATGCAAATTTAGAGTAACATCCAAATCGCTAGTATATTGAAATGTATATGTACACTATAGAATGCTCCAGTTTGGTGGTGGCAATACGGTTGCCTCTACCCAGTTTTCAATTATTAGGTGTAATAGTCAAATGCCTAGAGTAAAGGCATCCAAGAACTGAGGGGGCCTGGTGCACTGATGGTAATATACTAGTAGTAGTTTAGTTGTGGATACTACCTTAGCCAGGAGGGAGGCATTCAACCGGTGGCATAAAACGTATGATTGCATCTATATGTGTGCACACACAACAAGGGGCCCAGTAGGGGCATATTCTGGCAATGTCCCTATTGTCTCCTTTGAGGCCCCCGACAAGCTATGATAATCTGCTAAATCTCAATATAAAGAGTTATCATATGAGCTGGCTGTCAGTAATTACAAGGCATATGCACAGTAGAAAGTAGGAAATATCTTTGGTCAAATGTATCTTCTTCAAATGAAGGAGCTGATATGATGCATATGATGACTAGTGTGACTCTTTAATGACTCTTTAATGATTACTTTAGGTCTTCCGATCACTTTAAGATTATGATAATATTAGTATATCTTATCTAAGGTATTATGTAGTTAGTTTTCAATTTCGCCCAATATCTACTACCCTAATAACCAGGTGCATGGAGCTACAATTAAACTAATAACACTGTTTGACCAGATAAAAAATGCATAAATCCTACCTACATACCTACATACCTTGGCATGAGAATTTTCAATTTTTGTTTCGCCAATTACAGGGCTAAAAAAGTGCCTTCATCATTCTAGCTATTAAACATTTTACATCACAATTATCACTTTATTTTGCAATGTACCAGTACATATTTCATACTTCAGGATTAAGTAGGTATACTAACAGTTTAGCATTGTTTCATAACAATTAGAGAACTTAATGATTGGTATGAGTAACCCACACAAAAATGTAATACATAGATTTCTGACTAAAGCCCCTTTATTTATCTGTTCTGTTTAATATATTATATTAGTGGTCTTTTTTTTTTTACAGTAATGAACAAGTAAAAAGCAAACAATAATGAAGATATATATTACATAATGTCAATACAACACTGTATTTCCTTAGGCAAGGACAAGCTCTGAAAAACTACACAGCTCATGCATAATGTAATCCTGTTCTATATTTGAAAAGCCTCTTGGCTGTTGAAAGGAACATAATACTGTAAGTTGGATCAGTACTGCTCAGCTTTACCGGGTCATGATTTCACAGTGTCCCTATTTGGAGAAGGTAAAATAATCAATAACTCATGCTTTCTGCTTTATATAACTGGGAGTACTAATTCTTATCACAGTCCTGTCATCCCAATAAATGGTGTCAACTAGGGTTGGGTGATATTTTCTGCTTCCTGAAAAGCATGCCACGGACAAAAGTGAACAGCAAAGCATAGAAAGAATGGAGCAACTCCCATCTCTGAATCCATTGAATAAAAATGCACTTTTTTGCAGCTCATAAACCTCATACCTATTTATTGTAGCTACTCTAATCCTAGTTAGACTCTAGTCTTCTCCTACTTCTGTAATGTGTCCCAATTCTCCAACATCTTTGCCTAACCACCATGTCCTAGACCTCTGAAAACCCATTGAAACCTGTGACCTCTAAAACACTATTAACATAATTCTGTATCTTCTTTCTGTCTCCTTCTACTGCTACCACAAGGTTTACACTGTACAATACAATCATATGTCAGCCTCAGTGCTCCCAATCCTGTAACTCATCATAATTACTAAATTCTCACTTCTAAAGCAAAAAAAGTCACTTTTCCTTACTTATCATCTTGGACCAATCTGCTACCTTTGACACTGTTGACAATTCGACCAACTCAATAGCTCAGATTTGCTACCTTGGTTTTAAACTTGACTCCTCTCTCTCCTTCACTACTCGTGTCCAGTTGCTCACTAAATCCTGCTGTCGTACCCTGTCAAATCCTTTTGAACTTGTCCTTTCCTCGCACAACACACTACTAAATTACTGATTACTTCCCTGATACTCCTTCTGGATTATTGAACTCCCTAAATACCACACCCCTTCCCTACCTTTCACCACTTCAATCCATTCTGAACACCTCTACAAGGCTATTCTTCTTATCTGCTGTTGTCAGATACCGCCATGGCTCCATATACCCTGCAGAATAAAATAACAAAACCTTGCCTACTGGAACACTGTACCACATATATCTGCTGTTGTCTCCAAAAACTCACATAACTGCCCACAACCTATTTCTCTCCACAGCAATTATTGCCTTCTTTCTTATTTTGTACCAGTGTTTCTTAAAAATGTTATTGCTAATTTTGTATTTTATAAATGTTAATGTTATTGGTATTTTTGTATTCTTGTGTGTTGAGAGTTAATGAATCTGGTGCCACTCTATAAATAAAAGGAAAAGTTCCTTGTTTGGTTGTTAAATTGGTTCTGAAACATCAAGATAAAGTTAAAAGGGAAACCTCATGGAATTTTTTTTTCTTCTTAAGCATTAAATGCAGTGACATGTACAGTAATGTAGAGTGACATTGACAAAACTTGAAATTAATTTTTCTCCAATAAAATTCACTTATCAGTAGACCTGGAGGTTTTAAATGTCAGTACCATGATATTTCGGATGACTTTCCCAGCTCAAACACCACACTAACCTGATTCTTAATGGCAATGCTGTTGAGGTTTTGCATCTACAATGTAATCCTTTCCTCAATAAGCTTTCATAAGTCAGAGCGCCAGGCTGGGTGATTAGAACTGGGACATTCTATTCTAGAACACATGACTAATAGGCATCTGTCAATGAGAAGTATTTTGAAAAAAAGAGAAAGCAACGCAAGACTTCTTTTTACATTTCTGCTCCAAGATCATTTTAGGATTTTTTTTTCTATGAACACATTTCACATTAGAACACATTTAATATGGGCCTGACCTGGATATATTTCCATTAAAATTTTATTTGTAAAGGCCTCTATCAGATATATTGGCACCCAGTACAAACCGGCTTAATCTCACCACACATGCCTCCCACTGCCCTTTCTACCACCATCCCCAAGGTCTGTAGTGAGAAGTAGTGAGGCATGTGACCCCAGTCCTTGGTAGCAGACCATTAGAGCCCAGTCTCATTTAGCAGGCTGTGAGGGCTAGTGCCATGTAGCGGTTCTGGGTGAACCCAGTCACGAATATCGGGACATGAGAGCCAATGAGGGAACGTATGAAAGGGGCCCACCTCCTTGGCTGGGCTTCATACATGGGTACTGATTTAAATTTTAGCAATATAATAATTATAATAGTGAAATTAAAAAAATATATTTAGGATACAAGGGAGCATTTGGCCCTCCAAAAGATAAAAACATTTGTTGTGTATAACTGTGAATAATATTCATACTAAATAATGACCTATTATATAAAAAGGCATTAGAAAAAGGTCCTATCTACATTAAAAAAAAAAACAATATACAATATGTGTGGGTAAATTATGAACATTAAGAACAATATGGTTAATACAACATATTGGAGGACAGGGCCGGATTAAGAGCATCATGGGCCTGGTGCTGAGAATTTTGGTGGGCCTTTTTATGGAAATAAATAAAATAGAAGGAATAGACCGAATCTCTTTGGCACCCATGTGTACTGGATAAAGATGATATCAGTGTGAGGCAAATAATATAGGATAGAATCTTATGTGATGGGATTGGGAGTACATCAGTATACTAAAAAAGTCATCATATAAGATTCCTGAAGTCACAATTTACTGCCACTAATCCTTTTTTAATAACATATGCAGATTGAAATACATGAAATAACACAATCCTCTCACTGATTTCCCGGGCCTAGAATGTTAAGTAAAAATTAAATACCGTATTTGCTCGATTATAAGACGAGGTTTTTTTCAGAGCAAATGCAAATAGAGGTCTGATTATGAGACTAAGATCCAGATCCCCCGCACCGCTGCAGGGGACCTGGATCCTTCTGCCCCCCCCCATTTAACACCCCCCACACACACACTTACTGGTGCTTCCTGCTGTATTGCCGGGGCAGCGGGTTGACGTCTACGCAATCCGCGTAGACAACGTCCGCTGCAGCCGGAAGGAGGTGTGGCTAGCAGCGGGGGTTATCTGCGTCCGTCGCGCATACCTTCCCCGACTGTCGGAGATCAGAGTTCCCCGCACTGGTGCCGCACCGGCTGCAGCGGAAGGAGACGTCAACCCGCTGCCCCGGCAATACAGCAGGAAATTGGAAGCACCGGTAAGTGTGTGTGTGTGCGTGTGTGTGTTAAATGGGGGCATAGGGCATTTCTGGAATGCCTTATACCCCTATATGCCACTCTGGCACTTAGGGGGTTAAAAGGCATATTATGGGGCAGAGTGGCATATAGGGAGGCATTTCTGGAGGCAGAGTGCTCTATACAATGCCTTTTAACTCCCTTAATGCCACTCTGCCTCCTGGAATGCCTTATACCTCCCTATATGCCACTCTGCCCCATAATATGCATTTTAACCCCCTAAATGCCAGAATGGGATATAGGGGTATAAGGCATTTCTGGAGGCAGAGTGGCACATAGAGGGTCAAAAGGCATACCATAGGGCACAGTGGCATATAGAGGGTTAAAAGGCATATCATGGGCCACAGTGCCATATTGGTGTGGCAAGCCTGGGGGCAGATGTGCGTAACTGGGGGACAGGTTGGAAAATACAAGGAAATAAAAACAAAAAAATTTTTTTTCTCAATCATAGCTTTTATTTAAAAAAATAGTTTACATGAATTAACATTTACTGGTAAAACTTTTTTCCTTTAGGGTCGTCTTATATTCAGGCTTTTTCTTTTTTTCCTAAGTTAATATTCAGATTTTGGGGGGTCGTCTTATAATCGAGCAAATACGGTAGTTAAATTTATTCCTATAGTAAGTAAAATGCCAGGAAACAGATGACCAAACACACACACCAGGACAAGCTCTGCCACACTGACACCCCAAAAAACCCACCAGGACAGGTTCTGCCACACTGACACACAGTGTCCACATCCGGACGGGTAAGCAAAAAAAATAAATATTTTTTTTCCCCACACTGCTTTATCGTTGACTCTTCTTTTGTATTTTTGCCCCTTTGTGTATCGCCACCAGCCAGCACTATGTGTATAGGGGATGTATATCTGCCTAATTGATTCCCCTTAATGAATCTATACTCCCCCCCCATACTGCAGGGTTGGTAAGCAATATGTAAAAATGATATGTGCCCTGGAAAACATGGCTGATGTGGTCACCCTAATGCCCCATACCTTTGTGTATTGCCCCCAGCCAGCCCCACATTGTATATTTATTCCAATTACCCAGCCCCCCTTTAGTATTGATTTATGTGATTCCCCACAGCCAGCACCCCCTTGTGAATTAATGCCCCCACACCCTTGCATATTTCCCCCTGGCACCCAGATTGCATCCACAGGATCTGCCCAACACCTAGACTGGAAGCATAGGACTTGCCACCTTTGCCCCCAATCAGCCTGTCTGTGGCATCCTGGCCCCAAAACAGCCTCCCTGTGACATCCTAGCCTCAAACAGCTTCCCTGGGCCATGCCCCCCCACTTACACATCCATGCTATCACACAAATATTCATTCAGTCATTCACACATTCATCCATTCATTCATATACTCATTTACAGATACTCATTCATTCACAGGTACTCATTCATTCCCTCAATCACACATACTCGTTCATACATCCTCCCCCACCCTGAACTGCTGATATCCTGGTGCCTCTCAGAGATTCCACAGGAGCCGCTGCTTCCCTCTGTGTTGCTCGCAACTTCTCTTTTAACGCCCAGGGGGAAGCAGGAACGGAGCAGGGTCATGTGACATAAATTGACGTGACTCTGTTGGGTTCTTGCTTCCTCTGGGTGTTACAAGTAAGCAGCAGGCCCTTGCGAAAGTAATTGCTGCTGGCTTTTGCCCCACGTTAAAGTCGGCCCTGGCAGTCGTGCGACTGTATTGGCCAGTTCAGTGTGCAGCTGGCCCATCGGGAAATCTCCCCCCCTTTCCCATTGTGCCAGCCTGGTCCTGACTGGGCCTATTTTCAGGTAGGGGCCTGGAGCTGCAGTTTCATCAGCCCCTACTTTAATCTGGCCCTGGTGGGGAATACCCTTGCACTTGATAGACAAAAGTAGTTTATTGTACAAGAAATATGTTATGCCTGAACAATGGGCACCTATAACAAAATATACATAGTTTAGGTATTTTATAGCACTCATATAGCAAGCATAGTATAATATTTAACTCACAGAAATACAGTTTCTTAATCATTACAGTGCCATATTAAAATTGTGATTTTGTTCCAAAATGTGTTTTTTTCTTCTTTTTCATGTGTATTACCTTAATGAGATAAACTGGTATCTTTTTAAAATTGAGAACTACCACATGGGAAATATGTTAGATGCTAAAACTATTCTAGTAGAAGGTTATATGATCAAGGGCTGGACGTGATTGCTGAGCAAATTATAGAGGAGATAGCAATGTCATCCAATGATAAAAATAGACTAGAGAAAAATGAGAGAATGGTAGCCTTCGTTCTGTCTGGGTCAAAGAACTGATAACATTTCACATGGTTTTGGTTTTCCAGTTCATTAAGTAATTTGTGTGCTAGATACAACCAAGATTTCTATACTAATTACTGGAACATATTCTATATTGTTTAAAAATGTGTAATATATATGGTCTTATTTCTCCATTTCCACACTAAATATTCTTGTCTGGCATATTTACCAAAGATGTAAGTTACATCATTTTCCTCTATTCACTGAACTGCGAGTACTTGAAACACAGTTTCACAAAAATCCATATTAATACATGTTCACTAATGCCAACTTGCATTAAAGCATACAAAAAATCACAACTTTATTACATTTCTTTTCAGGAGAGTCAAGTGTATATAAATTGAAATAAACAACAACAGGTAACTCACAACTCAACCAGCAACTAACAAGTGCATTCCCAGGCAGACAATAACAGGCAAACACTAATATATATACTCAAACACATACTAACGTAAAGACACACACACTAAAATACCCAGGCAGACAAGCACTCTTGTCTCCTCCCATCTCATTCCTGGTCAGATTAGGGCATGAAAAACTAACAAGAGGGGCAGGTAAAATATCAATGCTTTTGGAGAAGCACAAAACCCATCCCTTGACACCTCTCCATGTCTACCCAGGGAGATAGAGTGTCCCATTTTTTCATACTGAATTATGGTTTATATATATGTTTCTGAAAAAAACAATAGATATTTTATGGTTAAACTAAATGAGAGAGGGGGGAATTACACTTGAAAACAAGATAGCAAAAGTGCTAAAATCCCTGTTAGTCATTAAGTGTAAATAAATGCCCTTAGTCCTTATGGTTTTAAGGCAAGATGTAAAAAAAGAATGTTTTAAAATGTAACATCTTAACCCCTTAAGGTTGATTATGTAATCAAATGCAAACTGAGACCTTGCCTGAGGTAAGTTGGTTTTAAACAAATAATGTTCCAACAGATAAATTGAAAGTGCTCTTTAACCTTTAAATAGCTAAATGTTTTTCCAAACCTTTTTTATAAGATTGTGTCCTGATTGTTTTAGCCCTTTTGCAATGGTGGATCCAGAGCCTGACCTTGGGAAGGGTACTAAAACACACTGAGACACTCGCACTAACCCACGCAACCAGTCACTCACACCAGTACAACTAACACACATTCAGAAACTCAGCACTAACACACACAGACACTTGACACTAACATACACACCCACACAAGCATGCCCAGATATTCCAACTAACATGACCAGTCACGTATACTAACATAGCCAAAGACACATGATCACACGCTAACATACCCAGAAACACACACGCACTAACATCCCCAAAAGACATATGTTCACACACTAGAGTATCCCACAACACACACAAACATACCCAGACACGCTAACATACCCAGGCAGACACACACGCATATACTAACATACATATCTAAACACAGACTAACATACATACCAAGAGCACACTAACACACAGACAAGCATACACTAAAATACCCAGGCAGACACACACATACCCAGACACTGTCACACATACATAGCCAGGCAGACACACACTAACATGCATACTCAAACAGACACACACTAACATGCATACCCAAGCAGACACACACTAACATGCATACCCAAGCAGACACACACTAACATGCATTCTCAGGCAGACAATAACAAACAAACACTAACATATATACTCAAACACATACTAACATAAAGACACACACACTAAAATACCCAGGCAGACAAGCACATACCCAGACACACATACCCAGGCAGACACTAACCTGCACACCCAGGCAGACACACACTAGCATGCATACTCAGGCAGACACATACTAACATGCATACCCAGGCAGACACTCACTAACATGCATACCCAGGCAGAGACACACTAACATGCATATACTAACATGAATACCCAGGCAGAGACACACTAATATACCTAGGCAGACACTAACATAGATACACCAACTAAAATACCAAAACAGACACTAACATACATACCCAGACACACACTAACATACAAGCACACATGCTAATATACACAGGCATACACACATACCCAGAAACATGCATACCCATGCATACCTAGGAAGGCACTCAGTGAGGTGCATACCCAAGCAGGCAGACACTAACATGCATACCCATAGGCAGGCACACACTAATAATCATACCCAGGCAGACACAAACAAACATTCATGTGCAGACAGGCACACACTAACTTGCATACCCAGGCTGACACACACTAACATGCATACCCAGGCAGACACACACGAACATGCACACCCAGGCATACACTAATATGCATGCCCAGGCATAACCTGCATACATGCTGTATCTCACAAAAGTGAGTACACCCCTCACATTTTTGTAAATATTTTATTATATCTTTTCATGTGACAACACCGAGGAAACGACACTCTGCTAGAGTAGTGAGTGTACAGCCTGTATAACAGGGTACATTTGCTGTTCCTTTAAAAATAACTCAACACACAGCCATTAATGTCTAAACCTTGGCAACAAAAGTGAGTACATCCCTAAGTGGAAATGTCTAAATTGGGCCCAATTAACCATTTTTCCTCCCCGTTGTCATGTGACTCATTAGTGTTACAAGGTCTCAGGTGTGAATGGGGAGCAGGTGTGTTAAATTTGGTTATCGCTCTCACACTGTCTCATACTGGTCACTGGAAGTTCAACATAGCACCTCATGGCAAAGAACTCTGAAGATCTGAATTGTTGCTCTACATAAAGATGGCCTAGGCTATGAGAAGATTGCCAAGACCCTGAAACTAAGCTGCAGCATGGTAGGCAAGACCATACAGCGGTTTCACGGGACAGGCTCCACTCAGAACAGGCCTTGACATGGTCGAGCAAAGAAGTTGAGTGCACGTGCTCAGCATCATATCCAGAGGTTGTCTTTGGGAAATAGACGTATGAGTGCTGCCAGCTTTGCTGCAGAGGTTGAAGGGGTCAGCCTATCGTTGCTCAGACCATATGCCGCACACTGCATCAAATTGGTCTGCATGGCTGTCATCCCAGAAGAAAGCCTCTTCTAAACATGATGCACAAGAAAGACTAAGGACATGAATTACTGGATCCATGAACTGTGGTCCGATGAGACCAAGATAAACTTATTTGGTACAGATGGTGTCAAGCATTGTGTGTGTCTTGCCTACAGTCAAGCATGGTGGTGGGAGTGTCATGGTCTGCTGGCACTGGGCAGCTACAGTTCATTGAGGGAACCATGAATGCCAACATGTACTGTAATATACTGAAGCAGAGCATGATCCCCTCCCTTGGGAGACTGGGCCACAGGGCAGTATTCCAACCTGATAATGACCCCAAACACACCTCCAAGACAACCACTGCCTTGCTAAAGAAGGTGAAGGTAAAGGTGATGGACTGGCCAAGCATGTGTCCAGACCTAAACCCTATTGAGCATCTGTGGGGCATCCTCAAACAGAAGGTGGGGGAGCGCAAGGTCTCTAACATCCACCAGCTCTGTGATGTCATCATGGAGGAGTGGAAGAGCACTCCAATGGCAACTTTAAACTGTTATACAGGCTGTACACTCACTACTTTACATTGTAGCAGTGTCATTTTTTCAGTGTTGTCACATGAAAAGAGATAATAAAAAAAATACAAAAATGTGAGGGGTGTACTCACTTTTGTGAGATACTGTGACAAATGTTTACTTGAGTCTCGGGGAGACATAAAATGAATTATAATTTGTTTATTGTCAAGTGAAACTGGACCCTGATATTCCCATCTACTGTCCGGAGGTGTCTGGTCAGCAGTGGTCTTCATGAAAGACTTCTGGACAAAAATCTATACCTCTGACCTGGAAACAAGGCCACGTTACTTAACTATTCACACAGGAAACACAAGAAGAGTCAAAATGTGAAATATTTGGCTGTCGCAGAAAGCAGCTTGCTTGCCAAAGGACTGGAGAGCAGTAAATCATCGGAAGTTGCTTGCAGACTTCCGTCAAAATGGCGGTGCTTCTACTAACATCCTCTTGCCCGATCCTAAAATTGGGTGGGAGAGCGTCACCAAAAACAACGCGATTTTGCCTTAACGGGAACTTCCTCCAAAATCACACCACTTTCGGTGACGTCCTCCGCCATTCTTCTGGAAGTTCACCAGGAGGTCATGTCTACAGAGCTGCAGACGAATATAGAAGCCAGAAGAGAGAAGAACAAGGAGATGGAAAAGATGCTAGAGAAGAAGAGACATGACTGAGGTAGCGCCAATGCGACGCCCTCTTTACCCCCCTTCCCACAATAAATACACAAACACAAAGTAAATAATATAATGCTTTATTATAGTCAACTATGGAAAAATAAGGCCACGGTGCAGTCCGCTTTACGCCTTCCACACCGTGACACAGATATAAATAACTTTATTCATAGTAAAATGAACTTTATTTGTAAACACATATAACATAGTATATAATATAGCAATGCACGTGCCGCACCACCCGACTTACTTATGACACGTGCAAGCCTTAAAACTAACAATTGTAAACCAAATATAAAGGCTACAAATCGTAACCCTAAATTGTAAACAACCGAACCGGCTGGCACAGGCGTAAAACCGTAAAAACGTAGAGACCACCGGCGTCCCCTGCACGGCAGCCATTGTCACGGCTAGGATTCACCAAGGCACAAGCCCAAGGAGTGTCCTGCACTTAGGCCGAGGGCCTGTGCACCACGGGTCAAACCACACCTAAGGTGGTTAACCCTTGCGCTATGCCAGCTTGATAACCAACCGCCAAAGCCAGGGAGTGCGACCACCTTGCACCTCACTGGCCCCCCACCACCGACAACGCACGCTCCAAACCAGACTGGACGTTAAGGAGCCAAATGTCCAGACCAACATCAGACAAATGGGCACCATCTGACCGAAACAAACCCGCAGGGTCCCCTTCCAACTCAACATGCTTAACAATGACACCACCCCGAAAAGAAATAAAATGGGAAATAGTCTTATTGACCTGCTTGCGAGCCCTATCAATCCCCGTGTGAGAGTTAGCCCCACGCCACTGAACCCGGGGAACGATATCAGACCAAACAAAGAACGTCTGCGTATAAGCAGCCCAAAACTGCTGAAAATCAGCCTTCATGGAGGAGATAAGGGACCTGATCGGAACCTGCCCCGAATCATTCCCCCCAACATGCAGCAGCAGAATCCGGGGCACCCCATGTATCGCAACATGGCGCGACAGCTCCCTGGACACCCGGTCCCAACGCAGCCCACGGAAACCAAGCCATCGGACCACCACCTTAGACGGGTCGAAACCGAGCTGTTTTCCCGCGGGACGAACAGCAGCCCTCCGCGCCGCCCAATAAACAAACGAGTGCCCCAGGATCCACACGAGAAACTGTCCCGAACCTAAAAGAAAACAAAACACGTAAGAGCACAAGCCGGAAAACAACAACAGAAATCACAACAAATGAGGGCGAACATAAGACCGAAACCTAGACGACTCCCACCGCCCAATCCGCATAATGACGTCCTGGTGAAGACCCCACCGAGCCGCCTCAGTAGCAGCTCCAATGCGAAAAGAATGGGTACCATAGTCCCGAACCGAAAGGCCGACACCCGCCAAACAGCGACGAAACACCGCTGTAAACTGGTACCTAGACAGAGGGGAACCATCGGCATGCACCAAGAGCGAACCCACGACGTCAGGGCGGATCCCTAGAAAGGCCCGAGCCGCCGAAACAGGACACACAGGGCTACCCGGAATAGCCTGAAGAACGACAAAACAGCCCCTCCCCGACTGGTCCGTCTTGGAACGACCAATCCTAACCCGAACTACACCCTCACCCAACAACAGGTCTGAAAACTGAAGACCACCATGGATCTTCCGATTAGGAGTAACAAGCTCACCCACAAGGAAAGCACCAAAAAAGGCAAACGAAAAGGCCAAGCGGAACAAAGAAAATTCGTCCCCTGACCGACAAACGGACTCAGCAACCCTGACCAAGTCAATCAAATGAACATATGAGATAGGCCGGCGAGAGTCCCGAACCAGAGCCCCCCGGCGAAAACCCCGCAACGCCTGACGCACCAAGAAACCCTTGGTAAGATCCTGCTCCCCCGACGCCTTAAAATGAAAGGCTAAAGCCGCCATCCTGCGGTCCAAACCAGAAACAGAAACACCCGAAGTAAAAAGATGCCCAATGAACCACAACAAAACCTCACTCTTGGCCTCGGGACCCGCAGGAGAACCCGCCAAACTATAAAATTCCCCCCAGTCAACCCAGACCTTATCATAGAAGTCCTGAGTAGAAGGAACCAGCGACCTCAACAAGAGCTGTCCAGCTCCGGCTCTCCCAGCCGCCACATCCACGAGGGAAACTGGACGCCCACCTCGTCTGCCTTCGGAGCCAGCCGAAAAAATTGCTCCCACTGCAAACGAGAAAGAGCATCGGCCACACTGTTATCAACCCCTGGAACATGAACAGCCCTGAAACACACGTTAAGCTGCAAACAACGAAGAACCAAGCGGCGCAAAAGCCGAAGCACCGGAATAGAAGAGGAGGTAAGGGAGTTCACCGCCTGAACCACAGAAAGATTATCACACCAAAAACGGACCTGCTGATTAGCCAACAGGTCCCCCCAGACCTCCACCGCCACCAAAATAGGAAAGAGCTCCAAAAAGGTCAGATTCCTAGTGAGACCGGAGGAAACCCAGCCGTCCGGCCAGGACCCCACACACCAGTGACCCCGAAAATACGCCCCGAAACCCACAGCCCCGGACGCATCGGTCCAAAGCTCCAAGTCCTTGTTAGCCACCGGGGACCCCAACCACAAAGATTTCCCATTGAAATCCCGCAAAAACAAATCCCACACCGGTAAGTCCTCCTTCAAACAACGAGTCAACCAGATAAAATGATGAGGAGCACGAACACCGGCCGTGGCCAATGACAACCGGCGCGAAAAAACCCTGCCCATAGGAAGGACCCTACAGGCAAAATTAAGCTTGCCCAACAAAGACTGAACCTGGCGAAGAGTAACCTTAGCCAAAACCAAAAAACTCCCCACCAAGAAGCGTAACTCCACAATCTTGGCTTCCGGCAGCCGACACAACATCAGGTCGGAGTCCAACTCAATACCAAGGAAACTCAAAACAGTACAAGGGCCCTCTGTCTTATCAGGGGCCAGAGGCACCCCAAAATCCACAGCCACCTGCTGAACAGAACGCAACAAAAGCAAACACTGCGCAGAATCCGGAGGACCCACGCAGAGAAAATCATCCAAGTAGTGAATGATAGAGGGGAGACCCGACACCTCCTTCACCACCCATTCCAAGAATGTGCTGAAAGTTTCAAAATATGCGCAAGAAATCGAGCAACCCATGGGGAGACAGCGGTCAACGTAAATACCACCCTGCCAGGAACAACCCAAAAGGATGAACCGGGAGTAAACGGAAC
Source organism: Spea hammondii (assembly GCA_029215755.1). Taxonomy (NCBI): domain Eukaryota; kingdom Metazoa; phylum Chordata; class Amphibia; order Anura; family Pelobatidae; genus Spea; species Spea hammondii. The sequence goes on along the minus strand of JARDYJ010000004.1, from coordinate 50,203,058 downwards.
GCCGACTCAATATCGGTCTTGGCCATCAGCGCCCCTTTGCCAAACGATCGTACCCAATGAACCGCCCTATCAAAGGAGGTATAGGACACAGCACAAATGTCCAGATCAATCCCATCATTAACCGAATGACCCTTTGGAAACGACAAATGATGGATCAAACGGAACTTCCCAGGTTCCTTTTTTGGAACCACCCCCAAAGGAGATATCCGCAAACCCGGCAAGGGAGAAACCGCAAACGGGCCAGACATACGTCCCAGGCTGACCTCCCTACCCAGCTTATCAGAAACCACCTGCGGATTAGCCAAGGCAGACTTCAAGTTCCGGGAACAAACCACCGCATCCCCATCCCGAAAAGGAATACGGAAACCCTCATGAAAACCGTCGGCCAGCAAAGCAGCAGCAGCCCTATCAGGATACCTAGTCAGCCAGGGCAGCATCATCTCCAGCCGTTTGGGTGTCTCCCCTCTTGGAACCCCCAGCGGGCTTACCACCCTTGTGACGCTTGGAACACTTAGACAGCGGGTGGGACCCATTGCAATTGGAACACGCGTGCTTGAAGCGGCAGAGGGAGCCCCACTTGCACTGCCCCTCGTTATACTTCCAACAATACCCTTTTTGCATCCCAGCCGATGACCCCGAGGCAGCGGAGGTGCCGGCTGAGCCAGGAAAGGGCTGAGAATAAGGACGACCTGGAGCCATAACGCGCAACCACAACGCAATGTCCTTATGATCCCACCGAAGCCCAGGCCGACAAGCCATCCGCTGAAGAAACTGCTCGTCATAACGGAGCCAAGACTGCCCCCCAAAAGTACGATACGCCTCCCCAATACTGTCCAAATAACAAAAGAGACCCGAACAATGTTCAGGAGCCTTCTGACCAATAACGCTCGCCAGGATAGCATACGCCTGAAGCCAATTTGTAAAAGTACGGCGAATAAGCCGATACCTCCTCTTCTCCTCATCCTCCTTTTTAGTAACTTCCCCTTTAGAGGGCCGATCCAAGTTAAACTTTTCCAAAGGGAGAAGGGAGAAGATCTCCACGTATTCCCCTTTCCAGATCTTCTCCCGAACCTCCTGCTTAAGGTGAGTACCCAAAGGGGCCTCAAAGCACACAGAAACTTCGCCCCTAGCGGCATCCCCCAAACGCACCGGATCAACCTCAGCGGAAACAGCCGGAGGAGGCGCAGCCACCGCCGTAGAAACTACCGGAGACTCAGAGGAACCAGTAGCCACCGGCGCATCAGGGACAGCAGGAGTAGCAGAAACCGCCCGCGGGGGACCACCCAGCGGGGGCCCACCCGGCAGGGCCCCAGGAAATAGAGACAGGCCACCCGGCGCAGAGACCGCGTGCTGATACAACCCCCACGCCCCCACAGGAGCAGCCACAGGAACCTGGCGTCTGCACTTATCCAATAATTCCCCAAAGCCCGCTAACAGCTGCGACAAAACCGGAGCCGAATCCTGAAACCCACCAAGAGTACCCCCAGCAGCCCCAGAAGAAACCCCAGCACCCCCAACAGACTGCAGAGAACAAGGAATAGAAGAAAAAAGGGAAGGGGAAACATGCTCACCTGCGGCCGAAGTGCCGTGCAAGGTAGGCGCAACAGGCGTAGCCTCAGCAACGGGTGCAGGCGAAAAACCCTGTCGCAATAGAGCAGGTGTACCCAAAGCATCAAAAGCCTCAGCTCCCAGAACAGAAGTTGAGAGTTCCGCCACTAGATGGCGCTCACACGGCCCTGCGCGCGTCAAGGAGGATGCAGCAAGGAACGGAAGTGCCTGTCTGGAGCTGGAAACCACGACGACGACGATGGCGCCCGGGCGCTCGCACCGGGGCGTGACTCGCTCACCTCCGGAAGAAGGACAGCAGCCGGACCTCTCCTCCCGCTGCGACGAACAGCAGGCTCAGCAACCGACTCCGGAACCACCGCAGCCGCACCGGAACCTCTTGGATCGCCGTCATCGTCAGAAACGGAGCTCCTGGACCGCTCCAAAGGATCCGGACGAGCAGGTGAGTGGCGCGGCCTCGCAGAACGCCAAGACCGAGAAGGCCTCGGGTTCCTTCTTTTCGCAGGGGCCGGGAGGCTCGGGACTGAGACGCACAGGCGGCCTGGAGACACACGGACGGGCCGAGGAGACACCAGCCGGCGGGTCAGGAGCAGCAGCAGGGTCAGCAGCAGGATCCCCACGACCAGGAGCCTCCGCCAGGATACCGGAGAGGCGCTCCCGGAGCCACTCATCGCTGGAACCACCGGACAGGGACACGCTGGGAACAGCCATTGCACAAACAGGTAAGCAGAGTATGGAAATCCTACAACACCTGGAATTACCAGGTGGCTTAAATAGGTAACGAAAGCTTTCCTGGTCAATCGAAAAAGTGACCTAAACGGGGTGGGCTCCCATATATATAGTGACCCCCACCCCTAAGCACAGTAAGGTGATGCACACCTATCAATCGTCAGCTCAGGGCCGTCAATCAACATTGCCCGCCGGCCCCCCTAGCTGACTCAGCAAATTTACTAAAAAACAGGAAAACGGGAGGGGGAGAGGGCTGCCTGTCGTCCCCTCAGTCATGCGCCCTTCTTGCTCCATGCTCTCGCCTGGGGCTTTCTGAAAGCAAAATCGGTAGGTGAAGAAGGTTGGGAGAGAGCATGAGAGAGAGACTGGATGAGAATGAGAGTGTGAGAGAGTGTGTGTAAATGAGTCCACAAAATCTCGAATGAAAACTCTGAGATTTTAGTTTTAGTTCATTTAATTGGGGGGCTTTCAGAGATTTGTATGAATTGACAAAATTTTCAAATGTAAAATTCATATGAATCCAAATGCACAAGTCTACTACTTAGTATGTACTGTTTACCCATTGTACATTACTGCAGAATATGGTGGCTCTATATAAAAAAATAATTATACTAATGTAATTCATAATTCAGTGGCATATAAATTAGCACAGGTGTACTATAATGGCTTATATGTTACAGTCAATGTAAATGGCAATGGTTCTTTATGTGGACAGTTACTTATGATACTGTGCAACCCTACTTAACAGTATGCTTTTGTTTACCAGAAGGGTAGAAACAAATATTTTCTTTTGTAGCTTTTGGTGACACCTTGTGGACTTTCCCAGATATTCTGTAGTACTTGATTCTTTTACTTTTTCATTTGGCGACATCACACATCATACTATAATGTTTTTTTCAGGGACTCTCTTGGAATTGGATTTACCATTTTGACATGGCTTTGTCTCCTAGTGATAGAGGCTAATTGTATTCTTAGATGTGAAATAGCATCTAAAATGTGTTCTTTAACAATTATACTGTGTGTTTATCATCCAAGAGAACCAATATAATATATAGGACGTGTCTTGAGTTATTCAATGACATATCCACATAAATGTTGTTAAAGGACAGTTTCATGTAAGATATTTAATTGGTGCTTTTAGTGGTCATGGGCATGCTAAGGTGGGTTCATGGCACCAGGCACCACAGCAACAGAGCTGCATAATGGGAGTATTGCATAACACATGTTATGTAACCCTGTGGCAGAAGTTCGCACACGGTGAGTAAGAAGGAGAGCCATGTAAGGGTGGGGAGATAAGGAGAGGAGAGACAAGCAGTATCTTGGGGCCTAGGAAGAGATCCAGACTCGATTTTACATTGCAGAACCACTTCAACCAGCAACAGTCATGCTACAACAATGGATAGACACATCCAGCAGCATGCTATGGGACTGAATTTCATTTCAACAAACATGAGATCAGTCATTAAAACTGATCCCTCAGAATAAGGAAAGTGATAGAGCAGCAGCAGAAGTAAGGCTATGTGTAGGCATTGTCAGAAAGACACAGCCATGGTATGGGAGTGACTCCCCTAAAAACTGGACCATTTTTATGAACAGATTTCACAGAGAAACTCAGATTATAGAGCAACAGCAGCAGTGGGACAGTGGTCAGGTCCTGAAAGTCAGACACATCCAGCCACATGGTTTGTGACTGTAAATCCCATAAAATTGGAGAGTTGTATGAATTGATTCCTTAGAGTAGGGTAGGTGATAGAGATGAAGTCAACTCCCGAGCCACTAAGGACAGGCCTGTCTAGATAATAGCTTTCTGGTCCCAAAATCTTACAGGGCCAGCAGCAGAAATCAGTGGCAATTCCTGAAGGACATCTTTGACCATTTCAGTGGTGCTAGCCTGACTTTGGGGAGCTTGGGTGCTACCCACCAAAGAAGCCCAAATGGCTGCCATGCTTTGCATGGGTTTAAGGGATTGAGAATTGCACATGCTCCTTTTGTGCTGCATGCTCGCACCGTACAAATCAAAGATGCAGAGAAAATGATCCAACACTGCAGAAAACAAGTCCACCAAACTAAACACAGTCTATATAACACCAGAATCCAAAATCAAAAAGAACTTTATTGGGTAGAGACAAACATGGGGGGGACAATCAGCATGGTGTAGAAGACCTGTCTAATGCATTAGAGCCGTGTGACTCATATTCTGACTTGCCCTTTGTCCTTCAGTCACAGAAGATGACCAGCATGTACTCTGGGGTGTCCATGATGGCTTGTTGACCTAAATCCATCAAGTTCAACCCTTCAGTTAGAGTGAGTATGTGTGTTAGTGAATGAAGACACATTTTTGTTTTATCTTAAATATATTTGTTGGCATTAGCTTAGTTTGCATTCATAATGCCAATTTATAAAATTAATAAAGCCACATAGTCATATACTATAAATCTATTCCACAAGATGGCAGCAAACCTCCATATCTTATTTAAATAGTTCATTCAGTACACCATCTTGTCTATGTCTTAATAAACTATTTTGTAATTCTGTAAACAGACCATAAAGCTCTGCTGTATAGATTGATGAAAATGTTTTAGGACATCTACAGATTATGAAAACAAAAGTATAAAGGCAGTGTTCAGCTTGCTTTCTATCCTAGAAAAAAGTATTCACTGGAAGGAGAAAATAGAATGTAGGAGGAGAAAATGGACAAGTTTACCATACACAATTATCAGTTTTATTTGCTGTTCTCCATGGATCTGTCTTTCCATAATCCATGTTAATAATCATATATGCACAGATACATAAACTCATAAGGGCTAACAATGACTCCTTTCAATTTAGTTTTTGCTATATTACAATGTTTTCTGATGAGCAGTGTTACAATTAGGAGAAATATAAAATGTTAGCCACAACTGCAGTGAAAACAAGTGTCCTATTTTGGTTCCAAGCCTTTATGTATCTTTTTTACTACCCTCTAACTACCCTCAATTTGTATTACTTCAAAGTGCTGTGCATCTAAAAGCTACACTGCTCTAACGTAACGTTGATTTTTCTTGAATGCAACTCCCATGATGTTGAGCAATCAAAATTGCTAGTTGATTATTATTGAACAGTAAAATACATATATCTAGTGTGGGTGCTGGTTTTAAATTTATGAAAGACATGGTTATAAGAACAGTATTACATAAAAAATACTTGTCATAAAATACATAGGTATCAAAATATACAAATAAATCATATGCTTGAATCCAAAGTTCAGTATTGGGACCAAATAACAGATAACCTGACCTGCTTCACCCAAGGATTTCTTCAGAGGTTGCTATAAATCACCGGTAGGTAATTGAGTTATACATAGATAATGACCCTGGAAAAGAAGATAGGAAAAAACAAAGAAAGAAAAGGATAAGTAACACATGTGAGTGAAGTGTTTTCTATCTTAATAAAGTAAAAAAATGACCCAAAACTATGTACATGGTCCTTTGGCCCACAATAGCAAACATAATTTAGGTTTGCAGGCAATAAAATAAAAACTTTTTTACACCAAGAGTCCTCCCTTCACCCTGAACAAGCCACAATTATTGTAGACAGTATTATTGTTATTCTGACCAATCACTACTTTTAGTTAAACAACAATTTTTATGTACAGGTTAAGAAAATGTTTAAATTTGGTCCTAGCTATGCAACCATTTTATGGCTGACTTGGAAAGTGGCTAAATCTGGCAACAACAAAAAATGCTCTGTCAATATGTAAATATGTGTAAATAAACAATATTCTAATAATCTGGAAGCGTCAAATGGATGTTCTAGAGCAGGGGCGTCCAAAGTGCGGCCCGTGGGCCAAATACGGCCCGCCAGACTTTGAGGTGCGGCCGTCAGACCATCATTCAAAGAGGCCGCACAACGGCTGCTTTGACATAGCGTCCGGGAGGCCGCTTCAAAGCAGCCGTCGTGCGGCTGTAACTTCTGTAAGACTGCCGGCCGCCTAATAAAGTTAAAGCAGACGGCGTGCACGCATTGTGGTGCACAGTGGCAGCAGTGCCTCAGTTCTTCGTCACGTGACATGCAATGGGGCGGGCTCACAGAAGAGTTCCTCCTAACAGGGAGAGGATTGTCATGGACAGCAGGGGAAAAAAAACCGCAAAAAATTGTTAGGGGTTTTAGGAAAGTGGACCCATATTCAAGGGGGGGATTGCCTTGGGACAAAAATTAAATAATACAAAAGGGGGGTGGCTGGGTTGTGGCATTAAAAAATCAATAGGGGGTGGCTGGGGGTAATACACATGGCAGTAGGGGCATCAATAGAAAAGAGGTTGGTTGGGCATCACATTAGCCAATACAAAAAGGGTAGGAGGCATCAATACACAAGGGAGGGGATTGGCTGGGGCATCACATAAATCAATATACAAGGGGGGCATGTGGGGGCATAAATGCACAAAGGGGGGCAATACACAAGGTTGTGGGGGGACAAATTAATCAATATTTTTTTAGGCTTCAGTGTGGCAGAGCCTGTCCTGGTGTGTGTGTTTGGGTGTCAGTGTGGCAGAGCCTGTCCTGATGTGCATGTGTGTTTGGGTGTCGGTGTGGCAGAGCCTGTCTAGGTGTGTGTGTTTGGGTGTCGGTGTGGCTGAGCCTGTCCTGGTGTGTGTGTGTGTGTTTGGGTGTCAGTGTGGTAGATCCTGTCCTGGTGTGTGTGTTTGGGTTTCGGTGTGGCAGAGTCTGTCCTGGTGTTTGTGTTTGGGTTTCGGTGTGGCAGAGCCTGTCCTGGTGTGTGTGTTTGGGTGTCGGTGTGGCAGAGCCTGTCCTGGTGTGTGTGTTTGGGTATCAGTTTGGCAGAGCCTGTCCTGATGTGTGTGTGTGTTTGGGTGTCAGTGTGGCAGAGCCTGTCTTGGTGTGTGTGTTTGCGTGTCGGTGTAGCAGAGCCTGTCCTGATGTGTGTGTGTTTGGGTGTCGGTGTGGCAGAGCCTTTCCTGGTGTGTGTGTTTGGGTATCAGTTTGGCAGAGCCTGTCCTGATGTGTGTGTGTGTGTGTGTTTGGGTGTCAGTGTGGCAGAACCTGTCCTGATGTGTGTGTGTGTTTTTGGGTGTCAGTGTGGCAGAGCCTGTCCTGATGTGTATGTTTGGGTGTCGGTGTGGCAGAGGTTGTCCTAAAGGAACCAAAAGCGAATTATTAAAATATAATGGGCGAGATTATAACAACATTGAATCCAAGCTAATACAATACTTGCCATTTCAGTTTTTGGCGGTCTTTTAAGGCAGTTTTCTTTGAATGTTACAAATATAATCTTATTAGTTGGTGATAAGAGAATGGTGAATGTATTGCATGCTGCTAGGATCTAACCAAACCCCACTCAAATATATATACACTATATGTACAAAAGTATTGGGACACCTGTCCATTACACTAAAATTACACTAAAATATGACATCATATATGAAATACTTAGACATTAATAATTAGATGGTTCCCCCCCCCTTTGCAGCTATAACAGCTTCCACTCTTCTGGGAAGGTATTCCACATGATTTTGGAGTGTTTCTGTGCTCATTCTTCCAGTAGAGCATTTGTGAGATTAGACACTGTTATTGGACAATACTTTTGTCCATATAGTGTACATTATCCAGTGTTATGAAATAAGTTCCTCTAGATGTCATCCCAAGAACATGAATAGCCACAACATCCAATAATATCAGAGGTAGCCAGTGTTACCTAAATATAAAAGTTTGCAGCATTTACAAGACAATGTTCATCCAACAGTAAACACTTCCACACTCTAAACATTTGAGTAAATTTCTGAATTTCCTCACTTGCTGGCTAAATTGTTTACATGATCAGAAACAGCATGGAGAGAGGGAGATATTGTCAAATTAACCTAACTGTTTTGGCTGGGTAACTAAAATAAAAACCTGGAATGAGTTGTTTCCATAGCCTATCAGTAAGGTATTCTGCACTGCCCCCCCCGAAAACTAAATAAATAATTTGCAGACTTTGGACTGGATTTTAAATTGAGTTTGAATGTCAAAATAGTTGAATGGATAACATAACAGTTGAGTGGCAGAAAGTTATAGTTAAGGGTGCTTATGCAGAGGATGGACTTGTTACTAATGGGGTACCTCAGGGATCAGTATAGGGACCCATAATGTTTAATATTTTTAAAATTATATTACAGAAGGTCGCAATAGCAAGGTGTCTTTTCCCAAGGAAGAATATAGCACTGGGGACACTGTTCTGTCAGTAACAACAGAAGAAAGTGATTAAGGAGTAATTATTTATGATGAATTAAAGGTAAGCAAGCAATGCAATAAAACATCCACAAAAGCAAGCAGGGTGCTGGGTTGTATAGCAAGAGACATTAGTAGGAGCTTGAGGGAGGTGGTTATGTCACTTTATAGATCTCTGGCCTCACCTAGAGTATTGTATATAGACCCCATCTACAGAAGGATATTGATACATTGGTGAGAGTTCAGATGAGGGCTTGGAAAATGTTAAGTGGTTTGCAGCATAAAAATTATCATGAAAGACTAACGGATTGTAATATGTATAGCTTGGAGGAAAGGAGAGAAATGGGAAATGTATTAGAAACATTTAATACTTAAAATGATTTAATAAGGTGTGCGAGCATGGATGTGTAAGTGTTTGCGTGAGAAGATAGAAAGATAGAAAAAGAAGAGGGGGGCAGGCAAAACAGACTAGGGCAGAGGATGAAAAGGTGGAGAAAGAGGATCTGGAGGAGAGGACGCAGAGACAAAGGAAAGGTGAGAAAACATTGTCAGAATGTCCACGAGACCCAGGGGGTCTTATACCATGACAGACTCCATGCCACACAGGGAGCCTTATAGGCTAAATTGATTCCATGGCACGCATTAATGTAGATGATTATTAACAGAGCCCTGATATTTGCCGAAGTTGCAAACAATGGTGAAAATTGCCATTGTTCACAAAAGACATATCAGAGGAGGGGGGAGCTTCAGTGATGAATCATCTCCTGTCATCATTTGAATGTATCTTTCTGAAACGCCAACATTAACCCCATAGTACTTTTCCCCCTGATTTGTAAAATATATATATACTGCGATACTCTGGTAGTTTGACATCTTGTCTACTGGACTAATACGGCTAATCCAGTCTACATTATTACTGCATATAGCCACATAAAGAAGCAAAGGTTTTGCTTCAGACCTGAGGGAGAGGGAAAACTCTTGAAAGCTTGTCTTTTAAGTATCATGTTAGTCCAATAAAAAATACACTGGTATTTTGCCATCTTATTTATATATATATATATATATATATATATATTTATTTAGTTTTTGTTTAGTGGCATGATTTAGTGGTGGGAATTAGTAGTGTCCCTCAGTTTTGACTGTGGTATTTTATGGAGGATTATAGAGTGAGGGAATTTAAACATGCTTGAGATAGACAAAAAGCTATCCTGACTATGAGACCAGATCGAGGACTGATAGGGGGTTGAGTTCCAGGAAAAATGGGCATTTCAGGAAGGTCAAATGGTTTTTATCGGTATGAAATTCTGCATTTTTTTCCCTTGTATGTTTAACTGTTTAAAAGAGAAAGGGGGGATTTAAACTTGCATTTCACTTCCGCTACTTTTGATGTTCCACAGTTAAATTGATAGAAATTGAATATAATTTTAGTCAAGTGTAAATGTGAATTGGTAGTAGTATATATATATATACAGGCCCGGACTGGCCATCCGGTGGGCCGGACCACGGCAGGGCCGCATTGACTTAGGGGCTGATGGAGCTGCAGCTCCAGGCCCCTACCCTACCTACGGCCGCATTAACGCAGGGCATAAGGGGCACCTGCCCCTTAAGCCCGCCGCAACTGCGACCGGGTCCGCCACTCTAAGGGGCCGGGAAGTCCCCACCAAGGCCGGCCTTACGGGTCTGCGGCCGCACAGGGTTTAAATTAAAACATCGGGGTTTTTTTAACTTTATTTAACATCCTCCATGTTAAATAAAGTTTTTTTTTACTTTATTTAACATGGAGGATGTTAAATAAAGTTGAAAAAACCCCCCAATGTTTTAATTTAAACCCTGTGCGGCCGCAAACCCCTAAGGCCGGCCCTGGTGGGGGCTTCCCGGCCCCTTAGAGCAGGACCGGCCTTTGGGGTGTGCGACCGCACAGGGCGTCACACTCTAGGGGGCGGTCCGCACCGGGTGCCGCTCATCAGGGGGTGCCAACTTGCGGCACCCGGCACCCCTCCAGAGACGGACAGTAATGTCCGCCGCTGGAGGAGCAGGCTCGCAAGGGAGCGGTATCGGAGGTCTTTAACAGACCTCCGGCTCCCTTGAGTGATTTTAAGCCGGGTTCAACCCGGCTTAAAATCACTCAAGGGAGCCGGAGGTCTGCTAAAGACCTCCGATACCGCTCCCTTGTGATCCGCGCGGCAACAGCTGCTGTGCGCCGGGGTTTGTTGTTAGATCCCGGCGCACAACACTGAAGCCGCGCCCACCGCTGTCCGTGCCCTCTGAACCGGAAGAAGACAGGGAAGACAGAAGAACTGAAGAAGAGGAGCGAAGAGGAGGAAAAGGAGTGTAAGGAGAAAAGAGGAAAGGTAGGAAAATATTCAGTGAGAGTGGATTAGTATATATGTGTGGATTGGTATATATGTGTGGATTGGTATATATGTGTGGATTGGTATATATGTGTGGATTGGTGTATGTGTGGATTGGTATATACGTGTGGATTGGTATATACGTGTGGATTGGTATATACGTGTGGATTGGTATATACGTGTGGATTGGTATATGTGTGTGGATTGGTATATACATGTGGATTGGTATATACGTGTGGATTGGTATATACGTGTGGATTGGTATATACGTGTGGATTGGTATAGGTGTGGATTGGTATATATGTGTGGATTGGTATATGTGTGGATTGGTAAGTGTGTGAGAGTGATGGGTGTTATGCTGTACCATTTCCAATGTCTTTTTCATGATCTAATTATGCTCTAAAAGTACATCATAACTCCCATCACTCTATACTGTTCCATACAGTGGCAGAGCTGGGAGGCAGAGGCCTTGCACCCTCACCGCAGGACTCCTGAAAGGTAAGTGAACTTCAAAGAGGGAGAGGGTAGATAGGGAGAAGGGCGTGAGACGGGGGAAAGGGGGTAGATAGGGGGAAAGGGGGTAGATAGGGGAGAAGGGAGTGAGAAGGGGTAGATGGCGCAGAAGGGAGTGAGAAGGGGTAGATAGGGCAATCATACTCCTATCATGCCAAGTCTGCGAGTACATCCTGGAATCTGGGTATGCCTGGGCATGATAGGAATGTGATTGCTGTTAACAATCATATATATATATACATATAATATTGTTTTTTAATTGTTTTGTCCTATTTTGCTGTGTTACTTACTTTAAATAAAAGGTTTTTTTTTATGGTGTGGGGAGGTCATATTCGGTTTCGGACAGGTAAATGCTGCATTTTCGGTTTCAGTCCAGAATTCGTTTCGGTGCATCCCTACTACTAAGCCAGACAATGAAGTGGTAGGCCTACACCACAACAGTGTTTGGCGTAGTATATAGTGATTGGGGTTATGCTGCACTATTGTCAATGTCTGGCTCAATGTATAGTGATAGGGATTACGCTGTACCACTGTCAATGTGTGCCTCAGTATATAGTGATAGGTGTTATGCTGTACCACCGTCATTGTCTGCCTCAGTATATAGTGGTAGGTGTTATGCTGTACCACCGTCAATTTCTGCCTCAGTATATAGTGATAAGTATTATGCTGTACCACCGTCAATGTCTGCCTCAGTATATAATGATAACAGTGAGAAGAGGCAGAGGTGGTAGATAGTGATACAGGGGGATAGATAGTGAGAAAGGGGAGTTTTGTTACAAGTTTTTATTCCTTTCTTTTTTTGGGATGGGGGGGCACCAGAGGAGTAGTCCGCACAGGGCGCCAGAACACCTAAGGCCGGCTCTGCCTTAGAGTGGCGGACCCGGTTGCAGTTGCGGCGGGCTTAAGGGGCTCTGCCTTAATGCGGCCATATAGGCCCAGTCAGTCCGGTCCTGACTGGGCCTATTTTAAGGTAGGAGCCTGGAGCTGCAGCTCCATCAGCCCCTAAGTCAGTCCTGCCCTGCCACAGGCGCGGTCGCAGTTGCTGCTTGCTCTGGCAACAAGGTAAATAGGGTGAGGGAAGGGGCTGCAGTGAGAAGGGGCAGAGGGGGGTTAGGTAGTGAGAAAGGGGGAGAGGGGGTAGATAGAGGCGGTACATATTGAGAAGTGGGGAAGGGGGTTACATAGTGAAAAGGGGGAACATAGTGAGAAGGGGCAGATAAGATGATGAGAGGGGGTAGTGTGAATGCGTATGAGAATGAATGAATAAATGTGTGGATGAATTGTGTGAATGCGTATGACAATTAATGAATTCATGTGTGGATGAATTGCTTGAATGATTTGTGAGACTGCATTAATGAATGTGTTAATGATTTGTGTGAATGATTAAATGCAAAGATGGTACATGAAGGGTGGGCTTTAACAATAAATAAATAAATAAATATGGGCTGCTCGGGCTTAAATGCCCGGGCCTAATTTTTGTCCCAGTCCGGGCCTGTATATATATATATACTATATATACTATATAAAAACTCATCTCAAATCTTAACATGAATTTACTTGGTTTTGAGCAAAAAGTCTGGTATTTTTTTTGGTTATACATTTTTCTATAGAACCATTGAGAATACAAATCTTTTCAAAAGTTTTCAAAAACATCACATAATATTAATTGAGCTTGAAATATTTTGTGGAGGTGATCTATATTAAGGTAAATTTATTTTATTTCTACATTTCATTTTAACATGCAATCTTAGTTAAAAAAAAGGTTTAATTTATGCCTGGAACCGCTGGCGATCGCTATACGGTCTAATCCAGATGTGCAGGGAGTAGAGATTCTTGGACGCCAATATAAACTCAGTCTGTTCGCGGACGATATCTTACTTACCATGTCGGATCCTCTTATATCTCTCCCCAATTTGTATTCCACTCTCTAATATCTCAGGGTATAAAGTTAATGACTCTAAATGTGAGGCCCTGAACATCAACCTGGGAACATCGGTGTTAAATTCTCTTTCCGCTGCTTTTAAGTTTACCTGGAAATCCACGTCTCTCACTTACCTGGGTATCCATATTACTAAATCACACAAAACGATGTACCAAGCAAATTACACTTTATTGTCCACACTCCGCTCAGAAATCACGAGCTGGTCCAACTACTCCATCTCATGGCTTGGACGTATTCACGCACTCAAGATGAACATTTTGCCTAAGCTTCTTTATTTGTTCAGAGCTTTACCTACCCCGATTCGCCGCCTCGATTTAGAAGCATTCCAATCATTTATATTTCAATTTCTCTGGAATTCTAAAAGAGACAGAATCAATAGACGCACGTTGTACATGCCCAAAGGCAAAGGTGGCCTCGCTGCTCCAAATCTGTACCTTTATTACTTGGCAGCAAGAATTGCTCAATTGGAATCCTGGTCCCTCTCGGAGGGCACCCTCCCGTGGGTGGACATCGAACGAGCATTTGCACCGCACCACCAACTCCACCTCCTGCTCTGGACGGACGCCTCGGTTCTAGCTGCTGATTCTCCTCCGTCATCGATGTTGGCTTCTCTCTCTATTTGGAAATCCTGTTGCTATACCCTGAACCTTGCCGGTGATGTCTCTCCCATGACCCCCGTGTTCTTTAACTCAGCGTTTCCGGTGGGACTGGAGCTGAAGATTTTCCAGTGGTGGCTGGAGAGGGGACTTGTGTGGGTGAGCCAGCTGATACATCAGAATGCGGTTGTTCCATTCCACACGCTGCGTGAGTCGCTAGATGTTCCACCAATGGAATTGTTTAGGTATCTCCAGATCAGGCATTTTCTTCACTCCCTGCTGTCGAGACGTCCACTGGCCGCTACTACAGTGTTTGAGAAACGATTCCTTGCGGGTCAACGCCACAAACAAGCAATCTCTGCATACTACGGTCACTTCCTAGAGCTTAAATACAAAGATCCACCTTCTTACAGACACAGTTGGCACACGGCCCTCAACTGTGTGTTCCCATCTGAGGCGTGGGAGAGGGCGGCAACCACCGCACATAAACTTACTGCATTCACGACGGTACAGGAAAGGCTATTTAAAGTGGTAGCGCACTGGTACCTCTCTCCGATACGTTTGTCTCATATATTCCAGTCGGCCCTTGCAACATGTTTCCGGGGCTGTGGACAGCCCGGCACCTACCTGCATGCGTGGTGGAGCTGTGCGTCGGTTCAACCTATCTGGTGGGGCGCCTTCCGCAAGCTATTCCAGGCGTTGGGTTTGGAGATTCAGGGTACCCCGGAAGTGGCCCTGTTAGTGATGGACGTCGAGCAACCTGCGCTCTCATCCCACAACCACAAGCTTATTCACCGCATCTGTGCAGCGGTTAAGCGGACGATTGCAAGGAAATGGAGGGGGTCTCCGCCGACTGATGCCGAGATACAAGCAGCTATCTGGAATATCATAATAATGGAACATCTGATGGCCAAACTGAAGGATGAGTTATCCAAGTTTGAAGCCATTTGGTCGCCTTGGCTCTCTACACATACAGATTTTACCACGAGGTTGCATCTATTCCATCTCTAACCAGTTATACCCCTTTACTTTATTTTTCTTCTTATTTACATATCACAAAACCACTTCTGTGCAGCTGCATGTACTACAGTGTATGAATAGATTCCTTTGTCATATCCAACAGTCATGTGACTTTGTGCCTTTCTATTTGTAACATTACACTGTATCCGTATGTACTTGAATGTGTCTTTACATGCCGTGTTGTATAACATCTTTGGTGCGACTTCCTTGTATACATTGTTGGTGTATCTGTTCATAACCTGCTTCGTGTCACAGAAGCTAATAAAACTTGAATTTATTAAAAAAAAAAAAAAAAAAAAGGTTTAATAGCCAACTCAAGAATTATTATCATTATTTACTTCATTTATAAAAATAAAGACTGTAATGTAAACTGACATTGACAGCAAAATAATACTAAAACTAATTATGGGGAACATATGTATAAAAACATATTAAATGACTCTACTGTCAGTGTAGGACTTTACTTAACATAAAATAATTATCACTCATAACTATTTACGTATAGTAATATTTTTTAATACATCTCCTTATTTTTTTGTTTACATGCTTAAAAATTATTATTTATTTATATGCATATTAATACATTAAATGCCTAATCTGGTGTTTTTTAAATCATTGATATGACTATAATGATAATTCTGCTTTCATGACATGATATGTTAAAATTCAATGCATGCTAACTGTCACCCTAGCCGAGTCATTCACCATATGCCTGTATCCCCTCATATATAATGGATTCTTTGATATGCTAGCAGTCAGGAAAACAATTTCATATCCAGGTCATATCCAACACATATCAATAATAACTCATATATTCATTATCATACCTCCTTGTGTGCATACCTAGAACAGGGAAAGCGCACCCTACAAAAAGAGTACAAACATGGTGGCGCCACTTAACCAGTTTGGAAGGAATTGTGAAGTCTATGATGTCTAGTCATAAGTAGCAAGTGTGACATATCTATGGACTTCACAATTTACAGGAAATTCATAAATGCACGAATTATGGCTGTGGCGAGCACAGGAGGGACGGTAAAATGAAAATAAGTTATTTGGACTGATATGTTTCCACCACACACTTATGGTACCCCTTCCCCTCCGCTTATACCACCTCTGGGCCAGCTTGGAAACTCGAGATGAACTGGGAAAGGGTATAAAATTAAGGAGAGAAGATTGGTCATTGTGCTTACTAGGGGCCAAGATCTAATTTTGAGTAAGTCGCCATCTTTCCTTGCTGGAGCCCTACGGACAGAAAAACTGTTACTTGACCATTCAGTGAGTAGTTAGGTTTTCTGTAATTTTCTCCTTTTTTTATTTTTATCTGTTGGTGTAAATCTGTTTATCATCTTTTTTGTATGCACTGTGATTTTTTTGTTCATAATAAATATTCGTTTATTAAGTTCTGCCTTTGTCTGGTAAAGACTCACGTTACCTGATTAGACCATTTTATCGGTAATCTGAAATCACATAATTATTGTGTTAAAATATATTGTGTGGGTTTTTTTAGTCTGATTCATTTGGGGTACCAAGGCACCCCATTTCTAAATTGTCTTGGTGGTGGCAGCGTTATTTTGATATTTGTTATATCATTATAGTTAATTGCGGGTGGTATTAAGGGTGGATATTTGTATTTTTTATCACTATTTTCGGTCTAGGGCAGACAGATAGTGAATTTTAACCCTTTTACCACCAGAACCAAGTCACGCGCACGCTTGGAGTAGAGTGCGTTCGTGACACTAACCATTCATCCAGACTTTTTTTCCCTAGTATTTTAGCAAAGAGGAAGCTGTTTAATCTTACAATTGTTGACTTGAAACGCCATTATTGATTGTGACAGTCACACTTCAATGCATACACTTGTAATTACAAGTATTATATATTTCTTAGCTACATATGCCATATGAGATTTGGTCTTTCTAATATGATGTTCCATTTAGCTTTATTTAAATAACACAAGGATAACAGTGCAAGAAATGGAAGTAAAGTTATGTTTCAGAAATGATTGTCTATTGGCACTACATTAATCTAAGAGCCATTAGTTGAAACCAAAGATATGTTTAATCTCACAATGGATGTTTTTGAAAACATTAAGCTAAGAGCCAGTAAACCTTCCAAATCTTTTTGACTTTTCTAGTAGAAGCCAAAGTTACTTTTAACCTCACAGCGGATTTTTTAGTGCTAAAATGCACTTGATTTTCTATAGCTGTACAAATACCTGAAATCAGTGGAGAGCGGACATCTTCAAGCCATAGGGACAAGTACTCACATACCTACCATTTTGTTACCTGGCCCCTCTGTGCTCTGATCGGCCAGCCCCCTCTTGGCTGGCATCTTCAGCATGGGTTTCAGCCAATCACTAGGGACTTGGGGTTGATAGAGTCTGATTTTTCTTTTCATTGCAAGAGCAGCAATGACTGACAGTTCCTGGATTACTGTCTGCAAGCAGGCAGAATTAGTAGCCCTGAGAATCCCGAACTGCCTTCTCAAACTTTTGGGGGCACTGCAAAAATTATTGACTTCTTTTTAAGGAGCCAAATTTATTCTTAAGCACTTTAATGCCACCTGTATTTAAAATCTTTTTTTGTGTAAGGCTGGATGGAAAAAGTATTTAACAATAACATGCATATTGTTCAAGCTAAAATTAGAGTAAACACCGCTTTTTAAATGAGCTGAGCAAAATCTTAATCAGGTTTAGAGGTCAGTGAGCTGCCGAAGCACCAAAAACATGACATGAGACTGATTTTGAGCTGCATAACTCATGCCTTATATTAATGCTCCCGTCATGACCCGGGGTCGAACAAAGCAATTGCTTTGAGCCTGGCTTGAGCTAAGGTTGGTTCACATAGGAAAAATCATTATATTGATACAATGAATTAGATATGCGCAAATATATGCACATTTTGTTCCCTGCCCAGTCGATTTAGATGAAAATTGGGGGCATTTTTAATTTAGAAACAAATTCACACATTCACTCTCATTCACTTTCTCATACTCTTACTCATTCTCTCTTTCACTCTTTCCCTACCTTTACTGCCACCACTTTTGCTTCTGCCGACCACTTCCATTATGTCCTCCCTTTTCTTTTTTATCTTCAATCTGCTATCTTCTATCTTTGTCTGCATCTCCCCGGACATAACCTTTTGAGGAACTTCCTCCAAAAATAGCGGCGCTTGCAGCAATGTCCTCTTCCTGATCCTCCAATCTGGACAGTGCTATCATTTAGCCCTAACTTGAAATCAGGGCAACATTATCCTGAGTTCAAGTTAGGGCTAAATGACGGTGCTTTGGGAAGTGGTTGGCAGAATGGTCAGCAGAGAGGGTAGGGAGAGTGTGAGAGAGTAAACAAGAGTGTGAATGAGTGAAAGTGAATATGGCCACTGGGCAACAAACTTTGTTCCTGAATTAAAAATGTCCCAAATATTTATGGCCAAACTGAAAGGGCAGGGAATGAAATTGGTTGCCTGAAAAGCAAAGGGCCAAAAAAGTGAAAAACTGAAAAATTGGTCCGAATTTTTTTGACCCATTTGCAGTAATAAATAAGCCTATGTAACTCCAAGTTCAGTAACACATATTTCAGTGTATTGGTAGTGTTGAGGCTTCTTTATTAAGACACAGTGGGGTTAATTCAGTGACCTGACTAGAGTGAAATTTGCAACAACTGACATAAAACAACATAGTAAGATATTTAATTACCACACTAAAACAAAATGACAAGTAACAGTATGAATCCACAGAAAATGCCCAAATAAATAATTGAAAATTCTGCTCTGAAAGCTATTCAATGAGGTGCGAAGTTTGCACAGTGAATACAATGGGAATTTTTTTGCATGTACATTACAGACCATCAAATGTTCCACCTTACCATCAATGGACCTGACTAAAGTAAACTTAGACATCGTAAAAGAAATTATAAAACACAATCCACATGCACAGACAAGCAAAAATTAACCTCAGCAAGAACGCTTAACCCTCTAAATGCTCACACCCTGTTTCAAGGCCTGTGAATAAAAGATCAATAAACTTTAACTAGAACAGACACATGTTTCTAATTTGAGTAACTCTGCCAGTGCTATGACAATAAAGTGACCAAATAAAGAGTTGGCTAAGTTCCCAGACTTATTCTGGGATTTCTGTCAGCTCTTTATTTGGCCACTAAGGAGTTATAGTTCTGGTAGAGTTCCCAGCTCACTAAGTAACCTCTTAAAAATAATTAAGCAGCTAGCACAGTTCCCAGACTCGTGTGGCAGGTGGTGTAGTTGTTACTGCTGCAGAGAAGGCTGTTGCAGAGGCTACAGCTAGAGACATAGGAGAGAAACATGGGGAATCATAAATGTCTGTGGACCTCCCTACATTAATACCTATCTGACTGGAAGTAGGGGCTCTGTTGATGGGCCTAGTGGAGTGAGGGACATCTCATTTGGGCCATAGTATCAAGTTTATAGCCATCACCAGCTGCCACATTGGTGATTGCATCTCTGGTCTTCATGAGGCCATGGGCTTCAGGGTGGTGTAGGTCTCCTGCATCCTGGATGTACTTGGCTGGGGAGTAGGAGGTTGTGGCTGCCATTCATGCCTCGTGGTGGCCATCCACATGGCATGCTACTGTAGTGGTTGTGGTAGTGGTGAAGGTGCCTACACATGGTGCAGGAGGTGCCCATTGTGTGGCAGGAGGTAGTACAGCCCTTGTCGACTGGGTGGTACCTGATGGTGCAGGAGGTGCTCAGTCTCTTGTAGCTGCTGCTAGTTTTGGAGGTGCCCACTCTCTCATAGATGCTGGTGGTGGAGGTGCCCACTCTCCCATTGCTGCTTCTGCTCATCATGGGGGTGGTGGAGATGCCCACTGTTTGGTGATAGATGGTAGTGCCATCCAGCTGGCATGCAGCAGCTCCTGCCATGATGTGATCATAAGGGAAAGAGAGAGGAGCATTAATTTGTTGCCTAGCAGCAAGAAAAGGGGAAGAAAAGCTTTTTATTTTGCAAGAGCCTGATATGGTAATAAGTATGCTGCTTGTTATGATGCAGGAAAGGTTTTCTATGGTGCAGGAACTTGGCTTGAGATGGCAGTAAGCAGGCTGTTTGCTATGATGCTGTAAAGGTTTTCTATGGTGCAGGAGCTTGGCTTGAGATGGTAGTAAGCAGGTTGCTTCCTGTTATGACACAGCGTTGACTGAAGCAGTTCCTGTGGCAAAGGTGCTTTCCAATGATAACCTGCTTTTTCTTTGCAATCTCGTGGTTAAGTAGTTTTAACATTCTCAGAGCATTCAAATGCGGAATGAATGTTCCGTATTTCCCAAGTACTACTAAGTTTATTCAGTAGCGCTGAATCAAGGCCAATATGTGTTGGGATTGAAAAGGTTTAATTGTGATTGGTGTTGTGGTACTTGAACAATGTGATGAACACCAGGCATTTATGAATGTATGAGCGTTTATTCCAGATGCAAGCATCTAAAGGGAAACTGGCACAAAAGCAGGCAAGCCTAACAATTGTACAGAATCACACAATATATACAGATCGATACACCTTTAGAATCAGCTGCAATTAGTAAAAATCTACGTTTACTATAAATGATTTGAACCTACATATTACTAATATGTATCTCTCTAGGTTGTAATGAGCAGGGCCCTCACTGCCTAATGTATTGGTTTGTCTTAGTCTGTCAATTCTAGTTTAGTTATGCTTCTTGAATATGCAGTATGTATTGTAAGAAGCACTGTATCATAGTCCTCCAACTCCTCCCACCAAATGCAGGGCACATTTTTCCTCCTGTGCTCCTACATCACAGTATTGAACACTGGTATACAATTTTGTTCTCTCTGCAGTTTTGCAGGGCAATTATTTCAGCTTTCTACTGTGCAGTAAAATTATTGAGATGTGCCGTGCACATTCTAGATTTTTTTTTTAGGGTCCGAAATGTATGTTCATTTCGCACTAGTAGTCTGTGTATCCCAATGAATTGCTTAATAGAAATTGTATTCTATTGCATGAAATGTAAAATTTTTTGTGATTGCAGTCTAGAAATCACAATAATTATTTGTGATTTTATCAGGGAGTTGAATCACAAATTATGACATTTTGCCCCCCATTAAAACCAATTAAGGTTTGGAAGGAGCATTGAATAAAACCCCTATTCAGCTAGAATCACATAAAATGGTTCTAAGGACTGGCTGTCAAATGCATCATTAATTGAAAAAATAAACAATTTTAAAAAATATTGTCAAATCTTCTGTTTTACAATAATTCTACTTTTCACATAATATAATGTTTTAGGCAGCTGCATATCTAGGTAATCTAGGCCCAGAGATACAATCACACAGTGTGATTTGAGCAGGGAAATGACAACCTACAGATCTGCAGATATTGGAAATTTATTGTAGTATTTGGAGAGAAAACCTACTTTTCTGCAGTGCCAAACTACATTACTTCGCAAACAGTAATTACAGCATTGTATTTAATCCTGATTTTTTTCCACTAAACTTTCCATTTAAATACAATGGTGATTCTGCAAATTGAATATTAGTTATGTCTAATAATCCTACATAGTAAATGCATTGCACAGAAAGAAAGGACAATTATAACATTTTAAGTAATGTAAATGACTTTACAAATATAGATAAGGATATTCCCCCATGGAGCAAAAGATTTAAACATGATAACATGTTACAAATAATTAAAAGGAAACTATGTAGCCTAGTTTTATAATAAAATGTTCTTTCACAATAAATGATTTAATCCATTTTCAATGTGTATCAAGGAAACAAATTCACCAAATAGACTTTTTGTTATAGGATATAGCCTTTCAAAGATTTTATCTGTAGGTAATCTTATATTTCAACTGTGCAGTATGTTTCTGAATTGTTATTGTTGCTTACTAAGAGAGCCAGTGTGTTCACCATAACAGTCTTGTTCTTAAAATACATTTCACTAATCTAACCTGTCTCCTATTACTAATTCTAGCATTTTTCATAGAACTATAGATTTAGAATGGAGATAAAAGCCTATAGCCCAGTTTCCTTCATAAAAGATTAGCTTTCACTGTTGAGTTTATTTTCTGCTCAGTACAACCATCTTTTAGCCCCCATAACCTCTACCAAAATATGTATTTATATATTTTACAATTCTTTCTGTTGAAAAAAAAAATACTGCTAGTCTCAACATCCTCTTTTCTGCAAGACGTATTGTTAAATACTTAGGATGTTGATTCGTTACTATTTCGTCTTCCCCGATCACTTCTCTACAATCTAAAAGACATAAGTTGTTGCATAGGACTAATGTTGTTCAAGCAGCTTTTGATTTACTAACTAAGAAACGCCTTAAGAGAATTTATAGCATGGTCATTAATAGCTGGATCAAGAAATTGTAGATAGAAAGTGAAACAAAGAAACCCACTGGATCAGAGTTTTGCTTTGTATTCTGGCTAGTTGTGTTCCATAACTTTTTCTTGATTATCTGTCATGGTAATGCTCATAAATACAACAATGCAAAGTGCAAGACATACATAAAGAAACTTATTCAAAAACATATAGTAAATTAGAACTTTAAAAGTAGGTATGTGTGAAAGGTTGAACTTATTGGACTGAAGTCTTTTTTCAACGTATTATACTATACTACTATACTACACTTGGTTTGGAAAGTTCCTTTAAATACTTTTACATTTCTTTCCTTGTCCTCCTTAAACTAGATATTTTAAATATCAACTTTTAAAAGTTACATAAAGCATTATATGATTATTTGAGTAATAATTTAAGCTGTATCCAAGCCTTAATATATAATCAGAAGAAAACCTAATAATAGAATAACTTAAAATATACGAAGATTTCTCCCCAGAAAACAAAGTGAACTAAACATTGTCTCTACATTTTACTTTACATATCATTATATATCTAAATTTCTCTTTGAAGAAACAGTATGACATCTAATAAAGTCCATTTTATATCCTGACAAAAATGATAATTTAGAGCGTTTGATGCGCTTATGCCACAATTTATTCAGCCACTCACAAGGTTATAACATACTTTTATGTGAAGTTGGTTCACACGAGTTCGTGTTCAAATGTGTCTATTTATGTATTTTTAGTTTCAATTATTTACAATATATAGTGCACCACACATTATCCAGTCAATCTAATTTTATGTTATATTCTTAATTAATTTTGTGTAGTCTGTTTGATTTACCCATCACTCTTAATTGAATGCAGTTTTCTTTTGATAGTTTTTGAGATCCAAAATAATATTCAGCAAAAAAGTGATGTTTAATTTTTAACCAATTAAAAGCCAAAATATTGAGAAATGTATTGGTTTTTTAAATATTGTGCCTAAAGTTTTAATGCTGAGTACTTTAACGACACGTTATTTGTGCTCAAATTTTTCCAAATGTATGAATTAATTAACAGTTCTTTAAACTGAAAAGGCCAAAATGTAATCTCAGTGAGACAATATACCACATGCAGGGGAATAGAAGAAGTCTAAGCAGAAATAAGTACTGGGAACATATTATTCAATACAAGTGCTTTAAAATTTTCAGCAATGGTTCCAGAAAATTTGCGTTATATTACCATATTTATTTACTTGGTTCTAAAGGGAGGAAAATGGATTACTCAAATAACTCAACAATGGTCTGGAACCATTCATAGCTAATAAAATTAAATCTGAAAATGTTATGCTTTGTCCTGTGCATTATTATAATCTCGCATTTTACAAAGGAAGCAGGTTCTCACAAAGCTAGGTGCAGGGTTGCAGGCTTGTGTGGCAATGTAATTTTTTATTTGTTATTTAAACTCATAACTCTTTTAAAAAGGTCAAGGTTCTTTGTAAGAAAAGTTGTTTTTTTCCATGAGATACTGAACTCAAAGATTATTTTTTTCTGTAATGAATAGCAAGGACTTCCTTATTAACTAAGCTCTAAAATATAACCTATTTCCGTGGTAATGCAATTCAGTAAGAAAGCAGATGGACGTACAAGTATATTCACTCAAAATACACTGTTAATTAAAAACGTGTAGTTTTGACCTTTTAACAATCATGAATTAAATGTGCTTGATATGTTTTACATTGATTTTTACATGAATTAGAGGAAGCCATTACACAAGAAAAAAAGTTATCAATATAGCATAGCCCCAAAGTGATACATATGGGTTTTTTGTTACTGTCGTTCAGTCATTCTACACATTTTTTATTTCAACTATTTGCAGTATATAGTGAACTATACAAGTTATGCACTCTTGTAACTAAAAACATTTAGTTCACACTCTGTATTTGTCTGAAATGGTAACCACTTTTCAAACGGTTTACCAAAATCACTTTTGTACATAAGCATTCACGCTAGAGGCAGCACAAGTGGTGGTCTAAAGGATGCAACAACGATCCTACAAAATACAGAGTGCAACTACAGTATTTGCTTGATTATAAGATGACTTCCCCAAAATTTGTAAAAATAATTTAGGGAAAAAAGAAAAACTGAATATAAGAGTACCCTATAGGAAAAAGTTTTAATAGTAAATATGAATTCACATGAAAACTATTTTTTCATATTTAATAAAAACGATGATTGATAAAAATACATTTCTTGTTTCTATTTCCTTTTATTTGCCAACCTGCCCCCAGTTATGCACATCTGCCCCCCTTAATGCCGCTCTGCTCCTCCAGATATGCCTTATACCCCCTATTTGCCACTCTGCCTCCCTGATATGACTTATTTCCCCATGTATGCCACTCTGCCCCCCAGACTTGTTCTGTGTGCTTCAGACTCCCTGGTGTGTAGTGGGGGCAGCCGATGAACATCAGCACGATGCGTGCAGGCACCTCTGCTGCTTCCTGGCACTTTTGCCAGGGCTTCTATGATTGAGCACCGAAAGGTCATGTCATGGTGGTGCATAGAAGCCCCAGTGGAAGTGCCGGGCAGTAGCAGAAGTTGTCTGCGCGCATCATGCAGACAGCTGCCAGAAAAGAGGATCCAGGTCCCCTGCAGCACTGCGGGAGATCTGGATCTTAGTCTTATAGTCAGACCTCTATTTTAGCTTGGATTATAAGACAACCTCGAATATAAGATGAGGGGTATTTTTCAGAACATTTGCTCTAAAAAAACCTTTGTCTTATATACGAGCATATGTGCTATATAGAGAAAGAAAATGTCCAACAGCACAGGGGTATGCAAGTTAATATTTCTGTAAGCATGGAAGAAGAAAAGATGCCAACAAACAGATGGTGTTTCAGACAGTTCAGTGGCAATGTCTGCTCTCCATCACTTTTGGCAGTCTTTTCATTGTGTGATTGATTACTAAACAAACTAGACTGAAAAAGTATGTCAACAAATTTTTTGTTTCATGACTAAAGAAAATTATTGTCAGACATAATTAAAGCAAATGGTTTCTGGATTAATCTACTGTGTTTGCATAGAAATGTATAAGACATCGATGAAGAAAAATAAATCTTTTAAAATCCTGAAGTCATGTAATAAAAAATAATAATAAATCATGAAATGAAAAATGCTAGTAATAACACGTAACATGCTTGGGAACTGAGCATTAGAAATGTATGTATGATAAAACATGCACATATATATATATTGGCCCATTTGTTTCCGATGAAATTTCGGGGGCATTTTTTATGACATTTGCTATCTGGTGCCCACATTCACTAACTCTCTCACACTCTCGTTCACTTTCACTCACACTCTCTAAATGTTTCCCTACGAGTGGGTTGCAGAGGGGCTCATGGACCAGGAATTTGGGAATTCTACAATCCTTTGGATTCATTCTGGCAGATTATCGCACGGGACAGGTACCCAGGATTATGTGGGTGTCACAGGGCCCGGGTGCCAGGAATACCATCCGGACCTAACTACCGCCAAGAGCTATCCCTCACATGGAACTCCAACCTGGGCAGCCTGGTGACTTTTACTGGTATATAAACTTGTTGGCACCATCTGGTGCAGTTCATCTAAGTCATGGAACACTTTTGTGTCCATTGACCGGCTCCATGCACAAGTTTTTATCAACCCCTTGGACTAATATCAGCCGCCTACACTTTCAGCCCCCTCACCATGACATTCCTGGTACAGTCTGGAACTCTGAGTCAGCCAGCGCAGCCTTCGCTGATCCATTGCACCACCTATTGGCTAAAACAGACTCCTCTCCACAGGGTATCCAAGGAAGGCACCAGCCTGGCAGCTAAAGGGAGATAACACAGGTGGAGAACTCTACTGTACAAAATAATCCCCTTTCCTGGACTATTGTCTGTGTACTCCCAGGGATTTAAAGGGATTTAAGGTTGGGTTGTGTACCTATTTGCTACATGCCTCTGTTCTCGGGTATGCATATACTTTAAGATTTCAAACACTAAAATCCAGCAGAATAAGCAAGTTAGTGGCACATGCACCAATCTGTTACTTTTTTGCGGTTCAGCTTAGGGCAAAATCATGGTGCTTTCAGTGAGGTCCTCTACCCCAATTGGGGGACAGGGAGAGGACGTCTCCAGAAGCACTGCCTTGACACACCCCGCTCCCAGCCCATTTCCCCTTTAAATGGGGGGAATTTCCCACAAGGGAAGTCCTGACTGCGTCCCACAAGGGAAGGCTCCGGGTAGCTGGAGCTCAGAAGTTTCCAGTATATGTCATGCTAAACTAAATGTACCCCATGCCTTAGATCAAGGGCGTCCAACCTGCGGCCCTCCAGCTGCTGCAGGACTACATCCCCCATAATGCTCTTTCAGCTAAGGTGCTGACAAAGGAGTATGGGAGATGTAGTCCTGCAGCAGCTGGAGGGCCACAGGTTGGACGCCCTTGCCTTAGATACTAACCCAGTCAGTTTGCACTAATTTTGCCCACGATTAAAATCATTTCACAGTTTGCAAGATCCTTGGGATATTTGTGGCACCAAAGTTATATGTCATACCAAATTTTAGAAGGTTTACACTTGAAATCTGTCCAGTGCAGACATGGCCTTGGCAGGCCTTTCTGACATGCCAGTAAGATGTCTTTACAGTGCAGGAACAAATTAGAAGCTAATTAGTAGACGCTTGCTGAGATATGAGATTCCTGGGAGTAACTGTGTGTTAGATTGCTGCCCTAAAATCTTTAAGTGCCTGTTTCTCAACACTATATTTTTAATGTCAACTGGAACATTAACTCTGAATTTACTGCAAGCTTGTGAATAAACCACAAAGGACATTCTGTATGTGAGCCTGTTAGTTTGACAGACAGTTTCGCAGAAATTCAAGACTGTTTGTGAACTTATTTTGTTCTTTCCACTTCTTTTATTATTTCAACATCTTTAGATTTTCATCTTTCTCTGATTCTCTCTTTCTTATAGCCTCACTTTATCTCTGTCTCAAGTTCTTCTGTTAATTTGGCAACAGGCTTCCTGAAAAAGAAAATTGTTAAAAATAATAACGCTGGACCATCTGTTCGGAAATATATATTTTTCTAAAAGGTCTTTTTGTATTTGAAATCACCTCCGTTTCACTCTCTATAACTGAAATCATATAATGAAAAATTTTAGAAAGACGTAATGAAAAGAGTGAAAGTGAATTTTAGATATAATTGCCTCATGATTTTCAAAGCAAATCTTAGAGAAGTTTTTATTGTATTACCTATAATTCTAGTATATTTGATGGGAAGGTGACGGACAAGAAAGGCAAACAGAATATCAAATTATTAACAAGTAAGCTTATAAAGCAAATAAAAATTACACACTTCTATGTTTTACCTGTGTATTTATGTATGCAACTATTAAAGTAAATCTGTGTCACATGTTTTTCTTCTGGGCATTTTTTTCTAAACGTGAAAAAGGAGGGAGGTATTAAATTACTTAGTATAGAAGGTCTGACATATTTTTCTATGCCCCATGCATACATAAATTAGCCCCTTTTTAAACCTATATGTCTGAAGCATTTACAATAATAATAAATGGATTAAGTTATGACAAAAACTGTGACATGTCACATTTCCAACTTAATATTCTTCCCAAGATGCTGCATTATGACAAAAAGTCTTCATCACTAGGAATGGGTACATAAGTGTATATCATAAACTGACCTACTATCAATGGTTTATCATCACACATGGGGATTTCATTGTCCACATAACCTAAAAGCTTCTTAACAACATGTTGAAATATAATTCTTGTATATTACTTAATAGTTTGTGACCTGTTAAACATGTCCTATTGGGATCGTATTCAGAGTTGCTATTTTATAGAAGCCAACAAATATGCCACTCCACAGTCTCATATGTATTTCATAATCTGATTTCAAAATATGTATAGCATTGGTAATCTCACCACCATCCCCTGTAGGTTTAAATATTTCATATCTGACTTTCACCAGCTGAATAACTATTATAATAAATCAGCAGATGATGTTAAACTGCCTATAGCTATGAGAGAAAATTTCTGAAATGACATGAAGGATTTCAAGTACTTAGCTAAGAAGGAAATGAAATATCAGAGATTTGACAAAAAAATGGGTAACTGTAATTTCCTTGTTAATTTATTGTGAAAGAGAAAAAAATAACAAATATTCCTTCATTGTAGGTTTATCCAAACATATTGACTGTTGGTGTATAGCATGATTTTAAAATAAACATTTTGGGAAAAGATTTGTCTATTTCAATTTGTAAACATGTATAATTAATATACAAAAACAATATATATTTCTATCACTTATATTTTGGCATTGTAAGTGTTTTTAAGAGCCAATACGGTTCTGAATAAATATGCTCCTCCAAGGAAAAAAAATCTGAGAAACCTACCTCTTGTCGTGGCACAACACACCAGTCAGGATGCACATTTCATTGGGACTGGACATGGTTATATGGCCACTTTACCAGGGTAGGGGAGATTGATATAAAAAGGAAAGGATTAACATAATTTACACATAATAGATTTATGCATTCGGATTTGTAAGAATTATAATGAAATTGCAAATTAAGTCAATTACCATGAATGTCCAAAAAAGAGGAATGGCCCCAACGAAACAAACAAAAATGAAGGAGAAAGCTCACTCACACTCATGCCCTCTCACACTCTTATTAGTACTTTCTCACAGTCTCTATGAGAAAGTAGCTCCATTTCTTCTCTTGCCTTCTCCTAGCTTCAGACGCTCCACCATTTTGCCATACAATAACCTGGTGTGAACTTTCACCAAAATGACGGAGCATCTGGTGACTTCCTCTCCCCCAATGTGAGGATCGAAGGAGTGAACATCACCAGATACTTCACCAATTTGCTAGGATGCTATGGCTATGGAGATGCAGATGAGAGAAAAGAGAAGAGAGGAGAAAGACGAACAAGAAGATGCAGAACAAGTAAAAGCAAGACACAGAAGTGGAGGTGGTCAGCAGAGAAGGTGGGAGACATTCAGGGAGCATGAGAGCATGCATGCACACTCTAATACCATACTTTTAAATGTACTTGCACACACACTACAAACCCATATACTTACATATTCACACAGCCGCTATCTCTGATAATTTATGCAGCTCACACGTCCTCCTCCCTCAGCCTCCCTATTAGATTTTTAGCTCTAAGTTTTAAAGGAGAGCTACAAGTTTATTTGCATTTTTTATTACCTACTGTGAAAGTAATTTATCTGTTTCAAATAACTTTGTTTTCAGTGATTTACTTAAATTTGAAAATGATTGAAAATGAATATTAATTTCATATGAAATAATTTTTTTACTTTTTTAACGTTAATAGTTCAATTAGTATTAGCCAGCAAACTGGTTATAGCTAGAAACTGGAAAAAAAACAGAAAAAATGTCTTGGGAAGAGATAAATGCACAAATACAATTCCAGAGTAAAATGGAAGAGGGCTACTACATGAGTATAGGGAAAAAGACAAAATACTTAGAGATATGGAATCCATGGACAACCCATGCACAATCAAAAGAAAGACCCACTGAATAAGCTAACAACAAAGCTTAGTAACATAATAAATCTATTGATACCTGTCAATTTATAATTGATGAAAGAATGGATGTATGGCATTTATTTTATTATTTAACTCGTTACAATATATATTTATATGTTTAGAATTTAACTTATTAAGATAAAAGTAAGGGCAAATTACAGATAATTCGAGTTATAAACATAATACAATGACATAACAAATGCCAAGCAGCACTGGTTGGTTTATATTATATTTGATTGTTCGTTTTTATTGGTATGTGTTGCTGTTTATGTTAGTATGATCGATTATAAACAACACTTTGTAAAGATCAAGGTAGACAGCTAAAAAAAAATCGATTGTTATGTTTATACATGTCTGATTTTTGTATGTTTTAAATATACTTTTTTGACTATAAATAAAAAATAAATAAATATTTTTTTACGTTATACAGTTATACAAACTATTATAGTGCTTTCTCAGTTGGTCCAAGCCCATTACATGATGTCATGTGCCACAGTGGTATTAGGAACTATGTGTTTTAATACATATCTTAAGATGTCCCTATTCTAAACCAAAAATATTGGGACCAGAACCTGTGCAGTGTGACCAAAAATGACCATGAAATGTGGGGCTGAGATTCAATTATTTCCAGTGATGGTTTTAATTCTCAGTCTGGCCCTCAGAGAGTGTGAGAGAGCATGATAAAGTGAAGGAGGGTTGGTGACAATGAATTTCAGTTCTGAATGTAAAAAGACCTCCAAATCTAATCAAAAAGGGTAGGATACAAAATTTCAATGGACCAAAAATGAAACAAAAAAATGTGTCAGTATATATTTTGGTTTCTTTGCACAAGTCTAACACATAACATAATGGCAAGGGATTACACAGACAACATCGGCATCTATAGTGTATACGGAACTAATTATTTATTGTCATCCATGTAGACCTCTATCTGTCCATAGACAATTAAAGCTATCAAGGTCTGCCTAATTCCCCTGTTGGTACAAATAATTCCCTTCCTATTTTCCAAACCTGTCTCCTCCCCATCTAGTTTATAGCCTTACACTGGAATATGTTATCTATTGTCAAGTCTCTGGTAAGCAGGTCGAGTAGGAGCCCAGTTGCATGAGATAACTTTCTGTACCCCACGATGCATGAACTGGATGGAAAGGCACAGACCGGCAGAGAAAACACACACAAGGCTGAATGGGATAAAAGCTGGAGGTAACACATGGGTTGGAAAGTCTCTTGACGGGGTGCTGAGGCTGAGAACGCAGCAATAAGATGTGGTAAAGCAAGTCAGGACAGTAACAGTAGTACACAATCATCTCAAATCAGGTATCAAGGTACAAGGTCAAAAAGAAGCTGGGTTGGTTACAGAAGGACACAACCGTAAAGCCAAATCAGAATTCAAGGAGAATGGTCAAAAACAAGCCAGATCAAAACCAATAGATCACGTAGGACATTACTAGGAGAAGTACAGGACCAGGATACAGAGCAATAGCAGTAGCCTGCTACACTGCAATGCAAAGGCATTAACTGAGGTGCTTAGCAGGTATTCATGGAGATAGGGTAATGCCCAGGTAAGCAGGTGCAGCTGATCAGGTGATATGATTTCCAGGTTCCAATATAATAATTCAAAATGCGGTTTTAAGGATGTAACTATTTATTATTATTTTTTCTTGCACTAAGGCATTTAAGGAACACAATGTTTGTAAATAGAATAAATTAGCGGTGAGGGCCATAACATTTCAAAATGTTGTAAATAGAATTGTCATAAATTACATATTTAAATTACAAGCAATCTTTCATTTAAGATGTTTAAATGTGGAGAATGTGTTGTACTCAAACATTATAAATTGATTAAATAGAGTAGTTTTAAAGAGTGTATGATGGTTGCCACCTTTAAATTACAAAAAAG
The DNA here is from genome assembly GCA_029215755.1 of Spea hammondii. Classification (NCBI taxonomy): domain Eukaryota; kingdom Metazoa; phylum Chordata; class Amphibia; order Anura; family Pelobatidae; genus Spea; species Spea hammondii. Next base: position 50,171,333 of record JARDYJ010000004.1, on the reverse strand, counting down.
CACTTGCATTTCTGTCAAATGCCCAATTTAATTATAAACATCTCATAAATTTTAGGTTTGTCCTCGAAATATAATATGCTTGCACATTGTATTTTGCTGTGTAAACTGAATGCAGTAACAATTTCACTGCAATTAAGTAGAGCTAATTTGATAATGCTAAATAGTTGCGAAGAATGAAATTGCAGAAAGCTATTATATTGCTTTAAAAGCCTGTAACTTGTTTATGCTTCAGATTCTTTTTTTTTACCTAACAGGTGGAACAAACATTAAAATAATACTAGTTTTGAGAAAGAAACACTCCATTAACTTAATCTTTAAGCTTTCTTACACCTTTGTGGTCTAAAACCATGGCTTGTTATTACTTTTAGGTGTTGAACCAATTGCATTTAAACATCATTTGACGCTATATAAATTACTTTACTATTGATCCACTAAAAGGCTTAGATATGACGGAGGCCCATCAATGGTAACATTTTAAAGATGCTTTTTACAAGAAATTAAATATAAAACATTTCCGAGTGGTTAAACTAGAACTATATTACACAGAAGTTTATGCTTTCCTTACATTGTCTTCCTTGTTGCCAGGTGGGCTGACTCAGCAACCAAAATGTCTGTGTGAACACGTAAAGCATCTGCATAAATACCTTTATGTGACATAATAGTTGTTTTTATCTCAATGACATTTAAAACTTAGGGAGGGAGAATATAATATTATGTTCACACAAAACCAGCAGTTATTTATTACTAGACTTATGCAAATAGATAAATTTAGACAAATTTCCTATTTGGTTTTGGCCCATTTAGTTTTGAAATTTCATTTCTTGCCCTTTAGGTTCAGATGGAAATTGGAGGGCTTTATATTCAGAAATGAATTGTCACTCACCCTCATTCACCCTCTCATGCTCTTTCCCACTCTCTCGTACTCCCACTTTCTCTTATACTCCTCTCATTCAAATTCTCTGTTCAGTGGACTTGCCCCGCCCCGGTGAACTTACACCCTTTCCTCCAATTGGCGTAGTCCGTACCACGTTAACCCCGTATTAACCCCTTCTACAAAACGGCAAAAAACGAAGAAAACAACCGAACACGGAGAATGTACACTAATATTCGCCCAAACCGAACGCAGGAATGGCCGAATATTCGCAGAATATGGCAATTTCCCCCCCCCACGAAGACGAACAAGAAGACAAACACGAACAGTTGGTCTTCTTGCGCCCAAGTCTAATAATTACCCCTGTTAAGTTGCTTTCATTACATGATAATTAAAAGGAGATACCTTTGTGGTTTGGTTTTCCACTCAGGGGCACTTTATAGAATAAAAAATAGGAAAACATTGAGCTTGAAAATAGTGATGCATGTAAACACATTGTAAGTACCAAAATAGGTTACAAAACTAGCAAAATGATTCAAATATTCTAAATGAAAAAGACAGCGCTAAAATTACTCATTGCTACAATAAAAGGACACCTCATACAAGCAAAATGAGGTCTTCTCAAAATCAGCACAAATTCTTCAATGTATTTTGGAATTTTTTTGCTATGTAAAATTATTATATAATGAAGAGATGAATACATCAATCCTAAGATCATTTTAACTGATGAACAAAACTATCTTGCAAAGAAATTGGCCTATCGTTTGGAATCACTGCTGGAGGGAACTATAAGTGACAATGCTTCTATCATTGTGGGTAGGTCACGTAACCTTTAGGACTTGCTGGTCCATAGTCTGTTTTGTTGTGCACCATTACCCTCTTGGTTAAAGCCAGTGAATAAGTGTTATAAATGTGGGCGTGGTAAAGCATGCAAGTACATTATACCTTCAAAATGGAGTTATGCGAATGGCAACACATGCACCATCAAAAATATTTTGAACTGTAAAAGCACCTTTGTTTGGTTAAACTATTCGTGAATTTAGATGATGCATTTGAGAACACATTAATTGTGTCAAAAATATGATCGAATCCCAAATTTCCATACACATTATGACACATCACAATGGGAAAAAGTAATTTTGGATATTTAAAAGTTTCTTACTTCAGCTGGAGCCTAGATTAATTTATCATATGAAAATCTCCAGATGGTCTTAAATGAAAGTTTTATTGATAATTTTTCAAATAATAATATTTTTTTAATAATGTTCAAAACATGTACCTTATAGATCCATAATATATATTTGTTACATTAGTTACACAGTTATGTATTTTGTATTTATTTTAGATTTATTTTCACTTGGTGTCATGTATTAATTCTATCCCCTTTAAATGTATCCCTTGCTGATTTGCTTTGAGAACAGTACTTACACATTTAGCATTCTCTATTCATAACTATACCAAAAATCCCAAGATGATTCCTTGCATAGGTGCTACTTTGTATCAACCCAATTTTGTTTACTTTCCGGATAAACTGTACATCCTTTTGGATCATGTATGCAAGCTCATCTCTAATTGGTGAAGACCGATAAGCCTTTTGTGGTCAATAGGCATAATCTTCCTTGTTAGTGATGTATATGAGGCCTGCCATTTTGATTGGCTAAACAGTATCCCCTCCCACATCATATGACGACTTATATACTCAGTTGTATTCGGTGTTTGTTGGGCCCTGACTGAGATTTATGGGTGAAATGCGACTTGGGCGTTACCCACCAGACCCTTGCTCTGCTACATATACTTTTATAGACGCCAACACTTGATATCAACTTAACTATCTGTCTTCTCACGTAACTGGGTTAATAAGGTGTGCTTTTTACTGTGGTTTTAAGTTTTTGACAATCTAGTCTTTATTTTTCATGCCGTGCATCTTTCAAAAGAATTTGCAAAAAACAAAACATATAATTTGGATTGGTAACGAAGAGGGAAATGAAGGTTGAAACAAACATAACAAAAATGCTAAAAACACTCCAGTGCATACGTGTTATATCTCTAAAATGGCTTTAGTCCTTTATAGGTTAATTGTTTTATGACATGTTTGCTAAAATCTTCCAAGAACAGCTTTATCTATACATGTGCTAGCAAACTGGTAAGTACAATATTTATTTGAAAGGTCTTGTTCTATAATGTGATAATAATTCACATTCAATGATATATGTGCACCAAACTAAAAATGCTACTGTGCATGATGAAGCAGGATGTAGTGTGAGGAAACAGAAATACTTAATAAAATATATATATCTACTATCATATGCTTCAGAAGGAATATGGGGTTTTAAGTACCATGCATCAGTACCATGCATCATGCATAAGCTAATCTTTCTAATATATAATTTATATTTATGCTGATGGCATCCACTTAGAAATGATGTTTTGTTAAGGAATGTCGATTTAAAATAACTCAAATCATCTAGTGAATTTCATACTATTTGTGTTACTTAAGTAAAAGCCTACCTCACATTCTACAGTAATACTGGCTATGTTTAGGAACTTAACTTTTTCCTCTTTGAGATGAAAGTGGTTTCTACAATTTTCAGTGATTTTGAGCAGCATTTAAAACATGTGACCAGCTTAATCCTACATTATCAGTTAGTAAAAGTAAGAATACTTCGCCACAGATCCCTAGGCAAAATATGAAAAATGTGTTTGCATGAGTTATTCAAAATTGCTATTTTTTGGAAAGCTTTTTCCATGGCAACGCTGGTAAGTACAAAAGTGGTTGGAAATTCTCCTTTTCAGACCTTTAACAGCATGCAGTATGCAACATGCAATCATCCCACCACTAACCTACTCCTCTTTGTGCCAAAACATGATGCTAAATGCAAAAATTTGACTTCCCACCCCATGAAAGTCTACTCTCTCATGAAAGTGATTATCTAATCTTTCCAATCTTTCCACTTGACCCATAACCGGACCAGAGTCCAGTTATGGGTCAAGTCATCCATGGACTTCATCCCTAGGATATCACCTTGTGCACCTAAACATTTTCTGCCAGTACGTAAAGCATTTGGTGTGCTTTTCTTGTAATTCCAAATACTAGATTAAAAAAGGCTTCAGGCATTATTCATGTCCAAACTGGATCCTTAATGTGCTATATGGTATCTATATGTATTTTGGACAATACTTGCTAGTACATATGGAAGCAAAAATTAATCTATTCAAAAAGATGTGAAGTGGTCAATAAAGCTTAGGGTTAACTTTCAGTGACTCACCAGGTCACATGACCTTCTATCCTAACACTTGCAAACCAACTCAAACCGATTCGGCGTAGGCTACATAACTAGAACAGCTGCCATTTTGGCAGAAGTTCCGCTGGTTATTGTTGTATATACTTCTCCTCTCTCAAACCAATACATCCAACTGATATGCGTGGAGAATAATCCGCTCTGCGTTGTGTATTAATGATAAATGTAATACCCTTGTTACCTCCTCCAAGAACTAACATATAACCGTATCCCCTTTTTCCAGATAATATATATGTCTAGTTCTACTAAGGTTTTCTACCTGATATTACAATAAAACAGCCAAGATTCTTACCAGAGAGAGAGCTTTAATTAGAATCTACCCAGATTAATGTTACAGCAAAGACAAAACCAGAGTTACAGTGATATACAGATGACAATCATTCATACCACTCACAAACATCCCGTCTATCTAATATCTGCTGCTAAGTGTGTATGCTGTGTGGGTGATGTGCCAAAGATGAGACTCACCAATCCAGTCTTTTCGTGTGTGTTTCTACAATGTCTTTTTAAGGGATTTCTCTATTGATGCGTAAATGAGGTCCCTGTCTTGTGTTCCCAAGACCCCACCGTGTGATGTTATTGACTTGCTATGTTTCCCATGCCTATCTCCAGGTGATGCATTTCCTTCCTTCTCTACATAGTATGTATGTGTGATATCTTCTTACAGCTGTCTTTCCTGTTACTTCCCCCCTAAGTGGCTTGCAGCTATCATACATACATATATACACACATAAACTTAATCAAGCACATATTAATTACAAATATACATACTTTGTATTTACCCCAACAGTTATGTCTGGGGAGATACGAACGAAGATAGATTAAAGATAGCAGATTGAAGATAGAATAGAAGAGAAGGGAGAATATAAAAGAAGATGATGAAAAAGGAGATGTGTAAGTGTTCAGCAGAGGAGGTAGAGAAACATTTAGAGAGTGTGAACGAGAATGAGAGTGAACGAGAATGAAAGTGAGAGAGTGTGCAAGACTGAGTGAGAGTGAATGTGGGCATCGGGCAACGAGTTTTAAATGGGTCAAAAACTAACCAAAAATGTGTCTGAATCATATTTGTTGCATTTGCACATGTCTACTACACATACACGTTCACGTTCATGTTCACATACACACATTCATATTTATAACACGCTCTCTCTCATACACACTTACACATTCATGCCAACACACACTTACACATACACTTTCACTCTAACACACATACATACATTCATACATAAATAAATAAGTACTCACTCTCTGCCCTTCCCCTATAAGCCCCACCCAACCCACCTCCATCCTTTCAACTACCTTGCCTACAGTAATACACAGGTTTCTTGGTTTGAAATGTTGTGGGTCTGTATCAGGACAGGGAATTAAATGAAATGCTACTTATGTTACCCTTTGCCACAGACATCTTATTCTCTGGGGTAAAACAACCGATTACCTCTAGATATTTAAAACAACAGGTACTTTAAACAAATTAATTTAGTCTTTTCATATGTATATACATTGGTTGCTATACCATACACAAGATATACCATGTGCCATACTACATGGTCAAACAAAAGAAAGCAAGTTACGTTTACATTAAAATCATAAAACAATCTTAGCTCAATGAATAAACTCTACTTACTTGTGTTAAAGCACAACGACTTGTTAAAATATCATCCATAACTTTTTTGATTAAAACTGAAGAGATTTCTGATTGTTTGTATTTGAAATAACAGTTTTATTTATTTATATGATTACAGATGACTGTCGCATCAATACAGTCTGCAAACTGCTTGGGTAATGCATTTGTCTTTTGTTTATTCGACATGATTGATTTTACCTTTTGATGAGTTTGTTGCTAATTCTTTTTATTTTGTTCTGTATGTTTTTTCCCAACTGCACAATCCAAAGGAAGATCTTGTATTATGCCCTTAGGGTTATCAACGTGTGGAGCAGATGTGGTTAGAAAACATATCTTATAAAAGCTAATGAAAATTGTGCCTTTGAAGTTATATCCTCCACTTATTTTCGCATTCTCACCTTCCTTGTTATTGTTTTACTTTTTAAGGGTTTGCAAAAACAAGATTTTGGAAAAAAAGACCCCCGAGGTGGCATTTCAAAATACAAAAATATGCAAATATATTTTTATGGCTTCTTAAATGGGTTTGGTTTGTGGGATAATTATTTAGAATTTTAATATAATATGTAGATATTGTATGTTTTAGAATTAGATAAAATAAGAAATTAAGTAAAATAAATAGATACTAATCTTTTGATTTTCATTTTAATGTCTTATATTATAGTATATTATGAAGAAAAACTTCCTGATTACCAGATTCTGTATTGTGTTGTTGATTGTGCCCTTGAGTATTTGGCTATTAAAATTCAAAATGTGCACTTCAATTCTGACAGTGCAGCTAGTGCTTTTCTGTGGAATGCTGACTATAAGTTGATTTATTATCTGGTTTAGAATTCCTGGCATAAGATTATAATTTTTGCCCATTCAGTTGTGGTTTTATTCTTTAGTTTATATTTTAAGGAAATAAAATATGAACTAACAATATATATATGAGTTCCCTCTATCTCCAAAAGTAGTGTCAGGTGGCATACGATCACCCTCACATTGATCTTTTAATATATCTACAAATTGCAATGTTACATTGGAAAAAGTAATACATGGAATTGACAAAAGCATCAAATAGGTTTTAATAATTTTATGAAAAATTGTTCACATGTATTATTTTGTATGGGCAAGGTATGCTTGGTATTCAAATAACTTGGAATGAACAGACTTTTAAGGCATATTAACTAGACGTGCATTGGGATTCATACAAACCAAAGTGTGGTAAAAAAATAAAAAAGATCAGCAAAAATGGGACCAGACCCCCCATGAACCGAATGGAAAGAAGCAAAAAAAACCTTGAATTTTTGTCCAAAGTTCATAGGTCTACATTCACTCACACTTCCCTACCTTTTCTACTTACTGTGTAAGGCACTTACTTCGGGGACACAGCAGACATCCTCCTCTTCTCCCCTGCAGGGACGCCGCCACCGCTCACCGCTACACGACTACTACATGAATATTTATGAGGCAGACCGCCTCTTGGATTCCGCTGAGTCGCTATGGCGTCAGAAGACGCGGTTAAGCTCCAGACGTCTAGGAACGCCCGGGCTATTTAAAGACTTCTGGTATCTTGACCCCGGCTTGCTTAACGGCTATCGTGACTTCTGGTATCCTGACCACGGCTTGTTCTCGACCACCCGTGCTTACGGTTACACCGCTAGAGCCCCTGTTACCAACTCCAGGCCTCCCAGTGCGTGTTCCGTGTTGAACAAGCGTGTTCAATTGCTGCAGTTCGGATTCCTTCCGGTAAGACCGTTTGATTCAATCTGCTATCTTCAATCATCTATCTTCAATCGCATGTCCGCAGACATAACCTGGCGGGAACTTCCATTAAAATGGCGACACTTGCGGTGACATCCTCTCCCTGATCCTCCAATTGAGGAAGAGGACATCACCAAAAGGACCGTCATATTGCCCTTACTTGAACTCTTAGCAATATGGGTGCGCTTGTGGTGACGTCCTCTCCCTCTATTGGAGGACTGGGAAGAGGTCCTTACCGCAAGCACTGCCATTTTAGCGGAAGGTCCCACCAGGTTGTTGCAGACTTAGATAGAAGATTGAAGGTAGCAGATTGAAGATAGAAGAGAAGAGAATGGAAAAGATAAAAACATAGAAGTTGAAGAAGAAGATACTGAGGAAGATGCAGAAGTGTTCAGCATAAGTGGTCGGCAGAGAAGGTAGGGAAACATTTAAATATCGTGAGAGAGTAAAAGGAGTGTGAGAGTAAATGTGGGCTCCGGGTAATTAATTAAAAATGCACTGAAATAGGCAGGGAACATTTCATTGTAGTGATAATCCTTGACGCGTTTCGCCACGATATGACTTCCTCAGGAGGGTCATATCCGGTTTCCTGTGTCCTGCTTTTTATATCCTGTTGGTCTCAGTGCTCTGATCATCCCGTTCCTCCTTATGTTTTTATGGACTTTCTAAGGACTTTTTATATTTAAATTATTTTATTTTATCAGGCTATTAGATTACATATTACTCTGGATATATGTATAGATTTTTTTTAACCGATATTGAGGGCTGTGTCCCGTAATAAATTATTCTGTTGATACATCTAATCATGGGTCACATATCTTATCTCCATAATTCATATATATTTGCATTTATTTGACACCCACACATGAGAATAGAATTAACTTCACTTCTTTGATTCACATAAGCACTTGCACTTTATTGAAATAAGACATACATTATTGGAATCCAGGAATAAAAAAAGAAACATCCGGGTATTACTTCCGAAAGAAAAGGTCAACCCAGGACACCCAGGATCCATTGCAGCTCCAGACAACTCATCAGATACGCCCGAGACATCCACCTGAATGTGTAACCAATAACCGCGCATATATAAGTGTAGAAAGATATCACCCTATGGTAGATGTTTTTCCTTTCTTCTATATCCGTCGGTGTGGACAAACTGGGTTACACAACAAGGAGTTTGTGTTTTGGAGGCCTGAATTACTCATACATATTGTGAGTGTGACCATTGGATGTTTTAATTTGCTTCCTTGGGTTATTGAACCTGCTATACTATTATTTTGCATATGTCATCTTTTTGTTTTTTGAGCTACTGAGATCGGTTTGTATAAGCGCCCCCTAGACGGAAGTCTTTTTCAAATAGATTGTAAGCTCGCAAGAGCAGGGCCCTCCTCTGCTTTGCACCAATGTTATTGTATGTGTTTTTGTATATGAAATTGTTCTACTGGCTGTAACAGCGCTGCGGAATCTGCTGGTGCTTTATAAATAAATGTAATGTACTGGGCTACCTCAGGGGTAAGTATAGGAACCCATGCTTTTTCACGTTTTTATTAGCAATATTACAAAATGTGTTAATGGGTTGGAGGCTTCAAGGAGCAGGCCATAGAGACGCGAGATACCGTGAGCAGGGAGTGAGGGCGCTGCGCAGAGGTCATCAAACCGGGTGAGGGCACGCAACACATTGTGCTGAGGAGTCAAGGAGCGAAAGAAGCTGTGCAGCTGAGCATAGTGGAATAAATCAGTGAAAGAGGGAGGCGAACGGATAGCAAGCCAACCCAACGGCTTAAGACCCTCTGTAGTCACAAAAAAGCGTGTCAGACCTCTCTGCAGGAGGAGACGAGGGGAAGAGGGTGGCACCCACCCCAGGTGGAAAGTCGGGATTATCCCGAACAGAAGTCAAAGGGGAGGGGATAGAAGACAACCGGGACTTCCATATAATGGAGAGCCACTCCTTCAAGGTAGCATGAATAAAAGGTTGGGGCAGCGCCGCACATCGAGCTGTCGGAATGGAAAGCCAGGGCAGTACCCTCGCAGGAAAACCCAGCAGGGTGGACTCAACCTCAACCCATTGCTTATGGCCCGGGAGGTGATACCACTCCAACACTCGGAGCAGGTGGCAGGCCCTATAATAAGAGCGTGGACAAGGCAAGGCCAGCCCACCTAGGAGCTTAGGCAAAATCAGAGTAGTGAAGCGGATCCGGGGGGTCCGCGAGTTCCACACAAATCGCATGAAAGCCGTCCGGAGCAAGGCGAAGAAGGAAGACGGGACAGCAATAGGGAGGGTCTGAAAGAGATATACCATATTGGCTCGAATATAGGCCGCACTTTTTTCCCCCACTTTAAGTCTTTAAAGTGGGGGTGCGGCCTATATTCAGGGTCTAGTGCCCGACGCCCGGGACATGCAGTCCCGGGCGCCGGGCAGGCAGCGGGGTTAGGATACAGATCCCCCGCAGCCGTCCAGGGCACCTGCATCCTACTCCCCGATACGCTCAGACAGCCTCCCCTGCCAGCACGTCCCGGGGGTGCCGGCACGGGAGGTTGTCTAAGCGCATCGTGCGGACCGTCACCGGAAGTTGTATACGCGTATTGCGTAGATGTCCCCCGCCGGCCCCACAAGACACCCGGGAGTCTGCTCCGGTAAGTCGGGGGGGCAGAGGAGGACAGTGGCAGCATATCTCGGGGGGGGGAAGGACAGTGGCAGCATATCTCGGGGGGGAGGAGGGGGGGAGGACAGTGGTAGCATATCTCGGGGAGGGAGAACAGTGGCAGCATATCTCGGGGGGGACAGAGTGGTAGCATGTTTTTTTGGTGCTTTTTTAAAGAAAAAAACTTTTTCTTTAAAAAAGCACCAAACTTTTAGGGTGCGGCCTATATATGGGGGCGGCCTATATCCGAGCCAATACGGTAATACACGGGGCATGATATTCATTTTAATCGTATTTATCCTGCCAACCCAGGAGATTGTTAACCGCTTCCACGATCGGAGATCAGCTTGAATGACAGTCAGTAGAGGCGCGAAGTTATACAAAAAGAGCTGGGTAAAGTCGGGAGACAGCCACACACCCAGGTATTTAAGCTTGGGGGAACACCAAGTGAAGGGAAATGAGGATTTCAAAGGAGAAGCAACAGCAGGGGGCAAATTCACGTTGAGGATCTCTGATTTGGAGGCATTGAGTTTGAAGTTGGTAAGCTTACCATAGACCGAAAATTGGGGAGGGTGATGGTGGGCCGGTTGACAACAAACAAAAGGTCGTCAGCGTAGCCCAGAACCTTATGATGAGTCCACCCATATGGGACAGGGTGGACAGCAAGAAGGACCAGTCCACCCTATCGAAGGCCTTTTCCGCGTCGGTGGATAACAGCAGAGTTGGAGCGGAGGTATGCTTTGCATAGTGCATAAGGCTCAAGGCCCTGATAGTGCTGTCCCGAGCTTCCCGGCCAGGCACAAAGCCAGTTTGATCGGGATGGACCAAAGAAGTCATGAAGGGCTTCAGCCGATTGGCCAGAATCTTCGTGAAGAGCTTCAGGTCCACGTTCAGCAAAGAAATGGGACGATAGCTGCCACACAGCTCAGGATCCTTACCCTCCTTGGGCACCAGGGCGATCGAGGCCACCAGAGTGCGATCGTGGATGCGACCACCATCCAAGATGGAGTTGAAAGCCTCTACAAAGTGGGGACCCAAAAGCTCACGGAACACCGAGTAGTATCTCAAGGAGAGCCCATCGGGGCCGGGGCATTTCCCAGACTGAGAGGATTTAAGGGCTAGGACAACCTCCGGTAAAGAGATTGGAGAGTCAAGAAGGGCAGCCTCTTCTACTGTCAGTTTCTTACCGATCGTCTTATCCAGGTATGAATGAAGTTCTGTCGAGAACCCTGGTGGGTGCTGGGAGGGTGTGGCAGAGCGAAGGTTGTACAACCCCTCATAGTAATCCCGAAAGCATTTGGTGATATTCGAGGTTAGAGAGCGGGACAGGCCATCAGGAGAGCGGAGTTTGGAGACATACGTGGGTCTCCGACCCGCACGAAGCGCACGGGCCAAGTATTTACCTGTCTTATTGGCATGTTCATAGAACAAGGCCCTGGATTTCAGAAAGGAGCGCTGCATTTTAGAGTTAAGAAGAGTGGCCAGTTCGCCGTGTAGGGATAAAAGGAGCTGAAGATCAGTACTAGACAGAGAGGTTTTGTGAGCCTGTTCAGCCAGAGCTATTTGCTGGTAGAGTTCCTCCACCCTCTCCGCCTCGCGGCGCCTCCGCAGAGAGCAGGCACTAATAAAGTGTCCCCTGACCACACATTTGTGAGCCTCCCAGACAGTCAACTTGGGGGTCTCGGGAATCAGGTTGTCCTTAAAGAAATTCTCAAGGACCTGAGAAGTGTCAGCGCAAAACGCCGCATCAGAAAGAATGGACTCGTTAAGGCGCCAGGAACGCACGGAAGGACGGGTCAGAGGAGAAGCCAAGGAGATGGAGAGGGGAGCGTGATCGGACCAAGTAGAGATCCCGATAGTGGACCGACACAAAAGAGGTGCGAAGTGACAGGGGAGGAAAAAGTAATCAATACGGGAGTAGGAGCGATGGGGCGTGGAGAAAAATGTATAATCCCGGTCAGCAGGGTGGAGAGCCCTCCAACAGTCAACTAGTTTGCGATCTGTGAGAAGAGAGACAACTCTCTTCGTGACATGACGAGGAGTCCGTGTACTGCCCGCGGAGGTGTCAAATGCAGGGTGCAAAGCCACATTAAAGTCTCCTGCAAGGATCAGCAACCCCTCCTGAAAGCTATCAAGCTCGCGGAGAACGGCACGTAGGGCGAGATGCTGCCCCCGATTAGGCAGGTAAACGTTGGCAAAGGTGTAGACCTGTTGCAAAATCGTACCTTTCACTAGCAAAAATCGCCCCTCCGGATCTACCCGAGAATCCAGTTCCTGGAAAGGAACTCGACTGGAAAAAAGCACCGCCACCCCTTTAGTTTTAGCGGGTTGTTACTCAGAAACACGGTAGGATAGAGCCGGCTTTGAAGCCTGGGAGCCTTAGGCCCAAAAAAGTGAGTTTCCTGCAGAAACGCAATATCAACTCGTTGCTTTTTGAGGTCCCGAAAAAGGGTGGAACGTTTCTCAGGGGTGTTCAGACCACGGGCGTTGATAGAGAGAAGAGTCAGCTCGCCAGGCGCTGGAGTCGACATAGTGCAAAGAGGAGCAAAGCAAGAAAAAGAAAAGAGGAAGTACAAAACAACAACAAAAAAAACAAAACAAAAAAAAGGGGGGGTGGAGGGAAGAGGAGGAGGGACTAAAAGAAGGGAGAGGGAGAAGAATTAGGACAAGGCCAGAAGGGAGAGAGAGGGAAGAGTAACGAGGGGGAAAGGGAGAGGAAGGGGACAAAGTAGACACAAACTACGCCTGCCAGGGACCACTGCCTCGCAACCAATGGCGTCACTGTGTAGGGGAAGGCTCTACTACAACCGATTGGGTAGAGCCGCAATCAAGGACAAACAAGAACCGTAAAAATAAACAGTCAAACGTGAGTCAAATTCGAGCCGCCGCTCGCAGCGTAGAATAACACAGAGTAAGAAAAAATCAAAATAGGAGAGTAGCAACAGTGAAAGGGCGCTCCGACAAAGGGCGACCAAACATCACAAAAGCGATAAAGGTGAAAAAGAAAGGAGAGAGAGAAAGAAAAAAAAAAGAAAAAAACCCGTGTGTGAAGTAGTGTGTAATGGTGCACAAGCGTGTCCACGCTGTTACAAGTAGGAAGGCAAAACCCATATATAGGAGTAAACCATGGGTCTGTTGTGATACACACATCGTTAGATATTAGAATATATTACAATATACCATAGAATACAAACGGACAGGAGGAGCACTATATACCATAGAATACAAACGGATACCGGCAAACAGACGGGTGGGAAGTAGTGTGTAATGGTGCATAAGTGCGTCCATGCTGCTACCACCGAGAAAACTAAACCCATACATAGGAAGAAACCATGCATCTGTAGTATGGGACAGATGTGGAGAAGTATAACAGCCTATGGGTGAGATACTATCAAACAGGAGGTGCAATGTGGGGCAGAAGAGGCCGTGCATACGGACAGCCACCAGGCTGGAACTGCGCGACGGATGGGTGGAGGCACGGAAGGGAAGCCCCAGAACCCCCAGCAAGCCCGGCCCCATACAGAGACTCAGTTGGCACGGAGGGAAAAAAAAAAGGGGGGGGTTAGGTAACATGTGACAAATAGCAGCTCGGCCTACAGAGCCAATGCACAGAGGTGTGCCAGTGACACCAAGACCTGGATGCCCCACCAAAAAGGAGGAGAGTGGCAAGAGACAGCAGAGCTGGGTGGGAGATCGCAGAGTCCCAGTACCTCCAACAAGTACAGCATGCACAAGACCAGGCATCACAAATAAAAATGAAAAAACCCAATAACACAACAATTGTATAAGGCCATATAACAAACAGCGACACCTATATGTGCAGAAATATAGTGATGGGACAGATGCGTAGAAGTGTGGTGGTGCATCAGTGAATGTGGTTCGCCACAAAGGGCAAGCGCCGCAGAGGCGCTGCAAGCAGGCACTCGTGGACAGAAAGTGGAGTGTTGTGCGGCAGTAGCCACGAGGGGGCAAGAGCCACCAGCAGACCCGGCACCAAATGGAGACTAAGATTTCACAAAAAAAAGAAAAAAAAAAACAAAAAACAAAAAAACCCCCAACCAATGTGTGCAGAAGTATAATGATGGGACAGATGCGTAGAAGTGTGGTGGTGTGTCAGTGAGTGTGGTCCGCCGCAGAGGCACTGCAAACAGACACTCGTGGACAGAAAGTGGAGTGTTGTGCAGAAGAAACCACGGTTGGCAGTAGCCACCAGGTGGCAAGAGCCACCAGCAGACCCGGCACCAAATGGAGATTCAGATGGCACACAGAAAAAAAACCAAAAAAAACAAAACCCAAACCTATGCGTGCAAAAGTATAATGATGGGACAGATGCGTAGAAGAGTGATGGTGCAGAAGGGAGTGTGGCCCGCCACAGAGGGCAAGCGCCGCAGAGGCGCTGCAAACAGGCACTTGCGGACAGTAAGTGAAGTGTTGTGCAAGAGAAACCACGCGTGGCAGTAGCCACTAGGTGGCAAGATGGAGACCCAGACGCCACAAAAAAAAGAAAAAAAAAGAAAAAAAATAAAAAAAATAAAAACCCCCCTAGCAAAACAAATTACATAATGGAGAGCGCACATATAACCATCAAGCAAACCATCAGTAACGACTAACAGCGATCGGCAGTCCAGTGAAGAGTAGTTACGCAGGTGAGAGAAGTAGCGGAACAACTGGAAGGACGTGCGCCATCGCCAAGGAGAGGACCCAGGCGGGTAAACATGATGACAGCAGCGGATCCGTCCAGAACACTTGTATATGCGGTGTGATGTATGCGGTGTGATGTATGAGGTCGCAGCGTCACAAATAAACAGTGTTACTCACGACCACCTATTCCTCTATGGCGCCCAGGCGGCGAGAGATGGGAATGGGAGCAGGAGCACCGCGAGGGGAATTCCGTTGCGTGGGGTCAGGGCGAGGAGGCCGTTGAGGTCGCGGTCGGGGGAGCAAGGTCACACCGAGGGCCGCATCCATGTCGACCCAGTCCGAGATCTGTAGATCCGGTAAGCCAAGGTGTTGTAGAACATTAGGGACGTCGTGATGGTGTCTGATGGTGAGGGACTGGTTATCAAACCTGATCACCAGGGCAAAGGGATGACCCCAACGGTACGGGATCTGGAGCCTCCGCAATTCGGACGTCAACGGTGCTAGGGCTCGCCGCGCCTGCAGGGTGAGGTCCGACAGGTCCTGAAAGAAGGATATCTGGTGACCTTGCAGCGGCCAGGTTCCAAGTTACCGGGCTTTAGCCTTTATGGCTTCCTTCAGGCGAAAGTCAGACAGATGGCAGATGATATCCCTCGGCAGCGCTCCCAGTCCGCCCCTAGGACGAAGAGCATGGTGCGCTCTGTCTATCGGCACAGGGGTATCAGGCGACCGGTTCAGGAGGCCGTTGAATAGCTCGGTAAGTATCGCCATGACGACTCAGGCACCCCGCGGCCCCGGTTGTCTATGTCTTCTATGCGACGACGAAGCTCTCTCAGGTAAGCTGTGTGGCGGTCACTCGCCTGTTGAGCATTTGTCGTGGTGCGGAGATGGCGGGAAGAGGAGTCTTCTAGGGCCAGGACCCTCTGTTCCAGCGAAGACAAGCGAAACTTCATCACGCACCACTTGTTTTAGTTCCGTGATGAGCAAGGAGAAGTCAGACTTCCAGGGTGCGGAGGAGAAGAGTTGCAGAACCTCCGGAGGATAAGATGAGGAGAGCGGTAGTGCCGCAGAGGCCGAGTCATCCACAGAGGAGGAACTGGCAGGCGAGGCAGCCTCATGGTCATCAGGGGCGTGCGAGGCCAAGTCCGCAGGAGTCCGGAAATATTCCCGCAAGGATGCCGAGGACGACCGAGAACGCTCACCCGGGGTGGAGGAGTCCGTGGCTACCTTCCGTGAGCGGCCCATGAGCAGATTTGGAGCAAGAAGGCAAGAAAAATGTGCGAGCTGCGGCGGAGCAGTCAAATCATGCGGCCATCTTCCTCGGCAGTCAGACACGCCCCCCGCAATGTGATATTTAATTCAATGAAATATTTAAATGGGTTTAACAAAGTAAAGGATGGATGTTTATTTTAAAGGTTGAAAAAACTTTTATGTTACTGTAATGGTGGTAGAGATTTGAAAAGCCTCCCATCAGAAGTGGTAGAGGCTAATACAATGAGGGAATTTCAACATACATGTAATATGCACAAAGCTTTCCTGAGTCTAGGAAAAGACCAAGAGTCGATAAAGGTCTATGTCTTTACATCAGAACAAATGTGTAGACTAGATGGACCAAATGTTTCTTATCTGTCGTCAAATGTTATATTTCTATGTTTGGCAAACAGAACATTATACTTAGAGTGTGGTATAGTCTTTTCCTACAACCAAAACACTATTCCAGATCACTATTTCTGGAATGTACAGTATTATAGCTTTTCTGGCAGCAAGAACACTATACCTGCAGACAGTGTCAGCTGTTGTTGCTACTGGAACACCATGTTTGAAGTCTGCTTCAGCTATTCCAAAAGCTGGAACATTGCTCTTTTAGTATTTTACAGCTTTTCTGGTAGTGTGCTTAAAAATATGACCAGCATTGCACTGCAAGGGTTACATTTTTGAACCCTTTCTTACTGTTTTATTTTTAAGTCTCCTTCATATGGGTCTTAACCCCTTAATGACAAAGCACGTACATATACGGGCTCAAAATGCATTGTTTTCAATGGGTTTAGGGACCGCCCATAGTCCTTAAGGGGTTAAGGTCTTAATAACAATATACAAACAAAGAAAAGGAATCCCAGCACTCCAAACAGCTTCCAATCTTTAGGATACTTTATTTAAGAGAAAGCAAAAAAGCAACGTTTCGGCCAAACAGGGCCTTTGTCAAGCTTTGCTCTGAAAAAACCTTGTCTTATAATCGAGCAAATATGGTATATATATATATATATATATATATATATATATATATATATTCATATATTAATTTGACATAAATAACAGTGATACAATTTTAGCAAGTTGTACAACAAAAAGTGAATAGTTTTCTTGATGCCAATTGCTGTTGCAGCGATGAGTCTTAAGATATCTATTTGGACACCGTGAGGTAACCATCTGAAAAGCCAAAGGTAAATAAATGCAACCCTTATGGGACTGGCACCTGTTCATTTTTTTTTTTTTATAATTGAAACCCAGGAAACCCTAGTACCAAAAAAACTGCAAAATATGAAGCCAAACCATTCCTAATCTTGACTATTTATTCTGTATTTTCAGAACTATGAGCCACTACATGCATTGTAGATATTGAATTAAGCTATTAAATATTTTGTGCTTTAATGACCCCTTTATTATTATTCTTCAGAGGCCCTTTTGTTAGCCTCTGTGTGCAGGTATGTCATATCCAGATGTGCATTGGACTATGGGAGATCTATGCTTCGATTGGCATGGATCTCTTTTACGGCTGAGGCTGCAGTAGTGACCGCACATAGTATCAGAATGGCCAGCCTCAAAACTGGCCACAGGTGAGGCAGCCTACCAGGAAATTTAGCAGTAGACCAGGAGTGTGAATCAACACGAGGCGAGGACCCTAGACCATGGCCTGGGCAATTGTCCAATGTGCCCGTGCATTAAGACGTTACTGCACGTCTCTGCTAAATAAAGCAATATTGTAAAGGTTTATGCTGATGAATATGATTATGCAATGCTTCATTAAAAAAAGTAATATATGGTTGCTACAGTTAAGGAAAAGCACAATCAAAGTATACATTTTTTAATTAAAGTAGACAAACTAAGGAACCTAGAATGGCCTAATGTGCTGGTGCAGTAAAGAAATTGCATATTTCGATTAAAGTGTGTTTGCCCAGCTCACATTTTTGCAGGAGAATAGATACCTACAAAAAGGCAGAACGTGACAGCAATTTTCTGAAAAAGACAAATGTGCCACTAGAGCGGGTCCTGTACTGATCTTCAGATTGAAAAAAATGCTAAAATAACACAGAAAAATATTAATGGCTAACTTTGACAAAGACTGGTGGACAAACAGTTGTATAACAAGAACCTCCTGCTAAATTGTAAGCTATTTTGACTAGGGGCCTTTTTTTCTATAGGTCCAACTTGTGATATGTGATAAACTATTGTACAGAGCTGCAGTATATGAGGGTGCTATAGAATAATAAGAAGGAGAATAAGAACAAAATGATGTGCCTTTAACGACAATGAATTCATTTCAAACCCCTATATATTATAAACAAAAGTTGTAAAATCCTGCACATTTACAGAGTCCCAGTAGCCCTTAAGTATTACAACGATAGTAAAAGAAAAAAATAAAACCAGATCCAATGATTATAATAAAATGTAAAATATCAATAAAATTGTAATAGGAATACGGAATTTACAGTATGTATAAAATGTATTCATGTATTTAACTTAACAGCCATATCCTTGAATATTTTTCCACGCACATCATTTTGCAAGATCCTGACAGTTACATGTGAGGTCATTACAGGTAATTTATAGATAAATAGTCCAAGGTTTAATTAGTCTGTATTATTATTGGATGAAGAGCACAATTGGATAATTTAGTAATTTGCAATTGTAAGCCACAATGATCTCAATGATAACATTTTTTTTTACTTAACTAAACTGTAGTGTTTATTAAACACATTTAATTGCTTTTAAAATGTATTATTCTACTTATTACTTTGCATTTTGAATAAATCATCTAGTTCACTAGCATACCTAAATATTTCAGCCTCTTATTTGATCATCATAGAATGTAACTTAGCTGCAGGGATTTTATGTCATTTTCAAAACAACACATTGTTGAAGTTGATTTGCATTATCATTAATGCAAACATTAAAGAGCAATTTCTGAACAAGGAATATCTGCCAAAAAATATTCTTACTCTGTTTATAATGATTTGAATTGTCTAAATTCAGACACTTTATTTCTGTTGTAATTATTCCTAAAAACAACTACTTATAATTCATAATTAGTTTGGGACCTGTGACATTATGAGACCTGTCATGCCTCCTATGCATACAAGAAACCAGTATTTATTACTTAACTTATTTTCGTGATATAGAATAGAAACAAACCACTGCTGTTAAAGAATGTTGTTTGCTAAAAAGGAAAAGTTTATCCAGTCTTTTTTATGTATATTAATTTGTTGGCTTGGTTTCTACTTATATTGTATTATTAACCCCTTTAGGACTTCTGTACCTTTTGAGACATTTTAACATTTCCGCAGTGCTTGTGTTGAGCTGTAATTTTCTTCTCTCTCATTTAGTGAATGCACACAAATTATATATTGTTTATTTCAGGACAAGAAGGGCTTACTTTAGATAATGTTTTGATCATATCATCTAATTTACTACAAAACATATTAAATATAGCACTTTTTCTTACTTTTATTTGAAAAATATTCTACTCATCTACAAAAGTGAATGAAAAAAACTGCTAAATATAGTCTACTATTTGTCCTGAGTATAGAAGTTCCCAATGTTTTTTGTTTCTTTTTAAAATGTATTTGCAAGTTATAGGGCAATAAGTACAAGAAGAACAATGCTATTTTAAAACCCTTTTTTTCAAAACTGGACATTCTGCACCCATGTGCTGTTTGGGACATCTTTGAAACCAGTCAGTTTAATTTGCTTCCATCAAACCAGTATATTTCAAAGGCTGGTATTTAAACTCTTTCCATATTTCAACACATTTTATCATAACCCTTTGTAAAAGTCTGCAGTAATATTTGTTTTGCTTTTTTTTCTTCCCACATTGTATTTACTCATACGTCACTGTTAAACAACACACCAATAAGTGTTCAGCAACATTCCCATGCAAGGGTTTGTCAAGTTATTTAGGAGGCAAAGGCCACATCTGGGACATTTTACCCCGATCAGTTACCCCATCAAACATATATGCTTGAAAACTAGACACACCATGTGCTTATTCTACTACCAGCCTTTGTAAAACTTTGTGGTAGTATCCCCCCCCCATTGTGCTTCAGGTATGAATACAACAACCCAATACGTGTTTAGCAACATATTTGGAGTACAGTGATGACAACTCAGGGTATTTCAAATGCTGGGATCTTAACTCTTTGCATGTACACATTTTACCATAAGCCTTTGTCAATGTTTGTGGTAGTATTTTTTTTTCCACACACACAGTACTATAGGTATGAATTTACAGTTCTTGTTATATGTCACTGCCAAACAACAGCCAATGTGTGTTCAGTAACATCTTCTGAGTACAGTGATATCACCCATGCATAGGTTTGCCTGGTTGTTTGTGCTCCCAAAAGCCACATTCAGGTGGTGCACTTTTTTTTAATGTTAAACTTTGATATTTGGTGATCCTGTGCCCATGCCCTATTTGGGACATCTTTGAACCCAGCGAATCCAATTTTACCAATTAATCTATACATTTCAAAAATAGACACTCCAGGTTATTTCAAATGCTGGTATTTTAACCCTTTCCATGCACTAATTTTACCACAAGCCTTTGTCAAATTTTGTAGCAGTAATTTAG
This sequence comes from Spea hammondii, assembly GCA_029215755.1. NCBI lineage: Eukaryota > Metazoa > Chordata > Amphibia > Anura > Pelobatidae > Spea > Spea hammondii. The sequence continues at coordinate 50,150,665 of JARDYJ010000004.1, read as the reverse complement.
GGTGGTTATTTTTGCACACATACAGTAGTACTTCATGCATAGGTTTGTTTGGTTGTTTGGGAGTAAAAAGTCTTATTTGGGAGGTGCACACTTTTTTTTTTTACATGTGGCACCAATGCCCTATTTGGGACATCTTTAAAACCAACCGATTTACCCCATATATTTTTGAAAACTAGACACCCCAGGCTATTTCAAATTTTAACCCTTTCCATGCCAGGGAAGCTTATTTTAGGACTTGTTCATAAAAATTATTTCTTGGATATATTTTCTTTAAACTGGATGATTCCCCTTATGTTTAAGTTCATTTGCATTGTGACATGACTGGGGTCTTTGCATTTTTTTAAATTTGATTACATTTTTTTTTTTTTTTTAACTATTTTTAATTTCTTATATTGTTTTACATTTTATTTCATTGGCCACATAGTGATTAATGAGCTGGGCTCCATTGACCTGTATGGTTGGATGCAGTACCTGTTCTCAAAGTTCTCAGGAGAGTCTGGAGTCTTTTATTTTGAATGGGGCACTGCCATCTTGTTAGAGTCAGGATGTCTCTAACAGGTGGCGTCTTGAAGTACTGCTAGGAGAGATCAAGTATGGCCCCTGACCTTTTTTGTTGCTGAACGCCTCTGTATAGAGGCATTTTAGCAACACTGGCTGGGTTTAGGAGGCAATCAACAAGTATTTTTTTAACCACTGGGTGCCACCATAATTGAAAGGCATATGGCCAAATAGACACTAGCATACATACCCAGACACACACTTACATACATACCCAGACACAAACTAAAATACCCAGGGAGACACACACATACCCAGGCACACATACATACCCAGGCAGGCACACACTAACATACATACCAAAACTTCTTCCATTAACAAACATAATACCTCTAACCACACCCATTTTCTACTACACCTCTTTGGGACCCCCAACTTCACCATGTAACATGTCACTCACTTCCCACAGTGCCAGCTTTGCCCCCAAACAGTTTGTTAGTGCCATCTTTGTCACTATCTACCCCCTTCTCACTAACATGAATACCCAGACAGGTGCACACTAACATATATACCTTCACATACACTAACATACATGCAGCTCACTTACCCCATGAAGCCTCAGCATGTGCTTGATGAAGCTTGCACTGTGAGCTGCCGTGCTACCCTTGCATGGTGATGCAGTGTGACGTTGTGTGACCCTGTCTCCTCGTGGATGTTAGGGAGATAAAGAGGTAAATCCAGGTGCCAGGACTTATCTCTTTATCCCTCTCTTTCTCCATGTATCTTGGCGAGGCAATTATCCCATTGAATCCCCTGGGTTCGCCCAAAATAAGTAAGTCTAATAAATTATTCAACTGTAGTTTAACAGCCAAATATTCTTGACATTAGGCCAGATTATAAAACAGGAATTCTATCAAAGTCTCTTGTTGTGCACCAGGGAGCTATTCTTATAGACCACACAAATCTTTATTTCTTTCTGTCTGGACTGTTAGGTGCATTGATGGATGTTTTGGCTTACATGATATAGTTTTAAAATATATTTTACCATTTATTACCTTACTTGATTTTTTCTGATGTCCAATATAACCACAAACCACATGCAGATTACATAATTCTAGCTACTTTCCATCAGAACTGATATTTGTTTATAATATTGAGTTCTATTTTAATAAGAAAAACCTTGTCCCTGACTCTTATTTTTTATCAACGTACTGTATATTCGATATGTGCAAATGGGCCAAGAACAAAGTCTGTTTCCTGGCTATTCGTTTCAGACATGAACATTGAAGCATTTTAGATTCAGAAATTGAATTCATTTTCCAGTACTCACATTTACTCTCACTCTATCAGACTCCCACTCACTCACTCACATTCATTTTCATTTACTCTCTAATGTTCTCTGAATATCTCCCTGCATTTCACTGCTGACCACTTCCATGTCTCTCATATCCGCTTCTGTGTCTCATATCTTCTTATTCTGCATCTTCTTCTTCTCCTCTCTTCTATCTTCTCTTCTTTCTTATGTCTTCTTTCCTCTCTCTTCCTTCTTCATCCACATCTTTGGGCCCATAACATCCTGGTGAACTTCCGCCCAAATGTTGGTGCTTCCAGTGACATCCTCTTCCCTGATCCTCTAATTACCAGATGCTCCACCATTTTTGTGGAAATTCACAAGAGGTTACAGTAGGGCAAAATGCCATTTTGGCCAGAGTTCATGCAGGGTTATCTTAGTGCCAAATGGTGAAGCTTCTGATGATATCCTGTACCCAGACCCTCCAATCAGGGGAGAGGATGTCACTAGAAGGTCAGCCATTTTAGTCATGTGCGCGGATATTACATTACTTCACATTTATTTATATAGCCCCAGCAGATTCTGTAGCGTTCTTATGTCAGTAGAATAATTTTAAATCACACACACAATTATAAACTGGTACAAAAAGAAAAGGGGGTCCTGCTCTTGCAAGCTTGCAAACTAGTTAATGGTTGAGGGGGAAGTGAAACAATAGGAGAGATACTGATGGAGACAGAAAAAAGGAGAGAAGAGAACAAGAAGATGAAGTCAAGAAGATGAGAGTGTGAGTGAAACAGCCTGCGGATTTCAGATGAAAAGTCTGAGCTCTTTGCTTTGTTTTTGTCCGTTTCATGGAGGGTCTGTACTCATTTTCAGTCATTCTTACAAACTGAAAATGGCAGTTTTCGGGAAAATTAGTAATACAAACAAATCTGAATGCATACGTGTACTGTATATATCATGCTCATGAGGTCTTGATGCAACTGACGATTCAGGAAGTGTCATTATATTTAAAAGAGTTTTTACAGGAGCAGATGGGGAAAAACAGGGGTTAATTGGGAGGGGGCTTACTTGCACATCCCCCAACACATTAATAAGGTTTTGGTAGCAGTATAAACTGCTTTGTGTGCCCACTATGTACAGTAGGAGGTGAGAGTAGGTTCTCACCCTATTGAGAGTGTGCCTTTAACAGTTTTAACTGAAGCCCACACATCTCACCAGATACATCTAATCACAGTATTGTATATGTATACGTCAACATAATGGATACAGTGTATCTAAAAATATAAATAGTATAGATATTTAATTAGATATATCTAAAATATTATCTTTAGTAAATATTACTAAAGATGATTTTTTTTTGCTAATATAGACCAATATGAAAAATTTAATGTCATTTCGGCTACAGTAAGGTTTTCTTCAATGTCACAGTTTTTATTATTCCAAGGGGAAAATATTTCATCTGATATTTTACTTTGCTACAAAGGCAAATGTACATTTTGCAAAAATGTAAGAATATGCACAGTGCTAAAGTTGTATCTATTATAGGAATAGTTTGTTAAACACTGGTAGGTTAATGTGAGTCAGGATGTCTTTATGATCTGGGAAAGAAGCCAGCATAATGATATAAAAAATGGAGAGTCAGCAGGTTTTTGGGTGATTCTCAACGTACACAGCAACAAAGACTTTAAACGATTGCTTTTGAAATGTACATTCAAAGATTCATAGATACTAGGACCTTGTGACAAAAGTAATACCTTGGATGTATAACAATAGAGAGGTTGACTAATTAACACTGGCAAAGATTTAATGGTAGTGAACAATTGCAAAAGGGTAAGTAGTTATTTTAAAGAAATTAAGGTGCTTCGACTCCCTATGTTTGGTTTTGGGAAGGAACATGTCAGTGATTCAAGCAATAAGAGGACAGGTTTGTGCGCATCATTACCTTTCAGGCCTGAAAGATCCACTACTTTAGTGGAATTTACAAGCATCTTAAAACAATTGGCATTCTGTTATTCAATCTTGAGAGTGACCCACCTGATCATAATTAATACTTTCAATGAACTTCCACAATACTTCTGAAGTACAAATTAATGTAAGTCCGTACTTTTTTGCTAATTTGGGGTATGTTTGACATAATCAATTATCCCTTTGGCAATGGCCCTAGGATAAAAAATTAGCTTTCAATAAAAAGTTTTAAACCCATCTCTGTAATGCTCTCAAGTTAAAAATGTGGGTACATGTTGGTAAAAAACACTTCTCTAGAGCCTCATAGTTTTGGAGGATTTTTGTTTCTAAAGGTTATAAAGCCTGCATTCAATTTTGTTTTATCATTTACATACTTTTCCATCTGGAAAGACATCCTTTGGAGAAATTTTCACAAAGCAAAATATGTAATGTTGTATTTATGGACATAATACTGTATATTTCAGTTAAGGAAAAAATAGTTATTATTGCATTGATTGTTTTACTGTGACAAAACATAAAGCATGTATATCTTTAAATTACTTATTATTTATAGTCTGGTGCTTTTCAAAATGAGCCTCACCTGAAGCAGGTCCTGATTTGGTCATTTATAGCCTGAAAGAGTTGATTCCGCTGTGCTATAGCACACATTATCCGAGTGGAAAGTGAATTTCAGTACATGTGAAAATAATTACAGCTGCTGTTTCTATGTCCCTGTCTTATACTAATCACTGCATCTGCGCCTCTTAAGTTACTGCCATTTGCTCACTGATGCCTGTATGAAAAGCTGCCATGTAATTATAAAGTCTGCTATGAAAAATAAACTGGAATACAATATTATTAGAACACCAACATTAGCCAAACAAGTCTCCATCTCAAACAACATGTTGAGCAGGAGATTCATGTTGGTAATGCCCCATTTAAAAAAATACAGCATGTACACATAATTACTGAAGCAGCCTATTTTTCCGACTGTTTACACCAATATATTAAGGCACCTGCATATTCATTGTTTGCCTTGGCGACAATAAATTGTTAAAATTACATAAAAATGGTCATAACCATACATGGCTGCATTTACCACTTTTTATAAACACTATGGAGTTCATCTACATATTTTAATTTCCAGTTGCAGTGGTTAATACAGTGAGGGAATTAAAACATAAAGCTATACTGAATGTAAGACAAAACCATGGACTGACAGATATCTGCTTCTTTACATCAGGGAAAATAGGCAGACTAGATGGCCCAAATGGTTTTTATCTGGCGTGGTTCATAAATTATTTTACTGAGTGTAGACATTGCTTTACATGCAAAAAACTGGAAGATTAATAAAATATCTATACATATAATAAACATATAATGAAAATGTATCAACTACAGATAAGGCATCTATTGACTAGGTGTCTGAGAGAATTTTTGGGAATAGACACAAGTTTCTTGTTAAGGCTTTACTGTACTTATAAAGCATTCTTTATAATGTACCAGGGTGAAGAAAAGATCAAAGAAAAGAAAAGTAAAGTTCCCCTAGGTTAATATACTACCTAGGTACAACATTTAAAACACTTAGATATTTATTTCTGTGCCCAGAAAAGTCTTGAAGTAAGATTTGTTATATAGTAGGAAGTATATCAAATATATTCAACACATTGGAAAGAGAAATGTAACCAATTTTAAAAGGAATATACTGTTAAATGGCATATAGCTAACCTGTAAATTTTTGTTTTTTAACACAAATGCATATCTACGAAGAATTGCATCTTGTTGGTGCTCCCTTTATTATTTCTTGTACATATTTCCCTCTATATTCCAGCAGGGGTCACTGCTGTTAGTTTTCTTGGCTGTGCACTGTAATTGCACAGATGGAGATGTTCATTGTTGGCCAACACAGCAACAGACACTAATTGCAAATCTCAATTCACTGCTTGCTTAACTTTCCCTGATGTTGGTGACATCCTTGGCCTTGGCCTTCAAATCTGGTCTCTGTAGCATCTAAGAATAATTAGTTTTATTGTCTGTTGCTTTTTATAGCCAGCACACTTCTATCTAATATTTAAAAATGTGCTTTCGATCATAGTTGTATGACTGTATAAGCAACAAAATATACTGTAGATTAATTTTATATTGTTTAATCAATAAACAGTTATATTGTATCTTTGATTAATTAATTGACTATATAGTGCATGACTTACAGGCACATAAAAAACATTTAACATAATTATTTTTTATAGTTAATAAACGTAGCCTTGGAGACAAGTTTAAAACATTTTAATTTTAATTTAGACACAAACTCTACTACTATGAAACTATATACATATTATAACCAGGGGATGTCAGTCACATTTTTCCCCAGGGGCAAGAATAGCCTCATACATTCTATATCACACTCATACACACACTCACTCACAATATCAGCTTACCTGGCTGTATGCTTGCTTGGATATGGTGCCAGCTTACATCACTTCCCAGACATATATTCAACATACCTATCTGTTGAGTGAGAAGGGTATATTCAAATTGAGTGGCAGCCAAAGAGGGCATAAGTGTGGAAAAAGAATATAATATATATATAACCATACATACTTGACTACATTTACCACTTTTTATAAATGCTATGGAGTTCATATATATGTTTTCATTTCCAGTTGCAGTGGTTAATACAGTAAGGAAATTAAAACATGCATGTCAATTATTTGACGAATTTGCAGAAAGTACATGTGATATAATGAGTTAAAGCAAAGAGCATAAACTAGAACAAACAAAAGTCAAATATAGTCAATAGTCTGAAAATATATATTTTGTAGTTTTAATTACTTTACTGTTTCTTAAATAGAATCCTCACAGGATTTAGTATGTTTTAAATTTGATTGGATCTTACGAACCTTAGAAATCACAAAAATTACCCTTAATTTAATCTTCACTTAATTAGCAAGAATAACCTTATCAGAACATGAACAGCCTTGCATTAGCATTGACAAAATGGCTTTTTCTATGTTCTCATATACATCTTGGCTTCCAGTTATGTTGTTAATTTATGGCTATGAATCTGAGCACAAAGGAGTTTTTTTCTCTCTAAAAGGTAGTTATAATTTTAATTAGCATTATGTGAAAAAAAGAGAAGCAATGTCTACCCAACAAAGTAAGATGATTTACATGTTTCTTATACACAAATATTAATATTGTACATTATATGTGATACATGCTGTTGAATAGAAGACATATATAAAATATATTGTGTTAGCAGTTAGGAATATACCGTATTTCGATTATAAGACGACCCTGATTATAAGACGACCCCCCAAAATCAAAATATTAATTTAGGAAAAAAACAAAAAGCCTGAATATAAGACTACCCTATAGGAAAAAAGTTTTACTAGTAAATATTAATTCATGCAAACTAATTTTCATATTTAATAAAAGCTATGATTGAGAAAAATATATTTTTTATTTCCTTTTATTTGCCAACCTGCCCCCCCCCAGTTATGCACATATGCCCCCCGGCTTGCCACTCTACCCCCAGAAATGCCTTATACCCCCTTATTTGCCACTCTGCCCCATGATGTGCCTTTTAACCCTCTATATGCCACTCTGCCTCCAGAAATGTCTTATACCTTCCTATATGCCACTGTGCCCCATGATATGCCTTTTAACCCCCTATATGCCCCTCTGCCCCATGATATGCCTTTTAACCCCCTATATGCCAGAGTGGCATATAGGGGTTAAAAGGCATATCATGGGGCTGAGTGGCATATAGGGGGTTAAAAGGCATTTCTGGAGGTATATATATATATATATATATATATATATATATATATATATATAACTGATAACAGCAATCACACTCCTATCAAGCCAAGGCAGCCAGTACATGCTGGAACCTGGGGATGATAGTAGTGTGATTACAGCCTCCCTATGCCATGCTACCACCACCACCCCCCTACACATCCATGCTATCACACACACACTCATTCACAAACATTTCAATACTAATTCATTCCATTAATCACAAATACTTTACACATTAATCACAAAAACCCTCCCCCTCCCCCTTACCTGAACTGCAGATCTCCCACTCGCAGACTTCTGCAGGGGCCCGGCTGTGCGAGCAACTTCTCTAGCCCCGCCCCCAGAGGAAGGAGGGGGGGAGGTAGAGTTATGTGAGGACTGTGCTAGCTTCCTGTTCTCCTGCTGCTAGTGGCAGAGACGCTGCTCGCGACCAAAGCACGGTAAGCAGCACGGCCCCAGCAGAATGAGGTCTGATTAGAAGACGACCTCGATTATAAGACGAGGGGTATTTTTCAGAGCATTTGCTCTGGAAAAAACCTTGTCTTATAATCGAGCAAATACGGTATAACAAACATGAGTATAAAAATACAGTGACTGCATCAAGTTTTCATTGTCAAGCTGTTGTATTATGAGTAAATCCATGTGTAGGTTGCTCTGTAGAGAATTACTTTACTTAATTTTATAAAGACATTTTAATGTTATTATCCACCAACTAAGCTATGCAATGTATAAGAAGGCACCCTTGTAGTGGGATTGAAAAATGGAACCCCATACTCTTCCAAATACTCCTTCTTCAGGACCCAAAATACACAATGCAAAATAACTGCACCTGAAATTGTGGAACTCTCAGCTCTATATACAAACCATCTAGAACCCTTGAACAACGACCAAGTAGCACCCAGAGGAAGAATAACCTTTTTTGTCCCATTTTCCCATGTTAATTAACATTATGTTTTTACACAATTATTGTACTTTTACACAATTTAATATATTAACACACAATTAACATCAATGTTTTTGCTGAATATTAAAGTCCCTTTTAGGACTGTAGAACACGTTAATACATTCTTACCAGACAAACGTTATGAAAGGAGGAAAAAGGGAGGAAAAAGAACAGAGAATGTAAAGAGATTTGGGCCCAAATAGGGGGATATGCCACTAATAAAGCTTCAACCACTTCAGACTTGTCTCCCTAGAAGAATATACCACTGCCTGGTGCCCCCATAAAACATATGTATATATAGTATTATATAAATATGTATATATTTTAATATATATATATATATATATATATATATATATATTACAAATAATATAGTTGCTAAACCTAATGTAGTTATAGGTTATAGGTTTGGTTATAGGGCAAAACTACTATCAAAAGTGATATAAAAATAACAAAGTAATAGAACTTTTGTATGATGTGTCATTTACATCTAATAAAAACAAATAACATCTTTTGGATACAAATGAACATTTTTCTTTTTCAATTTTGGAATATATGCCTGCATGGCACATCTCTCTGGCTGCAGTACAGTAAATCAAAGTGAAATTATGTTGATATATCTACTAGTGATCTTGTATTATCTTGAAGAAAAGTGCTTGCTTTCATACAGTAATAAGCCACTCACAGTCATCATGCTTAATAAGGAAAACAACATACTATGGAGGAATTGCTAACACTTTCTGTAAAAATGAACATAAATGAAAATACGTTGCAGTGCATCCTTGACATTTAGAAATAAATACATCAATGAAGCAGGATAATGAAAAACAGTATTTTGTGAATATTTTGATTATTTATAGTTAGAAATTGGCTACAAGGTTCTCAAAAAGATGTGGACTGTGAACAAGAACTTTAAGTACAAATGAAAAGAAAGCCATACAAAATATGGCTCTCACCTAAGTAAACTATTGCATTCATGTAGCTACTAACTCTCTGCTGAAAGCACCAAATTACATTTTCCCATCATTTAATTGCTCTTATTATTGTGAAGATGAAACAAAAGATTACAATTTTACCAGATCAGAGTCATACCTGTTTAGATATGTGGTTGTCCCTAAGACATAGCTTACTTTATTCACTAAAGGGAGTGATTGCAGGTTAGCTGTGGTTTTCTAAAATGTTTATGTATGCTCTATCATAAACATTACGTTTCACTAGAAATAAGGGTCCAAGCCCAAACTGAAAAACAACCCCATACTATTATCCCTCCTCCTCCTCCTCCAAACTTTGCAGTAGGCACTTTGCGTTTGGGTAAGTAACATTTTCCTGGCATCTGTCAAACCCAGGTTCAGCCATTAGACAAAGTAATTCATCAGAGAACACATTTCCACTGCTGCAGAGTCCAATGGCAGTGTGCTTTATACCACTCAGCCAACAATTGGCGTAGTTTTTAGTGATCGTCAGCTTGTGTGCATCTGCTCAGTGGTTGTGCTGATTGTTCATTAATAATTATAACCTACAAAAATGTGTGTAACTGGCAGTATATACATTGTGGTATGCGTGTTACAGCAGTGGGCCCTTTGCAGTACCAGCAACATTCATAGTGTGTGGAAAGACAGGGCAGCTATGTCAAGACGAAGCCCCAATGAAGAGGGGCGGCACATGGTCATATGACCCATCAAGTCCAATGCTGTATAATAGTAAACAGCTAAGTAAAAGAGTTGTAAGTAATGTAGTCAAATTCAAAAAGGAAAACAATATGGCCTTCTTGCTTAGCACTACTGGGAGTATTAATTACAATGTAACAGCTACACTTGTCTCTAGAGCCTACTCTGTATGAGTACTGTTAAAAATAATTATGCATCAGAGGAACCATCCAGTTCCAGCAAAACATTAGGTATTTCTAAACTCAAGACAAATAGTAGAATCTATTTAGCAGGTTTTTCATTAGGTTTTTTGGATGAGTAAAATATTTTTCAAATAAAAATGAGGAAAAGTTTTTTTTTATAGGAAATTAGATAATATGATCAAAAAGAATGGTATCTGAAGAAAGCCCTTCTTGTCCTGAAAAAAACCCAACATATAACTTGTGTGGGTACACTAAATGAGTGAGGAGAAAATTACATCTAAACACAAGCACCGCAAAAGTGTTAAAACAGCCTCAGTCCCCTTAAGGGGTTACAATTTATATAATGAGAGGTGAGTCAGGGACCTCCCCCTTTTTTGAATGGGCCCAATATTCCTTCCAAATAAAAAAAAAATCTGAATTTCTTCCAAAACGAACAGCTGGGAAACGAAATTCGGTGGGTAAAATGAAAATTTTGTGTAAATGCTCGCCGTGCACATGTCTAAGAGAGCGTGAACATGAATGAGAGTGTGAGAGACTGAGAACAAATGTGGCCACTGCCAACCTTTTTGTTCTCAAATTCTCTGCCAAACCAAATGGGCAGGGAAATAAATGTATTGCCCAAAAACAAATGGGCCAAAAATGAAGCAAAAAAATGGCCCATTTGCACATGTTGAGTATTTTGCCTGTCGCTTTGGAAAGCAACTGCTAGGCCACTAATGAGAGGCCTGGTCAGGCAACAGCTTTCTGGTCCCAATAGTGTGGAGGGTCAACACTAGGGGGTAATGGTATTTTCTCAAGATAGGCTTTTACCATTTATAGAGATGCTAGTCTGAATTTGGGGAGTATGGGGTATACCAATACCCACCAAAGTATCAAGGGACACTGCCCAAATGGCAGATTCTCTGGTGGATCTAGTGCAGCTGCATTACGAATTGGACATGTGGCCGGCACTACTGCCACTACTGCTGGGAATTTCCCTGCATCTCTCCTTCACTTAGCATGCCACACAGTCACAGTCACCACCATTACCGTTTCTACTGCTGTGCCTGTCTGTGGTCCAATCCACTTCACCAGTGCTGCCAAAATATGAGTTGTGGGTTTGCTGTTGTCCCTAATACCTTCAGTTTCCCTCTGAAGCAAAGCTGCACTGTGGTGTGTGCAAAGGTATTGATTTACCCCATAATTTATAGGTGTTCCTTCACCTTACCCCTGCTCCATACGTTATGACACAACTTGCACCTTGCAGTGCACCCATCTCCCATAGTCTTAAAATACTCCCATACATTACTACAATGTTGCCCATCAGATGAATAATTTTGTTTTAAAACTCAAGTTTTATTCTACATCGACAACAGTATATCTCCATATGGATCTTTATTTGTACAATACTTACTTGTACAATAAGTTGTAGAGAAAAAGAGTTTGAAAGTTGTTTGAGAGTCAGACACGCATATATTATAAAGGCAAGACAAAGCTATCTTACTCTACTAATGCTATTAAGTAATTAAACATATGCATGTGAATGGACAGTGTAGATGTAAGCACACTTCCTAATACATAACAAAAAGTGGAAATCAATAAGAAGGATGAGACATTCATTGTTATTCTGAGTCAGTGTTTTAAAATTGACAGACATTAAGCCTATTTAAAAACTAAATTGACATTCAAAGTGAATGACATTGTATTGACTTACCACTTATTATCTGTATGAACTTTCCTGTGCTTTCCTGAATTCTTTACATATTAGTGAGTTGGAAAACAAGACAAGTTAAAATAAGAAACGATGGTAGGTGGATGTCTTGTAATTTCTAGTACAAGCATACACACCTAATGTAAACTACTAAAAAGTCCGCTTGTTGCCATTGGTTTTCATAGAAACACAAAAATCCCAGAGGTCTACAAGCACAAAATATATTTGGCAGAATAAAGTTTATTTTTTGTCTACTAGAAAATATCAGTTTATATGCCATATTATAATGCGTGCGTTCTAAACAGCATGGGATTGATGTTTATTTTAGTACTTGTTACACTATCAAGTAATAAATGTTCCAATTGTTATGTGAATAATTTTTTTTTAAAAAAAATAGGCATGCTGCCATGTATTTCCTACTCTAACCAGTTTTCTTGCTCATTCTGTTTCATCCACACTGATTTACCTCCAGCTTCAAATAAAGAGTTATGAGTGCTCTGGTAGGTAGTAAAGCTGGGGGAAACAAAATCCCCAAGAGTTACCACTGGAATAGGCAGAAGCCTGCTTTTAGCTGTAAAGCCTGTGAATTATTTTTAACTCTGCTCTTGTAAGTAGTCATCCTGTATGTCAGTATTTGGCTAGTAAATCCAGAAGGTAAATAAAAGCTCCAGGCCTCCTGGCACAGTTAAGCACCTGGGTTCCCTTGGAGTGTGCAGATTCCTCATTCTGGTTATTCAGTATTTGGCTAGTGGCTGGATTCATGCTGATCCATGCTACAAAAGTGTAAAAGTGTAATGAATGACCGCAGCTGGTGGTTCGCAGCTGCAGGCTACGCGGCTGCCAGCGCCCTAGACGAGTGCCTACTTTGCCTATAGGTGGCGCCCGCCCTGTATCCAGCAGGCAGCAGGCTTTAAAGTAAGAAGACTGATTTTAGTCCCTAGTCTAGCTCTGCCCTTGATCTTGCTTGTGTTTCCTTCTTTTCATTCTGATTGTCAGTAATCTCCAAAAACTCACAATAGCACTTTAATTGGCATGGACAATGCAAAGAAGGAAACAGATGGAAAGAAAGAAAGAATGAAAGAACGAATGAAAGAAAGAAAGATGCACAAACGTTATAATGAGATCTCCCACTGATGTTAGGTTACAATAACACACCACAAAAATAATTTAGTGACATGGTAGCAAAAAAAGTGCTAACTAGTATAACACTGAGCTAAGTAAACTAGAAGAAGTGAGATAATCACTTTGATGTTATTAGAGAAGTAGCAGAATGCATGTGAACAAGAAATAGATAATCTGTATCCACAATAAATATTATATTTAATAGACTTGTGCATTAAGATTCATACAAATTGCAAATTTAAAAAAATTTGCCAATTTCGTCAATGCATAAGAATCTCCAAAAGCGATGCCAGATCCCCCATGAAACATATGAAAACAAAGCAAAAAGCTCACAGGCACTTTTACTCACACTCTCATCAACATTCTCTCACATTGATTCTTTCTCACGCCCTATGTCTACCTACAGTCTTGGTATACCACTTTGCTTCCTTGTCTTGCAGCTCCGCTTCCGTATCTCGCATCCTATTGTTCTTTTCTCTTCGCTTTTCTCTCTTCTTTCTTTGCCTGTATTTCTGCAGGCATGACCTCCCTGCGAATGTCTCCAAAAATGACACAGCTTCCACTGCTGTCCTCTTCCCTGATAGGAGGGTCGGGGTAGAGGATGTCCTGGAATCTTTGGCATTTTGCCCTGATAACAACGTGTGAAAGTCCGCCAAAATGGTGGAGCTCCCGGTGATGTTCTCTCCCTCTGATTGGGGGATTGGGAAGAGGACGTCACCAGAAACTTCATGATTTTGTCAGGTGTTCACCAGAAGTTTATGTCCACAGATATGTGAATGAAGAAAGAATAGAGAAGAAATATATATATATATACTATATGGAAAAAAGTATTGGAGCACCTGACTTTGGAGCACCTGACTTTTATGACATTGCTTTCTAAATATATTATTATCTTTTATTTATATAGCACCAACAATTTACGCAGCGCTTAATACAATACATATATTCAAGGGGTATGACAAGACGAGAATTGACAGACTAAGACAAACCGATATATTAGGTGGAGAGAGCTTATACATAGCCATTAATATGAAGTTGGTCCCCTCCTTTACAGCTATAACAGTTTCCACTCTTTTGGGAAGGCTTTCCACAATATTTTGGAGTTTATTCATCCAGTAGAGCATAGGTGTGGTCAGGCACTGATGTTGGATGAGAACACCTGGCTCGCAGATCAGTTCATCCCAAAAGTATTTGATGAATTTAAGGTCAGGGCTCTGTGTGGGCTAGTCAAGTTCTTCCACCCCAAACTCATCCAGCCATGTCTGGCAAAGCTTGTTTAGTAATGGTTGACTTGACTCTTTTTATGGTAACAAAAAAAAGTGAATGTAAATTACGGTGATTAGTCCAATACAGAGAAAAAAGTAAAATACCTTGTTGACCTTCACTGAATCTAGGTAATCCTTGACTACTACTAAACTCCTTGACTAAATTATCCAACGAGAATCACCTCCAGTACACTGTGAACTGAGGCTTTACTAGTGCTAAAACCTAGAGTTATGAAATAGTCCCATGTGTTAATACAGTACACACAAATTAGTGGGAGACCAGTGGTTTGGAAAGGCAGCCGTAAGTGAATATAAAGAATGGACAACCTCTCTTTAGGAGTATTGCAATATAATATTCCAATTATTGATTTATATCAGAGCGGACTAACTTGCAAATATTCATACACTTCTTATTACTATAGGTAAGTCATTTACTTACATTCTCCTTAATAATTCTATGAAGAGTGTTGAGTACATAACCCCATATAATGCAAACATTACTAGAAAAGGGAAAAAATTCCAGGCTTTCTTATATATTGAGCAATAATGTAGCATATACTGACATAACTGAAAGATTCTTTGCAAATACTGCAAAATAAATGCTGGGAAAAGCTTTAATAATCTAAGTTTTCCTTGAACTTTGGCTTTTTGATAGTTCACAGAAGTTAATTTCTATGCCTTTCACTGAGAGACAAAGATTAATTGCCCCCTTTCATCAAAAGCACTCTACGATTAAGAATGTACTTCCCTTACTTGTATCTTCTATCACAGAATGCAGACACTCAATAAAAAGATCTTCCCAGAACTGGGATATTCATTTTTCACCAATACAATATATAGCAACAGGTTACCAGTTTTGCAAAGCTATTACTTTTACTGTCATCATGACTGCCGCTATAAGTTGTCTCATTAGATAGGATAAATTGAAACTGAATCAAAACATCTGACCAGACTAAAACAAGTGTTCTCGAGAGAATGTATAATAAATGATCTCAACACTATCAGACACATCAAAGTAAGTGGTGGAAAAGCAGCTGACCCTAAATGGCTGTTTTTAAGACTTTTTTAGATCAGGGAGATTAGACAAATATGAATAAGCCATCTATGCTGATGAAAAATTGAAGAGTGATGCGCTTATATACTTGAAGTGTCCTTTTAATATAAAACCAGAACCAAAACACTGGAATGTAAAAAAATCTTTGAAAAAAGGATAACAAAAAACAACACTTATATTTACAGATTTCTAAATGTAATTTTCCTTTTTTATCATTATTAATGTGAACTCTGCGTTCTATGTTTTATAACATTCATACACTTTGTAGTTGTATAATCTATTCAACATATCGCATATTTACCCAAATAATGTTAACTTTCACTTGTAGAATCACATTAGGTGTTACAACATTTATTGATAAAATATGTTCTATTATGAAAATAAGGTATCAACAAACTATGTTCAAAGATGCTATCCCTATTCATAAACACTAGATCAATACAACCAATCATAAGGATACTTAGAATATATGTATTTTATCTATTTAAGTTGATAAAGCTTTAGGTTTCCTGAATGACAGTAAAATACTGAAAAAGGTATGGCTCAATAAAATGTATTTTAAAAGTTGTTTTTTTTATGCATAAGAAAGATTTTGTATCCTGCAAAGAATTTTGATACCTTCCAAATCTAGGAACATATGTTAAACCTACAATAAGCGAATATGCTTGTTGCTTGAAATGGGGCTGCATCCTAAATTCCTGCCTCTCAAAGAGCATTTTCAAATATATATATATATATATATATATATATATATATATATATATATATATATAAATATAAAGTATATAAACATAGTTTCATTCATTGACAGATGTTAAGCTGTTTGAATTTGTATACACCTCTTATTCAGGTGGCTGCAGGAAGCTTTTCTTATTACAGTATACTCTGCCTCAACTAACTGCTACATTTTTACAACACATTTCTTCATGGAAGAATCTCACGGGATGCTATTACCGGCAGGTGCTGGGAAATATAGAATTCCATTTTAAGAGTGCATCTTGATTCTGTATCAGCAAATATAATAGATATTTGCAAGTGACAATAGTTGTGTTCTTGATAAACTTTGTCATTGGCTTTTTTTGTTAGCCCTTGATTTTCCTTTAATTCTTCCTGAAGATATTTTGCTTATACCAAGGGCTGTAACCTGTATTTAGTTATATTTTTAGTTAAGAAAAGGAAGTGCATATTTGCAAAGATAATGCTGGATTATAACAATCCTAAAAGTTATGAAACAGACTTAGAAGAACTAGATCCATCACTGCACCTTAACAAGTTACTACAAAGGGTACAAAAAACAAAACCTGAATGACAAGGCCAGATGCTGCCACCCCCAACACCCACCACATTTCTCTTCAGAAAAGTAATACATTTTCATCTCCGAATATTCCTTTTTAGTTTTTACTTCCTATACTGCCTCGAGGTTGTATAGATATGGGATAGCGAATGTTTGTGGGTTTCTAATTTGGTCTCTCACTCACACACAAAGGTTAAATTGTGGCATTTGATATCCATCTAAAGAGTCATGTGAGTTTGACAATGAGGTTTCTTTACAAACAGCTGTGGAAGGTTTGCAGGTGTTGGACATCACTTTAGTTCACTGCAGTTCAAATATACATGACCTCTACACTAACCAGTGCTAAAAATCAATGAACAGAGCAACAAATAAATATGTTGAGAATGGATTGGAATGTCTGAAGCATTTTAATAAACACTATGACAAGTTTATAGTTTGTGAACAAAAAAAAAATTATATATATAGCATTGCATCAGTGAATGGTGCCATATTAAATATGTCCACTTCTGGGGATCCCATACATTGACCAATACTTTTTAAATTCCATATAGCGCCTCTCTTTTTACATTAACAGTATAGTTAATAAATGTTTGATCACATTTTTACCACTATAATTGTTGGTATATTTAGTCAACGGATTTAGTTCCCCTTTATTTAGTATTACAACCTGCTCAATAATATAAAAATACTAAGACAGAATATTAGTAAGAGTAGAAACAAAATCTAAATACCATCGTCGGTTCAAAGGATATAGCGTATATAACGCGCACTTTTATAACTAAAATACGAAAGGGAAACCCTACCTGCGTGTTATATGCCAATAAATCCTAGAGCTGCATGGTCCGGGCGGGGGTGCGTGTTATACTAGGTATGCAGCTCTAGGTATGGGCCGTGGTATGCGCCGATAAATAATTAGTATCTACTATTTCTAAATATATTTTGACATTATGTAAATGTCCCTACCTTTTCTGATGACTACTTCCATGTCTGACACCCATACTTTTTATCTAGTATCTTCTTGTCCTTCTCTCTTCTGTCTTCCATTTTCATTTGCATCTCCCTTTATATGGCCTCTAGGTGAACTTCCACAAAAATGTTGGTGCTTCGGAGGATTGGAAAGAGGGTGTACCCGGAAGCTCCACCGTTTTGCCCGAAGATAACCTCCTATGAACGTCCGCAAATTGACAGAGCTTATTGTGACACCCTCGACTGGAGGATCCTCCCCGACTGGAGGACGTCACCAGAAGCTCTAACATTTTTGCAGAGATGCAGACAAAGAAAGAAGACTAAGACAGAAGAACAAGGAGAGGATGCTAGAGAAGGAGCGGAGCTGTGAGACACGACAGCGAAAGCGGTCACCGTTGAAGGGGAGACATTTAGAGAAAATGATAGAGTAAATGTGGGCGTTGGACGACGAATTTGGTTTATTAACTTGAAAATCTGAAATGGATTTGGTTGCCCCCAAAAAACTGAAAAACGTGTCTGAATCATTTTTGGCCCATTTGCACATGTCTAATATATATTATTTCACATATTGTTTTTCCAGGATATATAGTATTTTCCCTAAGCATAATAATAAATACAGCCCATGTTCACTAAAGTCGCCATCTTGGCTCCACACAGTCTCAGACTGATGTGTTAATTCATTTCTAAAATCTGCTAGTTTCAATCATTTTGGACCATTTTTGCTGCTTGCTTGTTTTACAGCAATTTATTGTTTACATCATGTCACAAACCATTAGTTTTGATTTCTAGAGAATGTTGGTGAATTTATATTAGGATACTGCTCTCTCTCTCTGTAGCTCTATTAGGTTGAATGATTTCTTTCTGCTCGCACTGTTTAGAATTCATTATTAAAGTATGTTGATGTTTTAATGTTAGATATGGTGTTCTTTTAGAAATATAATGTTGGCATTTTTGTTATTATTTAATATTGTTTGTTGTCTTTTATTGAGAGTGCAAAAACTATTCAAGAATTAATGTTATTCAGATTATGTAATATAATAATCTTACATATAAAAATCTTACTGATTCAAATTGTATTGCGTTGAAAATTGTTTTATATTTACACATTTACATTTTGGGTTCATAGTTAGAACACCATTTGTCGTTATAATTCTTTTGGGATACCATGGCTTTTTCATACATGTGGTATATCAGTCTGCTACCACTAGTGGCCACCCTCCGCCCTCTGGAGCACTCAGAACTCAATTACCAGGATCAGGTGTACCTTATTACCTGAGTTGAGCCCTAATCAATACATCCAGCTGGGCCTTGTTACCTGGATTACCCTGCCTTTATGAACCTGCCCTGCCATTCAGTCAGGGCCTTTGTATTCTGTGGACCTTTCTGCTGTGGCTCTGCACCTGCACCTGCACCTGCACCTGCACCTGCACCTGCACCTGCACCTGCACCTGCACCTGCACCTGCACCTGCACCTGCACCTGCACCTAGTTACCTGCCGTGTGTCCTGATCAAGTGGATTCCCTGCTTTGTGTCCTTCCAAGTGGACTCTGTGCCCAGGGCCGGCCCAAGGCAAAATACTGCCTGGGGCGAATTTTTTACCCTTCCAAGCGGGCTCCCTGCCAAAAGACTTATTACTGGTATTTATTTATCCTGCCATACATCCGGTTTCTTGCTTACAGACTGTATTACCCTTATTTGCTTGTCCTATCATATACATTCAATACATTGCATTATCTAGATTTCTGCTTGTGGTGTCTTTGTATAATCATGCATCGTGGGTTACAGACCGAACCCCAAGTATCCTCTGCACATGGGCTCCTACCCTACCTGATCACCCGAGTCCTGACACTAGTGTATAAATGTATATAACATCTAACATTATATAAATGTTATAATTTTATGTAGATTGTAAACTCACGAGCGGTGACCTCATAAGCTCACCATTCTTATCAGGAACTTTGTATAAAAGTATCATAAGGCTACATGGGAAGGTCATGGGCAAGGTTGTCATCTCTTGTTGTATTTATTAATGTATTGACAGTGGTACCACAGTCGGTGTCTGACTCGGTATACAGTGACTCGAGTTAAGGTGCACTGTACACCTTAACTCCCATCACTAAATGCTAAGCCAGGCACTGATGTTGGTTCACAATAACTCCCATCAGTGATGGGAGTTATTGTGTACAACCATCAGAGGGCCATCACACACATGCACAGTCACACAATGTTTCCTTCCTTTTTCAGTGACCCTGTCTCCTCTCCCCCAGCTCCACGTTCTCCTCCTCCAACCCTCCACCATTTCTTCTTGTGTCTTAGACTGGTTTGCTTCCTTCTCCTCTTCTTTTTTCTTACTTTTCTATCTTCTTTAAGAAACAGCCTTCTGGTCCGACAATGGGCATGGTTTCAGTGCTGAGCACTGCAATATGAGATAAAATCACAGCATAAGAAGCTGGCACTGGTCACAATGGAGCATTATACAGAGGTCTGTATGACAGACCTCCTGCTCCCTTGATTTTGGGCTCAGGGGTGTAACTAGAAACCGCAAGGCCCAGGTCCAAAACTTGCCTTTGGGTCCAACTTGGCTAAATAACATGTCCTATAGTGCCACCTTTGCTCTCAAACAGCTTGTGAGTTCCACCTTTGCCTTAACACATAGAAACTCAGCCTTTTAATTGAGCATCAAGCATGGTATGAATTCTCAGTGCTTTGGAGCGGTAATGGTAATGGAAAATTTCCCCTCATTCCAGCACAATTTGCATTAGAAATCATTTAGTGTACTGATCAGTCAGCCACATATCTGTTGTGAAATGAATTAAATAATTTCTTTAGCTGTCTTCCTACTAATTACTACATGAATTATTTGATCAAACAACTGGGGATAGTCATGAAACACTTTGTCAATAATCATCATAAGTGGTGTATTTTGACAAAGCACTCACCTTTGCCTGGCCCATGGCAGTGTTCCAGCTGCCCTGCACTTGTAATGGCATATACTGCCACTGTGTCTCTTAAGGTTACTATAGAGGCTGTGCTGCTTTGTCAGAGATCTTCTTAGTATAACTGAGCCAGTTAAAGTGGTGATCTTTGATCTCCCCAGCCAGCTGATAGATTAGTGTCATAACATGAAGCCTGATAGGGGTGTACCAAAATCAATATATATTATATGTTACTGAACATTCTTCCCACGTTTGGGATTGTTTCTTGTACCTTGTGTTGTTGTTACAATACACTAGCCATAATTTATATTTTCTAGCATTATTCTGGCCTCTCTGTGCACTTCAGCAAAAGGGCAGAGTCACATATCCTGCAAGCCAAATAGTGAAGGCAAGAAAAAAGAGACAAATACATATGGGGAATCTATAAACAAAAAACATATACACTATATGGACAAAAGTATTGGGACACACCTGTTAGCTTTTGAATTCAGGCCCAGTGCCACAGGTTTATAAAATCAAGCACCTAGCCAGTGTTTGTTCTGAAGAGCTTGGTACTGTAATAGGATGCCACCTTTGCAATAAGTCAGTTTGTGAAATTTCATCCCCACTAGATATTCCATGGTCGACTGTAAGTGGTATTATTGGAAAGTTGAACCATTTAAGAACAGCAGCAACAGGAAGACCACGTAAAGTCACACAGAGGGTCACAGAGTGCAGAGGCATAAAAGTTACCAATGCTCTGCTGATTTCATAGCTGAAGCATTCCAATCTTCCACTGGTTTTTATGGCAGAGCAGCTGCATGCACGCCTCAAATCACAGAGTACATGTCACGCATCCCTGGTTGCCGGGAAGACAAACCAGGAAGAGGGCCCCCACGCTTACCATTACGTCTCCCTGGCAACCACAGACGCCAGGGAGACACACACACAGCTGTTAAACAAAAGAGGAGCAGCTTCCAATCTCCCCAGGTGTCCATGGCTTCAGAACAAGCCATAGACTCCTGAAGATAATGATTTTAGCAACCAAAGGGTGGAGTCCTGAGTCCTGAGTCCTGAGTCCTGAGTCCTGAGTCCTGAGTCCTGAGTCCTGAGTCCTGAGTCCTGAGTCCTGAGTCCTGAGTCCTGAGTCCTGAGTCCTGAGTCCTGAGTCCTGAGTCCTGAGTCCTACCTGCTCTTTGACCCTTGGCCTGCCTATTCCGCTTATGAACCTTTGCTGCCTGGATTCCTGACCTCTGGACCTGCCTGACTATGCTTTCTACCTGAACCCTTGTAAATTAACTTTATACCTGATCCTGTTGAAAGCTGCAACAGGGTTCCTACCTGAGATCCGGACAGTACAATACCAAGTGTCAAATCAAGTGGTGTAAAGCATGCTACCACTGGACTCTGGAGAAGTGGAAACATATTCTGAGGAGTGATGAGTCACACTTCCCTCTTGGACAATCTGACTGGTTTGTCTGTGTTTGACAGATGCCAGGAGAACATTACCCGACTGCATTCTGCCAACTATAAAGTTTTTGGGGGGAGGGATAATGGTGTGTGGCTGGTTTTAGGGGTTGGGCTAGGCCCCTTCATTGCAGTAAAGGGAAATCTTGCTTCCAATTTTGTGAGAACAAAAGCCCTGGTCTTAACCCCATCAAACATGTTTTTTTATAAACTGGAGGGAGACTGTAAGCCAAGTATTCTCATCTAACATCAGTGCCAGACCTCGCAAAAGATCTGCTGGATGAATCGGCAGAAAGTCTCACAGAAACACTCCAAAATATTGTGGAAAGTGGAAGCTGTTATAGCTGCACAAGGCGGACCAACTACACTCACGTGTGTTATATATGAATATTTATGATTTTACACAAATTTGCTATTTTTTTTGATGGCATGATCGATTGGCACTACAATTGCCTCTTTATACATAATTAATCTTTAGGTTCCTTTTATTTTATAATATACATTTGCACTAAATGTAATTCTAATTATCCAATTACAAAAAAGTAATGTTAAAAGATAAAGTAGGAATAGATTATACATTGAAGGCCACTTTAAGAAAAGGTAAACAGTTATTTGTATACCATTTCTGTGATTGAAGTCGATGTGTCTTTATCTCTTCACATTTGGATGCAAAATAATTACAAATAATACATTTCAACAAGTTACTGCTCTTACCTGAGATTTCTTAGATAGCATGCTGCTCCTATTTGATAAATTATTGATTATCTTTCAAACTGTGATAAGGAAAAAAACAAAGATATGCCTTTTTACTGTTCTGTCACTGTGAAAAGTATTGTCACATTCCATTCTGTTCGCAGATTAAGCTCCATTCATCATAACATTATAACTTTCATTTTCTATTTCCCATTTCCCAAAAGGGCGATATCCAGAAAACTCATATCAGGTACTTTTGCAAAGTTAGTTCTTGCTGTCAGGAAGAAAAAACACAAGAAAATACAAAAGTGAAAAATACAGTCTAGTTCCACGCTCTACTAATAGATTTTAAAGTAAGTCTGAATCAGCGAAATATGCTTTCCTTTTTCAAGATGTTCACTGTAGAATAATTTAGTCAATATAAAAAAAAACCATAAAAAAGTACAGTTATTTAGTGACTAAAAGTAGCTGTTTTTGTTTGTATGTGAAAAATTTCCACAATTAGATGGATGAAATATATATGTGTATAAGTTTTCTGAACTTTATGTATTGCACAAGGTTTTCAGGACAAATATAAATTTCAATGAGAGAATCATGTTGGTTCTTGTCTATGTGTTATATATAAATTATTTGGCCTCTATGAACATATACATTCTATGCAAAATGGATATGTGTCAGTACACTTTGCTCACATGGTCCTGGTCAAAATTCTACACCAGGGCTTCCTCCATATAAGGCTGTAAGCTCTTTATATAAATGTATTCATTGATGTGTAAATAAAAGCTGAAAAGAGAAATAAAGAAAGATAGTACCTATATATAGCTTCCTAGCTGGTGGTGGCACAGGGGAAGATGAACAAGGAGGAGGAGGAGGGAGACCCAGCCAATCGGAACCAACTATTGACTATTGATGCTCTACATCGGATATGGCATAATCTAAGTAGGGTAAAACGAGGAGGTGTCATAACATCCAGATCTTCTTATGGGCCTCCAAACGGTTTGGCTTGTCATAAGTCATACTTTCCATGTTTTCTATAAAGTTCTCATGAAGTTTTCAGCAACTGCTCGGCAGCCGGGCCTAATATTTATATATATATATATATATTGACAGCAGGGGCTAATGTTAATATATATCGGCAGCAGGGGTTAATATATATATATATATATATATATATATTGGCAGTAGGGCCTAATAGTAATATTGTCAGGGCCCGGGTAATCAGGTTGGGTAGGAGCCTCATTGCAGGGTATAACTGTCTGTCTGCACACCCTGATGCATGGTAACCGAAGGATAAGACAAACAGGCACAAAGGAATACACCACAGGCAGAATTCCAGGTAATGCTATATATTGTATATTATGGCAGGACAAGCAAATACAGGTTAAACAGTCTCTTAGCAAGAAAATGAACATATGGCAGGAAGCCCACTGGACAGGGCACAAGGTAGGAAGCCCACTTGGAAGGGCACAAGGTAGGAAGCCCACTTGGAAGGGCACAAGGGAGGAAGCCCACTTGGAAGGGCACAAGGTAGGAAGCCCACTTGGAAGCGCACAAGGTAGGAAGCCCACTTGGAAGGGCACAAGGTAGGAAGCCCATTTGGAAGTGCTGAAGGCAGGAAGCCCACTTGGAAGGGCACAAGGTAGAAAGCCCACTGGTAGGGCTGAATCAGGAACAATACAGGATCAGGTACACAGGAAGCCAGGAACAAGTCAGGATCGGGTACAAGTCAGGATCAGGTACAGGGCCAGAGCAAAACGGTCCTGTATAGTGTCCAGATATAGGCCTGGTCATTGGGTCAGGTGTGAATGACATTGGCCTCCGGTGAGAGAGGCAGGGTAATAAAGCCTGTTGGTTAGGTCAGGTGCGGTAATGGCATAGATATAGGTATAACAAAACACAGCTGAACATAAATACACAGAACATGGATTAAATACATAGTGAACGAAGGGTTAAACTTTAACTACCCTGTAGTCAGGATAGAATCCTGACAAATATATATTGGCAGTAGGGTCTAATATTTATATATGTATATATCAGCAGCAGGGGCTAATATTTAAGAAACTGTTGTTTTTGAAATCAGATTTCAAACATAGTCTTTACTTCAAAGAGATAAGTACATATTATGTAGTTAAAAATGCATGTCTAACGCAATATATGTGTGTGATCTCATGCGCTTCATAGTGTGCCCCTGAATGGCAGAAATAAAATGTGGTCACCCTAGTCTTCTTCCTCAGGGCCTGTATATCCGTTCTAATATATTGTCACGAACCGGGTAAACAGGTCTGGTAGGAGCCCAGGTGCAGGGGATACAAGGGGTTCCGTCTGTACCCCACGATGAATAATGACTTGAGGGTGGTTACAGACAGGCGCAAAGACAAACCACAGACAGAATATGTTGAAATGATCTGTATTGAAAATGCTAGAATGAAAAACAAGCACAGGTGGTAAGTCTTTTAGCAGGAAGCCCTCTGGATGGGGCGCACGGCAGGTAGCCCTCTGGATGGGGCGCACGGCAGGTAGCCCTATGGATGGGGCGCATGGCAGGTAGCCCTCTGGATGGGGCGCACGGCAGGAAGAACTCTGGATGGGGCGCACGGCAGGAAGCCCTCTGGATGGGGCCCACAGCAGGAAGAACTCTGGATGGGGGGCATGGCAGGAAGCCCTCTGAATGGGGTACACGGCAGGTAGCCCTCTGGATGGGGTGCATGGCAGGCAGCCTTCTGGCAGCGCGCTCAGCTTGGGAGCCCACTGGCAGGGCCCTTGGCTTGGGAGCCCACTGGCAGGGCCCTTGGCTTGGGAGCCCACTGGCAGGGCCCTTGGCTTGGGAGCCCACTGGCAGGGCCCTTGGCTTGGGAGCCCACTGGCAGGGCACTAGGCTTGGGAGCCCACTGGCAGGGCACTAGGCTTGGAAGCCCACTGACAGGACACTCGGCTTGGGAGCCCACTGATAGGGCACTCGGCTTGGGAGCCCACTGACAGGGCACTCGGCTTGGGAGCCCACTGACAGGGCACTCGGCTTGGGAGCCCACTGACAGGGCACTCGGCTTGGGAGCCCACTGACAGGGCACTCGCTGGAAGCCAGGAACAATGCAGGATCAGGTACGAAGGAAGCCAATAGCAAGTAAGGATCAGGTACAGGGCCAGAGCAAACGGTCCACTAACTTCAATACAAAGGCCCTGACTGAAGGGCTGGGCAGGTTTATATAGGTAGGCTGATCAGGTGACAAGGTGCAGCTGACCATGGTAATTAGGTCTGAGTGCTTCAGAGTGACAAGGGCGGCCACTAGTGGTTACTAAAGGAAATGAGCAGCACAGAGTTGTGAGTATTCCGGGCTGCGACGGGTGGAACATGAGATATATTTTGCTTTTTTTTAAGTCCCCCTGTGCAGAATTACGTAAATCCAGGAGCATATCTTTTAGTGTTTTTTCTGACAATGGATGATTTGTGTCTACCGCCTCCATTTGTGTGTCAGACATTGGAGAAGATTCACGGGAACTGGGCCCTTCCCATGCCTTCTCAACTGCCTTTTGGAACGGAATGAAGAAAACGTTGGATTTGTCCTGCTTCCTGGAGTTTGTGGAAGCCATCTACTTGGCAGTGGAGTTGATGGGTAAGTATTGACGTTATTATTTGTATGTATTTGTGCTGTGAGTGTTAAGAATGATGCTTCTTGATCTGTGTGACAGCGGAGCTAAGTTAGTGTGTGGCCATTTCTGAGCACCGCTACACCACGCCCCCCGTTTAATTAAATTTAAATGTAATTATTTTACAAGCAACCTTTTTTTTATTGTTGTTTTTCATGAAGGGCAAATATCACCTATTAAATGTCTCAGGGTGTCTTCTTCTGATTGTGCCTTATCAGAATGCAGAGCGATTGTACCCCACTGTCACGATGCTTTGATAGTAACCACTCTGCTATATTGAGGACATACTCCATAAAATATACTCAAATCACTGTGATTAACAGTTTCAAACAAATCATTTTACTCTTGAAAACATCAAGTTCAGTTTACAGTTCACTGTACTGGACATATGTGTTAATGTTATACAGGCTAAATAAGCACTGGTGGTTTCAGGGCCAGGAGGAAATTGAACTTAACTCGATAGATGAAGTTGAAGTCATGTACTCCTGTTTAAAACAAAGACGTATGTGGCCTACTTTTTTCCTACTGAGTTTTACTGGTTTAGTTAAAGTAATTGAAAAATGAAATGTCACCTGTTAACATAGAATAAGGTATCTATAGAAAAATCAAACAGAAACAAGGACATTCTTTTCAGGAAAGCCAGACTGAAGGCAATACATGTATTATTTGCCTAATTTATGAAAAATAGATAAAAAATATATTATATTATAGTACATTCTCTGCACCAGGTTCCATGCAAAGGATTTGCCAGGGTAACTGATGGTTGTGGGACCGCTTGGAATTAACACAGCATGGCAGCCCGTAGAGGAATGTAGTTACTACAATCAAGTAACCCTCATTGTAAGCACCCAAGAGCAGGGTTTCTTCTCCATCTCTAAAGGTATTTTTTATGTTATTGTCATTTTTGTATGCTGTAATTTGTAATATTATAACTCATTTTGGAGCCTCCCTTATTCTAATAGTGCTATAGAATCTGCTAAGTCAAATGTAACCACAATAAAATTCTACTTTAAATTCAGTGGTTTAGAACAAGTCCTAGAGTAAACAACAAAATATACATTTGTCAGTATATGACAGCAATCATAGTGAAAGGAGAAAAGTAGATTGGGGTATCATTTGAAAAAAATATGATTGAAAAGGTTTACCAAAGTGATCAAAACAAGAAAATTTGAGTGAATAGACTAGATAGCTGGATGAAAAGGTGACTCAATGAAACAAGGAGATATAAACTGGATTTCAAACAAGAAAATAATAGATGTGCAAATGGGCCAAAAGGTATTCAGAACAAATTGGGTTTGTGTTTCCCCTTTTTCCTTCTCGGGCAAAGAATTCTGTTGTAGTTACTGGTTAAAAAAACTATAAAAAGCTACTCTGGGGGCCACAGACAAGAGTACTGCTGAAGGACCACTTGGACACGCAGCACAACCCCCTGCGTTGATCATAATTAAGAGGTTTTGCTAATGCACACAATGAGCATGCACAGTCCCCTGCCCTGCCTAATTTGTTTCCAATATTTTTTTATCTGTGTTGTCTAAAATGAAGAGGCTTTGTTGGTAGCGTAAGCCTACAGCTAACACACAATATTTCAAGAACTGACTCAGTGTGCAATTGTGCATGCACTGTTACCTGCCCTGCCTAATTTGTCATCAATATTTTATTATATTCATCAGAATTTTAATATTTACATTGTCCTAAATTAAGAGATTTTGCTGGTAGTATAATCGTGCACCTTAAACCCAATTCAGGAACAGTACTTCAAGAACTAAAACCCACGGCATGAATGCACAGTTCTTGTCCTTCCTACTTTGTCAACAATATTTCCTGATATATTATTTACATTGTTTTAAATTAATAGGTTTTGCTAGTGCAACCTAGTTCAGAAACAGTATTTTAAGAACTGAAACACAGTGAATGCAAGCACAGTCAAATGCCTCATTTTTTATTACTGATTTAATAATTTGCATTGCACACAACTAAAAGGATTTGTAGGTAGTAAAAATGTACTACTTAAGCAATTCCTTTCAGTCTGTAGCTGCTACTGACAAGTTAAAATGGAGTCAGCATACTTATCTATCTATTCTTGTCCCTTGCTCCTGTAAATACTGATTGGCCAGAATAAAAAAGTAAGGAAAACAAAAACCAAAGGCTGTTAGAGCTATCAATCATTTATTATGTACCTTCCTACACACAGTCCCTTCCCGCTTTCCCTCCACAAAATGTCAGAACTTTTGCAATTTGTTTCCATTTATTTTATTGAGGACCCTCCTTGTTATCGAAGATAAATGCATCATATTCATTTATGGATCAGTATTATATGTGGTTTATTAAATTTTAATTCTAATTTTAATACACTGTTTATTTACTCTTTGATGGAGACGCATACAGATAGATTGTAAGCTCGTTTGAGAAGCAGCTTGTCCATGTTTCCACCCTTGGCTCTCCCGCTATGCTGCTGCTCACCAGACGCCAACTTTATTTTTTTTTTAAGGACGCGCTGCCATTTTGTGAGTGGCAAAATCACCCGGGGCATCTTGGGGTGAGTGTTCGTGTCACCATTGAAGTTTAGGAGGTCATTGGTGCATATTTATATATCGTTGCCCCCTTTAGCAATAGTTTTGTAATAGTTGTCTATGAGGCCCCAAACTCTTGCAGGTGGTATAGTTACCCACTAGTCATGTCAAAATGCCTCCAGGTCATGCAAAATCTTGCGTCGTCTTGCATGAACCGCACATTTGCGTTTCCAGAGTGGCTTGATGATATTAAGGTCAGGAGACTGTGATGGCCATTTCAGAACTTTCCCCTTTTCTGCTGTAACCACTGGAGAGTCAACTTGGCCTTGTGCTTAGGGTCATCGTAGTGCTAGTCCAACAGCTTCCCATGTGCAGCTTTCATGCGGAAAAATTCAAATTGTCTTCCAGTATTTTCTGATAACATCCTACATTTATCTTGCCATCAATTTTCACAAGATTCCCTGAGCCTTTAGAGCTTGGACACCCCCAACACATAATTGAAACACCACCATGCTGCACAGTGGGGATGGTATTCTTTTCACCATAGAACTTGTGGGCCCCTCTCCAAACATAGCGCTTATGATTGTGACCATAAAGCTCTATTTTGGTCTCATCACTCTAAATTACAGTAAGGCATGTCAAGGTGTTGTCAAGCATAACGTAACTTTTTTGTGCCATTGGCGCAGTAAAGGCTTCTATCTGGCAACTCTACCATGCAGCTCATTTTTGTTCAAGTATCGTTGTATTGTGCTTTTTTCAGAGCAGCCTGTATTTCTCCTGAGGTTACCTATGAGTTTTTTTGTATCCTGAACAATTCTTCTGGCCGTTGTGGCTGAAATCTTTCTTGGTGAACCTGACCTTGCCTTGGTATCAAGAGATCCCCATATTTTCCACTTCTTAATAAGTGGTTGAACAGGACTGGCTGGCATTTTCAAGGCTTTGGATATCTCATATATCTCATATTGTCATTTTGACCTGTGTGTCATCTTGTGTGTCTGTAACAAGCTGAAACATTCAAGGGTATGTGAACTTTTAATCAGGGCCAGTAGTAAGAAGGTATATATGTTGTCAAACTTAATTTGACAGGTGCCCCGCCCCTTTGTGGGTGGAGTTAACAAACCTCCTTTTAGCCACGCCCCCCCAGTAAAATCTCGTCAAACTTAATTTGACAGATGCCACGCCCCCTTTGATCTTGAATAACCGCGCCCTTTTTTATACACGATTGATTTCATTCAATTTCTGATTATAAACCTATTTAATTATAATGAATTAAACACACACCTTTTGTTATACGTATCTGGTCTCATTCACCGTACCAAAATACGATTAATAACCCTTTTGGACACGTATCTGGTCTCATTCACCGTACCAAAATACGATTAATAACCCTTTTGGACACGTATCTGGTCTCATTCACCGTACCAAAATACGTTAATATTAGGTATTTTATATGTTGCTACATGTTTTTACAAATAGTGGGCATATTTATAACTGAAAGAGGGTTTGAATAAAAAACAGAAAAGAAAAATTTCTACAGAAACAAACAGTTACAATGATTAGGGTTGGAATGAAAAAACAGAAAAGAAAAATTGACAGAACAAGACACTTATACATTACACAAACCTGCAAGAAAAAATTTTAAACGTAATATGATTTGTGTCTCCGACATCGATGGTCAATGGCAAGCGGATCTTGTCTCAATGATCGAATTTGCAAAATACAACAGCGGAATAAAATATATTCTGACCGTTATAGACGTATTATCCAAATATGCTTGGGCCGTAGTTTTGAGGACTAAAACGGGAAAAAGCGTCGCAGATGCCTTTAAGACTATATTTCAGGAAGGCCGTGTACCTCAAAAGTTACAAACAGACAGAGGAAAAGAATTCCTAAACAGAGATGTAAATGCATTATTAAAAAACTACAGAATCCTACATTTTGTGACAAATAACACCGTGAAAGCGGCGATTGTAGAACGCTTTAACAGAACTCTAAAATCCAAAATGTGGCGCTATTTCACCTCTCGTAACACATACCGATATATAGATGTTCTCCCCGACCTAATATTTAGTTATAACCACACCGCACATCGGACAATACGCTGCACCCCAGCTGAGGTTTCGAGGGATAACAGTCTAACCGTATGGAAAACTGTTTATGGCGATTATTTCAAGAGTAAAAGGATTACACCGACACTGAAAATTGGAGATCAGGTCAGAATATCTAAATACAAAGGTATTTTTGATAAAGGATACGAACAGACTTTCACAGATGAAATATTTACAGTGTACGGTATAAATACCAAAGGTGTAAAACCACTTTATATATTAAAAGATTGTAACGGTGAACCTATTGAGGGGTCATTTTATGCCGAAGAAATACAAAAGATTCCTCCAAACGCTAATCGTGTTTACAGAATTGAAAAAATTCTAAGACAGAAGACGGAAAGAGGAAAAAAATTCTACTACGTTAAATGGTTAGGACATCCAACATCATTTAATAGCTGGATCGAGAAAAACCAACTGACTAGTATCTAAAATATATAGCGATGGAAGAAAACGCATTTTATATCACTCTACCCAGTAACGCCTCTTATTTAATGTATCCTCAAAATGAGATTTCCAATTATACAACAAAACTTTCCAAGCCGGTGTTCTTAAAAGGAGAATGGGAGGTTGCTTTATCAGAAATCCAGTATCCGCACACATGGAATACCTTTGAACCTCACGAGGGTGTGATATTTGTGGGTTGTCCAGGAGGACCCCTCAAACAACTCAAGATAAAATCTGGATATTATAGCGATGTTAAAAGTTTGGTGAAAAATATTAATGAAGCAATTGCTAACAACAAACAACAACCCCTGGACTTGAAGGTGCACTATAATGAGTTAGAAAGAACAGTGTCAGTTACGGGTACAGACACCTTTATAGCCAGTGATCGATTGACGCACATTCTTGGTATTGATTCTAATCGCACAGACAACAACATAAAAGGACGCATGTGCGCCGACATAAAAGACAGCTTTTACACGCTTTTCCTGTACACGGATATAATAGAACATCAACGTGTCGGGGATAGCTTTGTTCCTCTATTACGTACGGTTGAAATCACAGGAAACAATAATGAAATAATTACACAACGTTACATCAAACCCGATTACATACCCGTGAGTAAATACCATTTTGACCACATAACCATCGAGATAAAGAACGACCAGAACACAAATGTGTCATTCAAATACGGGAAGGCCATCGTTAAACTACACTTTCGCCCACGGAGGGTTGGTTTTTACTGAAACAAGCAAGGATGGTGGTTGTTAAAACTTACGGTGAGCCGCATGTTTACAGCGCTTATTACAAGTCGCAGGCCGGGCACGGCCTTCCAGGCTTCCATGGTAGCGCGTATATGTATGGACGTGGATTGGGAGGTATTTTTCGCAATCTATTCAGAAAGGCTGTACCGTTGTTCAGACGCGGTTTGGATATTGTAAAACCTCATGTAAAAACCGCCGCTAAGAACATTGCAAAAGATATTGTGGGGCGTGTTTCAACAGCCGTTATGAGCAGAATGGCCGATCAACCTCAGGAGGGATCGGGTCTTGTTTACATAGGCAAACAAATTCCAAAGAAGAAGCGGAAACACGTTGCAGCATTTCCTCCTAGCGCAGCACGGCGCCTTAATAAAGAGGCGAGCAGCAAGTCTAGAAAAAAGAGAAAGACATCGAGACGGAGAACGGAAAACATCTTTTAAGCTGCTATCATGGCGTTTATCCATACAGCATCCGTGGAGTGTGCCAAATCCGAACTGGACCTGTTTGATATAAAACCGACACAGACCAGCATAGAAAAAAGTCTGTATGTAGAAGTGCAGCCGCTCGCAGCCATTTCTGAAACTTCACCGCTTGAATTCTACATCGCAGGGAGCGGAGAACATTATTTTGATTTGAATAACACCCTATTATATATAACGTGTAAAATTGTAAAAAATGACAACTCGCAAATTCCTGAAGGAGCACGCGTCAGTCTAATCAACTACCCTATAGCGACTCTGTTCAATCAACTGGATATCACCCTTGGTGATAGATTAATATCACAATCTAATAATTTGTACTCTTACAGAGCATACATCGAGACGCTTCTGAATTATAGCGCCGATGCTTTGTCTACACAGTTTACAGCCGGTTTATTCTACAAAGATACAGCCGGGCATCATCAAGACCGTGTGCTAAACGGAGACAATAATGGTTTTACAAAACGGGCTCAAATGACAGAACGAGGAAAAACTGTAGAACTACTAGGACATCTACACAGCGATATTTTTTTCCAAGAAAAACTCATACTGAATGGTTTGGACTTGAAAATAAAACTCACCAGAAATAAAGATACATTTTGTTTAATGTCTGCAGAACAGGATCCATTGAAAGTGCAAATTCTAAACGCGACGCTATTCATCAAACGTGTGCAAATTTCGCCGGCCGTGCGAATAGGTCACGCCCAAGCACTTTTAACCGGTAATGCTAAGTACGCCATTGAACGTGTTAGTATGAAAGTATTCAGCGTACCAACAGGAAGCCGAGTTTGTAATCAAGAGAATCTGTTCCTGGGGCAGATACCAAAGTTTGTAATTTTAGCATTTGTTGATAATGAGGCATTTTCTGGGGCTTACGACAGAAACCCTTTATGCTTTAAACATAACAATGTGAATTTTGCGGCTCTCTATCTGGATGGTGAACAAATACCCGCAAAACCGTTTCAACCCGATTTTGAACACTTTAACGCTGTACGTGAATATATGGCATTTTTACAATTGGCGCAGAAGAACTGCAGCGATTCGGGAGTTATCATCGACAGAGAAGAATTTGTGAACGGTTATACGCTATTTGCTTTCGATCTATCTCCTGATCAAGAGTGTAATACCCACTTCTCACTCATTCGGTCCGGTAACCTGAGGGCCGAAATACGTTTTTCCAGGGCATTGGAACGCACCGTAAATCTGTTGGTTTACGGTCAGTTTGAAAATATTATCGAAATAAATCAACGTAGGGAAGTGCTGTACGATTACCTCTAAAGATAAGCATGAACACTTTAGAGTTGACACACATTTTAAAGACGGATCCTTTTTCCAAGGATATATTTGTGGGTGTGTTTCCCTGCGACTTGCTACCGATTGATAAACTGACCAATATGCCTGCAGCGTTCATTATAAATACAGACCCACATACATTACCCGGAGAACATTGGTTAGCCTGCTATATCGATCAAAAGAGAAGAGGATATTTTTTTGATTCATACGGACTCTCCCCCGCAAGCCCATTATTTCCTAAAGAAATATTAGCTTTTTTGAATATAAATGTTAAGCGGATATGTTTTCAAAATGCGCAGTTGCAAAGTACTCTGTCATCCGTCTGTGGAGAATTTTGTGTATTTTTTATTCATCATATGTGTAAAGGATTATCATTTAAAGAAGTTTTAAACCATTTTACTAATGAATTTAAACAAAATGATCGATTGGTGTCACGTTTTGTGTGGAAATATATGCGTGGTATACGAAATGGGGGTTATCGTAGTGTGCATATTCAGAAATGTATAGCGTGTTATCAAAAACGTCATTGATTCAATAATTTTTTTATTAGCTTATGCATGTATTTGAGTTATCAATAATAAAACATACAATTTTTATAATGAAAAGTATTCGGTGGTTATTTTATTTTATTTTTTTACCAATATTCACCCTGACCCCAGATCATTAAGAAACAATCAATCAAACCCACCGACAGTTTAAAAGGGTATATAAACTCTTTAGAGGTTTCATCCTTTACAAGTCTAGGAGCTACAAGAAAAGCATGGACAAGACCACTATTTTCACTGATTTAATGGATGCGGTAAGCTCTTGAATGTTTTAATAACTGTGTAAATTTTCTTGTACGATGAACATTATTCTGTAGTATTCTTTAACAAATATAAAAAAATTTGCATATGTGTGGCGTGTGTGCGGAAATAGTCTCTAGACCTTTAAATTGTATCCCTACGCGTTGTGAATGAGAAAATTCATATAAATTTCAATATGTGGTCGGGAGTCTTGTAGTTCTTATATTTATCTTTAAAAAAATGTGTATGTTAACCTTTAAATGTATGCCGCGGATGTAAGTATCTTGTAGGCGTGGTTAAGTGATCAATTTTACGTCACATACCGCTCAATACCCTATGGTGTTTCAGGAACAAACAAGTCAGACGTCATTTGACGCCAGCCTTTTGAACAGTCTCTCCGCGGACACACAAGCTTGTAAGTTTTTAAACTAATAGCGCTTTAAAAAACCTTTGAAATGTATCTCAAGATCATACGTTAACCTAAAGCATTTGCATTATTTAGTGCTGGATGATTTCTATATCGACATTTTGTCCGATGCATTTATGACCGGATCTCCAAAGCCTCAGAGTGAGAGTCAACGGGATTCAGTATTATCAGGTGGGTTGTATGCTTAAGAATTTTATGTACTATGTATTCCGTGTAATTGTACTCTCTAATCAATTACTGGTTATTTTAGAAACGACACATACAAATTCCAGCCTCTACCCCAAAGTGCTGATCAACAGTAACTGTGAGCGGTCTGCAACCTCTCAGAATCATCAAGTGTTGATCTCTAATAACGGAGCATCCACTCAAAGCAACAAAAAACCTAGTGAGTATAAACACTAAGCAGTGACTTAGTCATGGAAAACACATTAAAGTTTACTCTGTAAGATAATGATTGCCTATATGCTATATTTATGTATAGTAAAGATATGTCTTTATTTCATATACAAGATTTCAATTTATTTGTATCTTTTACACAGAGTCAAAGTTATCGCTGAACCGAGCACCTAGAGATACGCTGAACCGACCACCAAGAGATAGTCTCCATATATCTGAAGAACTACCGTCTACGTCGTCAGAGGTTTTTACAAAAAGGACAGCCCCACCTAAGGATTTGACCCACGAACGATCGATATTGAAAGGACCACATAACCCATCGGGTGAGTCACCAGACATAATCCCAGTAAATGTCTCAGGAATTTTGCATGATAATGCGACAGTAAATGTAAAAGCAAAGAGGGCTCTGACAGATGTAGTTGTAACACAACCATTGTTTAAAAAAAGGAATGTTTTACAAGACATAACAAACAACACAAATTTACATGTATCAAAACAATTAAGTCCTTTACACCGCTTATCAAATAAAAATAAGAAACAAAAGCAAAAAAATAAAAACCCCCAGTATTCTCAAAGTGTATTAGAATGCAGTTTGTGGTGTATGAATAAAATCATCTTCTGTTATGATCTTGAACGCTGTGCTAAGCGTACACTTGACGATGTAAATAAGGCTTTGGCTATTGATAGTGTGTTGAAACAAGATAAATGTCTCAACCTCTTACTTTGCAAGGTTAGGGAACCATTTAGGAGCGGGTACAACCTCGTAGCTACAGACACACAACACAACGTGACTACCGATACAACAACCTGTTTACCACATGCTGGGGATATACAGGCTCCATTTAGGAGCGGGTACAACCTCGTAGCTACAGACACACAACACAACGTGACTACCGATACAACAACCTGTTTACCACATGCTGGGGATATACAGGCTTTAACCGACTGGTTGAAATCAGAAGTTATCTTCTGGACTGATTTAAAAGTTGTTATTATCCGTGTGATAATAGAATTGCGTGAATTAATGTATACGGTTCGACATGTCGATGACATTAGACGCCCTGACATTTTGAATCGTTTATCGTGTATTGATAAGGCTACTGCACACTTTCGCACAGGGGTTCGTTTGTTGAATACAGCGTGACTAGGCATGGCTGGTGGGGTTTTATCTCACAAACAAATTCGTTATAGACATATTACCAAACGTAGAGCTAAGTCAATTAAACGATCAATAAAGACGTTGACACGGGCAACACGTTTAGCACGGACTAGAAGTTTACCTAAAACAACTTCTGGTACAGAACGTAGTGTAGCACCCAGCACACCTCCGACTGAGCATGTAGCTACAATTCCTGTTTTACCCTTGACACCCCACACAAATGAGACACCGGCGGTACCCCTAAGGTCTCCTGCTTTTGATGTTAATGCTGATGTAGAGCCTGAACCGCAGAATGCTCAAGATGTTGTAGATCCCCCTGTGTTTTTAGAGCATGTTGAACAGCGTCGCAGGGAACTTAACCATTTTAATGCTGTTGAATATTATGAAACTTTTCGCTTTGTAAATTTGGAACAGATACCATCATTTGCTAATGCAATTCAGGCTGTACATGATGCAGTTCAGGATCTTTTAAATAGAATTATGCCTGATATAGGTCCAAATGATTTTATCCAGTTACGTCTGGATGCTGATGGACTTAATAGGCCTTTGTATTCTGTTAGGAGGTCTAAGGATATGTTAAACGCTGAGGACTTTTTGAATGCCATGGCTAACCTGGTTCAAAGCAACGCTGAAATCATAGGTAGTGGATCATTGAGACTTGTTGTCATTATTGTTAGGAATAGAGCCGGTGGTGTTGTGACTCGTAGACGACTCAGATCAACACCCTACAGCCGCATTATTGCCACAAAAAGGCGCTGGCTTTATGATCTAAACAACGATGATAATAACCTGTGTTTGGCTGCTAGTCTCTGTGCCCTCTTAGCTGAGACAGATACCGCTGACTCTGTATTGTTGGATAGAGCGAGGGACATCCATAAAGCTCTAGGTATCCCTGATGGTCAATTAGTTAGTTTCAGCGAAATACCCGCGTTTGAAAAACATTTAAAAGTCACAATTAAAGTGCTGTATCACAATCGTGGTTCATGGAAGTATTTCCATACCGGTGGGCCTTGTAAAGACAAGGTTTTATTTATATACCACGAAGATAAACATTATTATGGTATAAAACAAATTCGATCATTCATCGGTGCAAACTATTTTTGTGATTACTGTCACACACCGTTCCAGCACAAAAACAACCATTCATGCATGTATTTTTGTAAGGCTTGTCACAGACAGGATTGTGTAGATGTGAAAACTGAGGTACCTAGATGTCCTCGCTGTCGGACATTTTGTCGCTCATACAATTGCTTAAAACAGCATCTACTCCTGGCTTCATCAGGCACCATAGATTGTAAGCAAAAAAAGTATTGCGACACTTGTGGCCATTACACAGACATGTCTAAGCATGAATGCAAAGGATTAATTTGCCAAATATGTTACGCGCCTGTAGATACGTTTGACGGCCACATCTGCTACATGCGCAAATGCACACCAGAGGAGCCCACTGAAAAATATATTTTTTATGATTTTGAGTGTATGCAGGAAACCGGCGTCCATATACCCAACTACGCTTATGCATTAGAGTTGGAGGGGGATAACTACTGGGAGCTTCAGGGCCCATCTTGTCTAGAAACTTTTGTCACCACATTTATAGATACGCCATTTCGTGACTACACATTTATAGCCCATAATGCTGGCAGATATGACGCCTATTTTGTGGTGAACCAGATGATTAAGGAGAATATTGAAATAAAATTACTCGCTCAAGGAGGGAAGTTGTTGTGTGTAACCGTGTCTGACTTGGGTATCAGATTCATAGACTCTTTAAATTTTCTACCCATGAAGCTTAGTAAGTTGCCGCAGGCTTTGGGTTTTGAGGGTTGTAAAGGATATTTTCCACATTTCTTTAACACCGCTCAAAACCAAAAGTATATTGGCCCTATGCCTTCTGTAGATCATTATGGTTATGATCAAATGATGCCTGATGAAAAAAACGACTTCATGATTTGGTACGGTGAGAACAATAATTGTAGATTTAACTTTGAAGACGAACTGAAAAAATACTGTATTGAAGATGTTAAAATTCTCAAACAGGCTTGTATCCGTTACAGAGCTAGTATAATCAAAATGACAACAAGTAAAAGGGTAATTAATGGTGACTTGGGCTCTGAGGTAGTCAAAGAATACATTGACCCTTTTCAGCTAACAACTTTAGCCTCTGTGTGTATGGCCATGTACAGGTTTAAATATTTACCGGAAAACACTATAGCGATTTTGCCAGCTGACAACTATCATAGAAATAAGAAGCGGTTTTCAACAGTGTCTATACAGTGGCTGATGTATATCGCTCATAAAGAGGGCATCACGATACAGCACGCCTTACAAGGTGGTGAAAAACCTGTTGGTTCCTATTTTTTGGATGGTTATGCATTAATTAATGGTAAGCCTACAGCATTTGAATTTCAGGGTTGCTTTTACCACGGTTGTCCCATGTGCTACAACGAAAAGGACTTTAACAGCGTTACAAATACAACCTACGCTCAGCTGAACCATAAAACTAAAATTAAAACGCATTTTCTAAAAAAACAGGGTTATGAAGTCCGTGAGATGTGGGAACATGAGTGGAAACACTTAATAGAGACCGATCAGAGCGTACAGGAATTTATTCTTAAACAAAAATTCCCACAGCCTATGGAACCTCGCGATGCTCTCTACGGCGGCCGCACAAACGCTATTAAGCTGTACCACAAAGCGGCTCCCGGTGAGACCATACACTATTATGATTTCACTAGTCTATACCCCTTTGTTAATAAAACAAAAACATACCCCATCGGTCACCCGGAGATTATTTTTGAAAATTTTAAATCTTTTGACAGCTACTTTGGTATTGCCAAAGTAAAAGTCTACCCACCTAGAGGCTTATTCTTCCCTGTTTTACCTGTTAAGATGAACGGTAAACTAATGTTTCCATTATGCCACAAATGCGCTAACAGTAGCCAAACAATTATTTGTGCGCATACGGATGAGGAGCGGGCTCTCACGGGTACTTGGTGTACCGTTGAAATACAACAAGCGTTGACAAAGGGGTACAGGCTGGGTGAAATATTTGAAATTTGGCATTTCCCAAGGTTTACTAGCAGATTGTTTGAAGACTATATAAAAGTCCATCTTAGGGATAAGCAGGAGGCCTCGGGGTACCCGAGCTGGTGCACAAACCAGGAGACAAAACAAAAATACATCATGGACTATTATGCAAAAGAGGATGTACGGTTAAGACCTGAAAAGATAGAGGTCAACCCTGCAAAAAGACAGATTGCTAAACTGTTTTTAAACTCTTTATGGGGTAAATTTGGCCAGAAATCAAATTTACAGACCACAAGTATAGTAACCGACCCCGATGAGCTTTTTGCCTATACATTTTTACCCCAATACGATGTGTCCTCTTTAAATTTTGTCAACGATGAAACAGCTATGCTCGGTTGGAAGTATGCTGAGGGGTGTCACAGTACGGCTCGTAATACAAACATCTTTATCGCTTGTTTCACAACTGCCTACGCACGGTTAGAGTTGTATAATGTTTTGGACAAATTGAATGAGAGATGTCTTTATCATGACACTGACTCTGTTATTTTTGTCAGCAAAGATGGTGAGTGGACTCCGTCACTGGGTGACTATCTAGGTGAATTGACTAGCGAGATACCCAAGGATACATACATAACTGAGTTTGTATCTGCCGGCCCCAAGACTTACGGTTATAAATTGACGACGGGTAAGACAACTCTGAAGGTGAAAGGTATAACCCTGAATGCCAACAACGCACGACTGATACATTTTGACAGTTTAAAAGACTTGGTACTGGACTACCCCCACAACTCTGACCCTGACAAACAGAAACGAATTTTAGTCCGCCATTCGGGTATCGTCAGAAACAAATTGTGTTGGCAGATAGAAACACGACCGCTTCATAAAACACAAAAGTGTGTCTATACCAAGAGACTTTTAACAGATAATTTTACTACCCTACCATACGGCTACTGATACACGTGGATACAATGGATACACGTTTACAACACCCCTTTTCATGCATTTTAGCAGGGCCTTCTAGTTCGGGAAAAAGTTTTTTTGTTAAACAGCTTTTACAAAATGTTTCATCTTTATTGTCGCATATTCCTGATAACATTGTCTGGTTTTATGCCTGTTGGCAACCCCTGTATGATGAATTAACACGTACTATACCGTATATTCGGTTTATTGAGGGTTTACCGCAAACATTTAGTGATGACGATTTGTTCCCACCTAGCAGAGTAAATTTGGTTGTTGTTGATGATCTAATGGAAGCCGCGAGTGAAAGTTCTGAAATTGAGAAAGCTTTCACCAAATATGTTCATCACAGAAACCTAAGTATCATATACCTTGTTCAGAATGTGTTTTGCCAAGGTAAAAAAAGCAGAACAATAAACTTAAACACTAACTACATGGTACTTTTTAAGAGCCCGAGGGATAAATTACAAATTACAACTCTAGCCCGCCAAATGTACCCCGGAAAATCACAATTCTTTTTAGAAGCTTTTGAAGATGCCACCTGTAGGCCCTATGGTTATCTGCTTGTAGACTTAAAACCTACAACGCCGGAAGAATACCGATTAAGAACCGGTATATTTCCGCCTGACATACCTGCAACGTATATTTATAAAAAACGGAACTCTAAAAAGAGATAGTTTGTAGTTCCTCTCTACATTTCCTGTAGATACTCGGCAACTGTAAACATGTCTGAGCGGCTACGCCGAAATTGGCATAAACTAAAAGCTCTACTAAATGCACCATCTAAACAAAGACAGTCTATTTTACACTCAGCGTCTCCCGATTTAATCACCGCCATATGTGAAATAGCGCTCAACATTCTTAAAGGGAAGATACCATTATCACCACGACAAGTAGAAATACTTAAAAAGTGGAAGAAAAAAATTAAAGCTCTGAGCGATAAGAAGGTATCAGTCATTAAGAAGTCGAAGCTGGTTAAACAGTCTGGCGGTTTTATCGGGTCTCTGTTGGGTTTTGCTATTCCTCTGTTGACAGGACTTTTAAGCAACCGCTAATGGAGCATACTGAAAAAATGTATTTGGTTCCTAAACAAGAATTGGACTTACTACAACGAGCAGCGCAACACTCTACGGATAGTCAAAAATCTCTGATACAGGGTCTTGATGAAGATATTATAGCCGTCCTACATAACAGAAACATATCCCAGGATGAGAAGATCAAAAGGTATACTACTGTTCTGCAAAGATACTTGGTTCATGCTAAGCAGAATGATCGTGAGAAGCTGAGCTTGACACTTTCTTTGCCTCCTGGTGAATCCATCGCATCAACACAACCTAACCCTCAAACTCAAGCTGCTGAAACATCCGAAGCACCGGCTGTTGTAGTTAGAGATGTTATTAACAATGTAAATGATCGCTATAAGAAAAATGCTGAATTATTGCTTACTAGAATGGTCAATTCAAAACATGTTACATATTGGAATGATAAAGGGGAATTTGTGTACAAAAATAGGGTGGTGCCGGGGTCTAATTTAATAGACTTGGTACGTTGTGTTACACAGAGTCACAAAATAACTCAGCGTAAAATGCCTCAGGGTTGGGATTTATTTCTACAGGCCATGGCTGAACTGAACATACCATCATCGGTTGTAGGAAATACTTCAAACAGAGACTATTTGGATCATTTGAAAACCCAGAACCATGAGACGGCTACATCACCCATTGTGGGTTATCCGACCCCAAAACACTCTCTGAGTGATCTTTCTTTAACTCCGTCAGGTGTAACTACTAGCCATGGCTATTTGCTACCTAAAAGACGTTCGAGTGTAATGAAACAATCTGTTGACTGGTTGAATCTGTAATTATCTATATGTAAAAATATCTTTTGGTGTATTTACTCGCGTGTATAACTGTATTGTTTTTTTTTATTATTTTTGTAAATGTTGTATTGCTGTGTGCTTTTTTTTAAAAAAAAAGACACGATTGACGATTGAATAAATATTTTATTTCTATATTACTTCTGGGACTCATTTATTTTTTAGTCACGCCATTACCCGCTACTATTTCAGTTATAAACATGCCCAGACACGTCCGCTATTTC
This sequence comes from Spea hammondii, assembly GCA_029215755.1. Classification (NCBI taxonomy): domain Eukaryota; kingdom Metazoa; phylum Chordata; class Amphibia; order Anura; family Pelobatidae; genus Spea; species Spea hammondii. The sequence goes on along the minus strand of JARDYJ010000004.1, from coordinate 50,107,779 downwards.
TAAAAACATGTCCGGACTTGTCTTAAACATGCCCAGACACGTCCGCTATTTCTAAAAACATGTCCAGACTTGTCCTGAACAGCACATCCCCATTCCTAATGTGTACACCAATCGCACATAAGCAACATAAAAAATACCTAATATAAACGTATTTTGGTACGGTGAATGAGACCGGATACGTGTCCAAAAGGGTTATTAATCGTATTTTGGTACGGTGAATGAGACCAGATACGTATAACAAAAGGTGTGTGTTTAATTCATTATAATTAAATAGGTTTATAATCAGAAATTGAATGAAATCAATCGTGTATAAAAAAGGGCGCGGTTATTCAAGATCAAAGGGGGCGTGGCATCTGTCAAATTAAGTTTGACGAGATTTTACTGGGGGGGCGTGGCTAAAAGGAGGTTTGTTAACTCCACCCACAAAGGGGCGGGGCACCTGTCAAATTAAGTTTGACAACATATATACCTTCTTACTACTAGGGCCATTTGAGTGATATCTGTTATCATTATTATTTAAAAAGGAGCTAAACAACTATGTGATAATAAACGGTTTCATCTGATCACTAACCTTAAATAAAATATTTTTTTCGCATTATTAGTCATAGTTTTAAAATCAGTATCACCATTTCACAATTTCTACCAGCACAACTGTGGAGCTGCGTAAAAGGAGAGAGAAACATGGTTGGCAGAGACATTGAGAAAGAGCATAAAAAAGACTGAGTGAGTGTGAGAAAGTAAATGAGAGTGTGAGAGAGCATGATAGATAGAGACTGAGTGAAATTGTGGGTGCGTGACAAGCCCATAAGCTTAGTCAGCTGTGCGGCGGTGCTGTGGATCTAAGGTCTGAATAAAAGACTACCTTAATTATGAGACAAGGCTGGACTTTTAGATGATTTGTTCAGAAAAAAACCTGTCTTCAAAATAAATGAAAATAGAAGTGGTACCAGGTGATGGGCAATAAAACAAAAACCAATGCACAAATAAAATATTAATATCAATAGAAAGTTTTAATTGTATGTTGAATTATTATAATTGTTAGCTCTTAAAAAATACATTTAAAATCACTTAACTATCTTTAAGCTTATTTATGATTTTGACTATATGTGTACCCTAACTTTATATACTTAGCTTTTATTTAAGTTAATTTATTCATTTCAAACTGTGTAGCTTTAAATAGAGGAGATCAAATGTGTTTCTCTTCTGTTGGAAAAGATGGATGTAATTTAAAATCTGCACTGTATTTTTGGTCTAGGTTTAGATTGACAGTAGCGATATTTCAGCGGATCATAAAATATGTAATTATATCCCATTGAATTCTCAATAGCTGTATGCTCAGTTGTAGATCACAAATTATTCATGTTAGAACATCAAGCTGCAAAAGAATGGACATACATAATAATGTCAAACTATATTTGGAGGCACAGTTGGGTGTCTATTGTAAGCAGAGATTATTAGGGGGACAAAAGCCAAGAAATTATAAAAGGAAAGAAAAGGGAAAAAAATCATGTAGTTTGAATAAGGTAAAAAGAGAATAGGGTATCAGTGCAAAAACAATATTAGTGTAATCAAGTCAAATACATAATAAATTACTTATAAATCTCTTGGACAGAAGAAAACACGCATTCTCCTTCAAACACTAAAAGTCACAAATTCATTTGTGAATGGGATTTTGGGGGAGATGTAACAATCTGTCATACAAATTAAACTTGTGAGGCTTTAATGAGGTCAAGTCATATATAATTTCAATGGTAATGGAAAAACATTCACAATTATTCACAATACAGACATAAGGAAATATATTTATCCCCCAAAGCTTTTCTAATAGCATACTTTACTTCTGCTGACCACTTCCATTTCCACATGTTCTACTTTTTCATCTTCTGTTTTATTTTTATTTAACATTATATAACATTATTTGCCTTCAGAACTGCCTTCATTCTTCATGGCATACTTTGTACAAGGTGCTGGAAACATTCCTCAGAAGTTTTGGTTCATATGAACATGGTGGCATCGTGCAGTTGCTGCAGATTTGGCGGCTGTACATCCATCGGAGTACAGTGAACTAATTGTCATGTTCAAGAAACCTGTTTGATATGATGTGAACTTTGTGATATGGTGCATTATCCTGCTGGAAGTAGCCATCAGAAGATGGGTACACTGTGGTCATAAAGGGATGGACATGGTCAGCAACAATACTCAGGTTGGCTGTTGCGTTTAAATGTTGCTCAATTGGTACTAAGGAGCCCAAAGTGGGCCAAGAAAATGTCCCCCACACCATTACACCCCCACCATCAGCCTTAACAGTTGATACAAGGCAGGATGGATCCATGCTTTCATGTTGTTTACGCCAAAGTCTGACCCTGCCATCTGAATGTTGCAGCTGGAATCAAGACTCATTAGACCAGGCAACGTTCTTCCAATCTTTTATTGTCCAATTTTAGTGAGCCTGTGAGAATTATAGCCTCAGTTTCCGTTTCTTAGCTGACAGATGTGGCAGCTGGTGTGGTCTTCTGCTGCTGTAGCCCATTTGCTTCAAGGTTCAACCTGTTGTGTGTTCAGAGATGGTATTCTACATACCTTGGTTGTAACAAGTGTTTATTTGATTTACTGTTGCCTTTCTGACATCTCGAACCAGGCTGCTCACTGGATATTTTCTCTTTTTTGGGGGGTAAGTTCCAAGAGAGGTGTAAGGTCCTAGTTGGGATGCGCTGGAGACCAATAGTAGGGTGGATAGGCAAAAAGGGTGCAGGCAAAAGCATTGTCGAGGGGCAAACCAGAAGGTTGGGGCAAGCAGCAGAGAAGCAACACGAGGAATGAAGCCAAGGTCAGGTCAGGAAAGTGTAGGAGAATCCAGAAGTCAAGCCGAGATCAAAAACCAGGAGCGCAAGCAATACCAAATATGGACACTAGAGGGGAAATACACTAAGGAAAGGAATGACCTTAGCAGCGCACTATACAAGCACCTACTAAAGTAGGTGCACGTGTTTTATGGGGTTGCAGATCCCAATCCCACCCCTCAGCATCAGCTAGATCCTCCCCCTTCCCATAGTGGACTATGGTGCTAGCTAGGCTACTGCCATCCATTCCACTTCCCCAACCACCTCCAATGACGACACCACATCAGATGCCCGGACATGCCCCCTGCCGGTTGCCCCACGAAGGCACTCGCACCTCGCAGTGCGTGAGGTACTCAAGGCCGTTGGCGCTGACCCCTGTCGGGCCACCAAGGAAGCGGGAATGGCTCTGGGAGAGAAGGACTCCTGTTTGGAGAAGTAGCGAGGACAGGAGCCTGACAAGAGGCCAGAATAATGAAGACAGATTCGCTGAGAAAGAAAAGTGTTTCTGCACCTCTTTTTTTTCTGTGAATCTATCTGCATCATTCTGGCCACTCTGTGCACTTCCACAAAAGAGTAGAGCTGCTGGGAGAGCCTCTCCCCTCACGCACACTTTTGCAGATGTTTACTTGGAATCTATGTCCATGGAAGAGGGGATAAAGAGAAGAGAGAAGGAGCAGTGGACAAAGAAAAGAAGAAGAGCAAGAAGATGCGAGAGAACAAAATGGAGCTGCATGGAAAAGAAGACGGGTATAAGGAAGCATTCGGTGGAGAAGGTAGGGAGATATTCAGAGTGATTGCGAAATAGAGCGAATGAGTGTACGCTGTCTGATAAAAAATATATAATGTTAAATATATATATATATAAATATATATTATAATGTTAAATTTTTACATTGTATTGTTAATCTTCAATTGTCTACTCATTAAAAATAATTAGAAAAATTGGCTGATGGACCTCTCGCCTGTCGCAGGGGGCCTATCTGGGGCTGCCTGAGCGAGAGTTCCCATCCCCGGCCAGGCGCGGGGTTGAAAAGAGCCGACTGTTAGCAGCTTGGCCTGCTAGAAACAGGGACTTGGTGCAAAAGAGCCGACTCCGAGCAGCTCGGCCTGCGGGGGGGTTAATCGGGACAACGGGCCACCTGTCATGCTCTACCCAGGCTGCGGAGCTGCATGTGTTTGTTTCTCCTGTACTCTGCTTAGCTTCCATACTCTCAGCCTGCAGCATCCTGCACATGATTCCAGTGCTATGTCTCATGCTTGTTCCAGGGTGCCTGCAGGATATCTCCAAGTTCCGCTCTGTTCTGTCATCATCCGCTGCTATGTCAGGGCGCTGGTATGTGGCTGCACAACCCTAGATGCCCACCGGGAGAGTGCTGTCACCCTGCACCAGGCCCTGTCCAACTCCGCTACTGCACCGTAACTCCTGCAATCTTTGGACGATCTGGGTCTTTACAGTCGTCTGTATGGACCCGGTTCGTGACATATGGCCGCAGGCAAAAGGCCAGGAGTTCGCGGAATGGAGTCTGCAGCACATGCAGCTAGTCCACTGTGTTCCTGTTCTCCTGCCCCTGTTATGTAGAGGACCTGCACCTTGACCAGGAAATCCATACGTGGTGACTCCAGCCAGCAAAGCGGTAGTGCTGGTCGCAAGCGGTCACTCTTTAAGGTGGCTAAGAGAAGTTCCCCCAAACAATGACACAGTTCCATCGCTATAGATTACTGCAACCAGCCATGTGGGTTTATCTGCCTTGCCTTCGCATGGACCTAAAAGTCCGCTAGAGACAGCTTCCTTATTCCCGTTCAGATATACTGACTTCTGTTTTGGAGGAGAGTTCGCAAGAAATGGCTTCCTCATTCCTGGTCAGATATGCTGATTCCTGTTCTGGAGGAGCATCCTGCACATGATTCCAGTGCTATGTCTCATGCTTGCTCCAGGGTGCCTGCAGGATATCTGCACCAGGCTACTGCACCGTAACCCCTGCACACAATCTTTGGACGCTCTGGGTCTTTACAGTTGTCTGTATGGACCCGGTTCGTGACACCACCCTCTGAGCAACTTGGCATGCCAGAAACCAGGACTTGGTGCAAAAAAGAGCCGACTGTGAGCAACTTGGCCTGCGGTAGGAGAAAAGAAGCCAAGCCGCCCCAAAACAACTTGGCCTGCAAGCCGTCTCTGCCTTCCATTGGGAACATGGGGGGCCCAGGGATCCATACAACCGAGGCAGGGCTCACTGAAAACAAACCCTTTATTGCCACCGGCTGCCTTTCGTTTGGTGCGCCTAACGCGGTTGGGGCCTGTTCAGGATCTTACGCCTCAGTACGGCTAGACTTGTATGGAAAAAACTTTCAGTATGTCAGTGGAACTGGAGATCAAAGTCTTTTTTTTATATATGTGTGTGTGTGGCTAAGTTCAGGGTGCCCTGCTGTGGTGGGGACAGGAGAAGAGGTTTTAGGCTTACCTTAGCTCCACAGTCTGCAGCAGAGTGAGCAGTGAAGAGGTTAAAAGCTGGACTGCTCTGATTGCAAACAGCTCTGTATCTTGGACTGACTGACTGCTGGAAGATCCTGCCAGGATACTCCTGTGAGCATGGGTTTCAAGCAGGCCTTTGTTCCTAGGCCTCTCTCACTCTCCTCCCAGCAAGCATCCTTCGCCTCTGGCATCCAACCCCGAACTCCTCTCCCCGGAACTCCCAATGGCCATTTTTTCACCTTATGCCATGTGCTTTCTAGTTTTCCTTCTGCTGGCCACTTCATGAGAACTGCACGTGAGGGGGGTTACATTATTTTTAATCCATCCTATCCCTACCCCTGTCCCCATCCCTTGAACCTTTTCCCGGCTGGTCCACGCACCGTTTAAGTAGTAGAAGCCCTTTTCTGAACTTTCCACCAGCGTATCCATATCCTCCTGCTGGAGATTGCGCGCGGTGACGCTCCAGGTGCTCTCTCGCTCTCTCTCTCTCTCCCTACGGCCACAGTGCGAAACCGTGGCGCTGCTGGCAGCCTAAATGTCCGTAGTGGGCCTGCAACAAAACAATTAAAAAGAAGCAAACAGGCAAGTAAGCGAGCGTGCAAATGAATAAAGGAAAACAAAAAAAGGCGGTGCCCCCGAGTCGA